>JAWWEU010000158.1:13076319-13149996 GCA_035583155.1 Acropternis orthonyx
ATCCAAAGACAAGGCTTAAATGAGCAAGTATTTTTACCAAACTGAGACAGGCATGCAGGTTGCCAAACACAGTGTTTCATCAAGAAACTCAGAATAAGCCTGCTGAAACTTGACTAAGGTCAGGATTTTGTTCTGACCTTATATTTTTCCTCTTCACAAAAAAAGCTAAATAAACTTAGAATGGACCTGGTGACTAGTATCAATTTCAGACAATCTATTTCGTTGCAAAGTAATAATAAAAACATTTATATTGTTCTTTGACATAAGCTTATGCAATATGTGCTATTTGCTAATCTCACAAGTAAAATCCACATAAGCATCTGTAGGCCTGATTTAATGAAAAGTAAGTTTCACACATAGTATATAAATTATCTTCTGCCCAGTAGCGGACAGCATCATTATTCTACTTCCCACAAATGAAATACGGGTATGTGGAAGCTTTCATTTTTTTAATCTGCAGGAAAACCAATGTAATGTTTACAGCTGGAATTTGCATCTAGCATAACAATAGCTGTCATTGTTCTGCTCTGCTGCTCTGAGAAGTGTATCTGAAGGAGGCTTAGAGTTCTCCTTTCATCTTATATTCTCTCAACTGTAAGCCTTAGGCCTCAATTGGGAGTAAAGATTTGTGCTGACTGATCTATTCACCCACAAATAAAGTCCCATAGAGGTCCATGGAGCTCTATATCTCCCCATTTATTACTGAAGAGGGCCATCATGAAGGTTTTTCTCCTCTACCAGAGCTGGTCCATGTTTTCCAGCAAGCAATAGTCCATTACAAGTATAACATTACGTATTGGGCACAGCTGGAGGCCCCACCTGATGATCTATGTACTGCAGTTAGATGTACATTTCTCTAAACACATGAAGACATTAAGACTCATAGACATGAAGGTTTTTGGTTTGTTTCTTTTTAGTACCTAGTATAGGGGATCCTTTGGCAGCTGAAACTGGAGATGTAGAAAGATGCATGATCAGAAAGAAAGCAGGAAGGTCAACTCATAAGCTGATTTCCAAGAGTGACTAAGGTGTGTCAAAATGTGTTTATTTCAAAACTACCTAAACTTACCCTACCTAAACTGCCTGAATTGCTTAATTTCTACTAAAATCCACTGCAGTTTCTGATTATTAAAAGACAGAATATTTAACTTTATATTATTTCAATACCTTGTTAAACAGCATGGACAAAGCATAGCTTTGACTCAGCTCTAAATGGAAATTAACACCTACATATTTTAGTTTGATCTAATGCCTACTGAATTCAATATGTGATTTTTTTTACAAACCTGAGTTTTGGATCAGGCTTTATATCATATTTCTTGAATGATCTTTTGGTGTCTCAGTCAAGAAGGAGCCATTTTTCAGCAGAAGGAAGAACAAGAGGAACAGTTTCATGTACTGCAAAGTCAACCTAAGCATTTTAAGGAGGATTCACTTTGGTCATGAATTTACACATTTATAGAGCAAATTCCCCAGAGAACAAAAATAAAAGGTGTCTAAGTTGCTGCTGAGTTAGGGCCCGAGTCATGAAAATAATACAGTGAAAAATTTAGTATGTAGGTAACAATGAGAAGTTAATACAAATGATCATCGACTTCATTATAGAAATCTTTGGCAACAACCTTTCCAGACTCATGTTAAGCCTTGAGAGAGAAATGTTTCAGCACAGAACCACTTAATCATTTATATGAAAGAAAATGAGTAAAAACAGAATGCTGAGATAGCTTTAAGATCACCTCTTTTTTCTTGTACAGAATACCCACTATAATTACATTTTTCTTGTCAGTTCATAAATTTTGCTTATTACAAAATGGACATTATTGATTGCTTTTTAAAAGTACTAAAACTAAGCTAAGAGCAGTAGATCTCTCAGCAAATTTAAAACATACTATCTTCCAAACTAATCACTGGCAAAGGGACTATGGAAAAACTATCTAAGTTTATTGTAAGCCTAATTCAAAAAATTGAAGTTAGCATCAGTTTTAGGTTAGTAACTTGGCTTTGAATGTAGCATGTTTTAAACCACATTGAAAAAAAAAAAAAAAGATAAACTTATTTGGCAAAGCCAGACACTTTTAAAGCCAACATCCTGTAATTGTTTCCTCATTCAGCCTGGCAGCTTAAACACGGATAAAACACAAATTATAAACAACAAACACAACACAAAAAAAAAAAAAAAAAAATCACAAAGCATCTTGAGAAAGAAAAAAATGGAAGGAAATAAGGAAATCAAGGTGTTCATCTCATTTATAGTAAATCAATATGTACATTACATATTTGCTCCTCTTGTTCCCCTTTTAGACAGAATTTAACAGAATGAAATTATGGAAATTCACTAGCCTTGTGGGGTAAAGCCTAAATTTAAACTGTTCTTATTTTGAATTAGTGCAAACAGTAGACATGCTAACACAGTTTACCCTAGCAATGTAGAAGAGCCAAAGTGATAGCAGGCAGCATAAGAAGACTCAGCCTCTTTGAGATCAGTTGATTAAACATCTCCAAGTGAGATTAATACAGACTGGGAATATCCTTATTTGGAACTAGTAAGAAATAAAAGTGATCAGAAGGAATTTAGAGCTGCCATTCTCATTAAAATAAGGTTAGAGGCCAAAAGCTACAGTTATAAGAAAGGGAGGGGAAATCTGACAAAGAAGAAATTAAGTGTTTGCTATTGGATTAAACTAAAAAAAAAAACCAACCAAACAAACAAACAAAAAAACACAACAAAAACACACCACCACCAAAAAACAATAAACTCTGAGAACATTCAAACTTTTACTTCTTTTACTGCTGTATTGTTGCCAGTCCTGAGCTAATACTGAAAAAATCTTAGGAGGTAGCTACTGATCTGGCTGAGAAACAATGTCCTATTCAAAGTTAGTGTCTGTCCTAAGTATCAAGCAACAAAATTAACTGTCCTCTGTACAGAGGGGTAAAAGAGAACATTTATGTCAAGTCAGGAAAGCAATTTTGTATTAACCTATGAAGATAACGGTGTAATAAAAATAAATTATTTCCCTGCTGGCAATCCAGGAACAGAAAACTACTAATATGTAGCCTAATAAGAAGGTTAATTTTCTCAGGATATACCATGAACTATGCATCTGGACCAAGAATAAAGACTTTCCCAGAAATGAACAGCAGAAATATGTTGTGACACAGGTCCCAGAGGTAGATTTTTTTGTGGCTTTTGTGCCTGAATTTCCGTTTCCTGGCAACTAAGGCACAGTGCACAGGAATTCACATGTGCCCAGAAAGCTCAGGTGTCTGGAGACCTGTCCTTCTCTTTGCATGAGGGACTCTGCTCATGGGGACAGGGGTGGTAGAACAGCAGAAGAAATCAGTCCTGCCAGCCACTCAACTTCATCCCCTGTGAAAACCCCTCAGCTATACAGTGGAAGCCAAACCAAACCAGAAATTTAACTAGTTTTTTTTATGTACTTTGGGGCACCAAACTAGAGCAGAGTTGAGAGACTGTTGATACACCTGCCGAGCTGTCCTGACAAAGTATGTGGGCCAGATTCATTGTTAAGCTGTTGCTGCATGTAGCCATTCAGGAGCCTGCTCTTAGGCCAGAGTGCTGACCAAATATATTAGTTAAGGTTGTTGCCCAAACTAGTGGTTGTAGCTTTGATACAAACTGGTATTTTTTATTATTTCCAATGGTGTCTACCAATCTCACAATTATACACAATTACATCTATAATAGTTCTCCATCTTGCACCTTATAGATTAGATCTACCAGTGTTGGGGTTTTTTTTGGTCTGTAAACTCATTTAAGATCATTAACAAAGATGGAAGATTAACCAGATTTTGTCCCATCTATTAATATTGTTTACTTTCCTTAAATATTTATAGATATCAGCAGAGAAATCTCAGTGATCTATAGATGCTCCAAAGACTTTCACCACCATCTTAAATACTGTGTTTGTTATTCTCCAGCCATCTGGTGCTATTCACAGTTCTATTAAAAGCTTTTGAAACAAGACCTGCAGCTTTATTTCTTTCAGTGTTCTACACTGAAGAATATCTAGTTCCCCCAGTCTAGACATATTCATTTCTTTCAATTTTAGTTCAACCTTGGTTTATCTCCATTTTCATAATATTATTCCCTAGTTATTTCATCCTTTTTTTTATATATTAAACACCTCCCTTCTTCTTGTTATTACGCCCAGATTGATAAATCCTAAATAGGATATGACATTAGATTATATTATTGTAGAAATTCATGATAATTATGCAGCCATAAATTACCTTCTGAAAAGCATTATTTAAAAGAATTTTGTAAGCTACCAGAAAATATAGGAAAAGGTTTTGTAGCAGACAATGAGAAAAACCTATCTTTTGTCTTCTTGACCATCACCTGTCAACAGAACAAGTTGCTCTGTGATTCAGGTAAGCAAAGCTGAGACTGTCAATGCCACAAAGGAACTGCACCATCCAGCCAATGTGTCACAACTGCAGTAATTCTCTGATTATGTTTATCATAAGTGTGTCAATGTATCAGACATCTTCATCTGCCTACAGCTATCACATTGCAGAACTGTGCTCAGTTCAGGACATTCTAGGAGACTCTAGGCAACACGCATTTGTAATGATCTCAGTTCCTTAGACTACAGCAGTGGGCTGTGGTCTTTTACTTGAAGAATTACTATAGAATCATATAGTTGTATGGAGACATGAATCTTGTTACAACATCATAGTTTCTTACTTCGTTAAAATAGAGTATATTCATAGAGTTAAATACTTAATGTGAAGTCAGCATGTTAATCCTATGGGCTACGTGGTATCTTATGCCATTGCCAAATTCTACAACTAACAAAGAGCCTCTGTTCTTTTCCTGTGTTGAAAACTGAAATTCTGAAAGTCACCCCCAGTCTCCTCTCACAACAATTTTTCAACACGCATTTACAAGGTTTGATATGCTAGTTTGTGTTTCAATAGAAAAGATTAGTAGAATCAACTATGTTATATTTCACTCCAGAGCTGGCAACCTCAGACAAACCGCCTGTGCAAAAGTTTATCTTCTAAGTAAATCTCACAAAGCATATCAAGGAAAGAAATACCAGGTCATACTAATATATTTATTAACTGACTGAAAAAAATACAAATACTTGATGGTTAAAAACCTGCTTTTACAAAAGAAAATATCTACTTCATTCATTTTGCAGATCTTCTTGATAAAGAAGCCTGTGCTTAACTGAGAATATAGCTGACTAGATGAAAATCTAAGCATTGGCCTCTAGGTAAACAAAACAAAATATGCAAGAATTTGTTAAATCTGTGAGTTTATATCACTAAGATCTGAAATCAGAAGTCAAAGATAGGCATTCTGCTCCTCAAAAAGGTAGATTATGGACAAACAAAACCCCAAACCAATAACAAACACCATGCCAAAAAGAGTATAATGTCATCAAGTTGTCTAAGAAGGCTTGCAGGATTTTCCATGGAACAGGACTGAATGCCAAGACTTAAAGTATTTTGTAAAACAATCTATGTTAACCCTCAAACAGAACTGAAAATCTAGTAAATAAACATGGAAAAGGGATTTGGCTTGGCAGTAATCCTATTGCATTGTTAGTAAAATAGAAATAAAAATATCTTACAGAGAAAAAGAAAAATCTTACCTGAGTTTTTATTTTGATCATTTGCTGCTACACTTTAAAATAGTCAGGCTGTGCTGCTGGGAGATGGTGTCTTGTTCAAAAGGAATCACAATGTTCCACCATGACCAAATCTCTAAACCTTCTGGGAAGATACTGGTTTTGCTGTTTCAAGGGGTGTTGAACTGAATTGCCATAAACTGGAGTGGAATAAATAATATGATTTGGTCTGATTCATGACTCCAGAAAAGGATCTGCTTGGAACAGAACAGAAATAACAGGGCTCAGTTCTCAGCCTGGTGAAAGGCTGTTCCGGTTGACAGCTTATGTTAACAGCTACTGTGTTGGGAGTCTGGCAAAAGGCTTCAGGGAAACTGTCTCTTTGCTTTCATTCATATTTTATATATGTTACATATACGCACAGAGAACACTGCATGTACTAGCCTGTAATTTTCTGTCACAATCATGGTCATCACACTATGTATGTGAGCAGTCATGGCTAAGAAGGGGTATTTCAGATCTTATTTAATAGTCTCCATTCTCGTGTTCTGGCAAGGAGATCTGAGGAACATTACCTTACAATGTTAAGCAGTGTTCCCTCTCATACAGCAGATACCACTTCCAGTGCAAATATATGTGCTTACAAGTTTAATGTTAGCTGTCAGTAGGTACTCAAGCATGAAAAGTTAACATTTGCTTTCTATCAGGATTCACGTGACCAATGCTCAGTGGCTTGAGCGTTGGAGAAAAGCAAGCACAGAAGGTCCTTGACACCAGAGTAATAAAGCTTTTAGATTTAAAATAAAGCTTTACAGATGTTTTGGCATCTCCCCAACACAAGAGAAAATAACAACAAAACCAAGCAAATAGGTAGGTAGTTAACCAATTAGAAATGTTTTTCTGTTGCACATCAGTTCAAAGCATACTCATCTGGTAGCTGACTGAAAGCCAGAAATGGCTGACGTTGCATACTGTGATACTGCAGACACTGCTCAGTAGCAGTCCCACTAGAAAATGCAGTAGGGTCCAAGGTTGGTTCTACACTTGTTTACAATAGAATTTAAGGAATACGTGAAAACAACTGGATGGTCCCACAAGGATTCTAAAGTTCACGAACATATCCAATGTCAGATTCAATTTAATATTTAAGCCACAGAAACCCAAAATCCCCATGTTGAACCAGTTTTCACCTTCAATTGCTCAGAAATCTTTCATGTTGCAAGCTAATAAAATAGTTTTAACTTCACAAACTGAATGTAGAAGTTTTCGAAGTTCTAACACATTGAGAATTCAACAATTAAAAATTCAATGCCAGTCAAGGTTAAACTGGCAGCCAAATGTAAAATGCAGGACTGTGGGCTGGCTACAAGTACTCTACTGAAAGTCTGAGAAGTTACAGTGAACAAAGTCATTTAAACAGTAGCTCAGTAGTGCTCATAAAGGAAATGAGAGGTTAGGAATGTTGGAGCTGAAAGGGCAGTGGTCAATATTTCAAAGACTAATGCTATCCGGTCGCAAAGGACGTACCTCAAGGGTTATTGCTTGGGCTATTTTGTTTAGCATCATCATCAGTCACTAACACAGGGTGTACCCTCTCTGGCTTCACAGGTGACACCACACTGTGGGGAGCAGTTGTATGTTGGAAGGCAGGGCTGACATTCAGGGGCACACCAAAAAGCTCAAGGAATGTGCCAACATGAGCCTCGTGAAATTGAAAGACCCCATGCAAAAATACAGCCTGGGAATCATTTGACTGGAAATCAGCCCTGCAGAAAGGGAATTGGGGGTCAAATTTAGATGAGTTCAACCACATACTGGTCTGCACTAGCAGGAATGTACCCAGTAGGCAGAAAGGGGAAGATATTCAGCACTTGAGAGGGTACATCTGGAGTACTGTGTCCAGTTTTTGGCACTCTAGTATGAGACAGATTAACAAACCCTTGAAAGTCCAAAATAAGGGCCTTAATACAGTTAGGAGCTGGAGCAAATGATACAGAAGATGCTGAAGGGAAGGCTAGGGAGGGATCTAATTGCAGTCTTCCAACTGAGGTTTTTCTGCACTTACGTGAACTACCAGGAAAAGATAAGTGACCATATCACTACTCCACCATATAAATTCATCTACCTATTCCTCAATTACAATGATCCATTTGACTCCCAATCTCAAAAAGGGGTATTTTAGAACTAGAAATAGTTCTTTCTATATAGACAGTTACATTAGGACTCTTAAGCTTGAAAGACATAATGCTTAGAAGACAGTATTATGAGGTTACAGCATCATGAGTGGCATGAAAAAAGCATATAGGAATACTTCACTTTTTCCTACTACAAGTATGAGGAACTTTACTAATACAAATATGAGGATCTACCAAACAAAGCTAGAAAAACTAAGCTTAAAAACCAAAACCAAAACAAATGGTGGTTCTTCATGCAAAGAATGGTAGACTGATGGAATGTTTTGCATACAAGGGCACATCAGCACCCTACACTTCAAGAAAGTAAGAATACTGAAAGTTACTAAACATACAACATGAGGCTCAGGAATACTGAACTGAAAAATAGAGGGTAGGAGAAAGATGGATTACAAATATCATAGATGTTTTTCCTGTTCTTATTCTATGCTACCACAGTTGAATGAAGGATACTAGGCTAGACAGATCCTTGGCATTAACCAGTGCTGTCATTCTTATGATAATGTCCTGTGAGGTTTCTAACTGTCACCTGTCCATACAATCACAGCTCTGTAACTTTTGAGTTTTGGTTATCCCTAAAAAGAATTATCTTTATGAGATATTCCAGTAATGTACACACCTGCATGGCAGTTGTATGTGTTACAAAGAGCCTGAGACACAGACAGTATTTTGGTAACATGCTCTATGATCTCAGACTATCTAATTTATTTACATAAATATTTTTTTATGACAGAAATATATACAGAAATGTATGTGAAACACCAGAAGATGCAGCCACATGAGTGATAGAGATGTGTTGATTTACATGAAGCAGAGATCTTTCTGAGCCACAATTTAGATCAATAAACCCACCACTGACTTTACATACTGCCACAACAGTAAAAATCACAATAGAGGGTGTACCCAGCAAGCCTTGTAGATAGACAATCAAACACAATTAAACAAGTACTGGATGTATGTAAAACCAGAGCTCATTTTAGTTGTGTTAATATACAACTGTTCCCACTTCTATTTTGCATTGCAGTGTGATCAGGCAAAGTTGTTTGTTATAGATGAATAGAATTGATTATTGTCAATTGCAGATGAACTAAATAACTCAGTTTTATTTGTTCAAAAACTCTAATAATAATCAATTCCAAAAATTTGGGCAGGCATATGCAATTTTATGTTGTTTTAGTCACCATCAGAGGAAAATGCAGCATTCCTTCCTCACAAGTGTTCAAGGCCAGGCTGGATGGAGCTCTGAGCAACCTGGTCTAGTGGAAAGAAGAACAAACATTTCTCAGAGAACAAGTGTACCTAAAATAAGCCACTTTTCAATCTAAGCAGATTGCTAATCACTTTAACCATCCTGACAATTCAGATAATGAACATTTAGAGTTCAGCCATAAAACAATGAGAGGTGCAAAATCGTACCACAGTTCTTTCATATGTGAGCGAAGGTAGCAACACTTGTGCTTTGTAGTACAAAAAAAGCAAAAAAAAACAAACAAACAAACAAACAAACAAACAAACCCAAACAAAAACAAAACCAGGTTGCCCAGATGTACACTGTTCTATTTTAAGTAAGCAAATGTTGCCATTGAGAATCAATCATAAATCTGGAAACACCTTTACTTTGTCTGTAAAAACACTGACAATATAGGCACAGTTGGGAGTTAAACAAGGAATGATTCCTCTACTATTGTTATATGGTACTTAGGTTATGCCAGCTTTTACTTTTCAAACACTCATGAGCTAGAGACAGAGTAGAGCCATAAATATTTTCTCTAACCTAAGACTAAGTTCTGTTTTGAGGTCCTATCCCTTTTACCATTTCTGGACAAACATGCAGAAACTGGTCAGTTATGCATGTCTGAAAAGAAGTTTGTAGCATTGAAAAACTTTTAAAGACTTTTATCTTGGGAAAAAGATATAGTTCTGGCATGGAAAAAGGTCCTTGGCAAGACATAAGCCCATAGTCTGCTTCACTGTCTGTTAGCATTTTGGACGAGAAGCAGTCTAGTTAAGTTACTGCGATGTCTATAATTGCAGTAACATTTTCTTCTCAAATCTTCTAAAAGGAATTCACAATCCAGGATAGACATAGAAATTTATTGCCCACAAAAAAAAAACAAAAAAACAAAACAAAAAAAAAAACTCTTTTGTTTTTTTTTTCTTTTAAATTGCATGTGCAGAAATATGCATGAATTCTCATTTCTACTCTATCAATTGTCTCAAAATTTAACAAACCAAGTAAGGTTTGATTTAGCGTTCCTAGCAGACTAAGTTCTGAGCCACATATTAATTCAATAGGTTGATCCTGTAAATATCCTTGAAATAAGTAAACACAAGAAAACAAATGGGAATTATTTAACTTTTTACTTACTGCTTGTTGTCTTGATTTGGCTTTCCCACCAGTTTGGTATAACTCTAGGCATTGCAACAGAGCTGCAGTAGGCCTTGTGAAGTTAACTCTGCTTCTGCAGTTCCCTTTTATTCTCCAGGTTATCACATAGGAGAAATAAAACACTTAAAGCACGGTGCAAAATCCTTTCCTCTCTCAGTTACCTACAGGACTACGTCCTCCATCTGGTGGCCTCCATTTAAAGTATGTCTTCTTTAATAACGTCACATCAAATTAAAAGAAAGAACACAAGACGCACTAGGCAGTAAATGCAGTTGATGTTACACTATTAAAGGGACACAAAGCCAAAGAATCTCACTCAGAAAGAGCAAGTTCCAATGCCCAGTGAACTTGATGGGTAAAATTACATGAAGGATACAAAGGCAGAGAAACCTGTGTCTGCTGGACAACTTACTAATTTACCACTGCTTAATAATGAAAGTGACCTCATATATAGAGCAGGTCACTTGAAAAGAGGCCTCGCTAAGTCGGTCTGTCCTTTCACAGGCTTAGTATCTCCCTAAACTGTGCTCCTTCATTCACAGCATAGAGGAAAATTAATTATTAACAAGGGGATATAAGTCCCTGACACTCTTCTTGGCATGTCATTGTCCTTAACATATTGGATTTGGGGATTTGAGGAAAGATTTGAATTCAGTGAAGCCATTGACATTAAGATCAACCAGGTACTTTACTATTTAAGGCCATATTATTTGGTTACTTGGAAGATTAAGTCTGTTTGTCAGAGCTTGCTTTTCCCCTTCAGTCACAGAAGAATGAGTCAAAATAATATAGAGGATGTAAGATGACAAATTATGCTCTGGGTTGACTAGAAAATTGTACCTACACCAATGTGCTATGCTTTCAGACAACACAGGGTAAAAACATGTTTAGGAAAGAACTGATGGTTAGATTCTCTAAGACATTTCCCCTTCATCTCCAACTGCTATTAACTGTAAACCACTCAACTTCATTTATGTTCTTCAGAACAGCAACCTGAAGTCCTGAAGGTTCTGAAATTCCCTCAGAAGATGACAGAGAATATTTCCAATCATTTTCTTTGCAAGTTGGATGCAGAGTAATTCCTCTTCTAGTAGTGACTGATGTGGCAGCCCTTGAACTAGAAAAGAGCCTGTTGCGTCTTTGTCAAAGTTGCAACAAAAAGAATGGCTAAATTAAATGTGAGACTTTGCTTTTGTCATCATTATTCTGTGCCTTTTCACATGAGAGAACAGCACAGACACCTGTGTAACTTCCACTGCTTCACAGGCCTGCTGTCCGGAGCCTTTTTGCCAGCCTACAGGTGTTACTTCTTTGTAGTTTCATCCAGTCTTATTGTGATTCTGAGCAGTTGGTATGTCCATCTGGACCTGCAATTTCTGACAATCATTAAAAATTTTATAACTGAACAAATGTGTGTTTACTGAGATCCCAGTATTAATGGGTTCTGAATTTCATTGATAATAAATAATAGGAACAAATAGCAACCAAAAATGCCATGCTACAGACTAGAGCAATTTTGAGATAGTAGCCAAATTGATGCCAGATATCATTTAGACACCAAAGAGGAACTGGTGGTCCCTGTATGAATCAGGGCCAAACCATCTCCAGAATGTAGATGTCACAGAGTTGGAATGCAGCTGTCTGGTTCAACAGAGAACAGTTTAAAACTGGAAAAAAAGAAATAATACTGTGCTAGCAGTGACTGCAAGGCAGCTTAGACAAGCAAATATAATCGCTTGTAAATCTGGCTGGAATACTGGGATGAAATGCCTCAGTGTTTACAAAGCATGCCACAGGATCCAGAGGGACAGAGTTCCCTTAGAGGCCTCTTTCACATATGTTCATCAACATACAGAAATACAGCAAAGAAATGCACACATAATTACTTGCAACCACCAAATTCAGTGATTTAGATAACAAAACATTTACCCGGAAAACTGACAATGCACAAATATATAGGTGCATTAGCTTATGTGAAACAAATAATTTTACCTCAGATTTGGGTTCTTACTTTACCAATGGTCAGGGTTAAAATCTTACCTCTTTCCCAGGTAACTTCTTTCCTTATATTTTCGTTGAGTTTCAAAGTTGCTGACAGAATATTCTGTGCAGAAGTTGGAAATTACAGAACTACATTTTTTTGTGGTTTTATAAAAAACAAGAAACAACTTTACAATAAAGGCTACACTTTATCTGTCTGATACACTGAAAAAGTGGCAATGAGGACTGTCAAATAAACCATCTCATTTCCCCCATTCTCACTAATGGCTTATTACACATCCTTTTCTAGCATGAAACAATTCTGTGAAAAATAAACCAAGCATGAATCTTATTTGGGTTACAGAAAGGTCTGAATCATTTATAACTGAATTAATTGCTCGAAAGGCTTATGAGCAGCCAATTAGTAATATTTGTATTTGGATCTGCCAGTTGGCCCAGAACTGAAAATGAGTATTAGTTTTGACATAAAGAGTGTAGTGTTCACAGATAAAAAAACATTCAATCAAAATCAAGAATATCCTTGAGAATTACTGTCTTGAATGGAACATGCCTGATAACTGGCCAGATAATTGTATTAGCCAAAACTGTCTAAGATATTTCCCAACTGCTGATTCAAAAACTGATTCCGCATTCCTCATACAAGATCCTAACGTCTTGATTTTTTGGTTGCACTCTCTATAAAGCCCTGAAAAAATGGGAGGAAAAAATGGTGCCAAACATGAAACCTACAGAGGTGCCAACAAACTGGTAATTTGTGCCCATTACATTAGCACATGCCTTTAGAAGACTTAATTTTCCCCACATGGTAATCCACTTTTCCACATGCACTAAATGAGTTTCAAACTAACTTGAATTATCTTGAGAACTCTAAATAAATTTTGAAAACCACCAGGTAACAAAAGCAGCATAACAATGCATCTGATGTCCCACAGAAGCATCCTCTCAAGGGCTGTTTAGGAAAACACACATGTTAAGTCATCACTGGTTACAAGATGGAAACGTGGGCTTGGACGTGCCTATAACACATGGTTTCCAGGGGGAGAGTGTCACTCTTAAGTTACTCTCCTTCCCTGCACATCCTCTTCTCAACCTGAAGAGTGGGGTGCCACAGGGGATTCTGCAATTTCTGGAAAAGAAAGGTAGTTTTTAGTTGCTTCTGTGACTGACTAAAGACTGATCTGTGGGAACCTTATATTTCCTTTGACTTCTCACCTTCCCACCATCCAAGTCTGACAAGACTCAGCCCAAAATTAAATAGGAGAAGTGAAATAAGGAGATGGAGAAAGATAGAAAGAAGCTACCACAAAATCAAAGAGAAAGAACAAACACTGACCAAAAAAAAAAAATCAGTACAGTCAGAAATGCGTGTGTTAGGCAAGCATCTCTTAAGGAGTTATTCCTGTAGCTCCTGGTCAGAATATGTATTTTGTGATGGCAATTTCTAAATTTTTCACTTAATAAAAAAAGTCAGTAATTGCACAATACGTCAAGGCACAATTCTGGGCTGTCCTCAGGCACTCACATTCCTGGACTGTGTGCTTTCACTCCTTCTTGAATCATTTGTAACTATGAGTTGCATTTTAAATGTATTTTATGTTTTTTACTACAGACTGTGCTCTCTTTTAGGTTAAAAACTTCAGGAGAAGTTGTATAGCCAAAGGGTTTTTTCAGAAATTCAAAGTAACACATTTTTCCCATGAAGAATGCATTCATACTTTCCTAAAGTAAATTACAACAAAATCCTATATAATTAGAGTATAAACTTTAATGCATTTGTACCGGTAAGGATCCTAGGAAAGAAAGACAGTAGAACATTGTATAATGCTTAGAGGGGTATTTGAAAGCTTTTAAGTTAAGAATCATTTAAAACAGATTTTAATTAAGGATTTTTCTTTTTTTATTACATATTAAGATCTCTAAGAGCATAACTTCCATAAATAGTCAAGAATAAACTACATTCAGACCTACATATAAGCACATTTCTTGGCACAGACAAATGAAAACTGTGATTGCTGACATCTCTTTGAAGGAAGATTTTCCTTTTTTTTTTTCATCCCAGCCCTTGTTTTATTTATATGGCTCTGCACACTTTTTTTTTATTTTTAATTATCCTAAGGAAAAGAAGGGGTTGAGGGAAAGAGATCTTTGTTTTCCAACTGAGACAGTGAAATACATTCCAAAGCTGCTTTTGTTTTTAATTTACAGAAGCCCTCATGTCTAATCTACTAAGCCAACAAATAATCTGTTTGCCAGGTTTTACATGAGAGACATGAAAAGTGCATACAACTGCTGACTTTATTCTTTTTTAGGATACAGATTCATTCTCTGCCATAAACTTGAAAAACTCCTTTTGGAGAACTTTCCACAATGAATTTATTTTTAACTGTGCATTTTGTTTCCCAGGAGGTATTTCATTTTTACCCACTTACTTGAGTATCTTTAGCACTACTTCTTAATAACAACAAAATTATGTGTTTCCCTATCTAAAGATAAGATAACTAGGTCTGTACCCTTATTCATGAAAGCAGCTGTTTAAAAGCAAAAATAAATAAATAAATAAATAAAGTATCCAGAAATGTTCTCTGGGGAAAAAAAAAAGGAAAGAGCGATGACCACTCCCACATACTTCCATACATGGAAAAAAATTACTTTTTCATCCTTCTAGTCTTCTAGAATAAACTTATAGCCTATGCTTCCTAACATTTAAGGTGAAGCTCAGTATTTAAAAACTTAATATGTTTCCTGAGATCCACCAAAAAAGAGCAGGACAGCAACACCAGACTACAGTATCTCTGCACTGCTGTAAATATCTTCAGAGAAATTCATGTATGCAGGCAAGACAGAAACACTGTTTTACAGTGAGATTTTTGGATGGTATGACCTACAGTGAGGAAATTTATTCTGATATGGAACAGCACACCATCACATTTAATTAACTTCCCTCTTCTCTATTCTGGTACATCTGCCTCTTTAGACAACTACAAATCTGGCACAGCTTTATCAGTGAACTTGACGGATGCAAAGAGCACTACTGAACTACCTGCCAGCTTCCCCAAAACTGAGTTTTGCAGATATTTTCACAGGCCAGGGCTCAGAATTCATTATGTGCCTCCAGAGATGCTCCCTCTCATTCTCTTAATGAACACAGGGCTGAGGCTAATAACACAACTGGTAGAGTTCTTGTCTAAAAAAATGGCTCACTTACTGAAGACTTAACTGAGGGTGTTCAAACTTTACTTAGAAGTGGAACTTATATGGAAAAGAAAAGGGACAAGGATGAAAAATGTTCCAGAGAAAGTCTTCTGCTCCAAGATGTGCCTCTTCCATACAGTTCCTCCATCCACAGGTAGTAACCAATGCTTTTCCACTTTGTGTGGAAACAATATCTGAGACCGCCTTTCAGTTATGCTGCAGATGTGAACAAGAATTTGGGAAAAGTGCAGAAATACTATGAACGATTTAATTGGTACATCTTACATCTATGCTGTTTGCAAATATATATAAGAAGGATGTTCAGAGTCCCTGCCCCTGGGAAGCACTCAATAACTTCCATCAATCAGAAAAAAAGTCATCGATCGTCTATCAACTGTAGGTAAAAGGCTTTGGCCACAGCTCTTACGGCACAATGGTGGGAGTAGCCAAACATAGCATTCTTTAGTTTAAAACAAATAAAATTTTAGGTATTCTTTTAAATTTCTTTGAAGTTACAATAGTAAATAGAGCTTCACAGATAGGTATGGATTTTTAGAAACATTGCAGATTATCAATTTATTTATATAGCTATAAATTCTTATTTCATTCAAGGGGCTTATTGTATCAAATATCTTTCATCTATTTTATTTATAGTGAGTTCTGTATTAATGTACAAGTCACTCCACTGTCATGTTAGTCAGAAAATAAAAAGATAATCTGTGCTAGGGAATTTAGAATTAAGATTTTCATAATTTCATGATTTCATTTAAAAGGACTTGGGTCTTCAAATTTTCTTAAGCCATATCCTGAGAAAAAACCACCCACAATCCAGAATAAAATAAAATAAAAAAAAATTAGTTTTCTATCTCATGCTGTCATTAATGATGTATTTGACAGTGTTCAGCAGCTCCCAGGCCATGCTTATATCCAAAGACAGTTTAAGAAAGAAAGGCAGCCTCCCCCCTCCCACCCACAACTACCGGTCAGGCTGCTGTGCCTTTCATCTACATTTTTTATTCCATCTCCTGCCTTTACATACCCCTTGAGGCACATGTTCTCAAAAGTGAGAACCACTCAAATATAGTTTACATTACCCCACAGAATGCTATAAAGACGCAAGAAAATTGTCAAGCAAGGTGACAAGATTCACACCAAAAATCATTTTGTAAACTCTCTGAGATGTTGTCACAACAAACCCAGAGGAAAAATTTTACTTCCTCAGCAGCCAATAATGGAGAAGGTGACAGGAGAGCAGAAAGGGGAAACGGAGACTCCCACATGCACTTGGGAAGCTTTGCAGCTTCGTCTATACTTAGGCTGCAAGATGATTTATGATCACTAGTCTCTTTTGCCAGTGCAACTGTTCACTTCAATTCTGCATGTTCCTTGATTGGTTGGTTACATTTTCACAGATGCTATCATCACACTTTAACTGTAATAATCATGTTTGAATTGCTTTACTACACTATGCTGCTAGCTGGCTTTCTCTACTGAGGTGTCCAACGCTGATTAATAGTGCAACTGTCTGAAATCAAGACTAGAAACTCTTTTCTTACAATGTTTCCTAACAGTGCTTCTTTGTAGGGAGTGATTATTCCTAAAACCTGGTGAGAGGAAACATGATGGAAAGAATGAGTGCCCAACAAGGTGGAAAATTAGGGTTTGGACAGACAACTGCAAACTAGAGTTAGCACAGCTCAATAATTTTGCACTTGCTAGCTGAACTATATGAATGGATCGCAACACACTTCTGATTCACTGCTACTGTAAAGGAAAGTAGATTATTTTAAACAAGTTGCTAGTTTGAATCATGACATTCTAATATGTGATATCTCTTACCTTGGAATTACAGTCAGAAGCACACTCAGGCAATTAGCACCAATTCCTTAAACTGCTAAAGCTCAATTACTTGCCTCTAAATTTCTACACCAGTTGTTGCAACCAGTGCTAGACCATAGTTTCCCCTATCCTCAAAGCACTGACAGTTCTCCTATGTGTTTTACACAAATAAACAGTAATATAATATTAAATTTTCAGCTGTAAGTTGGCATCCACTGCAGTCCTCCTTGCTGGTCTCACCTGCTGCTTATCCTTCCGTGTTTTAAATGCTGGTTTCTCCTCTGAAAACTATAGTGTAAAAGACTATTCCGAGAAGATCATGGTTCTGCACAGATTGTTACGTGTTCACAATCACCATCAGAAAGTTACTGAGGATCCTATTCCCCTACGTGAAAACTCATCCTGGCCAAGTCAGATATTTCCCATCTTGACTTGGACTGAAACTCCCAAATTCTGAATATAAACAAATGGTTATGATTTACTGCACTGAGTCACATCAAAAGCCTAGAAAGTAAGCAAATGAGGCAGATATTACACAACACATAAGGCAAACAATGTAAACTAAACAACATAAGATGAAGAATTGGCCATCTTCTCACAAATATTTTCCTCATTTTAAAATCAGAATTGTTGCTGCTTTTTCAATCTTATGAAAGTTTTAGGGGCATGATGCTCTGTGACACTTAATGGGAAGGCAACTCTTTTTTTTTTTAGCTTGGATAAGAACGGCACTGCTGTGCAACCACTTTGTGGTCCATGTGAAAATGTTAAGCAAGGCTCCGAGAAATCAGTCTTCCTGCTTTTTACACACCATTCTCATCAGCAAAAGCATCTGGAGCTAGTCTGGTACTGAAATACACTAATAGGGAGATCACACTGCCTATGTAGCGCTAACTAAATAGTTCTGTATCAGATTGGTTTCAGAGCTCACAAAAAAATCCCAAGCAAACAAGCAAAATCCCCACACTTAAATTTCTCTTCCCTCACCCTGTTACCAGCCACCACTGGTACCATTACAACCCCTTAGTAAACTAGGTGACTGAAAAGATCTTGCTTAAAATAACTGGATTGAGATGGAAATGGGACATTTGCTTTGTTCCTCTTTAATTGAGGCCCACTCCAATTTACAGCATGGTTACAAATAGATGCCTTGACACAGTTTCACTAAGGGCAAGTCATGCCTGACCAATCTGGCAGCAGTTTATTACGGGGTGACAACAGCAGATGACAGGGAAAGACTGACTGGTATCTACCTAAACTTCTGAAAAGCCTTTGACACCGTCAGACACAACATCCTTATTTTCAAATTGAAGAGATATGGACTATTCATCAGATAAGGGATTGGCTATATGGATCCAGCTGGAGAGTTGTGGTCAATGACTATGTCCAGCTGGAGGCCACCAGTGAAGAGTGGTGTCCCCCAAGGCTTTGTCTTGGGCCTGGTGCTCTTTAATATCTTTCTTAATGACACAGACAGTGGGATTCAGGACACCCTCAGTAAGTTTGAAGATGACATGAAGCTGAGTAGTGCAGTTGACACAGCAGAAGAAAGGGAGGCCAGCCAGAGGGACCTGGACAAACTTGAGAAGTGGGCCCACAAGGACCTAGTGAGGTTCAACAGGTCCAAGTGCAAGGTGTAGTACCTGGGTCAGTGCAATTCCAAACATGAGTACAGACTAGGACATTAACTCATTTAGAGCAGACCTGTGGAGGACTAGGCAGGGCTAGTAGATGAAAAGCTGGACTTAAGTCAACAGTGTGCACTGGCAGCCCAGAAAGCCAACTTCATCCTGAGCTGCATCAAAAGACACATGGCCAGCAGGTTGAGGGGTAGGACAAAGGGGAATGGCTTTAAACTGAAAGAGGGAAGGTTTAGATCAGATATTAGGAAGAAATTATTTGCCATAAAGATAGGGAGACACTAGAGCATTTTGCACAGAGTAGTTGTGGATGTCCTATTCCTGGTTCAAGGTCAGGCTGGATAGGGCTTTGAGCAACTTGGTCTCGTGGAAGGTGTCCCAGTCCACAGCAGGGAGACTGGAGCTGGAAGTTCTTTAAGGTCCCTTCCAACATATATACAATGAATTGTATCACATTATCTAGTGCTAAATACAAAGTTATTTATTCTTTTTCAGGACAGCCAGATGAAGTCATCTGATACAAGAAGGCTACCCAGGCTAATTTTCCAAGACTCCAAGCAGTCACTTTGACTGTCAAAGCCTGTGTGTTAATGAAAGTAGAAAATACTGCCTTGTTTCGTGAGGTGAATTCCTGCTTTGCTAGGCCTTGGAATAAAGAGTAAAGACCATGTGGTCAGAACTGAAAGGTATAAAATCAAACATCCTCATACCAAGTACTTATTTAGTGGCCCTGATCACTAACTCCAGGAGTAATTTCCAAGTGCACCTTAGGAATGACACACTGAAGTTCTTGCTGGGCTTGGTTTGTGTGTGTTAGTGGCTGTGGTGTGTATTTTCCAGCCCCTCACATGTTCATCCATCACATATTCAAGAAATAGAATCTGAATAGTGACGAAAGGCTTGGTATATTCAGTGGAGAATAAAGGCTGCATGTTCAAATAAGCACTAACTTGTGTGGGTTGGTCAAATTTTTCTCTACAGTTGTTTTATTCTGGGAACTTCACAATGGAGAAAAGAATTCTTTTGATATTCACATTTCAAAGAGCATGCTTTTGTGAATATTTTCAATAGAAGATGATAGCACTATTGATTTATATAGACTGTGTATAAACCTACACATGCATATGCACGGACATACATACACAGCATATGCATATGTAGAACTATCTGTAACAGAGAAGGAGACCCTTTCATTTTGTCTTTTGTGCTGCTCACTCCAGGAATCTACCCTTGATCTTGGCAGAACTGATAGTTTATAATGAATACTTCTTCAGCTTTCATGGCTGGCATCAAGGAAGCACCTGGGAGTAAGATTTGTTAGCAGTGGTTTTGTGCATTTCCTTTTTAAATATAGTTACTGTTCTGTTTGCCTCTAATAAACATTTTTATTGTGTTTAAATATTTTATTGGTTCAGGAAAAACAAAACAAATGAAAACAAGCAAATAAACATGAGGGACTCCAGTGCTTCAGCAAGCAGAAAGAGATCCTGAAAGCATAAAGAAACTGGGCCAAAGCCAGGAGATGTGCCATTGACTGTACTGCAGTTTAGCTACACCTGACATTTCATAGTGCCTCATTTTCCCTTTAACTGCCTATATAGAAAGGGAGATATGGGAAAATGGTAATAATTCTCACGAAAGCACTAACACCTATTTAAAGTACTCACATGGTCCTTGGAATCATGGCATTTACTTTGTATTTTATTAATCTCCACAAGAACCCTGTGAGTTCTAGAATATAATATTCTCTTCTAACAGAAAGGAATTGGTGTTTAAAGAGGCTAAGTGATCTACTGAAGGTGACAACTGAAATTTCTGGCAAAGCTCTATCAATCTGACATAGAATATACAGCATATTTTGTTGCCTCAGTTTAATACAACTGATATTAATCTCAGAAATAATATCTTAAGGAGGATAAAATACCAGATGTACAGCAGAGTAAACAGAATATTAGAAGGAGAGATTTAGAGACACACAATACCCCATTCATTCTATTTTAAGGAACCAAGTCAGCACAGTCAGATAACATTCATGTTATACACTGATGCGGTCAGACTTCCTTTGACATTATGACATTCCTTACTCCTTCCCTTCTGTGTATTTCTCTGCTTGAGATTTGAAACATCCTTGAATCTATGTACTAGACTTAAAACTGCTTATTTTGAGATTTGAATTATTTCCAATAACAACTTCTGTTCTGAGTAAATTATAGAGACTAGAAATAGAGCAAGCTGAAAAGGTGTGCTGTATTTTAGTGGGTCAGTTTTCAAATGCTTTAAACTGAATAGAAAAAATCCATAACATTCAAGAATCAGACATCTCACAACAAAGAACATCTGTTCTACAGGTACAGGCTTTGTTATTCAATCTAAATAGTAAACTTATAGCCTACAGGTAAAGCCCTGGTTTACAGTCTTCTTGTATGTAACCATGAAAAATTCATGCATACATAGAAGAAATACAATCAGTAAACAAGGTCTTATTCTATCACTTCTTTGCTAAAGTATATGTTTTGGGTTAAAAACCAGTGAAGAGTCAGTCCTTTTTTCACATGCAAGTTAACAGGAAGAGGGTATTTCAAGGATGCTGCAATGCTTTACAGGAAAGTCCTGGTACTTATGTAGGTAGTTAAGAAAGCAACAATAGTCTGTAAATCTAAATATTCCCCGGTACTCTACTGTTCCAGCTGAGCATGGAGAGGAACAGCACTCAGTGGGATATTTTTGCTTCCTGCAATACCCTGCATTTTAGTCTAGCCCATTTCTGGAAAGAAGCTTCATTGGAAGTTCAATTAATTCCACAGCTTCAAATGTGTTTCAAAACCAGCACACATGAAAAGGGGAATAAAGGGGAGCTTCTAATTCTGTATCATTATGAATACTTATGAAAATATGTGGATCAAAGCTTCTTCCTCTGCAAGTAAATTTCAAGCCTCCTGTAGGACTCAAAGGAAAAGTATTAGAACTCATTTTATATTTCAGTTAGCATAAAGCATGTGTTCTTGCAATAGGTTTTTCCCTAATTTGCAGGGCACTGCATCAGAAATGGACCAAAACAATCTAAACAGGGAACTTCTCCTGCTTCCCCTTTCTGGGGAAAAGGATATCAGGAATATAACAAGAATGCAAGCTGCCTCTACCCTCTGCCATTACCTCATCCACCAGCTCTGGCCTACCTTATGCAAGTGATAAGTATATCTAGGTTGGACCCTAGGTTAGACATAACCTCCTGAGCTCTCTCCTTACTGAAACAAACATCAGCTAAGCTGGCACCTGGCAAAGCCCTTCTGACTTCAGAGCTATTGATCAAGCTGAACATTTGCTCCAATGTATTGATTTCAGGTCACATGATTTGTACAGTGTCTAATACAATAGAGATCTGAACACAGCAGGGCCTTTAAGGGCTATCTCATGTCTGAAGTACATTCAAAATTATGCTGTTCCAAACTACACACATCTCCCAGAGTTTATTACAGTGAGAGCTAAATAAAGATTCATAATCACTGAGCATGCTTTAGTGTCAGAAATTAAAGGGTCAAGAAAAGTATCTATAGATAATTGCCTGTCTTTCCTCCTTCTCTACACATATTACCAACAATACAGCATGGTGAAGATAGAAGGGGAAATAAAAGTTACCTCTGTTTTTCGTGAAGAAATAATAGCCAAAAGCTCCTAAGAAACCTCTGTTCTTCAGCCTTAAATTGTCTACAAAAAAGGCTTTCACAAATTGGCATTAATGAAGAACAATCTTTTTGCTTTGTGTGACAGGAAGATCCACCTTTTCTAAGAGAGAAATACACCACAATCTAGAAATCCCATTAATAACATTAGGATCCTGAACTTTAATGTATTAATGAATGGACATGCACCCATGCTGTAATCATGGATTTCAGCATTGCCTTTGATGCTTCATTGGTCACAAAGCTCTTACAAAATGTTTGAAGTGTCTGGCTGTGTAATAATGATTTATAATTCTCTTGAACCAAAGCAAAATTTGCTAGTAAAAATCATTTTTGAAATAAAAAAATAAATTGTGACTGGAGGGTCTGGGTTTGTTTCAAAAGGAGATCACCCACAAGCAGCAAATTATTTAAAAAGCCACTGGTTCCAGTGTTTTGAGATAGGGAGCGTACAACTCAGAATTTCAAAGTAGTGTTAATTAAGATCAGTTTATTAAAATGTCAATCTTTTTAACCAAAAATTCTCTTACATGAATACTAGCTCCAAGTTCCTTTCTGTTCAGCTTTTCATGAAGAAAACTGTTTTTCCCCATACCAAATATTCAGCTTTAGCCCTTTTCCTACTCCTCCTTTTTTCTCCCATCTCTTGTGTCAGGATTTTCTTATAGAATAAGTGGTCTTTGTACGATTGCTAGATTACTGCTTCCCCCCTCCCCCTGCATTATCAGAACGGTCTCTGAGTTACATTAAGACTGTTGAGAAAAAAAAATCTTAAAAGATAATCTTAAAAGTTTCATGAATTTTCTTTCTTCCTTTTCAGCTCAGTCCAACACTCACCAGAGTCAATTAAAAGAATAATTTTACTTCAAAACAGTGTGGATCAAGGCCATATTTGAAATCAGTTGCATACTTTTATTATCATGAATGTTTCCATTAAAAGACTTCTTTCTCAAAAAGCACAAGAAAAAGGGCTGGACAGAACTGAACTGAATAACCAGGACTGGTATGTCCTTACCACTCAAACCAGTTATTTTTTAAAAAAGTAATTAGGAGGACAGTGAAATATTAAAAAAAAATAAAATAATCCAAGACAAAAAGAATGGACATGATACAACTGGAGAGATCCCTGTATTCCTCTCAGGAATCTGGAACATTCATTGGACAGAAAGGGCAAACAGGGCAGTTTTACCCTAGACCAAAGTGACCCAGGAAAACAAACCACATTAAATTCTGGCATGAAGTCTCAGAATAAGACTATTCTTTGCCCTGCATTTGGAGAGAGAAAGGATTCTACCCTAAGGTTTAGGTGGATCTTAGATTTAGACATTAATTCAATTGTGTTCCTTAAAATTATCTTCACCAGCACATACCTCAAACTGCTACCTGAATTTTTAACTGCAAATTAAAAATTATTTCCCAACTCTTCCTTGAAATGGTGGGCTTGAGTTTTTAATATCTGTGATAAGCATTAGGGTTTCTTTCCTTTCTCAATCTTTGCAAAGAGTACCTTCCCCGCCCCGCCCCAAACAAAGATATATTACTGAAGGAGATACTGCAAAGCAGAGACAACAAGCAATGCTTCTACCCATTTCTACCCATGCCTACAGATTAGGGACTGAATGAACTCCAGAAACCCAAGTAGAAGACCAAGAGCAGAGATTATCCGTGGCACATCATTGCAGAAGGAATCCCTATTGCCTGTAATCATGAACAGGAGTGTTAGACTTTGTCTTAACTTGCCTATAAACTGTTGGGAAACATGTGTGCTACCATGTACCATCATAGAGAAAATGATGCCTGGAGTAAGGCATTTCCTAGGACATCACTCAGCTGAGACAGAAAGACAACAGCCTTTTTCTCTGTCAGGACTCAGGATTATCATGCAAGTGTGAGCAATAGACTTAGTATAAACAGAGCAAACATCATCCCCATATTCACTTTTGTCTTTTCTTCCTTGACTCTTTGCCTCAAGAAACATGAAAGAACATGATCTTGCTGCTTAGTTACACATTTATTTCCACCGCCTCCATCACCAACCCTCTCCACTTTTTCCTGTTATTAGCACAAACCCTGAACTTGTCATAGAGTTCCCTTATGGGAAACCACACAAATTCATTAGAACTACAGGCTAACACCTGTCAACTCCTCTTCCTATTATAAAATAGTACATGATACCTTGTACTGGCAATGGGAACCTTACTGTTGATTTTAGCAGAAGCCCCATTCTCATGAATCAAAGATTTGCTGTGATTTATTAAATTGTGTCCTGTAACACAAAGGTTTTGCTTTCTTATTCATCTGCAAACACATTTTTTTCAGTTTGTGAAAATGCAAACTCCAATAGACCAGTAACCCTCTACAGCACTAACCTCTGACTTCTGACCCCCTGAAAAAGATTACTATTAATCAACAAGGTGAGCCATAATACTCCTTTAAGCTTTGTCACCCGAAGGAATAGAACTATTTCATGAATCATAACCATGCCTGCCTTGTCAGTCAGTAGAACAGTGACTGGTTCTACACTCTCTTAACCTCATTGAGCTCTGATGCACAATTTGATAGAGCAAACATCTTCTTAATAAACTCCTCATATGTCAAGCCTTAAAGTAGAATATTAATAAAACTCCTGGGGGAAGCTATGAAGTGCTATTTCTGGTCAAATGAAGAAATTCTTTTAAGGAGTAAGGAAATAGTCACACTCAGTGCTAATATATTAATTCAGACATATTGCAAAGTTGTTTGTTGGTATGGCTATAATTTTTGCTTTCAACAAAGCCTTTTCGAGAAGAAAGTCATCCCCAAAAATGCCCTATTTAATTTATTTATACACAGTCTTTTAATGTATTGTATAAGTTAATATATTTTATATTATATAAAATATATTCTTTCTATTATATTATGCATGTGTACATAATATTCACACTGTCTATTAAACATTGGGTGAGTATACTTACAGGTATAATGTCCTCAACCAAAGCAAACTAGAGGTGCTTATACCAAGTCCTGTCAGGATTTTAACGAAGCCTACTTTCTTCTAAAGGCAGATGTATCACTTTATTTAAAAGGGGTAACCAGTGTCTTCATGTCCTGTTCAATTACCAAACCTCATTCCCACTGGCCTTATCTGATTTTGCTTTTTGTACATTTGTGTAAAACGATTATTGCTGCACTAATATTACACACAGATTAAAATGTACTTTTTGTGTATTTGAACCAGTCATACCCAGGTGCATTAACTGTTTCCACACAAATTTCTGGTTTTAATCATGGATAAGCATCACAGCACAAGCTTCTACTCTGCTTCTCATGAAAGAACAAGGACTCTGGTAATACCAGTTGATGCAAGCAAATTGATATATGGCAGAAGGCACCAAGAAAACACTGTTGGATCCATCACTGCAAGGAAGTTTGGTTCTCATTGTTACCCTGTCATGTAAGGAACACACTATCACAGATCATAAGTTGTTTAACTAGCTCCTCTTCTGACAGGCTGTGCTGGGTACCGCTTGTAGAAGGAAGAATTAATTCCCTTTCAGTTGATTTCTTCCAGGTTTCCCTGTACTGCTTGGTTTTCCCTGTTTGCTTGGGCATAGACAGAGCACAGTGTAAAGTAAATTCAATGGGATTCTTACCCAGGAGAAGTTCAGTCCTTTCAGTTTAAGGCTAAACATTTCCTGCACCCAGTACAAGGCTTTTTTTAGCAGAAGAAAGCAACTAGGCCAGGCAAAATGCCTTATCAATTTACACTCCAAAACACAAAAAAACCATTTGCAAAATACAAGTTACTCATAAGCACATTTCCTAAAGCTGTTTATCAAGACAGAAAAACCAAGAAAAGAAAAACCCAACAAAACAAATAATGCATCTAAAATCTGCAGAAGATAAATGACACATATTCTCCCATCCTCACATGACATCGTGTGAGGGAGAAATACAAAACCAAACAAAGCACAAAAATCTGACAAACATGGTAAGACTAGCCTTTTTAGTACACCTTGTTTCCACTAAAAATACAGTCCTACTGCTCATTTTCCCAAAGCTTTATTCATAATACCATATCTTTTTGTTAGCTGCACCTACATTATAATCAATATCCACTTTGCAAAAGCTTTTAATAACTATGAAAAATAAGTAGTATTCTGACACAAAGTCCAAATCCATCTCACTGAAAATACCTGCAAGAGGCTTTATCTCCATTTGCAAAGCTACAAACTTCCTGCCAGTCTAACAGTTGAGGAGACTGTTTTCCACAATTAAGGCAGAGCATAATCAGTTAATGAATTATTTAGAAAGCAAAACTTCCAGACATAAAATACTTGCTACAGTGTTCCAACTTGGCAATACTTTAACATTGCAAGAGATTGCCATGGCCATATTCTTAGTGTAAACACAGAGTTTTAAGTACCTCTATCTTTCCTTTGTATTTCTGTACATTTAGGCATTTTAGATATATTTATTTTATATCTTCATATATATATTTAGATGTATAAAATATTAAAATATATAATTATATACTTATACATATGCAAAATATTTATATGTCATCAATATATTATATATACACACATCATTCATGTGTTGGCTAAATGGAAAGAAAATTCAGCACCCAAGTCACTTTCAGTCCTCATTTAGGCAGAATACCAGCTTTTAATCAAATTGATTAATATCAGTAGAAAGAAGAGAATGAAGACAACAGGAAATAGCCTCAGGCTTTCCCAGGGGAAGTTCAGGTTGGACGTCAGGAAGAATTTCTTCATTGAAAATCTGGTTAAGCATTGGAATGGCGTGCTCAGGAAGGTGGTGGAATAACCATCCCTGGAAGTGTTCAAAAAAATAATTGAATGTAGCACTTACTGCTATGGTCTAGTTGACCTGGTAGCGTTTGGTCAAAGGTTGAACTCTATGATCTTGGAGGCCCTTTCCAACCTTAATGATTCTATGATTCTAAGACCATGGCAGGGAGATCCCTAATTCCAGTAAAATAGTGCACTGCCATAGTAATCTAAGAAATTTAGCATTTATAGAGGTATGAAGGAACAATTCTGAATGAAATCAGATCTAAACACAAGTCTTTTTCACACAAATGTTCCAGTCAATTCAACAGGTTTCCCAGAACTAGGATAGTGCTGTCTAGATAAAACAGGGATAAACTGGAGGTGCCATAATGATGCTGATGTTTTCAAGCCAGATGTCACTTGTTTGAACACCCTTAACCAAGTAAAGAGACACTGCAAGCAGGATATACTTAACTGAGAAGTATAATGCAATTATTTATTGGTTAAGCACATGCAAAATATAGTGAGAATTTCGCAAGCTATGAAGCCAAGTGCTCTTGCTCACCATACCAATAAGGCAGCTGCACAGTGGGCCCAGGCCTGGCTGGCAGTGATCTGCTGCCTGAGCTCTCCAGAATGCATTCTAGACATGAATGAGTTGACACCTTCTACCAGGTCTGTAGACTCTGACCCCAGTTTCCTGATTTTACTTTCCCTTTTAAGATTCTATACAGTTTCACACTGGCTTTTTCTCTTCTAGAACACTTGAGCTACTAAAGATCCTCTCTCAACAATCAAAATGTTTCTGCCTATGTTTTTTACCTTTCTTAACTCTTTCAGATGTTTATCACTGGTCTGCTTTAGCAGCTACAGTCCAGATTAAGCAGCTGGACTGTAAGAGCTGAATCTTGATTCCTTGATCACACATGCAGGGAAGCTTACAGCTGGACTTGCAGACAGGACATGACACATTTCTCTGACAAGTCTCCAGTATAAAACAGCCTAGAATTTTGCAGGTATCTAGATATTAACATTGTGAAATCAACTTCAAGTTCTACACAGCAGCCTTTCATGATGACATGTATACTACAGTTCAATCCAGGAATTACAATGAAGTAACACAATGAAAAATCATGTTTCTGACTTCTAAAGCTTCCCTTAGTGACCTGGGGCCCACTGTCATTGGACTCTGAAGTTTCTTTTATGATGCTGTAAGTTGAGCAAAGCCAAATAACTCATTCTATAGTTACATGTTATACAAATATTTTTAGATGTTCATCTGGTTCTCACTGTTTGTGGGGAACAGTGTCATGTTGTAGACTTACACTATTTCAAGAGCTTTTTAGTTAATTGAAAGAAAGAGAGATCTGCTGCATAAATAAGACAATGAAGAGAGAACTATGAAATTCACGTAAGGGGCCAAAATCTAACCCAGACAGACACTGTGAAGGAATGAAGTACTTTACTCACAAGTACATCCACAGCTAGTATCAATATACTGCTGTCTGGATGTCAGACTGAGGACAGACCGGACAGATCTAGTTTCTCTATACATTTCTGGAAAAAGAGAAAAATCTATTTCCCTTTCAAGACAGATACTCTGAGTTATGGTATCTTAATATTTCTTTAATACTTACAGATTCTCAGATAGAATATAATGGCCTTATATATGTAAAAGTATTATTCTACTATTACCTATTTAACACCTAGTTAAACATTACTTAACCCACTGGCATAAACCCAGTACATCCCCATGAAGTTAAATATTACTAGGGCGCTATTGTTTAAATTAAGCACTAGCCTAAGCAGCAGTAAATGTCATTCACTGTCATTAGGGTAAATTGGTTCCCTGGGCAACATACCAGGATTGCAGGTGTCCTGATTACATGGGTCCTCATTAAATACAGTACACTATTTCTTCAAACATGGAACTCAAGCTGACTGTGACAAAAAACTCCACTATTCCTTTTTGCAGTGAAGGGAGTGTGCACAAACAACTACCAGAAGGCACCCACACCCATCTCCCTGCAGCAACTCCCAGATCCCTTTACAGAACAATGTTTGCCAATTGTGTCATGGTTTAGTCACAGGCCCTGAGCACAGAAGAAGCTCTACCCAGATAGGGATCTACAAGAGAACAAGGAACTATTGAAGCCAGGCATCCTCCTGCAGACAGCTCTTTATACAACTGAAACCTTGAAGCAGATAAGGCTCTGCACAGATGGAAGTACTGCTTCTATAGTAAATTGCGGGACCAGAGCTTGAGATGATAATCACTTGCTATTTATCAAGGATTGTGTCTTCTGTGAAGACCCTAGTATACCTCAGGGGGCTAAATAATAGTGAGACATACTGTATCTCACACACCTGAAATATTGCAAATCAGCTATGAAAACACATCCTTATTGCATTTTTCAGTTACTAATGTGACCAAATAGCCTAAAGCATACTAGTTTAATAACCCTAAAGCCCTCACAGATTTACAAAAACGTGCTACTTTTCTTTTCAAAAGAAACAGAAGCTTTGAAATACTAACTTAAGTGGTTTTATTTCTGTTCAATAGGGGGTTCATACACTGGAAGAGTTAAGGAGTGATAGTAGTGCTGAGAGTCAGATGAACTGCTCCTGTTTGCAACTACATTATGGAGCTGAAGGACAGCTGGTGATCCTTGCCTTGGGGTTAGCAACTCAGTATCTATTTCAGGGTTGGTTGTTTTTCTTTTCTTGACAATGTAAACCCTATACATCATTTACATAATGCAACACACTTGCATTCTTCTGCTGGGCTTCAGAATTTAGATTAGTAACAGAAACATCAGTTACACTGGTTAAACAGTATAAATGTCAGCCATTAAAATATTAGTTTTACTCATTGTCCTGGTGCAACCTTTTAAACAGAACATTTTCATCCTGGAGATGGAGTTCCTTCCACACAGACCTTTCTAATAAAACTATATGTAGACTGAAAGTCATAGAGGTTTATTGATTCTACCTTCTGTTGGTAATGAAAACCAAAGCAGCTCATTCTATTGAGCCTACAGAAAAGCAATAAAATTTTGACTTTAAATTTTGGCTTTGAAAAAAAAAAAAAAAAAAAAAAAAAGGTTTGTCTGTTAAGAATCAACTAGAGAAATTGAAAAATGGGACCATACAAAGAATGAAAGCATTTTTCATGAGGAAGACATCACACAAGTACAAACTCACTAGCTATATATGAATGTGTGCACATGTGAAGAGGAGGAGCCTAGAAAAATTGCTTCTTCATTAGTCATTCCTAATGCCCACAGAACAACAAGGATGATATGCTAAGTTGGTGAAGTGATGCTCTACTCCCATTACATTTTTCTAAACTAGCAAAGCTAATAGGGAGAAAATTTATGATGAAGCTATACTATAACTTACACAAGAGTTTAGCTGTAAGCTTTTATATGGGTAAGAGATTCTGAAGGTGACTGCTATGAGCAGGTTTGGCTGAATTCCATTGCATTCTGAGAGCAGATATGTATAAGTCATTCTACTCAATTCCTAACACCACTTGAACTCCACCAAACATATGCAGGAAAACCATAGAAAAATTGAAGAATTGCCTAGTTTTGGATGTTCTTTTAATCTTGAAAAATCATTGTTTCTTTATGAAAAGATTTGCCAAGAGACTTGTGAGCCACATACATCCAGTTTCAGGTGTATCAAGACTGAGTAGGGAGTGACAAATGGGTGTTGCCACAAAAGTTCTTACACTTTTTTGCCAGGGTCTTCATGCACAGTTAGATATTGGAGGAAGCTCCATCTCTCCAGGTGCTGAGAAATTCTGCTATGAATTTTAATATACTACCAATGGAATTGAGCACTGCCAAACACAAACATTTAGAAAGCTTAAGCCAGACCATTACCAAATCATTTGGCTGAACTAGAAATTTTGATATTTGAAATATACTCAGTATGCATTTCTCCTATTGACTCTTTAATTTCTAAGACTGATGTTCTTATGAGATCATGAGATCTTATAATGAGATTACATTCAGATCTCATTTTGAGATATTCACAGACACCGGGAAACAGTTTGAATGCCAGTAGAAGTTCATTAACACCACACATTATAGGCCAGACCAGGAGTATTCAGCCAGTATTCCAATCGCAGTCTATTAAACCAAGCTCAGGGATGCACTGTTTTTCCATCCATATGTACTTGAAGGTTTTTTTTAAGTTAAATCTTACTTTGACTAAGAGATCCTCTGTGTGTGTTTATATATATATATATGTATTGAGTATAGCATATTCCATTCATTTCTTATGATTTCAGTTTTTTATCTAGTTTGCAATGGTCCCTTTTCCTCTTTTCTTTACTTTATCTGTCTGTTCATGGGAAACTTCTCAGGATGATGTCTTATTTTTTGTTCATTTTGTTTAGTTTTTTTTTAAGTCAGGTATATGGAAAACATCCAAGGTACCAAACCTAAATTACAAGTGGTGTTTGCAGGCACAGTGATCTAACAAAACATAATACAATTGTACCAGACAGCTGCTGAAATTTAATAAGCTGTTACAAAGTCTTTTTCTTACTGAAGCCACCCACTGCTCTGGAAGAAGCTTCCAAGGAGAGATGTGGTTGGAATTTTGACCCTTTGAATAAAAAAATCAGAAAGTTTCAGTTCAAACCACAGAGTCTAAGACTTATGTCTTGAAAACATCCTAAAAGATCAGTAACAATGCAGCATCTCCCCACAGCAGAATTACAATAACATTAGTAAAATGTGATAACACGATTAATTTATTAAGCAGAAATCTTAGTACAAATACAGAGGTAGTCTACAGCTTGAAACATTTTAAGCTCAGATTTCTAGAAGTCTCTAGAACCTGACAAAATAGTCTCAGAAATTATTCTACCTGGTTAAACTACCTATAATTTGAACAAAAGACAGAAGCAATAGCAGCAATGTAACAGACCACATAACCTACAACCACAAAAACGTACTGAAAGAACAGAAATGGGCAAAAGGACAGAAAGATAAACACAGAAATGCCATTTCTGTAAATCAGGGGGAAAACTTTTTTTTAAAAAAAAAATCATTCCAATACCCTCTTTCTCAGTAATATTGTATTACTGAGTTGGATCCTCCCATGATGTGGTTTAGCAACAATGCATCAACTTGGAATACATTCAGCCATGACTCTTTCAAACAAACAAAAGAAATGGAAAGGAAAAAGAAGAGGGACATAATAGAATGCTACTCGGCACAAAAGTGTCTATCACTTCTACTGCTAAATGCCAATGACTTTTATGTTTGTGTTAATGGGCAGGAAATGCCAGCTCCTTTGCCAAGGAGTTCATCATACTGTGATTACAAGAGAAGGGGATTTTCATCTGTCTTATTCCCATAACAACTCTGTATACTTCCAGAAGCTACGTGGAAGAGTTAAAAAAGACTACACTGTGTGAACATGGTTCCAACTAAATGCAATCAATCTGCATATTTGTTGTGAGGACAGTCAAATTATTTTCATTCCTGGGGTTTGTTTGTTGGTGGTTTCTTTTCGGATGTACTGTGTCCCTGTTTTCTGTTGATCTGAAGAGGTGCTGAATATCTGATCTCAATGTATTTCTGATTTGATAATGGACTTCTTTGCACTAAAAATTCACTGCATCCCAACAGGTCATAAATATTGATCCCACTGGTTGAAAATCTAGCACTTACAAATATCTGATTATGAAGTGCATTTACAACCATTCAATGTGATTCCGATCAACAATCCTTCAGAACAGTATAGGTTTTACTGAACATGGACAAACTAAACTATTGTAATAGCCTCCTCCTGCAACATGGTATGAATAATAGTTGTCTGTGCTCTTATTTACAACTGTCACCTGTTCTAGAACAGGAGCAGAACAAGACTCCAACAAATGCAAAGTAAGTTCAACAGAAAAAGGTGGTGATGGGTCTGGTCACAGAGGTGCCAGGATATAAACCCACCTGCACATGCTGAATGTCTGGTCCTAACTTCCCATTTCCTGTCAAATAAGCAGGGACAATGGAAGACTTGTGGTTGGAACATACTGTACTTTGGTTTTTCCCAGGTCTCACAAGAAAAAGCAGTTTTCTATCCTATGGTGCAGTCGGAGCTGGCACTAGGAGAATGAGGGAGCCATAAATCAGGCACCTCTTCCTTGTGCCAAGCAAACCACAGCAGAGAAGAGAATTTGAACCCTGCTCCTTTGATATTCTAGAGGGCCTACACCCTAGCCTATTAGTTAAAAGAAGCCTTGTTGCCTTTCCTGGCCTTTACATAACTTTGGTGGTTATACAACACCATGCATGCTTTGAAACCTCTCCCTTACTACTGATCTAAACACCAACTTTGCTCATAGCATTGCAGAACGCTCAAGATGAGCTGAGACTTGGGAATCAAACACTATGCATGACACAGGAAAGCAGCAATTGAAAAATAAATAAATAATTATTGAGCTGTCAACTGAAACAAACTCTATAAACTATTGTGTTTGCAATACCCCACTGCATGTTTCAGTACTTGAAGTCATACAGTATATACTTTACTGATCGATTTGCATATCGTATCGATCTCAAGGGCTGAATAATATGTTTGATTTGTGGCACTTCTGCATAATTTTCTGATTAAGTTACTTATTTAACCTATTGACCTTTACTCTTAATTAAAGAGCCTATGTAGATGTTGAGCCGTAATCAACTTGCGCACTACTGAGTGGAATTTACATCTTGTGGAATTTACTCACTCTTTAAGGCTTTACATTGATACTGTGTGGTACACAATGGACATTTTTATCCTTTGAAGTTTAAATTTGTGAAGCATCCTAGGAATCAAACTTTACTTCCAACAGTTTTCAAACAAAATTCACATAGGCATCTGGTCTTTAAAAAAAAAAAAAAAAAAAATCACACAAAGAAAGTTGTACTTTGAAAATGTAACAGAAAGAGCAAGTTAAATCTTTGTCTAGTTGTCTTATGCAACAGATCCACTTATACTAATACCTGTTGAACATTCAATTTAGTTTTGGATCAGATCTTTATTGTGTACACTATGTACACCTGTGCTGCATGTACCCAAAAAGAAATCCCTGCTCCACAGAGCTGATAGCACATTATGTTCAGCATTGGTCACCAACCAAAATTTTAAAGTTACAGCAGAACAAGTTATTTCTCACCACCATGGAATCACAATTTGAGTAAATCAGTTGTTGCATAAAATAAAAAAAACAAATGACTAAACAAAAAAACTCAACAAATCCCCCAAACCCAATACACCATGGTCATTGCTTTTTACTGTATTCTGTTTATTAATGTTGAAAAGTATATTTTAATTTTAATGATTTATGGCACTTGGTTGTTCTTACAGTTTAATATGGTATTTTACTGATTCACTGTAAAGCTAGAGGATATCTCAATAATTCAGTTGACAAACAAACTGCAACATTTTCTGTGTCTGGAAACCATTATGCTGATATCCTGGAAAGTCAGCAGTTTGACAGCAGACATTAACTAAGTATTTAGAAGCTGCAGTTATACCTTCCTTACAATTACACGTCCCTCATCTCTCCCTGCATATACCCACCAAAAGGATAAAGATTAGATAAAATATGACAAGAAGGTAATGTTCAGTAATCACTCTGAGCCAAAGAGTATGACAGTGCTATGCCTCTTGAGACAGGTCTTACTGCTAAACGATAAGCAGCCAGAGAAAAAAAGTCACTGACTTGCTCACTTACTGATGGCCTTAAGATCAAAATACGCCAGTGGTTAAATCCAAAGGATGTAAGTCAAAAACTAACAGACATAAACATAATAATATAAAACAAGGTGATGAATTGAAGCCAAGTGGGTTGCACTGCATGTAGACGGCAGAAAGTAAGAGACACTTCCAAAATAATTGAAACTAAACCTTTAACCTTCCCACACAACTGCTTTCTTTCCAACAGCACTCCACATTGAGGTCACTTACAAGGAGGTCTGTTCGTACACTGTTTGTACACACTTTCTCTTTTTTTAAGGTCAGAAAGCCTTTATTGACTGGGAATTTTACTCACTTTACTTACTTATGGACACCAGAAGTCATAAGCATTTTTTCCAAACAGCCAGTATTTCTCATATACCACTCTTTAAGCTGCTGAAACACAAAGACCAAACTCTTTCCTCATTGTACAATGCCACTGCATACAGCTGGATACAATTGTTCCTGTATTAAAATTCACAGGGTGAAGCAAACGAAATGGCAGAAGGCAGCTTATCTCAGACCAAAAGAATCTGTTCTTCCCTGCAATACAGGCAAATAAGTCCATCAGCATTTTGCAAACAGAGAAAGAATTCACCTCTAGATTAGACCCAGAACACCAACAAAGCTAGAACATGTGAACTTGCAACACAAACAGATTATCTACAGGTCCTTATTATCATATGTGAATGCAAAGTAGAAATTTGTGAAATTACTTTTGTTCTCTGTATATTCTCTTTCCCCTCTCTTCCACTTGCAGCTTTACTCCCTATCTATATGCTTCATTTTGCCCTCTTAATTACACACTTTATCAGTATTCCCTAAACTAGTTAGAATGCACTGTTTCATGTTCCATGGGCCCTTTGTAACTTGTGTAGCCCTAGTGCTGAATGATGCTGCTACTAAGCTTTCTGCAGCAGTTGATTTTTCCTCCATTGCTTCACATATTTCCTGATACGTTCTGTCTGCTATCGGCAGGAGAGGAAGAGAAAATCATCATTCCTCTACCTTTGCCAGTCACTTTCAAAGTCATGACTGAGATGAACGGAAGAAAGAGTTTAGAACTGAAATTTAAAGGGGCCTTACAGATCAGTTACTTCTGTGAGAAACCTGCAGGCAAATTGAAGTGCAAGAGTTATACAGGACACACGTATCCTTGCTATTGGTGGGAACTGCTATGCTAGGAACTTGTTCCAGTGTAATCCAATGAGACTTATCAAAGGGAAATAGTGTCATTTGCTCACTAGGGCTAATTTTGATTACTTCTTCCCTAAGCTCTTCTGGAACAAGTATCAAAGTGAAAGCTCACATTCTTTCCATTGTCAGTAATGGAACAACTCCTGGTGGCTTTTTGCTAGCTGTGTATGTAGGCAGTAAGAGGCCTCCAAGACAGTTAACAGAGTACATAAAACCCCTCTATATTTAAAATATTCAGCTTGCTCAACAAAGAATGCACCTTGATTAGTAGAGTCTATTAAATTTCACCTACTTAACTTTGCAGCTTGATTAGTGAAGTATGCAGCTTAATCAGCACAGCATGGAACTCATGACAACATGCACCTCCTAAAACTGAAACTAATGGTAGGACCCAGCAGAATCCCTGGTACACACCTCTGTATAAAACACAAAGCAGGAGACTCAAAGCAGGCTCTTAAGTTTGTAAATGAGCAATTCAATTGTTCAGTTCCTCAGCAACCTTGTGGCTTTGTAAGGTGTAGGATTCAGACTGCGAAGTTTCAACTGTCCAGTAACTGGAGTGGTCAAACAGCAGACAGCTTCTCTCAGTGTAAAACCAAGCGGCATCCTCATCTGTAATGCTGCTTCCTGTGAACACACCATCCCTTTATTCATCCATAGCAATACACAGCTAAATCCAATTTTCAGTATTTAATTTTAAGGACACCTGGGATAACATCATTGGCCATCCAAAACATTATTTCATTATCCCAGTGAAATTACGCAGAATACTTGAAGATAGCAAGCATGTCAGTAATTGAGGTAAATTATCACTACAAAAAACACACTAGTAAGATAAACATTAAAGTTAGAAAGGAGTTCAAATCTACGCAACTAGGATCTGGAGGCATTTCAGGTATGAACCACGTTTGGATTTTAAGTAATTCTAAAGCTGAAGATTGTTCAGGTGCAGTGTTTTGGCTTCGACTGCTTTGCTGCCCATAAATAAATAAATACAAACTCTGACATAATTAAGAAGTAGCTTCACTTTTGGTAGAATATAACTACGTGTTCCATCCCTAGACTATAAAGAATGCAGTTATAGCTGTAGCTTGCTGTAGCTATCCCTCTACATAATATTTCCTTAATGATTTTTTTCCCCCCCTCCATGGTTATCCTATATGCTGTGAACACATGAGATGAACTCACACTGTTGTTATTTATGGTACAGATTCTAAGACTGCTGCAGTTAATGGAAATACTGTGTGTTGTCTACAGAGGAGTTTTGCAGAAAATGTGGCATTTACCAGAGCATAAATCCTACCAACAGAGGTACCTGGATTCATATAATTCCTAACCTGCACTCTTCCTTTTGGTTACTACACATTCACTAAGAAAAATATGTTATGTGTCTCAAACTCCCAGATACTCAGCTGCTTCTCAGCAGAACTGGATGCCATCTCATCTGAACAAAGCCACAGCTATTAATAGGGGAAGTTTTGACCCAGCAATTTCTGCAACACTTCAAAAAAATACAGTATCAGACTACAATTATCAGACAAATAAAGTACTAAGATTACACTTACAAGCCCTTTGTCAAAAAAGAAAAAAAATTTCAATTCCTCAGAACAGTTCACATTACTAAGAAAAACAAGTAAATACCAAACAGCATTGAACTTTGATTGTTGAGGTTTCCTCTTATAGCTCCCAGACAGCAAATACAAACACACACACAGAAAGAAACTCTCAGTCTTTCAATTAAGAAGCTAACTCTCAGGTAAGACTGAACAAAAGCTGTACCCATCTTAAGCCACCTACCTAAAACCCAGCACAGTGATGGAAGTATGTTAGCATTAATTCAGACCTGCTTCTGAAGTGATACCAGTAGAAAAAAGGAGAATAAAGGCTTCATGATTTTGGAATCAGGACTTCAGCAGCCAACACACAAATCCAAATGTTGATTTTTCAGATTACATCCTTCCTATCACAGCTTGCTAGACTGGGATTCACATTCTATTCTGTTTCTGGAAGTAGTTCAAAGGTGTATTTAAAAGTCCTGTGCTGGCACATTAGTCACTATGTTAGCTACACTTCTGCTATAAAATTCTGCAGGAAAAACACTTGAACTCCCTTACATCAATTCACTCTAACCATTCAGTCCTGTGCCAGCTAGTGGTAATGTCCATGTTATTCATTGCTCTACATCTCTACAAATATTTAGGACTAAGCTTCCAGAAAAAATAATTGAAACTTTTATATTCCAAAGCATTGTCTATTTTAAACATCTTAGTTTGAAAAATAGTAATGTCATATTTTTAGCATCTATATTTTAATTAAAAGTATTTTCTTATTGAACATTCTAATTGGAGTAGCATATTAAATAGTGTTCACTTTCTAAAGTGTTCCACTGATCACTTCCTGGTACAGTAAAGGCTAAGATCTGAAGTTTTCATTCTATGAATTCAAGCAGGAGAACTTGCAATAAAACTTGAAGTGTATTTAATATTGGATTGAGTGGAAAAGGAAAACACATTAGATACATATTACAGGTCTTATTGAATTCAAAATACCACTGCCTGCAACATTCCCAAATCAGAGTAATCAAAGCTTAGTCTAAAAATGCTAGTATTCTAACAAAGCAAAATACTCTACAGGACAGCTGTCTTAGTAGCTGTGACTATAGATGTGAAGTTTTAACCTGTATTTTCAATCATACCCACTTTACACTATTCTCTCTTCATAGTAATACGACAGTCACACTGTTCCTTTAATTTGGCAGCCAGAGGATTTTTGCATACATTTTTGGTCATGCTGAATGTTAAGGAAAGCATTACTGTAAAAAGGTCAATATAATAGCATTATTTGAAGTACATTACTTCTCCCATTTGAAACATTACCAGTTATTCCCTATCCATTCCTGAAACCACAGACATTAAAACAAAAAGTATCTTTTTAACTTCTGTTGAAGAAAAACATAAATACTGTCAATCACCTCTCTCAATTGTGTGTGTACCATTACTGGATTTCATATAGACACCAGAAAAATCATTTGAAAGTTAATTTTTTTTTAAGAACTATAAAAGTTTAGTGTACATTCTGAATATAAAATTTATCCTGGTTATGTTGTTTGATGATATCCTTTTCCTTTAAAATGGTGTCAAATATGAAGCTTTGGGAAACACAGCAATTTTCAACTAGTTCAAACTAGCAGTTTTCAACTAGTTAGTAGTCAGCATTGCTATTTACACAGCCCCTGAAAATCTGCTGCTTCTGTAACCAAGGTGAAGATGGTGTTTCCATTCATTAGCCCAAAAGTAGTCAAGAGTTAGAGGTTATTCTGAACTTCTCTTTCTGAAAATAGTCCCAAGTGGTATGTAGAAGCCCTATCTGCTATGAAAATCAAGACCAAATGCAACACTAAGATCAGCTCAGTTCTAAGACAGGACTAGACCAAGAAACATGTGCAAGTATATCTTGTTTTGGTTCAACCTAATCTCTCCCTCATTAAAAAGAGACAAAGAAAAAAGCCCCCAGACCCAAAAACAACAACAACAAAAATCCAATACAACATCTGGTATAGTTTAGCAAATTTTTCTACACAGACAAGTACCTAACATTACTGAACATCATCTAGTCATAGGTATTGTCTGGATACAGCAGAACAGGGCAGAGAAAAATCAGAAGCAAGGACTGATGACAACAGAAGCTTGGTTAGGAACTCATGTAGATTCAATATTTTTCAGGTATTTCCTCTCCTGCAGGTACTTCCCCTCCTTTTTGGAGGAAAAGCTGCAGTACCACAGAATCCACCATGTGGTGTCTGTTAGCAAATGTTGACTTTTTCATGGCAACTGGTGTAGGTACATCTAGATTGTGTATTTAAACATCACAGTTTTGTTTTCATTTCTTGCAAGAAGCATTTGACTGAGGTTAATGTTTTATATCAACAGAGTAAAAATAGCTAATTCTGGGCCCAAAGGTCATACACATCAGCACAACTTGAGTTGTGAAGTGCTTTTAACCTTGATTTTTCCTTGTAAGCCAGGTCCTTTAAAATATACAACACATTTAACCCAGTCTCACAAGCATAGAGGGAAAAAAAAAGAAACCAAAGATGTTTTTACTGTCTTTGGAAGACCATAATCATTTGACAATCAGAGGGACCTGATTGTATTTGAGACAGTACTTGCCAGAAAATACATGAGATAAATACAGTTCACATTATGAAAAGGAATACAAATCAGAATTATCAGCACACAGATAAAAAAAAAGGCATCTTCCCAATCTGATTCATTAGATTTTTGGCACCCCAATTAAGTTCTGACAAGCTAGTATTCCAGGCACAGTAAAATATTGTTGTTCCACTAGGCTTGCTCCAATGTTTAGTCATAAGATCCATACAATAATAACAGAACAGTGGCCTATCTTGACCAACAGTACATTAGTTATTATCTGCAGCACAAACACCTACCACTTTATACTAACATTTTGGCAGTTAATCTAAACATAGCACTTAAAGCTACATCATAATTTTGAGATCTAACTGGGTCATTTTCCTTCCAGCTGGCACCAGTAAAAAGTATTTTATAACAAAAAAGTAAATGAAACTTTTTTTACGAGGGTTTTTTTTTACGTGCTTTAATGGCAGGAGCACAAGTATGATTTCAAGCACACACGACACATTTTTCAAGGCCTGTTCGCGGTGATGCTAACTGAGTGAATTACAATAAGATTTATTGTGCAGTGGTGTATGTCTGATTTTCCATCCACTGCTGGGAGCTTCAGTTGGCGGGAACTAACAGAGACGCCTATTATGTACAGCCTGGTTCAAACTGTGGTTTTGGTGCAAGCTCTCAGGGACAGGAACTTACTGCACATGCTGGCAGGAGAACAGGGAGAAACTTGATGAAAAGAACAAAAAAGGACTTTTTAAAAGGCTTCTTACATATTTGATATCCCATCCCTTCTTCAAATTGTTTTGTGAGAGAGGAGGGAAAAGTCACAACAGATTTTTCTGTAAAGGTTGTGTTATATTCAATGGATATAAAACAAGGCAAATAATAACTTAACTGTTCTTGTAGAAGGATCCTCTGCTGACAGGATTCAAAATGAACAGGAGCTGAACGGAACAGAGTTCTCAATACTTTCCTTCCCCCATCCTTTCCACGCCCCCCCCCCCCCCCGACTTTTTCTGTATATGTACTGGAAATGCAAGTTCTTCCTTAAATAACTGTGCATAGACTACTTCTACAACTACTTCTTTCCCTATCTTATTCTGTTTTTCTCAAATGTTCCATGTACACACCTAGCTAGGTGACTTGATACAGTCCATGCAAAGTAAAGGTGGACAGAGGAAATACTAAAAGGAAGAAACACAAAAAGAAAACCAGAAGAGAAACAGCAAGAAAAAGCAAAGTCCTGGAGGGGTAAGAGAAAAAACAAGGAAGACTGTGCAGCTCAGAATTGCCAGCAAGAGATACATGCAGGATATGAGAGGTTAGCAGGAACGGATAGAGAACTTGAAGAAAGGAAGTTAGAAAAAATTTTAAGTGGGAGTAGAAAAGACAGTATGAATAATATAGTGGGAGGGTGCAATAACAGAGAAAATGACTTATTCAGAGCAGAGCTGATATCCGTCTATCTGAGCCACAAAACACAACATCATTTTAATACGCTCAGCACCTCCTCTCAGATATGTAGCTGGAGACAAGCTCCCTGCTTCCTTGGGAACAGCTTGTTAGGAGACCTTCTTTACATAGTCTGCTCCACAACTGGCACTCAGAAAAGACATTTTGCTTTAACGATGCAAATCAAGCAAACAGAGAAAAATACACAATAGTTCATAAACCTGATGTTCTTTCTCATTGGTTTGCAAACATTCATATATCCAAACACAATATTTTGCTTCAAGTTTACAGTACAGAGTGATGACCTCGGAATGATATCTTTTCCTGTCCTTTGGTTTATACCAGGTACCATTTACTACCCTCATAAAATCTGCTTCAATTATAAAATTTGATGTCATCTTTTCAGTTCTCTCAAGGGTGCTAGTTCACTGTCTAGAACGTACAGTGCAGTTCCTTAGCCACACACGGGATGGCACTGTTAAAATTAGTCCTCACAGCAAATCTCTCCTCCATTCTGACTCTGCAGGCAGGATATTCAAGGCTTTATTCCCCAGAATTGTATTTAGCCACCACAAATAGACATCACATATTTTTATGTCTGGTCACTCGTTATATTTTTACTTTGTATCAAACATGGAAAACCAGTACCCATAAATGTATTAATGCTATGTTATGATTTTCTGAAAGTTTGGCAGAAGAGGGGAGAAACAAGAGATTGGGTGCGGTATTACATTGTGCAATGTGGTATTTCATTCTCTCCAGAGATCTGTAATTTTATGCATGCTGAAAAAAATGTTAAGGAAACTTCATGTATGGAGCATAAGGAATCAATTTTCTTCCTTAAGGAGAAAAAAAAAAAAAAATCAAAACAAAACAAAAACACACCTTTGGGCTGTAAGCATTAAAAACATCACTGCAAATTAAACCATACAGCAAACCAGAATGGGGAATAGAGAGGGTAGGCAGAGTTAAGGCAAAACTATTAATTTTTGTCTTCCTCCTCTTTGTAGTCACAAGTCTCTTATTTGTCACTCAGTTCACTAGCACTCTATAATTGTATGGCAATGTGATTGTAAATTCTATACACAGGCAACAGCAGACAGAAACTCCCTTGTACCACATTGACTGACCCAGAATACAAGGCATCATGAAAGTTTTTTACTGTTGTCAGATAAACGCAGAGAGAGAACAAGGTCCAAAAAAAGATAGGTAAAATACAGTTAGAGTTCACATAAAGCTAGGTCTCCAAAAGGCAAGCTTTCTTCAGATTTCTGCTATTACACCCTTGCCAAAAATCACCTTCTGATCTCTAATCAAGAATCAGCTCAATCATATGCAGGGTAGCAAGAGGGACCCTATAACTGTCATGCAGAAAACAACCTGGTATTGTACAGCACAGCACTGTTCTATGTGCCCACATTGAAGTATGGCTCCAGAAATAGCATTTACCTGTAGGTGATACTGAACAAGAAAATCCACACATATGCTTTCAAGGATCTGTAGTACAACATACACATTGTGTGGACTGTAGTGTGGAACAGCATATTATATAATACAGTGCCAGACAGGCTTCTCAGTGCTTAGGTTCAAAAACAAGTACTAGACATAGCACATCCTTGATGTCAGTGCCTTTTTTGGCCAGCAGGAAAGGGTATGGAACTCAGTAGCTTATGAAATGGTCATTAACATCTGTCCATTGACAACAGGGGACTGGAACTGCATACTTTTTAGATATATCTTTACCCACTCTGGTACAAGAGCTAAAGGTAACTGCAGTCCTTTTTTCCACTTGTTTCTCAACTTAAGTAACCTTTATATTTAAGAAAAAAGCTGATCACATACTGCTGTAGTTGCCACTAACATTAAATAGCATCAATAATAAGTCCTTCCAAATAACTGGGTAAGGTCTCTGTTGCCGTTTGCACAGGAAGAAGTTTCAGATCCAGGAAAACAAGACGTCACCAGAAATCTTTGAGAGATATGGATTTGGCACAAGACATGGCAAGGAGGGCACAATCATATCAAGCATCCAACTTATCCACAGCACATAAACAAAAACAGGCAAACTGAAATAAGCTCGAAGATTCCCAGCATTGCTTTCTGTGTACTGCCACACTATCCATTCTCTCCCCATTTTCTCTTCAACGGATGGTGCAACAAAAGGGCCCAGGAAAGTTGCCCTCCCATGACAACGGCACAAGAAAATCTGGCTGCACTTATGTCTCTCTAGACTTTACAATCTTGCTCCATGTAGTATTGTCATAACCCATCCAGACCAAAAGAGAGAAAAACTAAATGGGTGGAGGATGCTGTGCAGCAGCACAGTACCTTCACAAAGCATCCACTTAGTTAGGACCAGCATTTTGGGGAAATAGTTCACCTTCAAGAATTCTACTTCAGATCTCACAGGGATTTTAGCATGGCTGCAATCATTGGCCTGAGCCTTAGTTTCTATTCAGGAAAGACAAATTCAACTGTATCTGCTGGACAAAAATAAGAATGCAAACCACAAGTTTTCTTGAAAGTATTCACAACTCACTGAAACAAAACAAATTATTTCCCCAACTAGTATTATATGCATAATTTTTAAGCTCATAAACTAAAATAAAGGAAAACTTCAAATGCTACTAGCCACCAAACTCCACCCGACACTGGTCTTTGTGCTGGAAAATCTTCATGCAATATCAAATACAAATTTCCCCAGCATTTGATTATGAGTTGCATAGAACTTCACTACCACAACACATACTGGAAGAAGTATTATTACCTTAACAATGAAAAATCAGAGAACCACGTCTTCAGAGAAGTTTAGTTCCATACTACTGTAAAATGTTTCAAAACTTTAAAAATACCCTACTTTCACATGTATTTCTAGTAAGTAATGATTCATAAAAGAAACAGACATCACAATAAAGCAACCCAATAAATCAATTTACTGAAGAAAAGAATACTAATAACCAGATGGACACAATATTAAGGGCAGAAGTTTACATTGTCTCTTTCTTTATAGTGACATATCTAACAAACTGAACAATAGGACAGAGATCTCACCTAGGATGCTGTAGTTCTCTGAAACCGCAGGACAAAGTTAGGTGAGTACTTGCCCTAAAGCATTCTAGCTTTGCAGAGGTAACCCCACCTTCCACAAGAGCAAAAAGCTGAGTTCTGCCTCTTTTACAGGAAAAAAAAACCAAAAAGGGGTCATTCCTCCTTAACATGTTTGTATGCATAGACTCTCATGTGAATCAGGTGAGTTTTTCAGGGAGGGATATTCTTCACTAAACAGAAAGGTGAAACACCTGTGGTAACACTTTGGTTCCCCAGGTGTCTTTTTTCCTCACTGATATCCACCTGGGCAATGAACAGAGAGACTGAGGGGGTTTTACTCTTTCTGAAAAGCTCTCTGTCAATGTAACACGGCATGGACAGCTTGAGTTCACCTGTACTTTCATATACTAGGTCTGTAGTGCCAAATCAATACCAAGTAGCAAACCCCAGAAACAACAAGCTAAAGTTAAGGACTGTGCTGCTGGCATTCGGTATAGATTCAAGCCATAGTGTTCTCCACTGTTTGAGAACTAGGCAGATATTTGGGTCCTGGCTTGGCATTACTATGGCAGCTGACTTTGGTGACGTCAAGGTACGAGACACTCCCAAGCCACTGATGGTGCAGATGGGTTGTTAATTCATTGTCCACAACTTTCTACTCAGATTTCTCATATTGAAAATGTAGAACTGAAAGAGAGGCAGGACTAAGTTAAAAACAACAACAAAAAAACCCAAACAAACAAACAAAAAAAACCCCAAACAAAACCCAAGCAAACAAAAAAACCCCTTTGCTGTAATGTGAGGGGTAGCCCTGCTAAACCAATATCTGACAGGGTGGAAAGGCAAGTGCAGCAATAGTTCTCATTCCAATGCATCTCTAGCAGTCACGTTACCCACTGATTAGCTGGCATGTTTATCCTTAAAGAAACTATAAAAGGAATCACAGACAAAAATTACATTTTTTGAAAAAGAAGAAAGTGAGAATGAGCTCCCATTTCTGGTATTCTGTCACATTTTACTGTAATGTGCATCATCAACTCATTATTGATAGACTAATAATTTACCAGAATTTTTTGGTTTTGCTGTATAGAAAGTATAAGGCTTAAGCTGACTCTCTGAAATCATCAAGTAGTCAGCATGCAAGACAGTTTTGTTCTCTGTGAAAGGAAGCAGAAACATTGCCAGCTAAGGAAAACCATTCCAGAAAGCTGAAAAGTGAAAGTGTTCGTTGTTCATTTTCCAAAAAATTCAAGCATCTTAAGGTTGGGATTTTCAAAGGGGCCTAAGAGAACTAGGTACTTCTAAACCTATTGCATTTCAGTGGTATTTATATATCTTTTTCAAGTCTGCCCTGATTTAAGTTGGGATTTTTCCCTTTAATTTACTATTCTCAAGCTTGGTGCCTTATTTGCAGTGGGCACTATGGAACATGACACATATTCCTCAATCAAAGCCTTCCAGAGCACCAGGAATTTACCACTGTCTGTCATAGGACTAGAATTTCTCTTAGCAAATTTTCGATTTTTTTTCCAGTCATTCATACTGTAAACTATTGTCTTCTTTCTTATGGGGAAAAAAAAAAAAAAGGTGAGCCCAAGAAGAATGCATCATTCAGAAATACAAGAAGATGAAACTCCTGATTAACACAAGGTAAAAAATCCCAACATCCATTAGCCTAACAAGAACCCCATTTGCAGTTTAAAAAAACAAACAAACAAAAGTCTGAGAAATTACACATCTGTTCCCACCAACAGCAGTAAAAGCTAGGAACAGGCTTGTACCCAGATAACTACATTTTGGGTGCCAATATTATATTAATTACATTAAAAATGGAAAAACAGAAACCCTTCTGCCTTCTTCATTTAGCTCATAACCACCTTTTTCCTATTTTTTCTACAAAATGAGTGTTTTTCCATTTAAAAGGTGAGAGCCACTCTGTAGTTACAAGTGGTACTTTTTGACTTTCTTAATACAACCCTGTGGCTACAATTAACACAACGGATAAATAGCAGATCAAATTAAGGTCTGATCCTGTTTTACTTATAGGTGCAATCCTCACAATAAATTGCAGGTTAAGCTGCTGGAGGTAAATGAGGAGAGGTGGAAAGTATGATCTATGATGCCTGAATTTTAAGTGTTCAGACATTAAAAGCATGTGAGAAAAGATAAGCAAATACCAAGACAGAAAATCTGAAAATTTTAAGAAGCTTTAGTGATTACTGTAAGATTTCAAATGCAGGTGAGATGCATGTTTTGCACAAAGCTTTAGGAAAAGTAGCAAATTTAGTCATTTTCTATATGAGCTATTTAATGCTTACTTATATCCTTCACATGGGAATAACATTTTCAAAAGAGAAAAAGAACATGATTTTTCTTCTCATTATTTCAGAGTACTTTATGTTCATTTCAGAGCTTCATTGTCTTTGAAGTTTGCAGAATAAGGAAACACAGACTGTTTCTATGTGTGGGCTTATTGTTGTGGAAATCCACTATTTCACCCCCTTAAAAATGAAAAAAATAACTGAAGCAATTTGAAGTCCTTCACAACTTGTGATTCTTACAGACATCTTAAGACTGCAAACTGTCTGATCTATTTCGTTTGCAATTCAGTCACAAACTCCTTGCAGTATAAAAATCAAAACATTTTAAAAGAAGCATGTACTGCCTCTAAGCATGATCAGTCTACGGATTTTTAGAGAGGGACTAATGAAGGAAGGTAACTTTATGAATCATTGTCTGAGGCACATAACATCTAACAAATATTCTAAGATTGTATCTAGAAAAATGCTGTGAATTTACTGCCAAGTGCTGAACGAACCGTCCACTTCCTGTGACATAAGTAGGAGCAGGACATGCTCAGAACTGAAGAGAAGCAACCTGTTACCTGAAAAAAAGGCCAACTAGATAATTTTAAATCATTTACTGTCCTTTATACCACGAGGTGTTGAACAAACAACATAATCTTGTAACTTCACAAAAATTATTGAAAGGCATTGTTAGCAAGTTCCTCCTTCATCACACCCTTACACTTTCCAAACACACTCTTCCTAGCAAGGTACACTGCTCACTCGCACCAGAGATATTTTCTTTTGATTTTTTTCTCCATTAAACATTAGAGAACCCTGTGAAGAAAAAGTAAGAACATACTCAAGACTTCTGCATTTTGTTTCTAGTGTAAGAAAGACAATAAAAAACAGTACAAATTATCACAGAGTACCCTCACACTGTCAAGTAACTCTGACCTCTCTTCACCCATGGCAGATAAAGATCAGAAACTCAAGTCAGCTGGAGGCACTTAGCCCATCAGATCCTTTGCATCATCTCACAGTCCAACAAGAATCAACGGTGTGGTGGAGCATTAAGGGCAGGACTCACAGCTATCCTGCTCAGGCTGTGTCTTTGACAGCCTGTGGGTCTCATTGAGGGTGGACAGATACATTCAAAACAAATTCCTCAGCAGCAAAGGCTGAAGTAGGAAAAAAATGGAGATGGAGTTAAAATTTAAAGTTGTAAATTGAGGCATCAGATTTTCTCTGATTAAATTATGTGAGGAAGAAAAACTAACTTTTCCTATGCCCATTCTGAGGTCCTTTCGAAGACATTTTTGCTTCCAGCACCACCACGAGAGTCACAGCATTTGATCTGCGCTCCTCACACACCTTCCCAGTGATACAATCCCTCCACAGCCTTCTCCAGGAGGTCACCCACAGCTCTGGCTACCCAGAGTCAACACCCTCGGCAGATGCCATGAACTATAAATACTGTAACCACTACCTGCTTCCCCTCAGATCAAAATAAACCCAACCCTCAGTCCATTTCAGGGGGACTGGAAATGCCAAGAGGGGATGGAGGGCTGTATTTGCCCCATGTTCCTCTGCTGTCACTGTCCTGTGGAAGGACAACATGAAGAAGACAGAAAGAATGTCCGGAAGGAAGAGTGATGAGCAGGGAGTCCACACAGGAGCTGAGGGTCTGGTGGAATGGCAGCCCTCACCTGGTATGTGAAGCGATGCCAGCAGCCACTGCCCTCAGCCCTGCTGCCCTGGGTTGAACTAAGAACTGGGAAGTAATGGCCAACTGTAACAGTCTTCCCCATGGAGGAGTGGGAAGAGCTGGTGATTTCTAATAGTTATATTAAGTTTTGCAAAATTTTGTCATCTTAGAGGTCCACCTTAAATAACTCACAAATTGCAGGTATAGCATATGATTATTAAACAATCTATCCTAGTATAAAAGAGCCATTAACCTTCTAGAAAGTATTACACTGTCATACTTGTATATATGGCAGAATGGAAGCGATGCCATTCTTAGCACAGATTGCTGCAGCTCAGCAAAATTGCATGATGTGAATATTAATATTTATTTGTTTTCCTTGAAATAAGATCTGGTTTTTTTCCTTAAAACTATCTCAAGTTTCTATGATATCTAATGCTTCCCTCCTGCAGTTGGTGTTACATAAAATCACTGCAGTGTTAGGGAGATTTTGCAGGTTCAGTTCACAGGAGAAGCTTACACAAATAAGATCATATACACTGACTATTCCCCACTTTTGCTTTCAATCCATATTGTAGTTGTCAAATCTAGAAGAGCTTGCTAGTCTCTACAGTCATGCTCCTTAAAATAGGTGGTTGGTACCTAAAGGTGTTTCCCAAAGTCCTTTTCCCTGCGTGATCTCTCAACATGTGGCAAAAGACTTGCATATCTTTTGGGGTGGGTGGGTGGATTGATTTGGGGGGTTTTCTTTTTCCCTCTCCAGAACTTAGCCTTTAGTTTTTCACCAAGCTGCAGCTGTGTTAATTGAATTACCTAAGTCTGCTATCAAGTGTGGATTTCCTGATGTTCAAATAAAAGATATTTCATTGTGATTGAGTAATTTGATCATTAAAATTGATGATCTCCAGATCTTTTGAATTAAGTCTGTTAAATTTTAATCAGATCCTGCAAAAATTGGGAGAAGTTTAGCGTCTTAAATATTTTGGATTATATGGAGGACTTGGCAATTCAGTTGAACATAGACTGACAGTTTTCTTTGATTTTCTTCCATTAAAAAGAATAAATAGGGTTGTTGCAAAACTCCTAATCAAGGCCCTTCAGTGAAAGATCGGGCTGCAAAATTAAATGTTAATTTTTCCCCTCAGTCACTTCATCTACCAAAATACCACTCCGTGTTCCTGACTAGGAAAGTGTTGTACCCATTAGTAGCCCAACACAATCACTGTAAATGCTGAGGAACATGAGAACAAGACGCAGATGTTGGCCAGGTTCAGATGCTCTCATTAGCTGCTATCCTCTGTTGCAACTGTTGAACATAAAACTATCAAACTGGGCAGACTAGTAATCTTATCCAGTAAGGCAGTTATTGTGTTTTCAATTTTCAAGTTATTTGTGATTAATTAGTAGTGAACATACAGTATCTAGAAAGAAGTGATTAGCCATTATGGGGTCTTGGTGGCAGAAATACCTTTCCACTTGGTGATTGTAGGGTCTTGTAGGCTAGGGTCCTTCTGTGTGGCTGTGCATCAGAGCAAAGTATTTCTATTTCCTGATTTCCAAATTTCATGTGTGGCCTGACCTAAAAAGTGCCTGAAGAGTGAGGTATCATATTCATAAAATTAAAGCTAGATGTTGTGGAAATAATACTTCACGCTTTACAGATTTTGAGCTTACATTCCATTTTTGAAACAATTTAAAATGATTACATGGTTTCTTCACACGTCCTGCTATTCCAGAAGAGTGGCAAAAAAAGATCCAAATAATCGACATGCTTTTCTTTTGTAATTTGATTATTCAAGGAGAATTATTTAAAGTTCTAATAATTACTTTTATTTCTTATCCAGTGATCCTTTTCTGATGAGCTACAACAGCAACCAAACCTCTAAGTGGGTTTTTATACAAGTATAGGAGCTTTTAAAGTTTGTGGTGTCAAAGTAAATTAAAGTGTTCCTAAGTAGTTCTTAATACAACTGACCACAATGATTTCTACAGGGAAATTATGTTTTATTGTGTCAATCATCCAATAGGCATTAATATAAAGCAGAACAGCTCTGAAGAAGTTTGTTATGGACTGTCATGTCAAGAACCCAAATGTTAACCTGCAATGGCCTTGATATTATTAGAGTTACCAAGGGTCAGATTCCAATTAATCCATAGATTTAACAGTCCTCCACTGTAGTGGGTCTTGATACAATTAAGGAATAATAGATGACAGGAAGGATACTTCCTGGCAGCTAATGACCAATGGCAGTATTTGAGGGCCCTTAACCCAGCTGGTCATTAACTGCTCAGAGACACAACCTGGAGCTCATATTTTCTATTATAAACCATATATTAAAGAAATAAATCAACTACTATTATTTCCCCTACTCCATCCCTCCTCCCTATCCATATGAGCTGTTGCTGTTGGGCTACTCTGGTAGCAGTTAATTGACACAGGAAAATCCCAGTGCAAGTAACCAGTGGGGAGACAGACTTACACTGAACCTTGGAATCTTGAAAACCCTTAATTGCAGTAGTCCAAAGAGCTTCCAAGGAACCTGCAGCTGGTGAGCAGAGTTTGTGCTCAGCCAGAGGAAAAAACACATCTGAGTCAAGGCGAATGGCCCTGAGTGGCAGAAGCACCTCAATTCTCTTATTTGTTGTGCTCTGTCACTCATCTAATACCAGAGAAGTGGCTTGGTTTCCAGTTCAGTAGAGCCTTCCTGTGATGATTAGAATAACCATGGTAATTTAGGAGATCATTTATTACTCATCCAGCACTGCGTTACCTTCCGCTTCCAATGACCTGATGCATACATTATATTAGTAAAATTTCTGAAGGCTAAGATGACCAAGGGTGGCAACCACATTAGCACAGGGAGGGCAGGAAGACCAAATTGGTCATGGGTGCTGCTCTCCAGGGAAGGACACCAGATGAGGCCTGTTCATTGCCACTTGTCTCTCCTTGGCAGGAACAACGTATGTGCTGCTCTTGGTATGGGTACCTCCCAGCACACTGCCTTGTCCAGAAGATTGGAGGCAGCACCCTGTCCTGCATGGCACTAATGCACATTTTTTCTAGATTGACATCTAGAGATGTCACACAAACATTTTGTCTCTTACTGTTGCAGGAAGCAGTAGGCCATTGCTTCACTTGCTTTTCATCATACCTGTGTAACAACCCAACTGATGCCATCAGTGTGTCCAAGATTGCTGATCAGTATCCACAGCTGCAGTTTCCAGTAAGGAAAAGGAGATGAATCATGTGGTAAGGTGTGTGTGTGTGGGAGACAGAAAAAAAAATTGGATGGCAGGAGTTGACTTAAGTGGAGCAATGTGAAAATACAGCAGCAGAACATTGAACCCTACTGCAGATGTACCGTTTGAAAGCAAAATACAGGCCCAGTGACATGGTGCTTCAACTTTGGTGCCTTTGACTTTAGCAGTTTCAGCTAGGAATCTAGTGCCCAATTCTGTTTTTCAAACTTATTCTGTGGCCATCTCCACACTTGGTTAAACTGCTGTAGATTATGTGGCACAAATACAGACTTTTTGCTGCCTTCTCCTCAAGATCACTTTAGTGTCACTGTTTGGCTGAGTAACTCGATTACCAGAAGCCAAAGCTTAAATTGCACAAATCAATATGTATGTATATTATAACACATTGGTCAGCAACTTCATTACCATCCACTTTTGATCTTGGAGTATTTAATCACAGATATTCATAATGCAGTGTGTAATTTTCAGTAATTTCATGTATGATGCTCTCTCCAAGGAAGAAAGGATTCTGTCTCACTTAGATATTTCAGGGTGGTTTGTGCAATAACTGAAACTTGACTGAAATCTGATGTAATGCACAATCAAAATGTTCTGTTACAGTTTTGTTACAGTTTGCTTCAATGTAATTTATTATTTTCTTATGAGAACCATGACTAATTACTAAATCAGAAGCCAATCATAACACACAAATGGCAGCAGTTTATAGACATGGCAATATGGCAACTATAGGCTTTTTTGTTGTCAACTTTGGTTAGTTTGTTTAATGTAATATGCAGAGGAAAAGGGGAAGGGAAGTAAAAAGAAACATGAGAACGGTTTTGTCTAATTTCTACTCAATAAAAATCCTTCTGAGATTATGTTGCTACCAGCAGCACTTACTGTACACAAAATTGACAGTATTCAGTGAATATTACCAAATTAGGTTGGTTATCATGCATGTCTTTTACAGCATATGGTGTTAATGGATTTCAGAGGCTGACAAATGCCTTCATAGACAGGAAAGGCATGGGGAAAACATAAGAGCTGGACAATTCAGTCACTACATTTAAAGGAGGCCATCTGAACAGGCTTAATTCATGGCCAACCCACCATAGTCAACCCTTAATACTAACTTCAAAGGAATAATAAGGGATGCATAGAAGAAGTCACACACACATCTCATAAAACAAAATTTATCTTTAATTTGTAAGTGTCAACAGCAGTACAAAAGATGGAGTGATGGTGAATAGATTAAGGGTAGAGAGGACAGTCTTGAGGTAAATGAGCATAAATAGGCAGTCTTATAGACACTCCCCTGAGGGGTCTAAACCCCTATCATGGCATATACTGTATCACCCAAGGATGACATGTTTAACATATCAGGAAAGCACCTTGTGCAAAAAAAAAAAAAAAAAAAAAAAAAGAAAAAAAAAAAAAGAAAAAGAAAATTTAAAAAATCCCTCCCACCCGAAACATGTAGGTAAGGTGCCAACGTACACCAGAACATACTGTATATGGACAGTGTCTTTCAATTTTGTCTTTTCCATTAATAACTGAGGCAGAGGAGGAGAAGACTCTTAAAAGTACCACTGAAAGATTATTTAATATTTAATTTACCTCACGTCAATACTGCACAACAAAATCCAAGAAGTCTGTTTATGCAATGAAGCAGAGCTAAGAATAACTATTCTCTTCTTTAATCTGAGAACAGATTTAATTTTTTTTTAAATCAGTATCCTTAGCAAACTTTTTTTCTTTCTCTTTTTTTACTGTATCAAGAGGAGAGTGTGAGATGTGATGGCAACCTTTAAGTTCATTTAAAAACTTTACACTGGACTGTACAAGATTTTTTTTGATAAACTATTTACATTTTCAGACTTTAAAACATATTCAAAGCAGCAATAGACACTAGTTTTTCCTCTAAACGCCCAAATAATTCCTGGCCATGGGCCCAGGTAGGTACCTGCATTGTATATAGAATTTCTACAAAGAAAACCTGCCCATTAAGTTAGCCAGTGGGTGTTCAACAAGCAGCCTCTGCTGTTAAGAACTGCACCCACAGTGTTGCTATAGGAATCAAAGCATAGTACCTTGACAAGAGAGTCTCAGTTGTCCCAACAGCTCTACACAAACTTTACAATTTGAAACAGCAGCTAGCATGTCAGTCCAGCATGTCAGTGAATTGTGCTGATTAAATTAACATAGAGTACAATCTCACAATATACATCACAAACAAATTACAATGTCAGGAAATAAGAGTTACAGTAAGATAAGTTATGTAGTAACAGCTTATAAGCTTGTCTTAATGTAATAAAAAAATTTTTACATGGGAAATACATAATGAATGAACATAAATGCTAAGCACTCTAGTTTGCTACAAGCTGAAAAAGAGTACAAGAAAAAAAACATTGCTTTCTGGAAAGCAAAACACAAATGACAAAGGAAGACAAACGGAGAATGCACACTAGCAGGTCTGCAATGTGCAGCATACAAACAGTTAAATATTTGCACATTCCCCATACTCCAAGAGCACCAAGGACCTCACTTGTGGTTTTTAGAAAGCGGAAATTACAAAGCAAGCCATGTCACTAAGTTGCTTTATAGCTTTCATATTGCCATAAATACCAATTTGATAAGTTTTCCTTTAGCGCAGTTCACCCCGCCCCATCCCCTTTTTACCCAGCATGTGAAATCTCAGAGTACTTCTTTGTCACCATTTCCAACAAATCTGGTAGTTAAAAAAGGGCGTTGGATTAAATTGAAATGTCTTTGCATATACATTGGCTTTTTTCTTCTGTAGCAGGACATTACAGTATATCAAAAATGTAGCTTGATCTGAGAAAAATCACAGATTTTAATGTGTTGTATCAAAAAAAAAGGTTTAGGAGACGTTTTTTAAAGGAAAAAGAGTTAGGTGTTTTGTAAAAGATCAAATAAGGTCACATAGTATTATTCTTTTAAAAGAACATGCTTAAGTGCCAATTTGAATCTTAAAAAAGCATGCAAAACACTGAGGGTCCAAGCCCATTCACTAACTTCTCATAAAAACATGACAAATCCTATCATACATCCTGCTGGCTGCATCTCCACTGCAGTTGTTCATGCTGTGGCTCTGGCTCAGCAAAGTTCACCCCACTCAACACCAACGCTTTACTGGTCCTCATGACCACCACAGAGGTACTAATATGCTTAATATTAAGCAGGAGACAAGTGTTTTGCTGTGGGAGGATGGGGTGTTGTAGTATGTTTTGCTAGGAAGTAATTTTGAAATGCCATGCCTTTGATACGACTGAGAAACAAAACCAGAAAGCCAACCTGGAGAGATTGGATAGCACTGGGAGGTGGTTGCATTGTATTTATTCGAAGCAGGAACTACCCACAGCTGACTGATGCACACTTTGCACAGGATACCGTATATGTTGGGACTAACGCTGCTGTTTGTTTTGCATTCCCACCCCGAAGCAATCCCATCTTTTTCCCTCCCCCTGCCTCACACTGCACCTGAATACACTGACTGAGGAGTACATTGCGATCCTGTGAATTCTCAGCACGTGGTTTCACAAGCTCAGTGGTGATGCCCAAACATACAGGCAAACCAGAACTGGGCCAATTCACCAGTTATTTCTCCATGCAAACCTGAACCCCGGAAAGCAGTTCTGTTCCCATTATGACCTTTATCCTCCATTTTTACAAAATATGAAGTGAATTATTCTAGTTGGTATCAGACTGTTTGAGGAGTGTTCTTCTCTTGAAAATAAGTATTTTATAATTTTCCAAAAGAACATATATTGTATCTGTTAATTAAGTAAACTGTCTGTTCACAGAGAAAATAGTATTACTACATTTGTGCTCCTGAATGGAGTTGTTATTTTTTTCAGTCTGTTATCAAGGGGCCTCAAATACGATGCTTAAAAAGCAATTCCATGAGTACTCTTCATGCATTGTGAGAACAATTTCCTCTGGTATTATAGTCTAATATGGCAATAACAAGATTAAATGAATGTAAAACATAAAGGTTTGGTATTATTGAGTCCTGCCTGCATTGCAAGGGCCATTTCATAATTTTAATCTTTCCAGGGATATGCTTTTGACTTCCAAATGCCATTCTTGTTAAGAAGTAAAATATGTCATCAGTTTTACTTAAATTCAGAAGACTGTGATCCTATCAAATGTATCAGGAATTTGGCATGTTTAATGTGTCAACTTTTTAAAGAAGAAAGTATTCCCTCCTTGTGGAACATGCTATTAAAAATCAGAGAGAGCACAAGTGAGGCATCTTGCTGTCCCAGCTACAGGTCCACAATACTGCGCTCACACTGCGGGTGTAAATTCAGCATCTACATGAGGTACAGTGACTTGTCAGCATTTAATATGGACCAACATACACTGATATAGAACAAAAGTAAATACATAACTTATACTTCACTAAGTATCCATGAACAAAAAATAAAATTCTATTTCCTATGTTATATTTACACAATTTTAAAAAAAAAATCTAAAATGAGATGGCAAATTCATCAAAAACTTTGTTTTGAGCTCCGATTAATAAAGTAAAAATGTTGGGTTTTATCCTTGTGATTGTCCTTCCTTGATTTCTACTGACATTTTAGAGCCAATGTCGGCTAATAAATAGAATAGCATGCTCATAGGCACAATTCAGTTTCAAATCTGTTCCTCCCACTCCTCCAGCCAGTAAATGCAATTTTTACCAGCTGGCAATTCCTGAACAGCCAGTCATTTTCAAGAATGTGGCTTTAACATACAGAGCATCAGCACTGAGGCAGGGCTGGAGCTAAAACAAAGTGTTCATACATACATGTATTTTGCATAAATAAATGAAATAACAAGACATAAAAATGACTCAAATCCGGCAACTGTGAGGCAGGCCCACACGAGTCGAAACAGATGACTTTTGTTCATGTAGTTTTCGTACAACAGTTTCACATTAGTCAGAAGTGATAAAAAATACCATTTATATCCAGTGCTTATAACACTTACGAAACAACATCTGTGAGTGTGTGTTTTTTTTGTACTACAAGCAAAATCAAGTTTCAGTCCTAAAGAACAGTCCTTTGTTCTCCACAAGCCTGCAGAATATTATTTTGGCATGGTCATAAAATGAAAAAAAAAAAAAAATGAACCAACTAATCTAAATGTTTGCCTTTGTGCAAAAAAATAATTACAAAAAATGCAATGCTAGCAATACAGCATTCTACCTATGCAACAAAACCAGAAAAAAATGAGCAAGAGAGAAAGAAAGTGACGTGGGGGGAAGGAGAGATACTTCTAACTGGAAAATTATGTAAGACATTAATAAATACTCTTTTTATTATTTTTTTTTTTGTTTAGGAAATAATGGTGTCCTCCCCCCAATCTGAGCTGAATGTATTAAAACCAGTTCAAATTCCCAAGCAAATATAAGAACAAAAACAATCACTTTCTATCAGAACCTTAGCCAGCTTAAAGAGGACGCTCACCAGCTAATGACACAGCATATGCCTTTAAAGTCTTGGCTAGACCAGTTTATTGCTTATTAGACATGGACTCAGAACACATTTAAATAAATATTAAAAATATAGGGTTTTTTGTTCCAAATTACAAAATGGTCAGAGAAATTTGACCATTGTGTTTCTATGCCATTATCTTTATAAATTGTCCTGTAAATTGAACAATCTTCTTTGTCTTGGGGGTTGCTCTCTCACATTGAAACATTATTCCTACAGTGGCAAAAATGGCTCTTTCTGATCAAACAGGTAATAGTGGGGCTATGAGGAAAATTACTGCCCCTCCATACAGCATCGGGTCATTGCAGCTCACAAGAATTTCTGCAAGACAGGATGCTAGAACAAGGACAGCAGTACTTACACCAGACTTCTTTTGTTGTCTGAGCCCCAAACAAAGCCTGTGCAGCTCTGTGGGAAGATACCCACACACTTCAAGAGGAGCTGCTCTAGGCCCACTCATACCTCTCAGCCTGAGCCTGAATTTATCACCAATGTGCTGAACACATCCAATTCAAAATAAAAGCTGAGAGAGTTGAGGAGCTTCAGCACATTTATTCATTATGCCTATTGGATCTGCATCTATATATATATATATATATATATATACACAGTGATGTATTTGTGAACAGGAGTGGAGTATGAGGGGGAAAAATAAAGGCAATTTCTCCTCTGTCTTTGAATTTTAATAGATTCTCAATCTCTGAATATCTCTCTCATATATATCCCACAATTTTCTCCAGTAATTGCATTGTTTCTAGAAGTAATACAAATAGAAATTTTAGTTTCTATAGCACCTAACGTCCAAAGATCCCAAAGCTCTTGACAAACACTTGAAAAGCCACATTCCCACATGACTAATATTCAATAAATACTTTTGATGAACCATTTTCCCATCTTTGCAATTACATATTTGAGTGGCCTTCCCTCCCCCACTAGGAGTCTCACATATAAATCACTGCATAAATTCTTAAAGTATCACACAGTTCCTTCAGGTGGCAACAGGAACATGATGTACAGAGCCATGATGCGATGCAGGATTCCTCAGTCCCTAAAAATTCCTCATGGTGGACTCTAAATGCAGTTTGGATTTTACATCTGCCCTTGCTGTCTAAGCATAGAGGTTTATAACTATAAACACATTTTTTAGGAATATTTGTACTCTATGTACATATAAAAGTACTCACTTTATTTTGCATTACATATAGCAGTGTTTCCAAGTGCTCCTTGAACATACAGCATTAGAGGAACAACTGAATTTCTCATTCATAAAAGTCATGTTCATTTTAGTAGCAGGTGCACTTTTATTTTCATATACCTGTGTGATTTAGGGAAGGAGAAAGAAGGGACTCTTTAAAATATCAACAAGGAATTGTAAGTGTAATGCCACCAACTGTAATTTTAAAAATAAATATTAAGTATTTGGACCCTTGACATTCTGGAATGAATAAATTATTTAAGAGAAAATATGTTAAGACTGAATGCAAGGGTTAAAAGCAAAGGGGTGGAGAATGTAATCAGAGGTGGCCTCACACTGCTAAAAGACAGGCCCGTCCATAGCTGGTGATCGCTCTTTTGTGCTTACTTAAAATTTCACACTAATGGCACATCAAGAGGCAAAAGCAACTGGGCACATGCACTATGGCAACCATGTTCACTGCTTAAGAGTATCCTGTCTCCAGATTCCTGAGTACTTCACCATATTCTGGAAAAAAATTGGGTTTCATATATAATTTTTTTAAGATGCCAAAGGATTGTCTAAGACTTTACAGTGTCTCCTTTAAGACTTTTTTTTTTTAATGTTAAGATTCAAAAGTTATGAAAAGTTTGGCACATCAGAAGTTCAGCTATATATATGGAAAAAAAAATGGAATTCAGAGACTATTTTTTAAAGACGAGCTATGATGCACAGATGTGCACACTTGTGGACTTGTTCTGTTTCACAATATGAAATCTGCAGTTTTTGTTTTCTAAAATAATCCAGAATAAAAACACATTCACAACCTGTAGGCTGGCACAGCATACCTGAGTGAGAATGTAAAACCCCCATCTAAAACAGTAACTTAAACCTTTATCAGCATCCAAACGGAAAAAGACAAAAGGTAAGACTTGTAAGACAGCTATTGATTCATATAAGTTTTCAAGTCCTGATGTCTGATATTTATGTCTTCATCTAAATTAAAAAAATAAAACAAAACAAAACAGAAACAAAAAAATCCAAGTTCATGAAAAATTAGGGAAACAATCTGTCTCACACGATAAGAAACATTTAAGACCATTCTGCTGATGTAACTGTAGGAGCCACACATGCATGCAGGCTCTTTAAGAACTTCTGTTCAAAAAAACCCCAAAAAAACCCAAATGAGTCTGAGTACTTTAATTCTGTGAACACTCCTCAGTTGGCACTGACTGCCTCATGGGCTTCGTTTTCACTACTATAGTCTGATTTGGGATCATCCTCATAGTCCTCGTACATTTCTATTTCATCCTCTCCATTTATCATTTCATTTCCAGCGAGGCTTCCGCTGTCCGTCTTCATACCATAAGTGCTCTGGATGACGGGGATGCTGGGCTCGGGGCTGGCGGAGGTGCTCGAGCAATCCGATGTCATCTGAGGTGATGGCGTGGTAGTCGCCATGGTAATAGCACCAGGGTAGACAACTCCCGTTCCCGTGGTGATTGGAATTTGAGGCTGTTGTCTGGAAGGAAAAACAAGAGGGAAACATGATTTCCTGTGTTTAGAGGAGGGAAGACCTTCTGCGAGCCCAAATGAAAGCAAAGCAGGTGGTTTCCTAGAAAAGGCTGCATGTATTCCTCCAGGGCTCACGGATCGATGTTGTATGGTATTGGTTCATCTCTTCCCCAAAGGACAACGGGAGAGTAAAGTGTCTAGTAACTACCAGTGATTCTTTCATGTATTTTATGTGGTTTTTTCAACCATAATGTGAATTAGCACTTGGACAAAGACCATCAAAAGGCTTCAGGCACCTGTGTGATGCCTGACTGCTACCATAGACCCCATGTATCCAAAATCTAAAGTCATGACAAGAGCTTCTGTTACTGAAAATACCACAAGATTACCTGTAATTACCTAAACTGGCATACAGAAGACCAAGTAACATTATCTAACTGTAAGTATGTAACTTACTACGTAAGTGCTGGGTAGACTCATACATCGCTTAGAAATACTTTTGATATTTTATAGCTGGATATTGATTTTTATTTAATCCATGATCAGAATGCCATTTTCTTTTCAGGGTTTAATGTGTGAGACAAGGTTTTTGAAGCAAAGCATTCAACAAAAAGAAGAGATGTCTTTTTTCTATGGTACAGGCAGACTACAGAACTTCAGACTTCCTCCTGAAGACTTAATGTCAGATCTGATTTATTTTGACAACGCAAATACATGGGAAGACTCAATTAAGGGTGCACTTCATCTACTTTTTAACACATCTTACCTTCCAATATCTACCTTTGCAGGATGTAATGTTGTTTTTTTCATGTGTGTGTGATTTTAACTTATATCACTGCCAGCCAAGAAATTCAGCACAAGCTTACCTGTAAGCATGCACATAGTTGTACTAAGTGATGTGATGTCTCTTCTTACAGTAATATATGTATACTCAAGTGCTTTGCAGAGAAAAGGTCAGTTTGCTGAAGCTATTCTGGTCAAGCCCTTACTGTCTACACATTAACTAAATCTACTTCTTACGTCTGGGTTAATTAACTAATAAAGTACTTTCTATATTAAACTACTCATATAAATATTCTCATATTGTGTCTGGATCATTACTTTTAGTAAAGCTAAGAGAAAAAGAAGGGATATAACTGAAGGCAAAGAATTTTCATTGTACTTTAAACGTAACACTCAATTAATGTACTCCAGTACCAGAAATACCTAAGTGCCCTGGAAGATGCTGCTTTAGTATTGACTAGCTATTGAACGTACATGCCTATTTGCATAATCTATTTAAAGAATCATATATTTCAATGTATTCCCAACCCTCTTTATAGAATATTGACCCAGTGAACTATTACAAAATTCTAGCAGGAGAAACAGTGTCAGATATGATTGAATAGTCTAATGAATCTGCAACTTCTCAACCACAGTGTCATTCTATAGTAAATTCAAAAGGACAATTCATAAACCAAGCTTTCAGGCAAATTCTTAATACTTGGCTACATCAATACACAAAATAATGTTAAGCTAATTTACAAGACCTTAAATGATGAGTATTTATTGTTCATTGATCAAACTCTAATTTTGATAAGTAGCACAGTACAGAGTTACTGGACAACTGAAGTCCTAGTTTGGGAACTGAGACAGACAATCAAATCATGAAAGCTCTGTGTAAGATAACATTAAAATAGCTTGTAGTACTGTCATTGCTGGTACTGCTAGCCTGATTCTTAAAGCCTCTGCACAGCTTGAGAAATTCAAACATCTGTTGTGTAAGTACGGTACACCTGGCTAGCAGCAAGCAAAAACATTGCAGTAATTCATTTGACACAGTCATTATACTCCTGTTTGCAAATTATGATTTGCAGATGATTTACAAACAGCTTGGGATTTTTCACTAAATTTTCACTTTTTAAATGGTCTGATAAATGTTCTGTGAAAACAATTTTCAGCCAATGTATTTGCTTGCAAGTGATTTTCTGCAAATATCTTTCAATACTTTATCCATAAAATTGAACACCTACTTCACATGGGAACATTTCTGGTTTAGGATTGCATGTTGTCGGGAGTGTAAACTATTACTGCTAAAAACCCACATGTATCTCCTCCACAACTTTTCGATACAGAAAATGTTCACATTAATGAATGTTTCCACAAAGCAAAGGAAAAACAAAACCCACATATGGTCAACAGAAAAATTCTACACAGTTGTCACTAGGTCATCTGCCCATCTAACAACTGCTGGTACTAATCTTTTTCCAGTATTTCTTAAAATAAATAAAAATTCACAAAACAAAGCATGGCCAGTTGTTCATCAAAGAACATAATAATAATATCAATGCCAAAAGATGCTTTGAGAAAAGTTTTCACAACTCCTGTAACTGAAGTTGAATATACTCAAAGAATGATTGAGTGCAAGCCTCTCTTGTGCTATACATGACGTTAAGTATCAGAACACTAATGTCCACCTCCACCCTTCCCTCCAAAAAAATTTTGCATTTTTTCCGAAGTAAATTGCCTTTTTACAAGCAGCAAGAACAATAAAAATGTCTGTTTAAGACAGTGCTGTGAGTTATCTTAATAGAATAATGGTTGTCAGTGTTAAGGCCTAAAAGACAAAGAAATACTGGCATTCTTTCAAATACTTATGAAGTCGGCAAAACACTTTTGCATATCCACACTTCAATGGGACTGGGAACACTTGACCAGGTACCACCCATTTCAAAGTATAAAGGGAGCAGGTCATCTGAGCATAAAGAGGCTGATTTTACAGAGGTACATTTTAGTCGAGACCACATGAAACACATGGGAAACTACAGAATTAACTAATAGTCAAAGAACTTGATTGGTAGAGCATTAAAGGATTACTGAGTTTGTAATTTCTAAATGCAGTCCTTTTTACCACGTTAAACAAGAATCAGACGTGCTGTGCATGCCTGCTGCTGGCTGGGTAGTACCTTTCAATTACCTATATCTCACCATGGAACTGTAAACATGTGGTAACTGTGCCACCTCATCAGAAAGGGTCTCAAATTGCTACCCATTCGCTAGCAGAAATTTGCTAGCACTTACACATTGGCACCTACACACCCCCAGTAACTGGACACCGCCCTCTTATTTAATACCTGTTATTATTTAGAGCTGATCATGCTGTCACTGTAAATTCTGCTCTGGTTGCTACATTACACCCCAGAAAACCTTATTTTAAGGTATCACAAACTATATGGATGGCATATATTACTGGAGATGAGTGTTATCACTTCCTAAGCAATTAAATTCTAGGGGCGGGGGGGGAAATCAGTGTGCTTATTTAAATTCCCACTACTCTCCCTGAAAGGAAAAGTTAGAGTTTCTAACCTATGACTCTGGCCACTCAAAGGCATTTATGTTAATGGCATTTTTTATAACATTAAATTCCACACATTTAATCACTGTCTCTAGCTAGAGTTTTGCCTATCATGGAACCTTGGTGTGGAGAGAGAAAAGTGTACTTTACTGCAAGCTACAGGTTACAATTCAGCTCAGTTGCACATGGTTAAAGCACTTCTCCCTGGTTAAGATTTCCAGAATCCAACATTCGTCTTCTGATCTCTTTAGATCTGTGAGGAATAGTGACACGTGGCTACATACCCTGGCTTCAAACCACTGCTGTCTCCACCATCTCCTCTTTGACAAAGAAATCCTTATGCGGCCAATTACTAGAGGTCACTCATCTCTGCTCTGCCAGCATATCTAATATGTCTGTCCATTCTGAGGCCAAAGATTTGGCCCAAAATAGTTAGGTAAATATAAAAACGGAGATAACATGAACATTCATAGATGAAGTGACCTGCTCACAAGTTTTTGGCATTAATATTCTTAGGACTTTCCTGGAGAACATTCCACTTTGGACTTTTGCAAAACTATCTAAACATTTAAATTGGCAAATTACCATTGTTTTCTGTTTCCTTCCCAACCATTTTTTGACAGCTCTTTAAAAGACTGAAGAAAAAATTGATTGCATTAAGGAAAATGCTTATATGCTACACACTCCTGAAACTACATTCCCAAACGGAATGAAATAACAGTAAATCTCACAAAAGCACCCATTGTGTACTTGCTTTAAGTTCAAGCTACAGGAGTATAATATTACAGCCTTATTCAAAACCGTAGTCTAGCAACATTCAGACTATGTGTGTACAGTACTTATAAACATTATAAAGGCTTTATTCTAAACATCTTACACTGGTAAAACACTGACAAAAAAAAAAGTTACTGCCTACATCATTTTTAGAGAAATGTATACAGCATATACTTCTATTTAGAGTGTATGAGACTGTAAAAATGACTGAGAGATGAATTATTTTTGTAAGACAAGGCAACAAAAGACAGACTCTTAACTTAAAATCTCTGAATTTATGGTTTATATATGATCCTTTTGTTAGTTCACATTTATTTATGCATTACAAAAAAACTACTCTTGAAGACAAATTGTAAATCACTTGAAGTCTGTTCAGGGATTAACTTATGCTGAAGTTATCACTCACAACTTCCATTAATAATTCTACAATAAAAAATAACTCAATTATTTTAAAGACATAGCTGGCTTCAGATTCAGCTTCCACTCGATTGAAACCAGCAATTTTTTAATATACTCTGCATTAAGCATGAATTATTTCAGTATATTATCTGCCTCATTTGGAACTAAATTCATTCATGTAGGGATGCAATAGAAGGCCTGTGCACATTTTAAGTTCTACTATGTTCTTTAAAATACTTGGCAGTTTCTAGTTTTTTGTGTTGGTCTATCAAATATATGACATTTATCTCAAAACAATTTCCTGTCTAATCTATTCCAAGAAATCTTCACTCTCAATCAATTCTTTGGAAACTTTTCTTCAAAACTCAGACTAGAACTTGGCCACTTGTTAGCTTATTTCTCTATTTTATTTTAAAGCCTGGTTAGTTTGTATATTATAAACATCTTTTGTGCATCATCCCAGTGTTTATCACAGCTTGCAGTTTACTGAAGTAAGCAGTATGAGCTTTTGGTATCATAGAAGTTCAAGCCGCATCAAACTCCATGTCTGTGGTGGGGGGATATTTCAGTTGTACCCGTAGCACAGTTATTCTGCATTAGCCAGTGGCTCGCCTAAGGGAATCCAATAGAAACTAGCCTTTACTGGATTGCTTAGACATAAATGTGCATTTGGTACAAGAGAAATGCAGACACAAATATGAAAATATATAACTTCCCTTGCTTTTTACACTTTCCTCTAGCCATGTGTTTTGAATGTTTATCTGACTCTTTATACATCTATTTATCTTTTTATGCCGTGAAAATATTTTGTTGCCATTTTGACATACTCCCAATTTAATTGGTTTGTTCTTTAAAAACAAACAAACAAAAAACCAAACAAAAAACCCCCAAACAAACAGAAGACCAAAACTGAGCAGTACTTCAAGCAACATGAAGCACTTGGCACATTTCATTGGAGTCTCTTTTGTACTTTTGTTCTCTATCTTACACTGAACTATTTACTGCAAACACAGAGTATATTCGATCTGAAAACCCACATTTGTCTCCTGTTTCATCCTGAAAGGGAAACTCTATCTCAATTCTCATGTCTACTGTTCTGAAGGATGATTTACGCTGTTCCATCAAAACAGTGGAAAAATGATGGGGGTGTGAGGTCAGTTAGGAAAACTCTTCCAGCTGATGCTTTATGTGATATTTACGTTAAACACAAGGAAGAGTAAGTTTAAGAAGTTAATGGGCTCAGTTACCATGTTTCACTTAGAATCTGATTTGGATGAAATGTTGCTAGTAAACTATTCTTCTGAGACAAATGATTCCATGTTTTATGTCTCAGTTCAAAAAAGCTGTTCTAGTTTTTTCTTTTTCTATTTTTTTTCACTGATTTTGCCTGGTGACTTCCAACAATTTTGTTTTAAATTTCTCTTTAGGTAAAAGGAAAATATGGGGAAACAGTGGGAAATCACAGAAGAGCATGAAATAATTCTTTTAAATCACAGCCTGTGATTCCTCAGTACCAAAATCTATATTCGTGGTAACATGGATTTCATGTCACCTTTATTGAATGCATCCATTAGAATTCATACTCCCTTTTTCATGCTTTCAGTAAAGTTCACTGCATCATTATATAAGTGCACAAAGGTAATTTACTCTTACTTTAAACTTCCTCAACATGGACGGATCATGGTGAAGTGAAAAGCATAAACAGGAACTAGAACCAATACTTTGATGAAAATAATGACCAGTGTCATGATCTTTGTGATCATACTGTTTGATGTATGAGAAAGATGTTACATTTAGTTTGCACTAGCAGTTTAACTTTGAATAGTTTTCATTTTGTATACATATATATTTTTTAATAGAAATATCACTCTTTAAGTAGGTAATTTTAGAAGTTTCTTAAATCCATCCTCCATATTCACCTCCGTATTTAGCCACCACTAATAATATATAAAATGACACTGCTTAATACTGTTTTGAATTAGCAAACAATTCTCAAATTGTTCAGACTGCTGTTTTGGCATTTCTCTTGCATTTCTTGTCTAGATGTGATTTGGTCTGTCATTCTGCTTTGGAAGACATAAGCTAGAATTTCATTCCCTCAATCTGAATATAGTATGTGATGTGTTGCATAAATTCAGATCTCTATTTGGAGTTCTCTGTGCAATTTTTATGGAAGCTTATTAGTAAACAATTTCCCTTAGACTGAAGAATAAAAAACAATGCCATAACGATAGACTGAAAGGCTATTTCAAGTTACCAAAACCCCTTCTATTTACTGATTGAAGAAAGAGCCCACATTGTTGCAGGCTGTACCACAAAATAATTGACTGCAACAGGAGTTCTGCATCCCTAGCCAAAAATGAGGGCACATAATCGACGTCAAGGTCAATTATCTGGTAGTGAAGTACCCAACAAAAGGAGACTATTGTGATTAGAGAAATAAGCAGAACATTGTGAATTTGGAAAGGCTGGCACTGAAGATAGCTTTTAGACTGTTTGTAAATCACCAGAAACATTGTGTTAGAGCACTAGCCATCACAGATTAATTCATAAAAAATGGGAGAGAGAAATCAGTTATGGTGCAGTTGTTTCACTGGACTTCTGTTATCTTTAGTCTATAGATCTTTCATACTGTTTCTTTCTCTGCTGAAGACTAAAGGAAATACTCCTAAAAACACACACAATGTTTTTAAAACTGTGCCAGGATCTCTTAGAGCCATATATTCTGTGTTATAAATCTACCCAGTCTATCTATGCACTACTACTTGTAAGAGTGTTGCTAAAACTGATTTTTAAAAAATATTTTTTTCACAGTCCTATATATAACAAGTTTCCTCATAGCTTCATGCTATGATATCATACAATCATGTGTGTTCCTAATGCAACTGCTATCAATCCTCTCCCTTTTCCCCCTCCTCTGACTCCTTATTCTACACAGGAATAATCTTTTGTCCTTTTCTCTTTGTTCTTTTCTTAATTTAGGAAATGATCCTGGAGTCATTACTAACCCAGAATGGATTATCTTACTAATAACTCACAAAAGACATGATTCAAACCTTTCAGGCTAATGGGAAACAACTTCTTTTGACTTTAAAGAATTCCACAATCAGTCTCATAATCAGAATGCAGTGGCAAGCTGATAGCTCCATATTCCATCTCATGTTTTTAATAAGGTTTTACTGGTTCAAATCCTTACCTTCTAAATGACATTAGTCAGCGACTTAAACAGATAAGTCTATTTGGTTTCAAACAGCATGCTCTGTCTTTGAAAACAATTGCAACAATTGTACTCACCCTACGGTAAAAAACTGCCTCATCTCCTGTCTTCGAGACCTCATCAGTTGTTTGTATTCACCAATACGCAATTTCTTTCCATCAACAATGCAGGTACGTTTTGGTCGAGGTTTGTATTTGTAATTAGGATACTTTTCTAGGTGGATTTTACTTAGCCGTGCCTGCTCTTCATAATAAGGTTGTTTCTCTTGATTTGACATGGACTTCCAGCGAGATCCTATTAACACAAAACACTTGTGAGTGCTCAAGGAAAGCAGATTTAACTTTACACATACACATTTTAACATGCCTTTTCATCATAATAAATTTTAATTAAGTTAATTGAATAAACTGATTTAAATTTACATCAGTCTGCACATATTTTGGCTTGCACAACCTGAGACACCTTAAAAGAACCTTGATTTTCAGATATTGCTGCAGACCAAACATATGTAAATCTCTGTTAAATAGGTTCACTTAAAATCAATAGCTAAGTCTCAAAATCTCAGCCTGCAAAATGGACTATTTAATTTTTTACAATATGAGCATTAATCTGCAAATAATTCCATACCTCTGTAATACCACGCACAGTAGGATGGTTAAGGAAGGTCTACAGCCATACTTCTACTGTCAAAAGCCTAACACATTGCCTAGGGATACATGCTGCTTTGATATTTTTATGAGAATTTGGTTTATACGCTCCTGCTAAGAGATATTAATATCTTGTTATGTAGCAGGAAAAAAGTATGAAACCTTATAGATTTAGCAAAATTATGAACAATCCCTTGTTGTCTGGGTGTCTTAGATTTACTAGTCTTCTGATATAATATCGACACCTTACCATATTTTAAATCCTATTATGTATAATATCTTCTTGCCAGATGTAATAAATACACAGATCTGAATCAAGAATGTTACATTCCAGAAACTTACATTAAAAAGATAAAAAGTAAAACAGAAAGCACACTGTAATTATATACACCACTTCAGGTACTGTAAACTCTCATTGAAAGATGCACCAATAAAAAAGTTAAAAAATTAACACAGTGTACACAGGAAGAGGGAAAAGTATTCAGATCTCTTGTATTGTTTATAAGGAGCTATCTAAACACTTGAATAGAGATGGAATATTTTTTACAGGGAATAAGAAATGCAGAAAATAGTTTTTTGCTGTCTTTTAGATGAATAAAACAATTACAGCTGTGGTAAACATGGGTGGAAGCTATTCTTTTACCAACATTTTTCGTACATCAACAAATGGAAAAATTGTATAAATATCATCTGTAGCCAGCAATACTCTGTGTCAGTTCTAATATTTCAGTCTCTTTTCTCATTGTCCTGGAAAAGTTGCACAGATATTATATGGACATAGACTTATTTGTGGCAGAGCAGATACTGACAGGTTAATTCCATGGTTAAAAAACACTCAGTTGCTGTCACTTCTGAAATATTTATGCTGAAAGTTTACATTTTAATGAATACAGTTACTATGCTCCTAATAGTTTTTTTCACAGAATGCACACAAATAATATAGATTTCCTACAGCTGCCAACACTGAAACAGTGAAGGTTTTATACAAAACTGAAAGGCTATTCATATAACTTACTTATACAGTAGACAAAAATACAAGAACTACTAAGTTAGATTTTGGAAGTTTTAGGACAAAGTAACACTTATTTATATGTATTCTTGCCTCTGGTTGAACTAAAATGCAACAAACTTTGCTAAGAATGTATTTGAACCCAGAGTTTACAATATAATGATTACAGAGGAAACCTGATTTTTAATTTTATTTATTATGAGTTACATTTGGAATCTGTCTTTCACTTCAAAGACTCAGAAAGCAAACATAGGTTTTAACATTTCACCACTCATTCTCACGTATGTTTCTAATTCTCTTGAGGGGTCTTAAAAAGCAAATCAAAACTTCTCAAAAAGGAGTCCATTTATTCGCACAGTGGCAAAATATAATCCATGATGTATTCCCCAATTGTCTCAATCTAAACAATTTAAATATTAACTATGGTGTCTTTTACCTAAGCAATATATTAATTGCATGATTCTAGCAGTTAGCTTTTTGAACATTGCAATATTTTGAACCAAACATCACTTTTCATATGAGAAGGTATGTATGTAGAGTTCTTTTGAACTGTGGCAGAGTCAAGAGCTCTTCCTTTGTCACTGCACTATCTGACATAAACCTTTGATTTTGATTTTGTACTTTATTAACTTTTTCCCACTATTTACTTTAGCAAGTACCATTTTGCATTCAGGTGATTTGTAGTTCAGGTGCACTCTAATGGGATCTTGAAATTAGACCCTTTATCAGGATATACTTTTGCAACAGATTTCACAACACATTCTTTTCGAATGCTAAGTTTTAGGCATGTTGTAACTGCCGCTGAGAATAAAAGGCATTTGGGAAGGGACAGAAAGGGAAAAGGAAGAAAATGAAAATGAACACAACCCATGAGTCACTTCTATAAGTTTCTGTAATTCTAATTTCAGTGAACACATAAATGTGTCCTGAAATTAGAGAAGTTCATAGAATTGTAGAACAGTTTGGTTTGGAAGGGCAGGGACACCTTCCACTACACCAGGTTGTTTAAAGCCCCATCTAGTCTGGCCTTGAACACTCCCAGGGATGGGACATCCACAGTTTCTCTTGACAACCTGTTCCAATGCCTCACAACCCCCACAGTAAGGAATTTCTTCCTCATACCTAATCTAAACTTGCCCCCTTTCAGTTTGAAGCCATGCCCCCGTGTCCTATCACTGCGCATCTAAGCTGCATATCCAAATGGAACTACCCCATGTCATCAGTATAATCTCATCTTTCCACAGCTCCCAGAACCCCTAATTCCTGCCAATTGCCACTGCCATAGCAGAGCTTCAGTTCAGTCACCATACCGACTTGTTGCCCACTGCCTTGCACTTACCTAGGATTTTGCTGATGTTGGAGTTGTGCATGTCAGGGAAGGCCTGGAGGATTTTCCGGCGCTCGTCCTTGGCCCAGACCATGAAGGCGTTCATCGGCCGCTTGATGTGGGGCTCGCTGCTGGCGCGGCCCCGCGAGTCCCGGTAGACCCGGGCTTCAGCCACCGTGGCACCTCCTGTTGGCCAACAATAATACTGCTGTAGTTTAGCGGCAGAGCCATTCACTGCTTTACTCCCTGTAACATCAGGGCAGGAAGAAACAAGATGGATGCAAAACATTATTATGCGGATTATGCAAGTGCTTTCAGTGCTCTGGTTATTTCAGCCTCTTTTGCTCTCTCCCTCTTTGCTGCCAGATTTATGAGAGAGAGAGGCAGAGGGAGATGGACTAGGCAGTGGTTTCAGTGTAACTGATCAGGCTCAGCCATCTGAGATGACCCAACATCGAAGTGAGGAAACAAATTGCACTGGTATTTCTCCAGTTAAGGTAGGGAGATTTGATAAAGTCTCCATTTGGGACTTTAACATCAGATACATGCTCTGAGTGCTAAAAACTCACATAAAAGCTATACTTGAGAATCCAAACTGATGTACACCTATTCACACAAGACATTTGCAATGACTTTACTGCTTCAGCGGTGAAGTACATCCCAAACATTTGATAAAATAAATTATATAGTACACCAGGTACATGCTGCTAGTTGTATGAATGTGATTATATTTGGTGCTGAACATTTTAAAGTTCCAGCTGTTTTGGCTGAATTTTAGATGTGCCTTGGAGCATCCGGTCACATACATGTAATAAAACTGTCTGCCTCAAACAGGTACATGCACAGCACCCCGGAGCTTCCAGAGCAGGAGACAAGCACTCCAGCTCCATGCCTGCTGTGCTTTTATGTACCCCAGTGTCCTGTCTGTATCTGCCATCAATTCAACTTGTACATGCCAACCTTAACTGTCTTTTTTAATGCATCCAGACCTGTTTCTTGACCACAAACAGCAAAGCTTCATGGGAGCTTAGAGTTCAAAGAGCTGAATGTGAGGTGTTGAACTAGTTAATATAAGAGAAACAGATAACCAAGGCATGCTTTTACCAGAAAAAACTTCTGCAATTGTGATGATAACATATGCTTTTAGAGTTATACTTCAGCTATAAAAAAAGGCAAAAAGAGTTTACAGTGGGAGAGTGACATACTTAGTCTTAGACCTCATCAAACTGTTCATATAAATCAATACCTTGAAAAAGCAAGATACTTGACAACAAATTAGCACAGCAAGAGGTCTCCTTTTTTTATACACTATTACATCTCCCAACAGAAATTTATCTGCTAAATAATATAAGATTAATTCTTTACACTGAGTAAAACACTGCAGTTTCACTGATTCTAGTGACTGACTCACAAGTTTTCAGTTGAGCAAATATTAATTTTCAAATTCAGAGTGAAAACATTATATATGCATACCTTTTTAAAAATTCTATATAGGATATACATCTACAAGAGAAAAGGTCCTAAATTAGAGGATGCATAACTAATACACTACCTGTTTGCCACCAGGTCCACAGTACATTAATTTCATTTAAAACGCACTGACCATACAGGATAAATTGATTTTGCTTTATATGGTGTTGACAGCCATGTTTATTGTGCAGTGAAATGTAGTGTAGTTTCAAGCTGACTATATCCATCAACACAGGGCAATGTGCTGACTACTGGGCCAGATGAAGACATACATTACTCCGAGAGCAAAACGCTCATTCACATACAGCAGTGTCTTCTCCTGAGGATCACCAGGGTAATTTATGATGCCTCCAATGCCATTACTTTACAACAGACACCAATTTGGTAATTTGTATACTAACATGCGTACACATAAAAGAAGACAGGTTTGTGGCAAATGGGAGATGCAAAACTATTTTAATACTATTCTAAGTTAAGCACCATGCTACAGGTAGTGTGGTTTTACAGGAGGCTGCAGTCAGATTTTTATTGATAAGGGAAGGAGAAGTTTTGCTGAGCAACCTGCAGGCAGGACCAGTTTAGGGGTATGAGTGGTTGATGAGGCTCTGTCCATTGTTGTCAGAAGGCCTGGACCACAGGCATATCAAAAATACCATCTTTTGAGAGCGGATATATTTACTGGGAAATTTCAGTGAGCTACAAACACAGTAAGGCAACACTAAAGTATTGAGAAAAAGAGCTATATCAGTTGAGAAACATCAAATATATCATGTAATGGTTGTCCTATCTTTTAAAATAATACTATAAAAATGTGTTACTGGTCAATTAGGAAGTTTGTGACCAAAACAAAATTTAAATTATTGCTGATGCAAAAATTATAATTATTTTTTTATTGAGCTACTCTACTCACAGCAAAAAAGGAAGACATCTTTGAATCCATACGATGTCTTTCCATCTTTTACTTTCCTAAAGGCACTTACTCACTATAGCTAGGAGGAGTTTGTCTTTAGCCCTTTCTAACAAAATTTTGCCCTGACTTTTTAGTCCTAATGCAGGTAAAGAGTAGTTTTACTGGGCTAAAGATTATAGGTGGCTTTTTAATCAGGGTATAATTTAGATGGAATGAAAAAACCAAAATCATGGCGGGGGGGGGGGGGGGGGGGGGGAAATTA
>JAWWEU010000158.1:13150006-13196734 GCA_035583155.1 Acropternis orthonyx
CCCCCCCCCCCCCCCCAGAAATTATCTGTTTTCAGAGAAAGGTTATGTTAGAAAACAGTTCTTATCTGGAGTGATACAGGTCAAGCAACTCGGGCTGCATCTGCTTTAAGTCCATACTTGAAGAACTTGAAAAAGCAGCCAAAGAGTTGATGTTCTTTGTGTTTGATTGCCGGGGAATCAAGTTGACCTATAGGCCATCAGAGAAGCATTTGCAAAATTAATTTCTTCAAATAACTAAAGTAATATAATCTCCAATGTGGATTCTAACTGTCTCAGAACTACAGAATTATATTCAGCATAAAAAGCATTACAATAAAATAGTTCATGTAGGGCAGTCAGAAAGTCTCAGTACCATTTTAGCTTGGAAATGAGGCGCTAATAGTATAAATACACATGTGCTCAGTGAGGTCTTAAAAGTTGAAATACATAAGAATAAGCTTTCAAATTGGCTGTTCTTAGGTGCTTCATCCTGTCAATCAGATATTTTGACAGTATTGTGCCCTATATAAAGAATTTCAACAGATTTATCAAAGTATGAGCTTTCTTCCTATTGTGATAATTATAGTTAGCATTGACAGAGACTGAAAGAGACATCTGAAATTTTAAAAGTAAATATATATACAAATGCAAAGAAGTAGGTGTTTTATGTCTTTTTGAAAATATTTTCAGGAAAGTCTAACAAAAATAAACCAAAAATAACAGATATAATGAAAATATACTACCAATGAAGGGTGAGACAAGAGGAGGATGCTGGCAATTGTCTCTCTACGGCAACTAATGGTTTATCTACCAGTTACTGTTCACACTGCAATCACAAGAGGAGGGATTTCCAGAATTAAGAGCTTGGTTAGAATTTATAATTACTGCAAAAGCACTACAGGTTGGCTACCCTAGTGGCTTAGTTGGCAAAGAAATCTATACTTTGGCCTAAATATAGGGGCTGTGCTCAAAGTGACACTTTTAGCTTCTGAACGTGTGCAGTGCTACACTTATCAGATCCTTTGCATTTTCTCAACTTGTCATGACTTTACTGATTTAAAACTAAAAGCAGATTAAATGAGAATGATCACTTTTTGTGCATATATGGCAGACAATCCTTTTGTGAAAGCTGAATTCCAGACTACACTCTAGGGGCAATACTGAGAACACCAAAGAATAATTCTAAAAATGCTACAGTTTCATGAAAATAATTTCAAAAAATATTTTTGTTCCTAAAGAGAGTGATTGCTCTCTAATCAGATAACATTAGAAAGATAAAATAATCTGATCAATAACAGGAAAGATAAAGATTTTTCACGTGAAGCAAATGTTAAGAAACATACAATAACAATTGTTACATTGATTATTTATTTATTCCTGCCTTTTTCTGAGTTTCTTAAATTTAATAATGAAAAGAATTTTATGACAGGCATCATCTCTTAGCATGTTTCCTGAAATCTTGGTTACATTAGGGTTAATCCTAGTGTCTTTAACATGATGTGGCTTTATCTTCCATTTTAAACACTATATACAACAAAACCTCAGACTAGGTCTTTACATGTTACCAGAACACAAACAATAATAAATGTGATAGAAGGGGGAAAAAAAAAAAAAAAAAAAAGGTTGAGAAAAAAGATGAGGAAAAAAGAGAAAAGAAGTGACAGCAAAAGAGAGATTTTTATCAGTCACTCTGTTATTCCTTAATTACTCTTCACTCTACAGCCATTGATTCATGTTTGAAGTGATACATTTCTTTTTACTCCCCTCAGATAATGAATCTGGCTAATCTAGAGAGTATACTGCAGATCATCTTCCGTGGACATATACCAAGATAGGATACACAGAAATAAAGACAATCTTTCTAGGTTCCTAGTGTAAAAATGACTGGTTAGTAGTAAAGCTCCTATGATCAGTTATTCATTAAGCTTAGGTGACATGTTTGTCTACTTTGGAAAAGCCTGATGCGACCTCGAACATATCTGGCCCTGTCTGTGGTAATACAACTATCACTGCCAGCAGCTTGCATTGCAGAAACCAGAATCTTATAAGCATGCAAACAGGAGTCACTCTTTTACTGCAAGAGATGGGTTACTCATAAACAATGAAATGCCGTAAGAACAGCGAGCATGAAAAACTGGCTTGGCAGCCCGCTCTCCTGCTCTTAACCTGTGCACAGACAAATGCAGCCTTTGTGAAAAATGTAGTGATATTTAAAATCAAACAGAAAAATGCAACTATGGAAAGAATAGAATGAAAAGAGAAGCTTTGGCAAGTTTAGAACAAAGAATAACCAATTAATTAATATTTTGAGTTATTAAGTTCAATGTTCAATTCCAGAGAAAGTTGCAAAAATTGCTACTACTACTTCACTGTAATCTAAGTGACATGTAGCAGTTGTAGTGTAACATCTCTCTGTTGCCTGCCTCTTACTTCTTCATCCCCAACCATATTCAGACTTTCTCATTCTTGATTATCAGCAAGAGAGGCAAAATAAATGGGTACCCCTTGAACTATTGTCATTACTGGCATGTCTTGTCATCACTGGTCAAATTCCACTTGGAAACATGACTAGGTTTGGGACACGGATGCCTGTGGTCACATAGTGAGACAAATGTGTTTGTCAAGCTGCTTTTATTCCAAATGCTAAACAAATATTATTCAGCTGGAATTTGAGCACTGAAAATTTCTTACCAGCAGCATGTGTAGTGATTGAAAGGGAAGAAAAACTGAGAAAGCCACGAGCGATTAATGAAATACTGAAATGCCTAAATGGCCTCTAAAATTTTCACCTGCAAGGGTTCTGAAATGTGCTGAGTAAATAATAAGAGGTGGGAATATACCATAGTACAAGCTGGCTACATCCACTTGGTTATGATAAGACTTCTATTTTTCCTGTTGAGAGACTCCATTCTCTTTAAAACACCAACAAGAAGAACCAAATGGGAATTCCCTAAGGTCAGCTCTGAGGAAACATAAACCTCTAATTCAATAACTCCGCTACTGCACTGAAAAAGGCCTTATTATTGCAACATCCATATGGAGTCAATTGGACATTAATGACTAATCAATCCCTCCCCTTTCTATTCTACTTATAGTGTCACAAGCCATGTTTAGATTAGCCCATTTCCTGCTTAGGATCTCTCAAGATGTCTTTTGTTCTTTCAGGGCTGGCCTGATGGAGGCAGCTTAAACAAACACACGACCCAAGTGGTGCAGGAGTTATAAACTGCCATATGTGAATGAACAAAGGGGCCATACTAAAGCCTTTTGTGGTATTTGTTAATGTTTTTCATCTGAGTTTAAAAAGACCTAATGACTTTGTGGTGAGCTGATGCATGTGGCTCGTGGCTTTGCAAAATGAAGGAAATTCTAGCCAGTTATATATCAGCATACATTTTCCAAAGTGCCTTGTTTTCAGTTTTGGTGGCAGTGAGTTTACTTTTTTTAGTGCATTAATTTTACATATGCAAGCAAAATTCTTAATCTCACCTTAAAACACAGCACTGTTTTTCACAGCCATCCTCATAACCTGCATATATGTCTTTCCCCATTTGAAAGTCTAAAGTTAAAATTAATAGTGAAATATGTTCTGGATGTGAAATCAACTGTTCTTGGCTCCACCAGTGGTAGCAGTTCACTCACCAGTGTTTAAAGCTGAATTGTTAGTTGGGCCATATTAAATACCGAACCAATACTTCTAAATAAGACATTAGCACATCCATGCTCCACAGTCATCCATGCCCAAATCTGTATTATTTAAAAGAATTAAAGCTGCTAAATGCAGCTACTTGCTTGGTGGCTTACAAAAACTGTTTAGGTTTCTTGACCACATTTTATGGCAAAACTAACCCTCATGGAAATTTGGCATGGAATACAGCTAAAACAATACAGTAATGCTTTAAATTACATGGACTATTAACTGAATTAATTAGTGTTTAAGGCCTGACTTAAGCTCTTAGTGGCTGACACAGTTGCACATGTGCTCTAACAGAAGAGCATAAGAAGTTACTCTGTGAAGACTCAACATCTATACAGAAAAATTGGGATGAAGAAGTAGCCTCTACTATAAATTTAGGGAGGTGTTTAAGTGTCATCAGATTTTTCAATCATGTGCCACTTGCAGACTTCAAGACCCTTCACAGATAATTAATTAAATGCTAACAACCCCATTCTGACATAGATATTATTGATAGAACAGAAATGTGAAACATATTTAAGTTGAAAGTTACTCAGCCTAAGTAATGATGCCAGAAGCAAGGGATTGCCAGTTATCAGATCTAACAGCAATCAACATTCCCACAAACACTACTGTTGTTTCCCTTTGATATTTTATTTCATACTCAATCAAGGAAAATAGAGGCCCACAGAAAAGAAAATACGGACAAAACAGCCAAGCCCAAAAGAAATAACCACACTAGTTATGGTGAGGTATCTGACAAGATCTATTGATTTATTTTCAGAAAAACTGCTGTTCTAACAGCTAAGTATTGTTACTATACTAATCACATTCAAAGTCAAAACAATACAAAGAGGGATGCACTAATCTATTTAACATAAAAATGTTTCCATAAAAGTAACATCTTTCCTGCCAGTGGAGCTGTTACTCACATCATTTCAAATTTCTCATGACATGAGTGTCACCTAAAACATCCAGAAAACACAATACTGATTTAAAACACAGAAACTGATTCTGCAGTCTTTAGTCATCCCTAACAGTGTTTTGTTGAAAAAAGTCCTGTCTGAACAAGGGCCATAGGATATTATCCATTCATATTTCAGTCAATACTTTGTTTTGTTTTAAGATGGAGAAATGACAGGCAGGATTTCAGCACAGAGAAAGCAAGCAGTCTGGCTTCATGTTTGATGGATGCACTGTTCTTTGCTTGTCTTTTATCAAAACAATGAATTTTAAAAGCTTAAATACAATGTGGTTTGCAAAAGGGAACTACATTTAACAATGGGATAGTTGTACAAAACCGCCTCCCTCAAATTACCTGATATTAATGAAATGCAGAATACTTTGAAAAAGGTTTAAAGTGTTGCAGTCACCACTTTAGTGACCCGTTTCTTACATTTAACCTCCAATAATTTGTCACTTTCTGAATGATGCAACATCATTCTTTGTATCAATATAACTAATTCCTTCCATACAGTGTTTGCTGCTCTCACTTGTCATATCATATCAGTAATTAGATGGCAAGGACCTCGGGCTAGGATACACATATGTTATTTCTTCTTGTCTTTCACATGGAGTGCTGATATTACAATAATTAATAATATAATTAGTAAATAATATCATGAGGGGAGAGACTCAAAAGCAGCATAACAGGAATTGTAAATTAATAAATGTTAGGAAAAACTCTTCAGATATTATTTTCAGATATGCTACACCTGTCCATTTGGGATTTGTGGGTGAAATCATGAAAATGATTTTAGAAACATGGCAATGGCATGTCCCAATATATATTACCACATTTACTTGGTTTGGATAAAAATTTGAGTATATGCCATGGAATAGAGACTTAAATGAAAATTTACAAATCATTATCTTTCTAATTCCTGTAAAGCTACCCCCACCAAATTGAAAACATCATCACTAATTATTGGCAGAATCTGTGAAGATACTGTAATGCTCACCCCACACACATACTGGACCACTGATTCTGTGAAATTAAATCAAAGTACAAATTAAGAAAATATTTTCCCTTGCTGCCAAGTTCTGCCCTAGACACATGCTCAGACACTTGACACATCCACATGGAAGAAAGGCAGATGCTCTTAAGCGCTTTTCTATTGCTGAGATACTGATATTCCTGAGGGAAAAAATTGTACACAGTATAGACTTAGAAAAATAGACAACTGTACAAAGAAAACATGTTAGAATCAGTATCAATTGCTCATATTTAGCCAGAATATATGATGTTCCCTGCTTAATGCATTCATATTTCTGTTCCTCTCCCTGTGCTCATGGACGTAAGGAAGGACAAGATTCTTTCTTCTTCATGCATTATGATATAATGGTGTCATTCTCCATAGCTGAAAATTCTATTGTATCTGGAAATTTTACACTATTTTATGGAGCCTCAAAAGCCCCTTTTGCAATATTGGAGCAATACCAAGAAATGTGCAGAGCTAAGAATCAGGACCATGGGGTGTTTTACACCTGGTGGCATGAGTGTGAAACAATGTTTTAAACCACTGAATTACTGTATTTAATTTTTCACTCAATCCACCTAAAAATAGCTACACTAACTGACTGATGCTTTCAGCATCAGTGACAATAATTTTCTCGTGGTTGGAGATTTTCTGTGTAAAACTGCAGCCCATAGTTGCTTTTTACAAGCACCTTCTAAATTCCTGAAAATAATGTTTTACTATATAATGGAAATTGTGACAAGCCCTTAGCCATAACTGTATTAATAGGCACTCCTATGTAAAACTCCGGGCATTGTAAGAGTGGTTGACTGTACAACATCAGAAATTCTAACTATAATTTTTATTCTGTTTTCAGTAAAGGCACTGTTCTCTCTTAATAAATTACTGTACCTTAGAAGTGCCAAATGAGAAAGCCTCATATTTAGCAGTAGGGAAAAGATACCTAAAACAGGTGAAAATCCAAAGTTAACTGCTGTGGAGGACATCCAGATTTGTTATTCTGAACCTGAGAATCCTACTATATGCTAAATATTAGTGCCTTGAGAGGAACAAGTTTCAATGTCATTAAAAGATCAGTCCACACACACCCAGCTCGGATTTTTCAGTTTCCACTCTAAAATGTTATGGAGATGCTGGCAACAACGAGATGCATAAGTGGTCGCCATAATAAAGTGATGGGGTGGTTCTTAAAGATATCTTATTCCTATCGCATTTGCAGGTGTTGAGTTTACTCCAGGGCTGAAGCACTGATCTCATCCAATACAACTGAAATACTGTGCCTAAGTAGTTTGTCCCAAATTCCTGATCTGCTATGACTTATTCTGAAAAATTTAAGCATATCACTCAAGTATCAGGCACAATCGGATTCATGGATGTTAAAAATGGCAACTACAATTAATGAAGGCCACCTTTTAGCATCTGGTCTAATTGACAAAGATAGTAAGTTATTTTATATTTAAATTATAAAGATAAAATTATGGGGTTTTATTTTTGTAATCAAACACCTATAACAAGAATTCAGAGAAATAAAAATTCCAGTACTTGAGCTATTGCATTCTCTCTGGAAACATTTTTTTTGTTTTCAGACAGCTTTCACTGTTTTCTGATTTTCATCTTTCCCCTCTCAACTGCCATAGCAACTATTACAAATATTTATGTATGACAAATACTGGCATGGAGAGGCATTCTTTCCTCCAGTACTTATGAAGCACTGTCACAAAAGTAGGTGATGCTTTATCATGCATGTACTACCTACTGTTTACACCTCTGCATAGGAGGGTGTTAAACAAGTTACCTCACAGGTTTGGATCGTGTTGGCAGCCTGCCAAGATTGATCTGCTTGAAAATATATGGTTTCCTTTCACCTGCCTCTTCAGCTGCTCAAAGTCAACCTTTTTCAAAGTAAAGGAGGAACCCTCACCCTTTTGTATGAGCAATTATTTACTATTGGGCAGACGTGAGATTGGCGACACTTTGAGCATATGATAGAGGTATTACTTTAATAAAGCAGTGATCTGTTTCTTACCTACTACATTTTCAAAATCCATGTCCTAGTCATGAAGTTGCCAGGAAGGGAAAAAATTACACTGACAGATGGACAGAAATTGGTGGCAGTCTCTCCTCAGCCTTGTGCTCCTCTTGTAGCCCCATTTTCTCATGTTTCTCCCATGTTCTTTCTACACTGCAGACTCCTTGTCTTTCCTCAGTTAACTCATTCCTCTCCTCCACATGACTCCACGTTCACTGCTGCTAATGCCATTGCAACCACTCACTTTTTACCATGTTCTAGCAATTAGTTAAATCTGTGATGATAGTTAACACCTTTTCTTTTGTTTCTCTGCCACTTAATTTCCCTTGCTTTTGGACAGGTAGAATTTCTCATTGTAGTACAATGTTCCTTGCAATGTGACTAGCCCAAGTCAAATATGAATGGGAACAGCTAATTTTATGTACATAAAATGACAGACTGTTAGCTGCTGCAAATGTCAAGCTACTCATTGACTTTATATGTTGGTCAACAAATCCATCATCTGAAATGCTGCAGAACTGGGTTCTTAAGCTTACTGATGAATTGAAACACATTCTTCTAAAAGATAGGTGAATTTGTGCTACTCCAAGCCTGTGTTCAGGTCCAAAATCAGGTTCAGACCAAATATCTGAACCAGAATTAAAAAGATCAAGCTAGGACTTACTACTGGACCAAGTCAATTACCAATGGTTATCCAGCTTGCAACTGGCTTGCATTCAGCCTACTGGGAGCACTGTTAAAAGATACCAGGAACACGCAGATAAGGCTTAAAGCTATGTAATCTCAAACAGTGACCTGGTATATAGAAAACCACAATCTTTAACCCAAAGAAGGTACAAATTAAAGATATAGCAAGCAGTGAAAGGGAGGACACAGGCACTAAGAAGGATGCAGGTACTAAATCAATGAATTTAAGGACACGCGCTGGTGCCAGTCCCATGGTGAGGACTCTAATGACTGACTTGACAACCAGGTTTCTTAGCAAAGGTTATCCTCTGGGAGACTTTGAAAAGTCTCATTAGCCTAATATAAGAACAAATTAATACATAGAGACAGATAAAGTAGATAAATCCCACCATATTATTAAAAATTGCTTCTATCTAAACTAGCAAGCATGTAACTTATGTTACCATCTTAACACATACTGGTAGAGTAGTATCAAAGAAAAAAGCAGCAAGTACTAAACGCAAGGTTTACAAAATCAAGAAATCTACCCTGCAAAAAATGTGAGTGGAAACATCAAAAACTACTCAGAACTCTTTTTGTTGTCCCAGATGGCAAACTGGGATGCCAAATATTTAACTCACAAGCCACCGATTCTAATATATTAACATGAATGAACATAGAAAAATGTGAAATACTTCGAGTGTGAAGTACTATTAACGCATTTTCATTGACTTCTATTGGCTTTATAAAAATTAATTTTGTTTTGCAACACATTTTATTTTTCACTTAGGACAACAGGACACAGAGAAGTTATTTCTCCTTTACAAAATCACACAGTGAGGTAGTGGCAAAATAATAGTATTGTTGCCCTGAGCCTAGGATTCAATCAAGAAAATTCCATTTAAATAGATCCAATTCTTTGACAGGAATGAAGATCAGGTCTTGATGGAATTTGAGTCCCTGAATATATATGGCCAGACTTTGTGAATGAAGATCTTGAGACGGGCTCTCCCCACATGGGTGTGCCCTTTCAGCCTGCACAGTGGATTTTTTAGGTGAGGCACAGCGTGCGCAGAACTGGCCCCACCGTTTAAGTCCTGAAGTCCATTTGCCACGGCCGAGCGAGCTCAGACAGTGACAGTGAAATCCTCAGGACTGTCCACAGCACCTGGTACTAACCGGGGCTGACCCTGCTGAGCATCCGAGATCCGACGGGATCGGGTGGGCAGGGAGGCATTGAACTGCCCAGGGGACGGTCCCCACTGAGACTCGAACTCAGGCCCTTGGGATTCAGAGTCCAGAGTGCTCTCCTTTATGCCACAGGACGGCCCCCCCCTCCCCGAATATGACTGCTGATGGAAATTACACTGTAACCTGAGCTAAGGTAAAATCAGTAATTGTAAAAAGGAAGGCTGGGTCTACTCTGCAGATTTCCATCTACTACAAAACAAAATCTTAACATACTTCCTACAAATTTCCAAAGTATTTGACCACAGTTCAATACAATACAATTCAAAAGAAGCAGCACTGTCACCCAAAAGTGAGCAACTGTGAAAGTCTTTTTTAGAACTTGAACCAAAAAAAACATATTCACATCATCCAGTGTTCTCAGTCACCAAGAACTAAACACTTTACTGTTTAATATCCTAAATACTTTAGTATTATATAGGTATTATATAGTTTCCCTGATCTGGAATTTAAACTGAGGTCATGACTACTCTCTGCACACTCTGGTCAGTTGATGTATGTCAGTCCTGTTCAAGAGAGGTTTTAGTTACAGCTAGATTCAAAGCTGTCTTGGTGTGTCCACACCAGGTAGCTGTACTTCAGTATTGACAACCTCAAGTGTTGAAAATTATGAAGCCACTTACAGTAGGACTGATGTTTCCTTTAAAAAAAAAAAAAAAAAAAAAAAAAAACACATCCTTGGTTAGTTCTATAATTGTCTCTTGTTTATAATTTTGGACACCAGTCACCGAACGTTTATGAGGCTTTCATGTAATGTTTTTGAATTTTACTAGTTACAAATATATCATATATTTTAACATGAGAACTGGAATTTCAGGTAAATGTAACAGGTGTGGATTATTCTTCAATGGTGTCACAGTCAGTGGCAATGTTGTGAATACAGTTTGAGCATGATTTTTAGTATAGTTGCTCAGTCCTCCTGGTGGTTAAGGAAGCAATAGAGATGTTGGTTTATGTCATACTTAATATAAAACTGTTGCTAATGATTTTCAGGCCTCTATTCAGATGACTGTTAGCTCATGAGTAACACAAACTTTGAAGATGACTTCATATGCCAGGTCTTCTCTGAAAGTGCACCTAGTTACTTAATTAAATCCTACCTTTAATTATTCTTTAAAAGGTTTTCATACTGGGCAGGGGCAACAAGTCAGAAAAATTATTCTACAGTGTGTCATATTTGTCTAATTGCAAATTCTGAAGAATGTCAAGACTTATAATACCTGAATTAAAAAGAAAATATATGTAGCTTCAGGTTTGGATCAATGAGCCAGTACCACAAGCACTCCTAAAATTACAGGAAAACATGACTCTGATCCTGTCAAACTCAGATCACTGTCATATGTTACAGAAAAGAGGTAAGGTGTAGAGAGAAATCATTGCTAGATACTATTACAAAGGCATTCCATAAAACAGAACTCTGCTGATATGTCTTATAACAAATTACTTGAACCTTAAAGGCTGTGTTAAAACTATGAGAATCAGGAGGATTTCCCAGATCTGGCCTATCTCAAATGCCTCTTGGGCATTGTCCTGCAGGTGTGCAGGTAGACAGGGAGTGCAACTGCAGTTTCACAGCCCCTTTGGTCTAGGTCACTGTGGGGATCAGAATGCAGCCCAAACTGTACTTCCCCCAGTTTATGGCCAGCAGTGGGACTAAATTTGGAGTCCTTAGCTCAGGAAAAAATCCGCTACACCACTGCCCCACCCATACTCTGCTCACCCACCAACACTTTAAAAGAACCTCTATAAATTGTCAATGTCTTCTCTAAATGTAATGACTTTCATAATCCTGAAGCTCCAAAATTCTGGTGATGGGAATAAAACCACCTGGCAGATGTAACAGCCATACACTCACTCTGTCACAGCAGCACTTGGGCCTCAGAGATCCGCATCTATTTGTGCTGAGGAAAGACTGCTGCAAAAGTTGACCGTCAATATGTCAATTCAGAAATCTTTATTCTCTGTTTGACTGTTATTTTAATAAAAGCACACAGAAAAACCACCACAGAAATATTATCTAGAGATGTCTACCTCAACCTGCATTCAAGTAGTATCTAAAAAAAAAAAAAAAAAAAGAAAAAAAGAAAAAGATTTAAAGTAACAATGACAACACAAGGAAAGGTGTGAAACACACTAAGGATGTGAAGAATATGACTGTGCCTATTAGAAACCTTGACACTGAGCTCAGATTGTGACTGTAGCAACAAAATAAAATGCAACAAGGCACTCTTAGATGGGGTGAAAGAAGAGAAACAAATCTGGCAAAGGATCTGGCTCAAGTGTCTGATGAGCAGTGACTGAGAGAGCTGAGGGTGTTTGGCCTGCAGAAAAGGAGGCAGAGGGGAGACCTTATCGCTCTCTACAACTACCTGAAAGGAGGTTGTGGGGAGATTGGGTCAGTACTTTTTGACAAGGAACAAGCACTAGGACGAGAGGAAATGGCCTCAAGTTGTGCCAGGGGAAGTTTCGATTGGGTGTAAGGAAACATTTCTTCACTGAAAGAGTTGTCAAGCACTGGAACAGACTGCCCAGGGAAGTGGTTGGGCCAGCAGGTACTGAAAAATCAAGGTACTAGAAGCCTCACAACCTGGATGCTGTGACTGTTGCCTCCCACTGTAAATGATGTCAGGCTGTAAGTGCCATCTCTTAGCTGGCTTGCCAAAGATAAGGAGCAAAATTTGGGTGATATTTTGAATATCTTTTTCTTGCACCTGGCTAATATCTAAATTCACCTTGTGTGCAACTAGAAGGACAAACAAGGAGCTCAGCTTTGAACGGCCAATGTTTTTTTTCAGATCACCAGAGGTATGCATCCAGCATCTCTTTTCCAGAGATATCTCTTGGCTGCTAAACAAATTCTGGAAATCTGAATCCATTCATGAACTCAGATTTCTAATGTGGCAACGCACCATGTATCAAAATTCCCCACTAGCTCTAGAAAGACATGTACGCTATCCTTGACCTGGCACACATCACTGTAGCTTGGGTTACATATGTCAAATCTTCGCTCTGCACTATCCAGTAACAAGGAGGGGCTGTCACTACCACGAGGTGTATCAAGATACTAAATTAAGGACATTAGAAAAAGAATGGATGAACTGAAGGAAATGCGCTAAAATAAGTGTGATCAGAGACCTGATCTAAATCAATAGCTGTGTAAGTATTCCACTTGCAACTCTTCATCCAAGCTGACAAAAAAAAATACTTCAACATGTTGAAGTATGAGACACTACTGCTGGATGGAAGTTCCTTTATAAAGTAGTTTATAAATAACTGATTAGTTAAAAACTATTTTTGAAGTCCATATGTGTTCTGATCCCTTTTTTCTAGAAAACAAGAATCAGTGCAAAACACCTGTCTGAAAGTTATTTTTTACCTATATTCTGTTTATTACTTTTCTGGTTACAGACAGTACAACAGTGGCCAATTACATTCAATAAAGGATGAATAAGTGAAGCTCATAAATAATAGCTCCCTAAAGTTTACTGGTTCTACTCTTTTGTTCCAAGAAGAAAAGCAGACTTTGGATCCATCAGATGTTTGGATATTAATTGAAAAGATCAGAGGTGTTTTAACTTTTTTAAGCCATAACTAGAATTTGCCCATTTAAAAGAGAGCAACATGATTCTCAAACTGAGAGGGGAAAGTACCACACAATATTCTATCTCAGCACTACCTTAATCTTACTACTTGACTGGTAGGGTTCCTATATATCTACATGTTCTCTCCTAATGTATCACAGTGCAGAGTGACATCCACTTCCAAAGCATGCATGGTAATCCTGCTGGAGACTCAACTCAGTCTCAATAAACACTGATTTCCCCTTGTGTCTTGACACATATAGAACATATAGATATATATAGAGAACTCTCATTGAAATGAGTGCACTAAAGGTTTCTATCATGAAAAAGACCTTTTCATACAGAAAATGTGAAATATTTTTCCATTATCATTTGACAGCTACCTGCGAATAGAATTTTACTTGCTATACCTTGAATAGGCAGTGAGTGTACTGATGGGTAGATTTCTTAAAATGCTCTAACCTTCTTCAAAGCCACTAACTCCTAAAAAACTGGTGAATATATATATATATATATTTCCTGAGATAATTTTCTCAATATTTCCTAAAATGTTATTAATAGTTTAAAGTGTAAACACTTAATGGGCAGCTGCTTGGTGGAAAAATAGTTGGGTCGCAGAAGGGCTAAAAGGGCTGTATAATCCTTTTCATGCTTCCACTCTTTGTTATGCTCTTACTGATATCTCACAAATTCAGACAGAAATCAATGAAACGTTACCCTGGGATGTAAGATAGGCAGCACTTATGACACTGGCAGTGTTTTAGCCATATCATTCTGTGATACAGCATTCAATAACCCATGGTCAAAATTGCAACTCACCTTCCGCATCTTCTGGCCTTGTAAGATCAATGACACCAGGGCCAATTTTTCCATCTTCATTGGGTTTCCCTGTTAACTGTGGGCCTAAATTTTCAAACCTTGTTCTTTCCTGGAAGAGAACAAAAGGAGTCTTAATGCTCCATAGAGGATAGTTCTCATTATATGCCTGTGCATATGTGTATGCATTGATACATGCCTTATTTTTAAAATCTGAACAAATAATGAATGCATCTAATTAGAATTTTAGCTCAGGGACAATTTTTTTTTACAGATTCTGAATGTTTGCATTTATGAAAATCAGCTTTAAATGTGAAACATATACAGAAACTTTGAGATTATTTTGATCTGCAATGCCATAATGCATAAACGATTGTACATGCAAATACAAAACACTCTTGGCAGCACACAGTGCTGATTGATGCTGCTCACTTTGCCTTTCCACTTATTTTCTAACTTAAACTGAAAAAGACAATCAACATTTGGGAAACATGAAAATTCAGAAGCTGAAAGAAGAGTTTGTGTTAAAATGTACTGTTATTTTAATGAAAAAAAGCACTTTTTCTCCACTGTGCGATTTAAGTCTGCATTCATACCTCTGTGAAAACACAAGTCTGAATTTTATGCAGAGGTTTTCAAAGACATGTATGTGAAAGAAGAAATAATAGAGGACAGAACTGATATTATTTTGCATAGAAATTTAAATTGTACCTCAGTGAAAAAGGAATTCAAGAAGACCAAAAAAAAAAAGTCAAAGGAATGCCCACTCCTAGAAAAACAGAAAGCTTTTGAGAACTAGACACTTCCATAGGAAACCTGGAACTAGAAAGTGGGAACTGAAAGGTATTTTATTTGTTAACCCCGTTCTTCAGCCAACTACTGGACAAGGGTACTATAAAAGGCAGCATAATATTGTCTCTCAATAATAGTCTCTGTAGTACTGTGTATCAGTAACAGAGTGTTCAGTGGTTATCATTAATTTAGCATTCTCATTTGGAGGAACATAGCATGTTTTCCCTCTTGTCTTGTTGTTACCTCTTCAGACTAAACTTGGCATTATGTTGTATTTGTGAATGAATGAAACCTTGTTGTTCATTACTATGAAACAATATTAAATGTCATGTCAGCTTGAATTTAGAGACATGAAATACTAGCTTTCAGCGCTATGAACAGTTTCTCCATGTTGCACTTAATGCATTATGCAGAAGTAGAGTGCTGATTGCTTTTCAGTCTATTGTTCAATGACCTAGTTCTGTGCTGTGCATACTAGACATAAGAAGAAAACGTTGTGAGTTTCTCTCCTAAAAGACAGTTAGAAACTTGGAAATATTTTTAAGGATAAAACATACTTGATGGCCTTGACTCCTCATTTGCTCCACCTCCAACTACTTCTCCTTTCCAATGTGATTAGTTTTCTATTATCATTATGTTTCAGCCATGAAACTCAACCAGGACAAGTGAGGAATTGTGATTCCTCATGCTTTTGATTCCTTCAGCCATGGATTTTTAAAATTATTTTCTGTTTAATTTGCAGAGGAAAAGAAAGCACAATCTGACACTGAATTTGCCACAACATGCAGCTGAGGCATTTCAGGCAGTAACGGCGCTTCTAAAAGTTCCTTAGAATCTTCCAGTCGTCAAACAAAATAACTCTGCATTTTACATTTGGTTAACTTCTTCATTTATTTCCTTCTGTAAAATCCATGGTTGACGAAGGACCTTACATGTACAAAGGAATTCACAAGAAAAGAAAGAGTTACAAATGAAATGTGACTGCAGAAAGGCATTGCAATACTAAAGGCCCAATATTTTACTGAAACATGTTGTGCAATGCAACAATACACCTGAATCATCACGATGGGATCTGTTTTACTGGTAGAGAGAATAAAAAATAAGTTTGTCAGGGATTCTGTGTTCCATTGCAAAGGGCTGATTTGCAGTTGAGATAAAAACAAAGATCAGTGCTAAGAAAACAGCTTTTGGCACATTTATTTTCTCTTCCAAAATATTTGCACTAAAAGCTTTTTCTTAAGGATGTTAATACAGTACCTGCAGCATTCTTGGAAGAACAGCCTTTAAGTGTGTCTCTGAAGAAGGAGAAATACCTTTCTGCTATAAAAATCAACAGACCCTGCTACATATCAATATGCACATTTGGAATATCTTTCTAGTCATTCATTCTCTTTGATTTTACCAGAAAATATTCCGTTACACACACACACAAAAAGGAAAAAAAAAAAAAAGGAGAAGAAAGTAAGTTTCTGAAAGAATATCAATATTTTGACATGGAAGGAGAAAAGGCAAAATTATATGATAAGGTTCAGAAACAGGAAAACGAAAGCACTTATGCCATAAAAATACCTGCTCTTGTCAAACAAAGGAGATGCACTTATAGTTATTTCACAACCTCCTTTTAATTCATAAAACACTTTAACAAAGCTTGTTATATTTAACTCTCTCAAATACCTTTTCAAGTCATTCCTTTGCTTGGTTTTTTACTGAAAATTATCATCACAGTTATTAAAATAAAAAAAAAAGTTCAATATTTGTATTAGTTTTATACAAATTCATAGAACTATGAAAAAACAGAAAAATCTTCCTCAATACTAATGCTTTTATCTAGTAGATACCTTTACATTTCCATAAAATAGAGGAAATTCATATGAAATTTACTATTGGAGAGGAAACTTGTCCCAAAAAGCTCAAATCCTTTTTAGTGGAATTTGTCTTTGCTCCTGTCTTGAATTCATCCTAGAGCTAATAGGTACTCACACTAAAAATCCCACTAAAGGGATTGACTAGAATGACTAACAGGAAGATTGATTCTCTATTTCATGTCCCTATCTGGAAAAAAAATAAAGACATACCTTCATTAAAAGTACATGGTTATGTGTAGCTTCACTAACAAATATGAACCTACACATGCATTACATTTGCACACATGTACATCGACTACTGAACAGATTTCTGCCTCCCTAACCTGCATTAGTGGAAAATTTCGGCGAGTTTGTAATAAAATGTACTTCTATGGACAGCGCGGGTGTTTTCTTTCCTGTGGGAAAGCATTTTGGAACCCTAATTTGAACAGAATTTTTTTTTTTTTAGTGCTGGCTATGGAGCTTATACAGTACAGTTACATTACGTTTTCACATTTCAACCTCAAAAAAAAAAAGGTTTAGGACATGACCTGACAACCTTTTCACATGACTAGATCAACACAGTCAACCAGGACTGGCATTAGAAAACCAAAACCACTTCCCAACACAAATCAGATCTTTTGTGCTTCTTTATATGTTGAACACACAGTAAAAATAATCCTTGCTATAAAATGAGAAAAAGAGAAAAAAGAACCTTCTTAGCAGCCAAATCTTAATTTTCTATTCTGAGATATGATTAGGCACTTATTTATGCGTTGTCAGTCACAAACATGCAGAAAACGTAAAAGTTATTGAAAAAATTAAAGTCTGCTCAACTGTCTTGCAGGACTGTTGGTTCTCTAAGTGCTTTGAAATTATGATGTATGAGGTAGATGTTGCATATTAAATAAAGATATTTAAATTATAAAGCCCCCGTTAGTGAGAGCTGATGAATGTTAAATGTTATGAGCCACAAGGCTGTGGCATCCATCATATTCACATATTATCACAGTCAGTGATGGAGCAGCCCCAGTGATGACAGATAGACTGCTAGATAGTTATCCCTTATTTCCAGTGTCGCCAAGCAAGCCTTTCAACCCCTTTGGCATTATTTTTAGCTTTGCATTAAATTAGCAACTTTTCCGTCACATTCTGCCAGAAAGTATCAATTCTTTCTTCACGTGTGGAAGGTAAAAGAATGATTCAGTGAAGCACGGAGTAAAGCAAAAGGAAGCTGTAGCCCCTACCTCTGTAAAGGCTGCAAACTTCAAATGACTAGAAACAAATATAAAATTGTGATCTTGTGAAAGAACAGCAATGAAACAGTAAGCACACAATAATGGCTTTTCTCTGCACTCAGATAAAAGCTGAATTTTTGATGTGCACAGTATATTTTCATAAAATTTTATATACTATGTTTTATACACTTATTGGCTATTCCATAATAATGTGTGTGCTAACAGTAAAATTGCTCTTAAATTTATGTGTGTTATTTATACGTTCCCACGTAACAATGCTTTTTGTTGTAAAAAATATTCTGTTTATTAATGTAACTTTACAACCACTGCATCCAGGATCCGTGGTAAATTAATGACATTTTTATTATTTTATAGTGTCATTAAATTTTTACTGATCACTCCATCAAACAGAAGCAATAAAGGCCATAATGCAAACTGGGACACTTAGATCAGGGGAGCAGGAAGGCATTCCATATAGTCTGAAGTAAACGGCTTGCCATAAATGATATTTATACCATCTTTAAGGATGTGAGGATACTTGGACAAGTTTGGCAAAACTGTTTCTGTAGTACTGTGGATTGTGTACTTAAATAACAGTTTACTTGCCAGCAAGACAATTTTTTTTTTTCAAACCATATGCAAGAAGATGACTGATTGCATCCATCTCTTGAAAAATAATATACGAAACGTAATAATACACTGGGCACCCCTCCCTTCTGGATTACCAAGACTGATCTGAATATACCCATGCCTCAAATTATTTCAACATGCTTGCTTTTTCCACATCTGAAATGTATGCTTAGTCTGAAATGGAAAATGGCATGCATGCTGATCATTGTGTAAAAGTTTTAAAATATATATATTTTTTGAAAACAAATACTTTTATTTAAATAGACATGTTTGGACAATGATGTAATACCTTTATTTCAATAGTCCAGCATGGAAGCAGTTACCAACACTAATTTAAAGAGCCACTTTCTAGAAAAAAAATTGAATTAATATGGGTCATTCACAAAAGCCACAGAACATATTACTGAAGGGATATTATTTCTTCTGAGTACAGTGCTTTAGTTACAATGACTTCAAGTAATTATCACATGTTGCCTTTATGTATGAAATGTATTTCAATTGAATTATTTCATACTAAATGTTGCAGTAGCTTATTTGCTAACTGTGATCTATTCCCTTCATGTACCATGGACAGTAAACAACAGGCAAACAACTTAATGTATTCAAAATATAAAAAAGACATTTTCAGTAGAACACAGAGAAAATTATTCTCAGTTTGAATAAGGAGGAATTAGAACTCCTTCTCCCCACCCCCGGAAAGTCAAGATACAAATGTCCCAAGCTTTTCACTTTCTTACTACTTTTTAACAGCTAGGACTGAAAAGTTAAATTGCCCTCCACTTTGAATCTTTTGCAACGTCTTGGCACAGCAGGGATAATTACAAATTGACTTTCAGCCTTATCTCTGGATATTTTAGTTATTACGGGTGGGAAGTTTAAACATTAACCTTATTACAACAATGTCAATCATCCTACTGGTGTGCAGACATGCAACTCCTGGAATTCTTTGGATAGCAAGGTAGATAAACACAATAGCGGCATTATTGCTACAATTAAAAGCAAGGCCTTTGGTTCTACAGATCTGTGGTGAATGTCTAGAACTTGTTTTCAATGTCATAGCAGTGGGAGTTGCTCCAAGAAACCAGAGAAATTAAATTAGCAGAGCAGGCAAACTTATTGTAGGAATGCTGATATTTTAAGATATTACAAGATACAAGGTGTATCTTTTCCAACCACTGATTTACAGCTTTTAGGATTGAAGGATATTCAGACAACTATGATGTTGACACAACCTTCCCCTACTTAATTTTTTTATGTAAGTGAAATACCCAAATTCAAGAATCTCAGGAATTAAAGTGGGGCAGTTAGTGAATTTTAACCCTGACACACTGCTGCTTCCAGTTTTGGAAGGCCCCTATGTTGTTCATAAACTTCCAGTACTATCTTTGTATGCTGAACATACAGCATGGACTAGCATCCCTGCCACAGACTACAAATTTGTGTTACATTGCAGTGCCTCAAAGCAAACAGCTTGCTTGAAAAGATGTGGGGAGAGAGAAGACACTAGGTCCCCTTTTAAATACATTCTTCCATCTTAAGGCATAACTGAAAAGTAAAAGGTTAAAGGCAAATAACAGGGTACTAACACTAAAATTTCTTTGCCTGACTGGCAAGCCTCAGCTGGCTTCCACGTGACAATGTGACATGTGCAAAACCATCACCAGCAGAAAATACTCCAAAGTTGTTCAGCAACAAGAATTGCATAGGGATTGTCACTGTATGACACCTTCTTTTAAGACCCAGGTTCCAGAGTCAAAATTGAGAACTGCAATTTCGTCAGTATGTAAAACGTCTAGAAAAAACTTTGAAATCAGAGGGCTAAAGGGAAAAAAAAAAAAAAAATCACCAGATAAGTAATTGTCAGTGCAAATAGCCTACTTGTAAACACACTCTTTAGCTAATTACTTTGGAAGCCTGTTTTTAAGGATCAGAATGCCTAGAGCTTCTGCTTAGTTCGTGTGAGCAGTAGCCATCTTGATTTTGAAACAAATATAAGAAGGATTTAAATGAATTCTTTGATTATCATGAGCATTCTGCAGATACTGAGATGTTTATAGACTTCCGTGCATGGAAGCTTGCTTTTGATACTAAGTGTCTGAATTCAAAAATATTTTTAAAAGCAAAAAACCAAAGAAGAGACAGCAAATCTTTCCACCTAAGAAGGATATTATGCCCTCCTATACATGAAATATTGCCATCCCCATAACTATTGCCATGCTTGCACGCACTCCTAAGCTACGGATCTGCCCTGGTTAGATTACTTTCAACAGGATTATTGCACTTACTGAGCCCCCTTAACCAAATGCTTTATGTCTTTGTTCATATGGTTTTAATATGATTTTAACCAATTGCAAGGTTATTTATAAGTTTGCAACTCCCCAGTAGTTAGAGTTATGAAGCGTTCAGACTTAAGCATATCCAGTTGTGTGGTAACCCAACTACTGCTTTCATGCGGTTTCCAACTTTTTATTCATGCACAAAGGCATGATGCATGGCAGTATATCTGAGACCTTTCTGACTAACTCTTTGTTTCAGCAGCAAAATCATACAGCAGCCTGTAGGAAAATTACACATCAACTAAAAGGTAAAGATTAAAAACAAAAAAATCACACAAACTCTGAAATTCCATCTCATACTGATGAGAAGTCATTAGTCCTTAAAAAACAAAGGGACAATCAATTAAATTAACAGCTGGTAAATGAAAAGCAAACAAAAGGAGTTACTACTTTACACTCTGTATAAAACGGCTGTAGAATTTGCCAAAGGTCAGAGGGAGTCCAAAGCTTGGTCTGTCACTTGTTTTTAAAGGAGCTGGATAATTTTATGACTGTTAATAACATTTGTAGTAACACATGCTAAGATAATCAAATCTCGTGTTCCAGAGTGTAAGCTGTTCAACTGTTGAGTCCAAGAGAAATTCCCTCATTCTCTCTGCTGCTCCCTTCCCTCCTGACTAACATCCACAGATGATTAACTGGGAGCCTTCTAGAGAGAGAAGTCAATTTTCTTTATAACATCACTAGATTTAAGGGAGAGATGGTAAATTGTATAGATCAAATCTATTTACCTTGTAATTAGAAGGAATCTGAATGCAAGCATTAGAAAAACCCACCACATTTTCTTTTAATTAAACACATACATGTGCATTTTTGAGAGACAGACAAAAATAAACACAAATTGCAATTGACATGCACTTCTACTAGGAAATAGCAGGACTGTGGTTTGCTTTTTTCTGTGCTGTAAAGTGACTAATGGGAGCAATTCAACAGCTACTCTTGGACCTTCAGAATGCTCACTCAGATTTCTAACATTTACACGAATAAATGCATAAGTATACAGCAAAACAATGAGTGTTTTTTCCCTAGTACATCAAATACTACAAAGGAATAATAAGATAGATACATATTTCAGTTAATTTAGCAGGTCGTTGAACTTTGTCAGCTATGGCCTCATTTTCACCAAGTATTTAAAAATGGAGCCATTTAAATGCCATAAAAGTTTGGGGGGGGGGGGGGGGGGGGAAGGCTTTTCCCAAATTTAGACAATGCCATGATTGTGTACATGTATCTGTGTGTTCCTCCAGACTTTTATGCCTGTGACTAAATTTTATTAAAAGCATTGTCATGCACTACAATCAGAACCAAATTCAGAAGATCAGAGATCTGGTTACTTGCCTCAAAAATGTGAATCTCCTTCTCTCTCAATCACCTAGTAATATATTACAGGCTGTAAACCCAGTTTTAGCAAGAAGCCACAGCAGTGTAACAACCAGCAAAACTATTCTAGGTTCAACACAACGATTTTCTTTTTCAAATGGGAAAAAAGGCAGAAAAGGAGTCACCAACTTCAATTTCATTGTGGTGTTCTGCAAACCTCAACAGCACAAAGCAAATTCAGCTGCTCTCCACAGATTTAGGAAAAGAAAGGTCTTAAAAAAAAAATCCAAAAACACAGACATACATACATGTCACTGGTCAAATATCTTGGGAAGCAACCTGATGTTCTTTTGTGAACAATATGGAAATTTAAGCACATGTAAACAGGCACACACATAGGCTTAAATTTAAGCCTACAAAAGCTAAGAGAAAGACGGTATTCTCATAAATTACATCATTTCAACTGTTCCTTATGACAGGCACACGTCAAGAGTTTTGGACACTATCAAACAATACTAGAAAAACTGATAAACATGGAATTATGCAATAATCAATTATGAAACAGCAATAAGTGTACTTTTTGTACTTGACATGTGGGTAGTAGTTAAAAAGGTTCAAAATCAAATATTTCAAATACACTATTTGGAGTATTTTTACAATTAAATAACTAAATTTCAGGGAAAATATGAATCTGAGTTTTGTGCATTTTATTACATCAATCTTTGAACATGAATAATATTGTATATTGTAAGTGTAAATTCAAGTATCTCCATTAGGGTAAGTCTTCCCAGGCTCTGGAAATACACATATTTAACCCAGATACTGTGAACAAGTCACTGGGAGTACCTACCCCTTTTGTTTACCTCTATAAGCAACACAAGCCTCTAGACATGTCTGTTCTATCCAGTGTTCAGGAAGACACCTGAAGTACTTTAAATTGGTGATGCAAAAGACACTTGGGCTTAAATGCTCATATTCATGTTTAGAATTAGAAATGCAATCAAGGCAGTTAACAAAATCCCACCAAATGCTACTGTTTTCAACTATATGTCTTGCCTTGTGCTGGATGTAAATATATAATTGCATACCATGCATATAAAGATTAAGTAGGCTTTTTCAGTATTTATCAAGCTGATTTTTTTTTTTCCGCATTTTAAGTATACTTTTTCAAGGTTGCATTTTGTGATTGCTGCTTATACATTGTTCTGCTTATACTCAGGCCTCTTTTGTTATGTTCAGAGAGAAAAGGAACATATCACTAAGGCATAAATATGGGTGACAATGGAACAATGATAATAACATCATTATGCAGTGTTTTGCCTCTTGTACCTCCATCACTGCCATGTTTTTCTCTGATTATTTCAGACTCAGGAAAAAGTGCTTCTTACTGTTTATGTCAGGAAGGCAAGATTACTGTTTGCATGATTACAATATGAAGTATGATGTACATAATGCCTGTGATAATATAAATGTACCCCTCAACTAGCTCCTGACTTTAATCTTCATGCAATAGGGGGGAAAAAAACAAAAAACAAAACCCAAAAACAAAACAAAACAAAAAACACACAAAACAAAAAACAAAAACAAAAAACCCCCAAAACAAAACAAAACCAAAACCAAAGAAAACAAAACAGTGAGTTGCAAATTCTTGCACCCTTGTATGGGTGTTAACCTTGTAAGGTGCCAAATACTTTTACTCTAGTCCGGCAGAGGCCTCAGGGACACTGACAGTCAGTATTTAACTACAGGGGAATATATTAAGAATGGACTAACACACTTTACTGAATCAGGGCCAAAGTGTGTAGTTCTTACATGTTTACATGGAATCTGAGAATAAAAATTAAACTAGTTCTTTCCAGGCTGAAAAAGATGCTTTCTCCTTTTTACTGATTATTCCTTTTTTCCCTTTGAGATGGGTAGGTGGAAGGCCTTCTGGCATGAAGAAGAATTATTCTTGTTTAGGAATAAAACAATACAAAGCCAATGAGTCAGTCCTGAAGGATCCATGCAAGTGGACAAGACCTTGCACTAACAGTGTCCTGGCTGAAGACAAACGGATAGCTCCGCATCAGTGAAATTGCTAGATTTACTTACTTATTTTTCTAATACAATCAGAATTTATTTGCTAGTAATTTATGTTTCTAAAATCTATGCTCAAGGAAAAAGCAGCCCAAACAGGATTTGTGAATACTAAAATTCATAGAATCATAGAATGGTTTGGGTTCGAAGAGATCTTAAAGATCATCTAATTCCAACCGCTGCCATGGGCAGGGACACCTTTCACTAGACTTGTTCATTCACTAAATGAAACAAAAAAAGAGCAACTGATACAGGTTCCATTTGAGACATCTGACATGCAAATACAGGCAAATATATACTTCCTGGAAACTGGGAGAGATACAACATCTCTCGGGAGTAGCTCTTCCATGCAGGAAGTATGAATCAAAGTAATGCAAGAGTGCGAGTACTTTAAATGGATAACTGAAGGCTACGCATTTTTTTCCATGCAGAATCCAGGAACCCTTGCACCTGAAACCATCTTAAATGCAAAATGACTACATATGGGTGGGAAAAAATCATGTGGTTTTACTGCTGCAATGTAAAAAGACAAAACTGATAGTCATCTATAACTAATGCTACTGGCAAAAATCCATTCTCCAGCTTTTAATTTAAAGTAGAATGATTTTATAAACCTTGTTTTGTTTCCATAGAAGATATTTATTAACTACTCTTCAGTTCAAGACAACAATGACAATTTAGAAAACACTTTTATACCTTAACAACCAGCCTTGAATGGGCGTTTCAAAAGTAGTGATTTCACCCACAAATTAGCCACTTACGTTCCACTTAAGACTATTTTTGACCTCATCTTCATGATAAGCAAAAAGTGGGTCCTACTACATCTCTCTGCATTCAAAATGCACTTTTCCTATCTTTTCCCCTACTCTCATTCACCCATTCTGGTTGAAATACACGGAAAAGTTCATGAGATTCACTGAAGGAACATTTCAGCATCTCATTGCAGTGGCAGATTTTTTTGCTGCTCTGTGGACAAATCTGTGAGTAAGAGGGAATTTCCTGCCTCATACTTCCCTTACACCTTTGTATACTTGTATACTCTATAACTGTGATCGTATTTTCTAGCTATGTCTCACAGGAAAGAGAACAATAATGTTCTAGGGAAGCAATTGGTATTTTGGAGCTTTTCACTATGATATATGTAGACAATTTTAATACCTGCCACTGTGCATTAGTAGTACCCAAATAATTTTTAAAAGGAGGTTGGTAACAGTATCTTCAGGCACAGAGAGGGGAAATTATTATCTTCTGGTTACCCAGACAGTCAATGATTAAGCTGAGAACTGAACCTAGGACTTCTGAACATTAGGCCAGTCCACTGCTGTTATGCCACACTACTTCTGCCATAAATCTGTTTGATGGATTTTTCAGTCATGGAACATTAAAAGTTCTGCTCTTGTCTAATGAATATGTTTAAAGAAAACAGTACAAACAAAAGCAAATGTAACACTTAAATTATCTGAGACACCCTGCTTTAATGTCACATTTGGATAAAGGATTTCCTACTGGAGACCTCTGTACACTTATACATACTGAAAAATATTTTAGCCAGTACCACTAGCTGGCATACTGGTATCTATTTATGCCTGAGAAGGGAACATAATCAGTTTTGGTTGGTTAGGAACAATCTGAGCCAACTTTTATGTTATGACCAAAAGCTTGGCAGTGCAGTAGCAGTGGCAAGTAGCAGAAAATTGCTTACAGCGTTATTTGCCAGATTACTTGAACAATTTACACTGGGTTTTCAAGAGAGTTTGAAGAATTGAAAACTTAAGATTTGGAAGAGCCTTGAACTGTGGATTTTTGTTCCTATTAACAACAAGATGTACAGAGGAGGGTTATGATATAGTAAGACTAACTAAATGAAGAATTTTTTAACATAAACCACCTGAAACATTTAGGAACAGTTCAATTTGAATGGTTAAGATTAATTTTTTTAATTAAAGATATGGAAAGTCAATTGATTTAGATTAAATTATCAACCTTTCACATCTACTTGTTTGAGATTCATGTTGACATAGTACTAAATACAGCTATATAGTTTGTATTCCAGATAAATTGATCTGACTACAAGCCTCACTCTTTAGTATGATTCTTACTCCAAGATAAATCAATATTTAATATCTCCGACAACAGCCCCTGTAGATAATTTTAAACCTTTTCTCCATCTCATTAAGTTACCTTTAAAAATTCTTTATACGAGGCTTCACAGATGACTTCTGAAAAACTAGTTTATGAAAAGCAGTCTGAAATTCATTAATTCGTGTGGAAAGCATTTTTTAACCTTCCTGCATTGTGCTGATCTCTGAATCCATCTCTGTTTAGCTAATTCTCATGCTCAGCTAATTTGAAGAATAAATAAATACTTCCTGAAAATCTGTAACACAGATTTTAAACGTGTCTTTTTTAACTGCTGTCTGTGTAGTACAAGATATCTCTAGGGTGTGGGCTTCTGCAAAACCAGGCTGAACAAGGCTCTCCCTGACTCTCTGAAATGATGGGCACTTTCATCATCAGGTACCAACCTCCAACCAGCTCCAACCCCACTGCCACATCAGCTAAGAAAAGCAGTGATAAGCAGCAGTACTTCAGACTCAGGCATCAGGCACATCCCAGCCTCCATTTTGAATATTAAAAACTATGTCTGCTCCCTCTCCCCTTCCCACCCTCCAATCTGGTGCAGCAGCTGAGAAGGAAAAACATCTCTTCCTGCTCCCTCAAACCTCTCCTATGGCTAAGGGCCCCAGTGGGATAGGAGTCTTTGATATCAGAAGAATGCAAACAGCAAGGCTCAGGTTTGCTGCTTCTTAGGGTTTAGAAACAGAGACATAAGAGGAATTTCAAATGATTATATATTGGGAGAACTGAAAGGGATGATGCCAAAAGGAAGGAAAGAGCTATATACTCTGGAGCTATCTGGTTGTAAATCCACCATTTAAGCTATCGGATCTTCACATTCCTATCCCTGCTCTGTTGAGATGCTATCCTCTACTCTCATTTCCTACTCTGTGTTACATTTGAAGTGCATTTTCACAGACAGTGTATGCAGCAGTGAAGTTCTGTCCCATTCCTCACTCTCCAACCTACTGGTCCCTGACACAAAGTTGACAATATTTTTAACTCTTCTGATTCAGCTATTTGTGGGGTCATGCTGAAAACTCAAACAATTAAATGTTTCAGTTAAATAAAAGGGGAAGGGGAACTTTTTGTTTCCAAAGTCATGTTTTGAAGCCTTTATGGTAGAATTGCTCAAATAGTTACATCTTTGAGCAGGCATTGAGCTGCACACAAAGGTGCTGAGAACATGTTCATGCTGGAGAGGCAGCATGCTGAACCAAGATAGTTCTTGCCTTTCAAATCTATTAAATATCTTCATCTCAGGAACTATAACTGCTTTGGTTTGTATCAAATCACAGTCTAAATGGTCTGATCCTAAGTGAGTTCTGTCATCAGTTACAAAATAGAATTATTAAAGAAAAAAAATGTGACCGATTAACTCACAATGCAGTTCTCAATTTTATCTCTATTCCTTTGCTACTCCAAGCAATCAAAAATGTGATAAATTGTGTATTTTGCTCATGGAAAATGGTCAGTACTTAGCTTAACTGTGAACTCACATGCAAGGCAGACTTAGAACAAGAATGCAGTTGTATAGAGAACATAACATACAGAAAATAACAAAAATATGTGAAATAATATCATCTCTTCACAGTGCAAGAAGTTAGTGGAAATTCTAATGTGGAAATTGTGTGCTATTTTATTAGTTAATTAAGATGTGACATATCTTAACTTGGACCCACAGCAATGGGGATGTTTTCATGAGACACTGCAAGAACCGCAGCAAAAGCAGGGTGAGGTTAAGCAGCAGGGAAGAGCAGCAGCAAGGAAGAAAGAAAAGCAGATTTGAACTACCAGATCAGTGCAAACACTGCAAGAAAATTTCCCTCTCTCTAGTGATAAGAGAACGTTAAAGACTTCCACTACCGAAACCATAGTCTGCACCACATTTGGAGTATTTCTAATACTGCAGCAGTGGAAACTCAGAACAGTTGAAGGATGTTTAAATAATGCAGGCCCTGATTCAGAGCGCCACATCTGCTGAAATGCATCCTTAACATAACAAAAGCTTTACATTAGGAGAACTTAAATGGGGTCACAGAGAGGAAATTGGGTGCTTTTCCCCCCTTTTAACTGGATTCTTTATGTTCTCATAACACATATGCTAGCTACAGTAACATGGCATGGATGGAAATATCAGGAAATCACTTGATAAACCAAGCAAGTAGTACACTTCATCACCTTCGCTTGTAGGATAACTCACATATGCAATATCAATTTCCCATACTGCAATTCATTACTTTTTCCTGTCTGTGCTAGTGAGTACATACTGATAAACTGTGGATGACTTTTGGACTGAATGGAATGGAAACGCTGAATAGCAGAGCATGTCAGTTAGTGCAGAGGACTGATAGGTATCCTGGTCTATACAGTGTCCGTCTATAACTGTGAATAGTCTAACAGCCTGTTCCTTGCAATGAAAGAGGAAAAATAAATCTTGCATGAAAGAGGTTGGGAGCAAACTTAGTTAAAATATCTTCCTTGTATTTCTAAGTTTTGGGTTATTTCTGAATGAAAACTAAGAGTTGATATACATTTCATCAATGACACATTTGCAATGATATAGTGTGATTTGTAGTGTGACACTGAAGAATAAAACACAGGAATTATGCAAAGGTCATGAAGGTAATCCCTGATAAAAGGGAATCCCTTGGGAGGAAGAGTGCAGCCATACAACCTAATCTTATTCATGAGTATTCAAAGAGCTTGAGTAACATCAGGCAAGGAACAGAATTCTGGCAGGGAGCTGGCAGCTGAATACATTTTGGCAAACTGCAGAACCTTTGACAGACCAAGAAGTTTTACAGTACATGATGTGTCAGTGACTCACTTTGTGTACAGCTCTAATGCACATCCTCCCAGTGATGGCTTCTAAATAGAATGTAATACAAATGTACTGGCATCCAAAATACAGCGCAAGGAGTGTTCTTCTGCTTTAGAAATGGAAGGGAACAAGTGTGTAAAAGTGGGATGCACTAGGCAAGAACCCCTATATAAAAAGACAGTTCATCTGAATAGGAGGCATATAATGAAATTGTTACTTCATAATTGAACTCAAGGATGTAAAGAAAATGCCAGGGAGATAAGAATGCATCCATTGCCTGCTTTCTCAAGAAGCCCTTGGCAAGATAACAGTGAAATCATGCACCCAGCTACTGATCAACATGGGTCTGACATTAAACCACAGGTGTCCACTTCTCTTACTGGCTCTTTAGTAAATTGCTTTGGAAGGGGTGGAGGTAGAGAGGAGATCTTTCCAAAACCTTGTCTCAGTCTGCTCTCTCAGTTAATGAATGTCAGCAAGTGGAATAGAAGAGAAATTTGATATGTTTTTCCAGTCTTTCTTATAGAAGCATTTGCAACATGTTAGAGGCCAAAGGCATAAAAGTGAAATACTGGGAAATTAATGTTGTCTGAAGATTTTCAGCATGTAAGCTGGGCAATTTCAGCTTGTGGGTTAGGGATACTTTAGGTTTTAAGTGGTGTTATAACAGCTTACTATGACTTGAACGGGATTTTAGTATGAGTAATCTGATGTTGAGTATCATTTATTACCCTGTTACACATTTCCAATTGTTTATGGAGTTAGCATTATGTGACTAAAGATAGACAAGCTATGTGAAGTGAACGATTTATCCAAAAAAATAGAGCATTTCTTATCTTTTCAAACTACCCTCGGAGGATCAGCAATCTCTACACATGTATGAGTGTCAGTGTTCTAACAATCCAACTTTTTAAAGCTATGCATGAACCATGCACTTAAATGCTCAATAGTTTGCTGCTTGTGATTTATGCTCTAGTTGGTCACCTAAGACAAATGATACTGTTTTCAATGCCTTACTCCATGATAAGTATTGCAATATTGCCTTAAACTACCTAGAAAAAAAATGAAAAAAGGCACAACTGGAAATTATCTCAGCTCTAAGATCTCCCAGGTAAGGAAAAGCCTTTAATTCAATCTATCAGCTCCTGCATACAAAGCTTCAACACCATAGAGAGACCAACAAATCTGTCTCTGGCATACCATGGATAGGAAAAAGATGGCAGTGGTAAGGGATAGTGCAGCAAGGAGTTCAGCACGCCTAGATTAAATTGCTGCAGAGTTCAGGGAGCTGATGTAAATATCTATATTCGGCATTGACACTTTATCAGGGGCTGGAAGATCTCCCTGATACTGCACTCCTCATTTGGTCAGACGGTGCTGCATCAAAGCCTCCATTTCTTATTAAGAGGGCCTGAGCAATTTGGGCATAAATTGCAAATGCCTAATTGTGCGCAAATGTCCACGTTCATATGTAAATACACCCATAGAAATAAAAACTCGTTTGCATGAATATTTGTGAAAAGAAAACAAAGGAAGGAATAAGCATGGTCAAACTCCATTAATCAGATTTCAAACAAACATTTGCAAATACTGTTTTGCATTACTGGCTCAAGTCTTTTCATGAGATAAAAAAAGACAATTTTACCTGTTAGCATGCTTATTCTTTTGTTTAAAGCAAGACAGTTAAGGCAGCACAAAGTAGTGTATAATCCCACAAACCGGCAGCTAAGTAAATATTCTTCAAGAACAAGGAGTGTATTTGAGTTTATCATACCTATTGATGCAGCCTAACAACACTTGAGAAACAGGAGACATTTTTAATTTTAGAAAGTAATGAAGTATCAGAAAAAGCAATCCCAATTTATCCTCACTGTACTTTATCTACTGCAGTAAAGTTATATTGGCAGTGCATTTGGTGTTGCAAATTTGCTTAGAGGAATACACAGATCTTGGGAAAAAAAATGGCAGTAACTTTTGCGGATGTCTCTGCTTGTATCTAAGTGTGAAATAATATGCAAATGTATTCTGTAGTTCAGGACAATTGAGGGAGTGATATGATAGGATTGTGCAGCTGCCATTCTGACCTACAATTTAAATCAATGAATATATTCCTGTCCTAGCAAATTTACATTTGAACAATAATTTTCAACCTATCTTTATTGTTTTGTTGAGAAGCATAATAAAAACATCGAATAAATTTCAGTATATATCTGTAAATCCTCCTGAGTAGCTTGAGAAATGTATTGTATATAAGAAGATAAGATCATTATGCTGTTACAGTCATCAGAAAGACACTATCCTTTATGGCAGAACATCATCTTTTGGAAAAAAATATCCTTGTTGGTTTGTGCAAATTATTCAACATTCATGTTTGAGACTCATTTTAATCTAATTCTGTTCCTTTGAGATTTTCTGTTGCTCCAAGATTTAAGGAAGAAGACCAAAATGGGGCAAAGTCTTTATCCTTCTCATAGGAAAGACCTCATGTGAGTGAGAAAGCAGTGTATTTGGCATATTTCTCCTGAGCTGAAAAAGGAATAGAAGAAAGGGGACAAATCCCCATTATTACTATCATCGTCATTATCAGTAGCATTATTATTAATTTGGTCTAAAACCTGCAGCTAGGCAACCCGTTCGAGTAGCCCTGACAACAGAAATAAAACCATAACTGTGTTCAGCAAGCATACTGCTAAGCACAGGTAGTGGCAAAACCTCTAGTAGCCAATATTCAAATGCAAAAATAGTTCTTGATAACAAAAGATTGTGCTGATTTCTTTCCTGAAAATAGTGGGTTTTTTTACCAAGTGCTCTTGTGGTTGAACTGAAGGCGTGAAAAACTTTAAAACGTCACCTAATATGGGATGTTTCTTCACTATGCAGTGTGTGTTTGTGTGTATAAACACACATATGGCTCTATACTTATGGGTATATAGTCATTCAAATAATAATGTTTCCTATAGGTTCTTTATGTCTAGGTACATTTTCTTTTAATTTCTTACATATGTACATCATTATTGGGCTGGTCAAACTTTGTTTTTTTTAATTTACGGTCCAATAAAGTTTCCATGATTTATACTTTGCAAAGATTGAATATTTTTCACTCAACTGATTTTGATAATTTAATCAATAGAAAATATAATTTAGATTTTATTTTAATCAGCCTCTACATAATTTGAGGGACTAAGCATTTAACTGCACATCTAATGCATTTGAACTTAAATGCACAAACTACCAATTTTATAAAGACAATTTTGGAAAGTCAGGTAATTGGGCAAAATGCTTAAAAACAAAGGTCTTCACAGCAAATTCCTCTATAGGTGTAAACCGGATGCATAGCAAGCTGGCACCAAAGCTAACTTATCTGTAAATTTAGATGACCTACATATGCCAGAGATTTTGCACTGTTTCTTTTTGTCTTTTCACTGTCAGTTCCACAGTTTCGGTGAACATGTATTTTTAATGTGCAAATTTCAAATACATTATTTGTATGTCTTTCTACACATAGCATACAAAGTAAATCTGAAAAAAAAATAGTAGGTATATTGATAGGCATGAATGTGAATATTTAGGTGTAAATAGCATTTGAGCCACAGCATGTGATCATTTAAAGGCAGCATCATATGTTACGTACAGACAGAAAGTTAACAATTCATGAGCAGCTTTAATATTTCTATCTCCTGAGTTGGAGGAACAGATCTGACAAGATTTCATACCCACAGCCTTCTGCACCTGGTTCCCATTATAAACCTGGCCTTGATAATGGGGCTGTGTTCTTCTGCAGAGGCTAATGTTGGTATTTTCCTCCCATAACTCTTACAACCTGAGTACCAGTGTTATGGCTGTATGCGACCCCTCTGTACATGTGCAGCTACAACTTCCATCACCTTTCTCACTAAACACATAGAGATCAGATAAAAGATTTCTCAAAGTATGGGTACAAGTTATAAACCTGTTTTTATTTCCTGAGATGTCTAAAAAAGTATTACAGGCTTCAGGGTTAAATTGAAAGTCAGATTAGTTGTTTCCTTTTTTGTTTATAATTGAAACATTTCTCTTTAAAAGATATGGTTGGAGACAGAGGGATTATTTTTTTTTTTTCCAAGATGCTCTGCTTTGGATTTAATTTTGACTTACATTTAAAGTTTTAATTGTAAAGCATAAATTCATTGCAATACTTATCTGTGTCTCAGAGATATTAAAATCATTATGCTATTCAAAGATACATCTAATTCCTAATCAGACCTCACAATACAGAAACAAACAAACAAACAAACAAAAAAAGACAGTGCTCACTGTGCCCCACTGTTATCCTCTGAATACACTTATTCAGAAAACCAGTGCAAGCACATATGACAAAGAAATTCATACAAAAGCCAAAATCATCCACACCTTGAACTTCTTGAAAAAGTAGAAGGGAATTCCCTGAAGGGATATGCTGCCTCAGAAGTCCAGTCATAACACACAGAGTACACCCTGCAAAAATACTGCTTGGAATCATTACTATTTCCCCCCCCACTCATTGTTATAAATGTACATGGATGTCCTGCTTTATCCTTGTAGGAAATTTCAAATATTGGAAGCAGCAACATAAATAAACAGAATTTCTACAGCTACAAAACTAAGTGTTTGAAGTCCAGCATGTTTTCCAGTTCTAATAGAAGGGGGCAGTATTACATCAGCTGAAATTCTGAATTGTCCAAATTATCATAAAAAAGTGCTAGAGAAGGATACAAGACTGCTGAATTCCACTGAAAATAGACTCTTACTGTGTACGCAGCCACAAATCTACTTGTCTGCCTTGGGGTAAAATTTTCAGTTAGTTCAGTGGGACTTAGGCTCCTGCATTGCAGCCACTTCAAAAAATTTTAACTTGAGTCACTATTTTCCTTTCAAAATTATTAAGGCAATATTACAGTTGATATAAAATGAAGACACATGTTTCATGAAGCTAGGATAAGCCCTAAGCCTAAAAATTGCAAAATTACTGACGTTTCAAAAAATTTGGAAGCAAATAATTTTTCTTTCTCTATTTTTTTTTTTTTAAATAAAGGTTTTTCAGAATAAAATACTGTAAAATATGGCTTTAGGAAGCTAATCTTGACTACCCAATATTAAAAAAAAAAACCATAACTTACATATATTATGTACAGCCACAACTAGATTACTAAAGTGAACAGTAGAGTATAAAGGACATTTGTTTTCTAAAAATTATGAGGACTGCTGGGATTTGTATCTGAAATTTCCCCCTATTTTAGGGCGTTTAACTTAGAGCAGTCATTTATCTGTTATAAAATGATGGATCTGCAAAGAGGTTGTCTCTATGCAACGTGTCCTTCTGCGCCTCAGCAACTCCCCAGGGAAAGGTTTGTCGACTGAGCAGAATGACGTACTCAGGAAAAACAGTTTTCCAATTGCAGTGTCTCTTTGTAGAAATCAGAGTCTTCATTAGACAGATGGAATACACTCCCACTGAGTTGAATAAATTGCCTATATTCTTGCAAGAAAGTGAGACCACACTAACAGTTCCTTAAGTAAATCAGTGTCTTTCTTTTTTTCCTTTCTATACAGTTACAGATTTTCTATTATAGATTTAAAATTCTTAAATTACATTATACCTAAGTGCAAGTTATGGGCGGCAGGATCTTTCTTGAGTTACAGAGAGAACAGAACTTTCTACAATGGCTATGGAGACAACACCATAATAAAAGTAGTAACTTTGCAAATCTAGTCATTTGCTGTTGTTATTGCTATCCATTTTTTCCTAATTATTAGGCATTTACCCTTTAATTACAAGTAGAACTAAAATTTAACCAACAGAAATAAGGATCCAACTGAAAGTGCTTACAGTTTCTGTTATGTCTCACAGCAGCTGAAATGTAAACATTGACCTCTTATTTGGGTACAAATACTCTTCTACAAGAAACTAAAGGGGAGGAGAAAGAAAATACAAGATGTTTTGCTTAAAAGACAAAAGCAAAAAAGAATAGATCACTACCTTCAAATCTAAACCACATCACCATAAAGATTTTTAAAAAATCCACAAGGCCCTTATGACAAATCCTGTTCTAAATTTAAAGGTGGTCAGAACTACTTTCAGTGAAAGGAGAAGATATAATTGAATACAGAATTCACTGGAAAAGTATTTTCTTAACTACATGCTTGGGTTTTTTTAACTGAGTTGATAAATTACTAATAACAAGGATGCTTACAACAAAGTGATTCTCTTTCTGATTGAGAAATACCATGCACATGCAGAACAGACAGTGTGACTCCTGTCACTGCAGTTGTTCTGTCTCTAATTTGGAATGTACAGGGAGAAAAAAAGCTGGTAAAAAACTTACGGCAGCATCATCCAGTACTGCTTGCCTTCAGAAAAAACGCAATACAATGCTGGAGCCATTGCACAGCTATGGGCAGCCCAAAGGAGATTATGCATGACTAGTGACTTTTCCTACAAAGACTTCCTGAAGTGTTTTTGTCAGGCGAAGTTTGTACATATGTGCAGTAGCTTCATATACATGATGAAGTGTAACAGCTCCAGAGGAGTTGTTACACTCTATTGTCTCAATAATCCACATATTTAACAGTCCCTAAATACAGCAGACCGTAACACTTCCAAAGGGGTCATTATGGCTTATCAAGTCAAATCCAAGTGCCTAAATATGGATTTGGTCAATAGACTATAACATCTCCACGGGTAAATACTATACATTTTTAAGAACATACACATTTTGCATACAAACTGTGGTCTACATTAGGATAAATTACGTGGATTCAACTTGTAAAACTTTGATTTAGAAATAAGGAAGGAATAAAAGGCTCATTAGAAGAGGTGATAAAGTACCATAATTCCCAGGAAGTAGGCAATGACTCATGTCATTTATTTTGGGGTCTAGTTCTGCTTTCCTACTGCAAATACACAGTTGTCTGAAAATCTACAAAAGAGTGGGAATGGAATATAAACATAAAAGTGTTATATTAAATTTTGCTTCTTCTCAGATCTTGATGAATATGCTTCATGGTAAGTAAATGGAGATGTGGGAATACATCCTTAGGTCTAGCAAATATGTTGTGATGATTAATTTTGTTTATACTCTATCCTGACTTCATATATTTTTCTCCAATCGCATTTCTACTTATATTTTCATACAAAGATTTTCTATAGTATCTTTGGCAGTGTTTTATATACAAAAAGGATAGGACCTGTTTTGTTTTTTTTAAATAATGGCAGTTATATTGTAAATTATATATTATTTTCAGTTTCATTAAATCAAAACAAATCTTCTAGGCCATCATGGTAGTTTGAAACACTAAAATTAATACAAGTAGCCCTAGCAATGCAAATTCTGTTTAAGTACTCTCTTTTGTTGAAGGTAAACATGGCTTGACAGGGGAAAAGCCATAACCTCTAAACAGAGGTGATTTTAGTATGATTATACTTTTGTTTCTATCACGTGACAAAAGCTCTGTAGCCTATTTTCTTCATTTTTCTAATTCTGTCCCCTTCTCCAGTGTTTCTGTTTACTCTGTGAAACAACTGACACCATTACCTCTCTCCTTTCTTCAGTCAGAAGACCACACCTGAGGGCTCTATTCCATCTGAGGTGCAGCAGAAAAAGTCAACTCTCTTGTAGTGATTTTTTTTTCCCCTCATATGCACAGGGTTTAAGCTCAGATAGAGTTAAATTTAGTTCATATGAGGCTGAGTTTTGGATTTGTGACCAAAACGGCTGACAACCCAGAGATGTTTTAGCTATTGCTGAACTGTGCTTCTACAGCAAGAACTTTTCTGGTTTTGATGCTACTCTGCCAGAGAGGAGGCTGGGGATGAACAAAGCATTGAGAGGTTACAGGGCCAGACCAGCTGACCTCAACTGACCAGAAGGGATACTCCACATCATACGACATCATTCTCAGCAATAAAATCTGGGGGAAGGAGCAGGAAGGAGAAACATTTAGAATTTTGGCATTTGACTTCACATGTAACTCACGTGTGCTGAAGGCCTGCTTTCCTGGAAATGGCTAGACATCTGCCTGGCAATGGGAAGTAATCAATTCTTTGCTTTACTGTGCTTACATGCACGGCTTTTCTATGCTTTTACGCTATACTAATCAACCCACAAATTCTCTCACTTTTACCCTTCTGATTCTCTTCCCCATCTCACTGGAGGGGAGTGAGCGAGCAGCTGCGTGGTGTTTACCTGCCTACCCTAACCCACAATAGCACACAAGCTGAAACACCACGGAATGGTATAATTTCAAAAGCATATACTAACCTGAATGCTTTAGCAAATGACAAAGTTGGGCTGTGCCAGAGTGCTGCATGTTTTTGTTTTGGTCTTTCTGATGAGTGAATCTCTGTGAGCACTTTTAAAGCTTTGTAGAAGAGATTTTTTTGAACAGCAGAATATGAACAGAGGCAATTTTCAATTCTGTGTCTGTAACCAAATACAAAGCTTTCTGAGATTTAAATGACACATTTTCAAAAAGGCCTAAGCCCAGGCTTTGAAGTTATGTACATAATTTTGTGAGCACAATCATTTGCACAACAAACTATTACCAACTATCTGAACTTGAAGACCAGTAACTGACCAGAACTCAATAGCTTTTTTAAACCAGCTACAGGCAATTAATTTGTCATCTTTTTCTGGTGCCAGCTTCCAGCTACTCATTTCTACAAGTCTAATTACCTGAGCCAATTTCTGAAAATTTGGTCCTGAAAACATGGGGTTCTGATTCTTCAAAAGAAACCAATCCGAAATTGCAACTATGTTATCAAAGCTTCACTGGGATTATGACAGAAACTGTACACAGCCTTCTTGGCATACAATTATTTCAAAATCATGTTTTTCTAATTGAAGTGATCCAGCATTCCTCCTCCCCCACCTCCATTTTGATCATTCTGCCTATCATTTTTAGAGTAAAAGTAACATATCATAATGTAAAAATTGAAAGGCAGTAGGTGAAGGGGAAAGGAAAAGTATTCGAGAATTCTGTTTGTGCAAAGGATGTTACTGGTTTTAATGCATTTTATACTTTCTATAAAATATAAATACATTTCCTTAGTATTCATTACTGAGTTAATACTTTTATTTTCTTTAGGATGAGGGTGGGGATATATCATCATTTAAAATGACTAATTTATATCCTGTTCTTTTGTCAACCCTGCCTCTTGCACCTATGGAGAGAAGATAACAGACTAGCAGACCAAAGGTAAAACCACAGTACACACTAAAACTCCAGTCTTAATGACTCTTTAGTACCTGCTGCAAAAAATAAACCCAGCAGGATGGTACAAGGTCACAGAAAGACTTAACAACAGGTTTTCCTGCTGATGTTTTACTCTTAGGTTTAAAAGTTGCAAGTGCCACCATGAAAAGTTTTCTCACAAAAGATGGCATTTGAAAGTGATGTTGTTTGTATCTGTTAAAGAGTTCCAGTTCACGCTGCTATATTTGAAAGTAATTCTTTTTTTCCTCAGACTGCCCAATTTATAACCTCAATCTGGAAGCTGTACGTCAATCTGTGTTTTGCTTGTAGGCAGCACAAAATAGAAATTTCGGATTATTCACTGAAATATTTACTGACTCTGCTTTAAAAGGTGAAAGATGAAACAGAAACTTGTTATGTCAAATACAAGACATAAACATGATACTGAAAATACTCAGGGAATAGACTCAGTGAGTAAGTGGATGCCATTTTTATAGTTATTTTTCAAAGTCAAATCAAATGTTAAGAATTCTTTTAATAGCCCTTATAGCATATTAGATATTTTTAAATGTCAAGCCACTGAAACTCATAAAATATATTTTAAAATAAGCATAATTTTATACACTCTTAATACTGATCATATGTGTGACATTTATTTTATTTTTATCACTTGGGCTTTAGTATCCTGCCTCTTGATTAGTAAAGACAAACACTGACTTTACAATGGGACTGTTGTCTGAATATGGCCTGCTTGGTCAGCTATTAATTTCTATATTTTTTCATAGTATCAACCTTTATTAAATGAGTTTTTCAATTATGACATTTCAACTAAAACTAGCAGAAATAAATATTTATTAGACTCTGAATTTGACTTGGAAAAGTGCTGTTTATCCTGTGTGGCAACAGTTTAACAAATCCTTTTAAAAGACACTAAGCCCTTCTCTTGGTTTCAAGTGCTGTAAAGAAGCTATCAAGCAAAAATATAAAACGTAGATTAAAAGGTATGTATCAATCTTTAATGGGTCTTTTTAGGACATTTCTTTGCCTTTCCATGCCCTGCTACAACCCACTTACTCACCAAGAATCCCCTTGTGGGTTGAGAAAATATAATATCAAATTCATGGTTTAAGTTATAGTCAATATTCTGCTGAGTCTTATACTCAGCCAGACTAAAAAGTCCTGTTAGTCTTTGACTTAGATAATGTTCACTCCCTTACCCAAGAAACAAAGAACCTACCCTCTATTTTACATGTATATAATGGAATTTTTATAGGCATTGAAACTACCTTTTGTTTTTGAGGGGTTTTAGCAAATAGTTTGAAACACCAGTTGCTTTATAGGCTAATAGTGCCAGTTTACTTTCCATTCATTACTAAATTACATTATAACAGTTCCTATATGCCAATGCCTTAGTGATTACTGGGATAATGTTTTTCCCTTTCTTGTTAACTGCAGTAAGTATTGTGGCCTGTAACTGATTTTGTGTCAGGGGTGAAAAATAACTTGTGTGTTGTATTTTTTGCAGCATAAGCCACCTCTGTGGAAGCTAACAGAGATGGATTCTTCATCCAAAGGGCTGCTTTATAGCTCAGTCAATAACCAGAGTCACTGTTCACCTGCTCTAGGATATGTACGGAGACCTGCTGGAGCAGATCTGGAAGACCTCGGAAAGGCCACAGAACAGGAAAACACAGGTACGAAGAGTTTTCCAAGAGTCTTCTTTGTCCTCTGACTGGTCTTTAAAGCAGGTGTGATATAAACTGTTCCTCACCTTTCAGATATGATCCCAGCTTGCTATTTTGTAAACTGAATCACATCCTGTTCAGTCCAATGCTGGTCCCATTCTCTCAATTCTCTCACTTTCTCTCATTTACCCTTTTATTGTAGTGTGCCATTTCATTTCAGTGTTTGGAAACCACAGACAAGATTCAACAAAGAATTTGATCTCTAATTTCCAGTTGCAACTGAGAGCCAAATGCAGTGCTTTGGGCCTAAATGCTTTGTTGCATCTGAACCACAGATTCAAGCACACTCAGATACATCAAATAGCATAGTAATATTCAGCCATGCTAGTACATAGCTGGCCTTTTTGCCATATTTAACAATCTGACCATTCTCAAATGCACAATTCAAAATCTGGTGACCACAAACTTCGACTAATTTACTGCCCATGTTACTATGTGCATGCTTACAACTGCATCACAGGAGTGCACAGGACTGTGGGTTTGGAAGCTGCCAAGTAAACGACGAGAAGTTTGTAGCACAGCACTGTGAAGTGACAAGGTGTATTTAATATGAAATGAGAGATGACTAAAAGCCCTAAAAAGAAATGTCATATAAAAATAAGAAGCTATTTATAGGTAAGAGAGGAGTGAACAGACACTGGGGAAGTGGGAGACATTACCTTTTCATTCCTGCAGTTGTTTAGACCCATGTTATTCATGGAGGGCAGTTTTCCATCAACACCATGAGGCTGCTGTTGCTGCTGCTGTTCCCTTTGGATTTGCTCTCTCATTTTTCGAGCCTCCTGAATGGCTTTCATTACTGTGTCCTGGTCCCCAAATAGGGCAGGTGAATTAAGACTGGAAAGGATATCTATAAACAGAGAACACATTTTATTTAGGTTATTATCCAAATTGAAATCCGGGGTAAGAATTCAGTTCTCATATTCTTAGAGCTGCACCCGACTAACATCTGCAAAAGGAGGAGGAGTGAAAATTTTTGTATGTTTGAAGGCTGAATTACTCTACAGAATTGATTGATAAGCCTGTGCACTTCTTTTGCTGTTAGAAATACAACCACTGAAGTCTTGGTGTAGCCTAATATAGAGGCATCTGAGCATACTCAGGAACTCAAATATGTTTTCAAGACAACAATATTCTAAAGCTTAAACTGGAAGCCTCTACAGTACTAAGGATAATTAATAAACAAAGGAGAAAGCAATCTTGTTTGCTTGGCCATGAAAGTCCATGTCAATTCTTAGAATTTCTTTATGGAGAGAACCATCACTCCAGACATTTAGCTTTCCATTTCAGAAAGAGCACTCACAGTTACTTTTTGGGAACAAAGTTAGTTATCACCATAACATGAGTATAAAGCTCAATATCAGCAGAGAAAAGCCAGTTTTCCTTCTATCACTCTGAACAGAAAGAAACTTTTAAACATGCATCAAACTCCAACAAATATTCTTGTTATATCTTAAAATGCATGCATGAAGATGAGTACCCCAGAAACTGTTTCTGATTTGAGACCAAGACAGCAATGATTTTGTGACTGTTTTTTGTTGCTGTGATGAAACTGTGATCCACCTGTTCCTACATAGAAGTATTCTCTAAACTGCACATGGACAGATTTAAGCATATATATTCTAGCTGGGAAAGTCTGAGCAATCAAAGTTTGTGTGTGATCTGTGCATCTGCATGACAATTCAATGTCTTTTATGAAGTTCTTAATTTTTTTAGATTTATGTGTTTACTGACAGTCCACTATTAAAAAACAAACAAACAAGCAAGCAAAATAAACAAAGAAACGAAAAAAAGAAACACCAAAACAGAAACTCAAAACAACCAAAAAACCCCAAACACGCTGAGGCTAAGCCTAAGATTTGGAATTCTCCTTCAAAGATAATTTTCATATTATTTTGATTTCAGTGAAGTTCAGCTCAATAAAATACAGCAAATTCAACCTCAAAGGACCCTCAATTATTTTAAAATAAAAATAATTAAGATTAAGGGTTTCTCACACTTTCTCCTGAGAATGAACAGTTAATTTAATACTGTGGCCTACCTAAGAGGAGAAGCAAATTGTGATGTTTTAGAGGGAACTGTGATATATTCTGTCTGAATGAAACATACCTCTCTAAAATAAAAATAATGTGTTAGAGAAAAACCATTGTTCCTCCTTGGGAAAACCTCCAGTGCTCTGAACTGAGTCTGCAACTAAGTTCCATTCTGGACCCTAAGGAAGTTTGGAACCATATTTGCATGACTTTTAAAGAAACTTAGACTCCCATTCATCTAAATTTATTGTAAACAAGTAGCAAAACTCTTACATTGCTTGCTGATTTTTGACAATGTTTCCCTCTCTTCTTTCATACTAAAGGATCGAGACAAAAAAGTTTTTATGACTTTACATGAAAAGTATTTACACCTTAGGCACTATCTATCCTCTGAAGTAATTTCTCTAGAATGGTCTAAAATTTCAAACTGATATGGCACTTTCTTGTGTTAGACGGTGCAGTGATAGTCGCAAATAGATTGACAAGTAAAATATCTAGCCAGTTGCAGAAAGTATCTTTCAGAGATCGTGATGTTCCCAAGTGTTTGGGAATGGAAAAAACCATAATTTTTATATATTTAATATATGTATTTAACGTATCTGTTCATTATTCACAAGTGTTTCTATATATTTTACAAGTACACTTGAGCTACAGATTGTGAATAAGTGGCCTGTAGTAAGTATTTAGTCCCTGTTAAAATGTACCATTTGAACTTTAGGGCTGATCATCCACATTTTGCAGCTCTTGATTCTGTTTCCTGACTGGTTCAGGTAGTCTTCATACATAGTTTTCAGACCAATTTTTTTTCGTCACTCAATAAGCTTAAAGAATCTTGAACACAGGTCAAAAATTCCTTACTGTAACCATATGAATTAACAAAACCTTGACAGATGGGTGAACAGATAATAAAAACATGATCAAATAATGACAAACTGGTTGCACTGAAGCCTTTCCCTCTTTGTTTAAAAAAAAAAAAGAAATATGTCTACTATCTAGTGAGGCTCTATGTGCGTGCAAAGATAGTTTTTTGTTTGTTTAATCCAGAGGTCAAAATTCAAAAGTTAACTCTGTGTGTATGCACCCCGTAGACACCTTTAGGAAAGATATTAATACAAGCTTCTTTTACAACTTATATATACACACATCTTTATTTACTTACGTATATATATTTGTATGTATGTGTATTTCTGAGGTTATGTATTTATTTGCTCTATTTCTTGTAACGGCATATCACCACCACATCACTGAGGATACTCTTGAATCTTGGCATTCAAGTGTTGTTTGAAAATCCTTACTGTAATATTTTTCTATTTTAAACAGAAATGTAGGCCCAAGTATCTGCTTAATTCAGAAGTAAGCGTGTTCAGACTGAGATTTCATGCAGAAAACTTGCCTATCTTCTCCCACTAGTTACCTAAAGAGGATCCTCTTCCCAGAGATGCACTGAGTGGGCTGGGGATGCCACTCTTGTTCGTCACTGTCACTGGACTGCTTTTGCTAGCTGGGAAGAGATTCTGTGTTGGAGATGTTGGGGATTTGACAGGTTCAGATGTTTTGGGTCGGGCTGAAAGATTCAGTGGCTGAGCTGCTTCATCCTGTAAGAGTTTAATGTAAATAATTATTAGGAAAAGACAAATGAATGCATCATTTTGCAAGCAGCAGTTACTTTACACCTCGAAGACAATACCACATTCTCCAGCAATAATAACAAAAGAAGCTAATTATCTGCCTCCTTTAAGACTCAACGAAAGGAAACCTCATTAATTTCTCTGTGTTATGCTTCTTATTTACATTAACTATGTGGCTGTATCATTCTTTTTGCCAAATTAAAATTTGAATTAGCTCACATTACAGCTTAATTTCCTAATGTGTTTTCAGAGATCTAAATTAACCTAGGGCATTTACAAAGAATTATTTAAAATCGCCAGCTCAGTATTGCTTCTGCATGGTTCTATTTGAAAAGTTCCTGGCACTATAAGTTATGTAGCTTATTTTTAAATATATTAAAAACTAAGGAATCAGAAGTACTTCTATGAAAGAATCATTTAGAAACCCTGACAGTTCTTTGGCCCACATTTAGCACTGCTGCTAACTTATACATTCCATGCATCTTATTCAGCATTCATGTTTTGTTTAGTAAAATAATCTGTGCTCTTCCCTCATAATAGAAGATAAGAATTTCACTGAATTCAAATTCCTTTACTTACGAGGGTAATGACTACATGCTACATGCATTTCAAAATACATTTTGTTTCCTACTACTTAATTTTGTATATTTTACAATACTTTATTATTCAAATGTCATGTCCTTTGACAGATTTATGTAAAGTCAAGAATATTTAACACATAAGCAGTGTTCTGCTTTCTGTTTGATACCTCTGTTTTATTTCTTTATTCTGTAGTTATTTCTGCTGCATTCAGCGTTTAGTGTATCTGTATGTTTTATTCGCATAAAGACAACAACTATTTTTTAAGGGTATGTAAATCTAGTATCAGCACTTTTATATCATTTGATACTTTTCATACACAATTGTGGAAGACAATATATCTGACATATATCTTGTTTCTGTGTGTAGAATATGTCCATCTAAAAAATAACTTCTGGAAGAAGACTTATTCAAGCCATTAATTTCTTTGATCAATACAGACATTCACAATGCGACCTTCTTCACATTTTTTGAGCTTGTTCTTTCTGCTCAGTACGTTAAGCAAGACAGAGCATTTGGAAAACTGCAAAACAAATGGTGATTTCCTGTAGTTAAAGAGCCCAGTAAGACAGATCTCTCATTTAAATTATGCCCAGAGCAGAATTATGCTGGATATAAGAGAATATCGTCCATATTTTAAAACACTGCACTGATCACTTCCAAGCTTAGAATTATGTCAAAATATAATAATACACCACATTATCTCATCTTTTCCATTCTCCTTACTGTCAAGCAGTGATTTAGCAAAGTACATCTCATCATACACAACCCATTAAACAGGAAAACGTAACAGGTATTTAAAATGCCATCATATCTCCAGTTTTAAACTTTTCCCATAAAACTGCATGACATTTTAATTCTTCCTGCCCTTGCAGTGTGCACAAATGTCCACACCTGTTCGGAGTCCAAGTGAGAGCAGAAGCCCAAAGGTACAAGGGACATAGTCCATTCTTGTGCTCTGTGGACATATTTACGTGCGAGGTGTTTCCTTGCACAGATACAAAGTGGCTTCAAAAAATTTCTCCTAGAGATCAGAGCCCAGTTCAGATTATGAAGTTTGCTAGAGTAGGCACCATGAACATGTGCACATACACAAATCCATGTTACAGTGTTCAATTTTTAAATAATTTTCCATCTAGTACTGATACTATTGTGAAAAACTCTAAACACTGCCAGAACCTGTTTGTTTGTACTACATAGACAGCATTCCCATTTCTGTGAGGCAACTGAAAAGCTGGTCACTGTCTTAAGAAAAACCTATCATTACATTTCAAAAGACCTGCTTTCAGTAAAAGAATTGCATTAGTTCCATAAATAATTCATGTAGTTTATACAAACAACTGCTTAAAAATGGAGAAAATACAGATGATTTGTTAAGCAATGCATGACCATCAAAACTGTCACGTCTAACAAGGGTAAAACTTTACAAAGACTGAATACAGGTACAGCTTTTATCCTAATAATTTCTTCATTAGCCATTGTTATTTGTCAACACAAAGCACTTCTAGTTTATATTTAATATTTTCAATGCAATAGTGTGCTTTATGAAAGCAAGAATAAAAAGACTTCTTTTTTATTAACATGTACTTTAGTCCATTCAAGTTACATTATGTAGGGAAACCCCCAAGAATTTGCATGTGGTCAATTTTGTAATAGGACTCAGCTAGCCACAGACCTGGAATGGTGTTGGCCTTGGTTCAAGAAGATATGTGCTTGAATTTAAGCAGGGAAAATTTTACTCATATAGTAAAGGTTTGGTTTGGTGTAGATCCATTTGGCTCACTCACAAAATTACTTTTTCACATTAAAGTAGCCAGTAGTATATTCTCAATACCATAAATCACTGGTGTTAGGTATCACTATACTATGGCAACTTTGCTGAAACAGTTGGGCTTTGCTTTTGGTGGCTTCTGTATTGACCATAACAAACTCTGCATATGTGGTAAATTTCCCTGACTGCTCTCAAGCCTGGCATTGGATTACAAGAGGTAAAATATTAGACTAATACACGTCTACAGCTAAGTAAAGTGAATGCTTTGCTAAATAAATGTTAGATCTGGCCATAATGGAATAGTTTTTATTTATTAGTACTCTCAGCCTAGCAAAAAAGTGTCATGGAAATTTATCAGTCTAGGCAGAAATATCTACTCACCCACACTTTACCAGAATGATTGATGATAATGAAAAAAACAAATTATATTTTACTCTCCTGTCAAAAAATGGGGAAAAAAAGGAAGAAACCCTCACCTCAAGTGAGTAAAATCTTCCCAGGCTGGTTTGAGGCTCAGGACTGTGTGCCTGTAAGGTGTCAGCAGCCAGCAAAAAAAAAAAAAAAAAAACCATTCCCGCTCTCTCCCCACAAATTCACAATATGCCAC
>JAWWEU010000158.1:13196834-13207281 GCA_035583155.1 Acropternis orthonyx
CAAAAAACCCCAACACCAAAACCCTGTGTTTCTGGAAGTGAATGAGAGCATCTGATTTGCTCACTCCAAACTTATGCCACCTCTAGATCTGTTCTAATAGTTCTGCATCTACAGCACTATCATTAAAACTGGTAAAACATCGAAACGTTGGTGTGTTTTTACAGTTTGAAGTAAATTGTTGCTGAGAATATTTGGCCTTGTGAAATTCCGAACAGCCAGGGGAGAGCACAGCAATAGAAGTCAGCCGGTTCCACCCAAAGGTACTTGCTGCACCACAGCTTTCGCGGGGCACACGATGCTCATTTCAGGCTGCTGGCAAATGCCATGTTGTAGCTGCCTGGTTCCAAGCAAGTGAGAATAAGCAGACACAAGCATTCAGCAGTGGCGCAAACCCAACAAGGAGCAGCCCCGTTGTCAGCAGCTGTGTGAAATCAGCAAAAGTCAAATCAATCTGCAGCAACACAGTGTTTTCCCCGGAGTCCTGACTTACATTTTATTTTTATGTGAGGCTTTTCCAAAATTGTAGAATTAAGTACAGCTAAAGGTTTGTAAAATAATTAGAAGCTCTACAGTCTCTCTCTTACCCTAACAATATAAGCTAGCACCACATTTTGACATACTCAAGAGTTCAGTGTTCATGAAATGGACGCCATTTATGCACATTACTAGATTACAAACTGAAATCTTGAAACAAACACATTTTACTGATGAATCTGTTGTGCTGCCTGTGGTAGGATGAGGGATGCCTGGTATTTTTGGAAACATGAAGTGAATGCTTTCTCTTCCCTTGTCTATACTGATAATACAGCACTGAAACGAAACTTTTTTATTTGAATAGTGAAGAACTGCAATGTGGTCTGACTTCCAACTCTAAAACAATTAAAAAGACCTTTTGATTTCACTATCCTTTTCAAACAATGACCCATTTCTTTACTGAGAAATACCTTAACTTGAGTTACCGGGCTGGTCCCTCTCTTCTCATTTTTCATCCCAGTGGGTGAAAGTGCCCCTGTCGTATTTGGTGGCTGTGGAGTTGATGGCATTTTGGCTCCAGGAGAAACTTGCATGCTTGCCAGTTGAGCTGCATACAGTTGCTGGAAGACAAGAAGATACACATATATTCCTGCAAAAATTCCTAAAAAAGAAGCTGTAAATGTACATAATTTTTTATCCCCTCTGGTGTTTCTTCTCTTAAAGGAGTTATAGATCTTTTTTAGCTCTTGTTTGTGGCCTTTCCCTTCTTGCTATTTGCAAAAAGAGGAAAGAAAAACAGACTGGAAAACTCTCAAATACCAATATTTTTTTTCTTAATTTGACTTCTGCAGACTTTTCTTGATTTCTTTTTTTTTTCTTCTTGCTAATGATGGTCATGGTATTGAGCAAAAAGTGACACTGTGCCTGAATATTAAAAAACAAAATTGATAAAATTATAAGGCTGTTCATAAAATGGAAGTATAAACTCCTGTCAGAAACCGGAGTACTCCAGGTCTTTATGTTCTTACCCAGAAATTACCCACCAACTCCAGAACCTCTACTAAGTGCTGACATAGGAACAGTTTCCTACCAAAAGGCAGTGCTGCATCTTCTCGAGACAGCAATGGAAGTTAAAATAGGCAACAGGGCATGTCTCCATCCCTGTGTACAGTGGTATAACTTCTAAAAATGCTAAAAACGAATCTAGGCTTTAAAAATTCCTGTAAATAGTGATGAAAATACAAAAACACTCTAGTGGAACTTTTCAAAAAGTTTGACAGAAACATAATAAAATAACTCTATATTAAAATAACAAATTCCTACCAATAAAAGTGTTTACTGAACAAAACCAAATAGGTTTAATTTCTTTCCAGTGACCAAATTTAAACCCTCACCTTGAATTAACATCATGAATAGTTCTTCTACCACAAACAGGGAAGATCCTAATCCCTCTTCTACCCATAGGTCTATATAAACTTTGCCTTATTAGTGAGAAAAAAGCCAGGTGGTTTGTATGCAATTTCCAACATTACTATCATTCAGATGGACAAATAAAAAAATTTACAGTAATCAAAAGCAGACCTTTCAGCACATATAATTAAATGAAAGCTTAATAAAGAATAATTTGCAAGAGCCAGATGTGCTTATGTCATAATTGTTGCTTTCTTTGGAACAATTTTTCTAATATAACAAGCCCCCACAGAAATGAAAGTTACACAATACTGTAAGTTCAGTGACTCAGTGGCGAGACAAATGTGTGAAGGAGTGGCAGAGCCACAGCTCCGGGTGACAAATGAAAACTCTTGTTTGTTTGTTTCCTTCCACCCCTTTTCAATACCACACAGAGCTTACAAAAGTATCACAGATTAATGTTTTGAAAGCAATAGTGTTTAAATATTTTGGCCAATGTACCAGATTTTTCCTATGCTAGAAGGAAAAACATGGAAATAGGGGAAATTGCCAGCTATTGGTGACGTCCTGGAGAATGAAAATGAAGCTTTTAACACAACATTAAGAGTTTTGTCCACCTACTACTTGGAACCTATCCCTTTTAGCATATTCTTCAGGTCAATCTATGCTTGCTTAATAGGATGTTCTGCTTAAATGAGAGTAAAAAGCACATTTCACAAACTTTTGAAATCCTGCACAATTCCAGCTCCAAAATGATCAGGCACTGCACTGTGAAAGAGATGACACAATGAACTTGAATACAGTTCAAAGACAAAACACAACAATTACAAAGACTTTCTCAGTGTTCTGTGCTTTGTCTATTAATACTTTTACCTTTAAGTTAGGAACTTATTTGACATCTTCATCTGAAGGACATTACTTATTTTTTTCTAGAAGTAGACTAAAACTTTAGTACTTTCTGTAATTTATACTGCACGTTCAAGAGTGTGAAAGGAATTTTGTGTAAAAACCAGCTCAGGTATATCAACTAAAGTTCAAGAGAATTTCTTCCTTCTCAGGTAAGCCATCATGGCAAACTATGTGGAGTATAAGCTACTTTTTCTACAGTATTCCATTTTTCTTAGATGATAGAAGTTGTCAGTAATGGCAACCAACATAGCATGGCAGGCTAACTTAGGCCAGCTGCCAGCTACTCAGCCAGCCACTCTCTTCCTCCCCCACTTCAACAGCATGAGGGAAAAAATAAGATGGAAAAGCTCACAGGTTGAGATAAAGACAGGGAGATCCCTTGTCTGTTACCATCACAGGCAAAACAGACTTGGCTTGGGGAGAATTAATTTACTCCCATTTACAATAGCGTTGGCTGGTAAGAAACAGCCACCCCACAGCCCACTCTCTTGCCAGCACCTGGGCACCACCCTGGGCACACATGGCAAGTGGAGCTCGTAGCATAGTTAGCCATGACAAGTAAGCAAAGGTGTGTTTATGATCTCTAAAAGCTGCAGACCATGGTGTAGCTGTCTCTTGACCAGGTATTTCAAGATCAACACAAAGACATGTGACACTAATCAGAGCGGGTCTTGTTGATGACCTGATGCCTTAGTCCCACCAGGACTGGCAACAGAAACACCCATAGCACTTTAAGGGTTACAGAGATAACATCAAGAAAAGTGGGCTGTTCTAGTGCCTGTCTAGGAAACTGATTTTGGAAATGCAAACAGAAAAAGTAGCATAAAATTAGAATTTTTCACCACTCCCCTCCCAGGGTGTTGAGGGGTGTATTGGCTGTTCTGCAAGTCCTGTCAGGAAGAAATGTTTCTAAACCAAGACAAAGAATAAAAGAAATTGTATCATTTATATAGCTGTATGTATGTATAATTCATGACTGGATTATTTCAAGGTCTTAATACTGGCTTTAGCCTGGCATTTTACAACACAAAAGCAAATATAGAAATAAGTAACAATAATTAGCTTTCTGGTCTGCATAAAACAAAGCTCTTGTGCAGATGAGTACAAATCTTGCAAGAATTCACACCATTGCTAGCAACACTGCTGTGTGGACTGGGAGGCTGTATAATTTTTAAATATCAGTTTGTATGGGGAGCTAGCCAGTCTAGAAAAATATGTGCATGCCACCATTGGAGGGATAGAATGGATATTTTTGCAAATACCACTGCTGTGGCTCAAAATGGCAATTTAGGACCTCACATTGAGATGGTCAGATTGTGAAGCTTTTATTTGCAAGATTAAGGAGAGGAATAAAACCGAAACACTGAATGAATGTTGACTGTTAGCTTTTAATGCTCAAAAGCAAAAGTTTCAATGGATTTTTTTTCAGTTGAAATTCTAAACTACCAACTATTTTACTACTGAGTAAAACAACTATACTACCTCAAACACTGAAACATATCTTCCTTTTGATCTATTTATGTCTATCACATAAAGAGAAGAGCATTTCATAATCCTTTTGCCAACCACTGACTCAGAAGGTTCTTGATTACAAATTAGATATTCAAAACCATCAAGCATTCATGATTGTTTTAAGATGCCTTAAAAATATATAGCCTGGTTTTTAATTTTTTTAAGAGGTCACTAAGTTAGATTCTTACAATCCAGTTCCCAGCATCTAAATATAGGTAGTGCTGATTTTGAGATACTGAGGAAAGTTAACAATTTTGAAAACCAGCTTGCTTAAGGTACATGAACAAGGATGTAGTTTTGCAGTTTTCAGAACCAGGTTTCTTGTAATGTCATGATTTGACACTGAAGAGTGGGACTTTGAAATGACACAAGTCTCAAGTCAATGGCAATGAAGTCCCACATTTAGGCACGCGTTAACTTACAGGCTTATGGACTTAAGCACTTGTTACTGAAATTCTATTCCAACTGTAATCAACTAATAAACCAAAAGTTGGTGGTTACTATGAGTCTGAATGATGTTCTTCTACTTAAAAAAAATTACCAAACAAGTGGGAAAGTACTGTACTCACCATGTGTACAGAACAGCATAAGTGCACACTGATTTTTTTTTACCTGGAAACAGTGGGAGTTCACACCAAGCCTTGAATAACTTACAAAAATAATAATGCAGTAGTGATGGTGATGGTGTTTTCTGCTTCAGAAATTGCCTTTGGAATCTGATGAATTATTTCCATTTGACTTTTCTTATAAAAAGTATCATCCATGAACTAAAATTTGTCTAAAAAGCTATGACTAATAGCTACCTTGACTGATCCAAGTGTCAAAACCTTTCTTGGTACCACCTAAGTTTCACAACGCCTTTGAGAGACATTTTCATGAAACAGAAAGGTAACTGCTTTCACTGCCATGGTTCATTCATGCTTTACTAGAGGACAAAGGCATTAGACTCACACATCCCTCTCGCAAGTTTCAACATTTTTTCAACTACTTTTTCCAACTAGCTTTTAATAATTAAAACTCTTTCAGGCCTCTTTCTTTATGACTTTTCACTTGCACATAGGCCTATGACATTCCTGGACACATTCTCTGATGACTGACTGAGCACAGCAAATAGACACAGAGCAAAGCTTTCAGTGAACCAGATGTTTCCTTTTGTTTTACAGCAGGAATATTCATACTTTTCTCTTAGGCTGCAGCATCTGTGTCTAAAAGAATGAATGAAAATGAAGAATTTTGAGAATGAAATGTTACAGAAGTGGCAAATGGTGAGGAAAATAGAATGGGCCTTAAATTGGCACAGTTAAGGGAGGTTTGCACTGACAGCTTGTTAACTTTGTGACAGGCTGTTTTACCACCTAACACAGAATTGTGATTGTCATAGAATCATCGAGTCAGTAAAGTGGAAAAGACCTCTAAGATCATCGAGTCCAACCATGAGCCTTGCACTGCCACATTTACCACTAAACCATGTCCCCAAGTGCCACGTCCGCATCATAACCTTCTCATGAGGGGCTTGTCAATGACAGGCCCTATACAAGAAGGTTTTTGGGGGAAGATTCTTCAATACAGAGAAAGTTATTAACTTCTGGACAGAAGAGAGGCAGTTTCTTCAGAGGTAGGATGTCAGGGAGGAAATGGAGAGAACAGTTGCACTCCATACAGGAACAAAAAGTCAAGGGCTAGAGACATTTCAACTGACTGTGCGGTGAGGGAGTATTTGGTCACAGCAGTGGGGATATAGTTCAGATGTTACTCTTTGCAGCAGAATTCTGAAGAAACTATAGAAAAGCCATATGTGAAATATGGAGATAAGAAAAAGAGTGGTTGCAATACTCAGTGTAGCAGATAATCTAAGTGTGGGTGATGACAGCTGGCCTAGCACAATAAATTGCAATGGATGTACTTGGGAGATGCATCACAAGGAATTTCAGTAGAAGGTGTCTTGACTGAAGGGGAAAGAAGGGATCTGCTCTAGGAACTTTTACCCTTTTATTTTCTTTTCTCAGGAAAAAATGCTAAGTTTTATGAACGCTGATTAATTCTAAATTCTTCCATTACTAAAAATGGAAGTCCTATGTTACATCTTCAACAAACACATTTGCTACAGTAAATGAAACTGAACAATAAAGCTACTGAGAATCAAGTGAGAATCCCTATTTGTCAGCATTTTAAATGAATTGTGCAAAGCTGAAATATCTTATTTATAGAGATGAAAGTTCAGCTATTTAGACAATGAGTAATTTGGTTTCTAAAGATGAAAAACTCTAAGGAGTGACTGCAAGTGCTGTTGAAATCCTGCACTACAAGAGGTAATGCAGTTATTTTTTCCATAGTATATTTAGTAAGTAGTGTTGCAAAGCTATAATACCAGAATTTTCCTTCTGAGTACATAACATGCAGCATTAATACTTAGAACTGTCTGATGACAATGAGTTTTTACAAGTTCACCAAAAGCAGCAACATCTTTACTATTTCCAGCACACATTTCTGAAAAGAAGCTACTGAAAAGAAAAAAAAAAATTAAAACTTCAGTGGGACTGCTTACTTTTAATTATTGGTGAAGTGGTATTTAAAACAAGTTTCAAGTCAAACAGATTGAAGGAAAGAAAGTCTCTGTTTGAAAAAGCTTTTCTTCTGTTTGGAGGAAGAGCAGATTTGTGTTCACACCCATGTTTTGCGTGTCATAGATAATAACTATGGAAATAAAGGTTAAGGGCTGACCTGAGCCTGATGTCACTGGTGTAAACCTCAGAAGTTCAGGAAAGGTAACCTTTTCAAAAAGCGGTGTAGAAGCATAAATATCCTACTTCAAAATTTCAGACAGATCTTGACCTAAGTGCAAGAACTGTGTCTAAAGTAATAATAACTGTACTAATTCCTTCCCATTCTTGTTTATAAATATAATTTTTTGTATTGGCATGTATTTTGTACCAACTACATTTAGTGACTAACGTTGCAGTTGAGTGCTCTACTCTAACATCAAGGTAAGAAATGGGGTTAGAGACTCATGTGTATATAAAAATAAATAAATAACTAAATAAATAAAAATCATACGGTTACTTATCTCTTTGTTTTAAAATGCTTCTCATATAGAGGCTTAGAGTGAAAGGTAGGTTAACAGAAAACGACATCCAGAAACACAAGACAGCCTAAGTAACTCATCAGCAGCTTAACCATGTGACAAACCCAGAGGCAACTCGAAGGCAGCTCCTGTCTGTGGACTCTGCCAAGAAGCCAGATGCCATCACCAGAAAAACACCTTCCAAGGCTTGGCATCTGTGTCCTAGCACTGCTCTCTGCACAAAACGAAAAGGAAGAGGAGAAGACAGAGAAGGGAAAGTACGCAGAAAACTGTTAAAGAAATGTACAAACACATGATAGCAACCCTTATTTGAATTTAAAAAATCTAAAATTTGGAAAATGAAAGCTTTTGCTGAAATGAAAAAAGATGCTTTCAAATCAAAAGATTGAACATTTGATGCCAAAAGTGTGTGTTTTCTTTTGTTTCTGTTACCTGTTAAAAGAGTGTATTTTATAAATTTATTACGATGAAATTTGGATGTCTCAGTAGAATTCTCTCCGTTTTTCTAAGAAAAACGTTAACAAATCAAAATAAGGTGAGTTTTAAAGATCTGCTAGGACTGTGGGCAGACCCTCCTCTTGTTTTAACATGCACCACCACACAGACAATAAATAGTATTATACTGTTTAAGAACCAACAAGTATGCAACATCAAATCAACTCACAATTTTATGCGAAATAACTGGGAACTATTGGGCTTCACGTGGGTATATCTGAAAGGGCATAGATGAAGTATGGCTACAAGATGTTGGAATAACAATTAGGGGGAAAGTGTTTACTTTAGAAACATGATAAGTAAGTAATTACGTACTGAAAATACTTCTTTTTCTCTACAGAATCTAAGTGTCATAATTAATATATGTACATGGTTTCCTTGTAACAGCATCACTTTTTCCTTTCCCCTGTTTTCACATGCCTAGAGTGTCCAGAGTGGACATAACATTCTGATTTTAAACACCCATATATCACCCTGCTGCAGAGTCTGCTCGTCATTACAGAATGGCAATATTCTCTACGTCTTCTCATAACACACCAAATACCCTTGCAAAAAGGCACTAAGGTGCGACACAAACAGGCAGCTAATGAATTATCATAACTAATGTCATAATAACAAAGATTGTTGCAGTGATTATTTATGCGCTTGCTGACTAATGTGCTCTCCGATTTATTAAAACCCAATATGTGCAAACAAACTAACTGCATTTGTGAAAATACAAATAATACATTTTGTAGTCACGGATGAAGTTAGAAGCGTTCAGTTTTCCCTGTGCTTTCATGGTTGCACCTACTGAAAAAAAAACCTTTTTTAGCTAAAAGAATTATTTCCCCAGTTACTCATGTTCATTCACTTCAGGTTTGGTTTGGTTTCTTTAACTACTAAACACCAGTAATTTCAGTGTCTGCCAGTTGCTGTTACGTATATTGTCAAAGGAGATTTTTATGTGGCCCTAAATTCCACTCAATTCCTGTCTGTATACACATGCCTGTATTGCTTCACTCGCAAGCAGCAAAGTAACAGTTACCTAATTTCACCACTGAGTGTCTGCCCGTTCCAACTTCTTTAACTGACCACAAATTCATTGTACTTGTTCAGCAAAAGAAAAATCACTCTCATCTCTTCTGCTGCCCTGCTGTGGCTAATGGCCAACCCATACCGAAAATAAAAGAATCTCTCCACATTTCAGATACTGCAGCTTGTATTGTTGTAGTACTGCAAAATAACAGCTTTATTTTGTTAAAAGGGCCTAACTTTAAGTGGACCATGGAATATTTATGGCTCTCCGTAGTCCTTTGAAAGAGTTATCTTATGTTTTTATGCCGATCATGGGTCAGAGGTTCAAATCAGCACTTCTTTCTGTCACTCCTTATATGTTTTACTATAATTTACAGCTCAGCAAGAGGACTCATAAAACAAAAGTGTCTATTTTACTTCAGCAACTAATTCTAGCTAATCAAAGCTTTCCAGCAAAACAACCCAGCATGAAACTCTGCATGGAAAATATGCAGAGAACAAAGCGTTTTGTCAAATAACACATCTCATGATGTAAACACATATGTCTCTTATAGGAAATTTTATCGCTTCCACATTATCGGCACACAAAAGGAGCATTCTTGTCGCAGACCTGGTGCGACTGTGGAGCCATCGTCATTGGAAACAAGAGCCTGATTAGGTTCCCACACAGATATGAATAGATTTTCTTTTTTTAGTGTAATGCTGCCTTTCTTATTTCTTAAACAGACTAGTAATTGTGGCTGTAAAAACAGTGAATTGTGTTTGGACGACATTTGTTTCTTCATATTTTTTTAGCTACCCAATGACACCAATTATCCCATATGGTTGTCCTCTTCTGGAAAGTCTGAGTTAATCCACAGCTGTGAAGATGAAGACGCACCCAGCAGGCTCTAAATCTGGTGGGTCTCTTGTCTGTTAATAAAGTCCACAGTCTGCTGGACAGATGTTAAGAGGATCTGTTAAATAAGTCAGTGACAAAGACCCAGACTTCTGCTGGGGAAAATAATTAGCAAAACCATATCTATTCTTCATAGTTTTTCATTTCTTCCTTCACCTTTTGGAGAAGAAAATTTTCCTTACTTGACAGAGGAGTCCCACAGCACATACTATAGGTCCTGCTCAAAATACGAATGGACTAAAGGATCACATTGGCATGTGTTCTGAAGAAATTATAGAACTTTTTATCCTTGACTTACTCTTGCATGCTGTGGTTCCTGCACTATTACTTTAAGTTTGGGTTCATTCACCATATTATGGAGGGAGCCTGAATAGGTATTTTCAGCTATAAAATAACTACTTAAATTTTGAATGTAAAGGAAAATGTAAACTGAAGATGAAATTACCATTTGACTAATTTTTGTTAAAAGTTATTAACATTACCCTTTCTTAAATAAAGGAATTACAGATAATACTTTTTTGCTCCCAAGGCTCATGCTAATTTTCAGGAGGGAGGAGGGGGAGTGGGTGAACAAACAAACAGACACACCAAAAAAAAAAAAAAAAAAAGGGGGGGGTGTGGGGGGAACCCACCAAGGAAAAACTCTGGAA
>JAWWEU010000158.1:13207381-13268609 GCA_035583155.1 Acropternis orthonyx
CAAGGGGAGACATTGGGGGGGGATTGGGGGGCGATTGGAGGACCCACAGGGGGTTTTGGGTGTTCCACGGGGGTTGTGAGGAACTCTTGGGGTCTCTGGGGACGCATAGAGAATATCAGGCATTCCCCCAATGCTATGGGGGGGGTCTCTGACCCCACAGCTGCTTTTGGGGTCTCTCCCCCCACTCCTGAGCACCCGGGGGGGGCCTCCTGAGCCCCCCTCAAACCCCCCTTTTTCCAGGGTTGGGGGGGGGCTGCTCCAGCGCTCCCCGAGCCCACCCCCTCCCCAAACTCCCCCCATTTCGGGGTCCCTCCCCCAAAACCTGCTGGGCTGTCTTGGTCTTGTGCTTCTCCTTCTTGTCCTTGGGCTCTTTGGGGGGTCCTGGGGGGCCTGGGGGGCCGGGGGTGGGCTCGGCCGGGGGGGCGGCCACGTAGGTGCGACGGTCGCCGTCCCAGTACAGGTACTGCCCCGCCCCAGCGTCGTAGTAATACTGGGGAGGGGGACACCAGGGGCTCGGGGGGGTCCCTGCACCCCGAAATCTGCCCTCGGGACCCCCAAAATCATCTCCAGGGCCCCCAAAAACCCCTCCCTGCACCCCAAAATCGTCTCCAGGGATCCCAAAAACCCCTCCCTGCACCCCAAAATCATCTCCAGGGATCCCAAAAACCCCTCCCTGCACCCCAAAATCATCTCCAGGGATCCCAAAATCCACTCCCTGCACCCCAAAATGGGCTCTCTGGACCCCCAAAATCATATCCAGGGACCCCAAAAACCTCCTCCCTGCACCCCAAAATGGGCCCTCTGAATACCACCTAAAACCCTGTTTTTCACCCCAGAATACCTTTTAGTTTTAAAATCCGTTTTCAGGCCTAAAACCCCACTGTTTTACCCCAAAATTCCACCAGAAACATTCAAAGCTGCCTATTACACCCCCAAAAATTTCCCCTTTCACCCCAAAACCTCCCCCCGACTTCAACCAACCCTTTAAAACCCCTTTAAACGCACGAATTTTCCCCAAGACGCTTCCCAACTCTAAACCCCTTTTCCCGCCCCACAAAGTTGCACATTTTCGGCCCCAAACTGTGCTGGACCACCCCAAAAGCCCCCCCAGGTCCCTCCCCCTGCAAAGCCCCCCCAAAAAGCCTCACCTGGGAATGGGGGTCGTAGTAAAGGCCAGTCAGAGGGTCGTAGTAATACCCCGAGGTCTCGTCGTACTGGTACGTGGAAACGTCGGGCACGGCTGGGGGGGCACGGGGGGGAGTCAGGGGGACCCCCCAAAAATCCTGGGAACGCCCCCAAAACCCTGGGAACGCCCCCAAAACCCTGGCACAGCCCCTGAAACCTCGGGACCCCCGCCCCCACCCCCAAAAACTGCACGAGCTCCCCCCCCTTCGGCGATACAAAAGTCCCCCCCCCCCAAAACCACCCCCAGGACCCTCCCAAAAACCAGCAAATCCTCCCACACCACCCCAAGATCCCCCCCCCAAACCACCAAGGAAAAAATGTGGAATGAGAAGATACCTGCAGCAAGATCCATGTTGAGAGTCTTACTCACTTTTCCCTATCTCCACCTGTTTCTCATCATGTCCTGACAGCACAGACATTCTAGCCCAAAGTTACTCTCAGTTACAGTCAGGTAAATTTGGAGAAATGCTACAGACCTAAAATATATGCACCAGTGCAATAAAGAACTAACTTGCCTTCAGGCACATGTGCATTAAGGTGCTCTTAAGATTACTTCTGTTTCGTTTGCAGACTGTATTTCTTGTTCTTTTGACCTCATCCTGCTTTGACGTAATGAAGTAGAAATGGTCATCGAAACAGCTCTCTCTGCTTTGCCGCCTAAATGCAGGGACTCTCACGTAGGCATGATTCCTGAGATCATGCCCCTCAGAAATCAAATGGCCCTGATTTCATTGAATTATGACAATTAAATGCAATCTCTCTGCAACTGACTGTTCACAAGCTGTTTACTGTAAAGTTGTGGACAAAGCCAAGAAAGAAAGCTTAGAGATCAAATAAATCATCAATCCCTGCAAGTAGCTAAGCAAATGTATATAATTTCTCACCTGGCAGTTGTATCTGTAATATTGTGTTTGTTTCCCCTCAGGAAGTAAAGCTGCTACTTTATTAGTTTTATAGCACCTTGACAAGTTTTCAAGATATAATGTCACTCCATCACCCTATGAAGCTGCTGGGAATTTTTAATGAAAATTGTGGGAAAAAAGGTTTACTCTCTGCAAAAAACATTAATTAAAAACTGTATCCTAAAAATGTTATATAATTATATATAATACAAGGGCATAGAACACATGTATCATCCTGTCTATTAAAAGAAAATGACTACTCAGCTCACAGTGTCTGTGATATTTAAACGAGACTTTCAATTTTTTCCAATGTCACCAAGTCAAAAATCTAACCCTGTAAAATATAGGTACTGGTCTTCAGTCCCCCAGAGAGAAAACTATATTTCTGCCATGTTGGAAGAGAACAAAGGGCAATCTAAAAGCTGACAGGGGGAACAGACTGACAGCTACCAAAACAAACAAAAACAAAACAATAACAAAACCCACACACACTTCCCCTCAAAAAAACCCTAAACATATATAAAAAAAAATGAAAGCCTTCTGTAGCCTTCGGTGTACTTTGTGAAGCACAATTCCCTGTGAAGCCACTGACTGTAAGGAGAGGCAAAAATCCTCACTGACTTGGCGGCCGTGTCTCACCTCATTTCACTCTTTTTATTTTTTTCTTCCCCTTTCCAAATAGACTGAGTGTTGGTCTTCTGAGAATATGATGCTAAGCCACTTTTCCTGTAGAGTTTTTAAACTAGGCCTCTGAGAAAGGGTTTGATACAATTCAATGACTGAAGTAATACCTTTGTCCATCTGAGCATTAAATGGCCCATTGAAATACAGCTTAGTTAGAATTTCAGTAAATGGTGCTTTCCAGTTTTTACTTTTTTTTTTTTATTTTTATTATTATTATTCCTTTCCCAACAGATTATAGCCTGGATCTGAAAATGAAGTTCAATCACTTTTGGTTGCCTCTCAGGTCAGGCCTTTAGCCACTGTTAATTAAATACAACCCCTTCAGAATACTGGAGGTTAAATGAGAGCAACAAACTGGTCTTCTTCAAAATATTACCTCAATCTCTCCAAAAAGCTGTAATCTGTTTGGAAGGGCCCTCATTTAAACACATTGGTCTCAACAATAAAAATTTATTGGGAGCGGGGAGGGGGGAACTATGCTAAATGCTATTTTATCCAACAACTAGTAATCACAAAACATTAAGCACCTATTTCCATACCATGTCTATTGTGTTTAAATAACACACATCATAAAGGAAAGTGCTGCAGCAGACAATTTAGGCTGTAGCAGCACATACAGCAGAATTTTCAACTTGATAAAGTGAAACTATAAAGAATCAATGCATAAGTCAGACAGCTTCCATACCTAATATTCTTCCCTGCAGCTATTAGAAGTTCATATTTTTGTCTCTAGTAGGCATGAACATTAGTATACCTTCAATTTCATGTGTTCAGTCACATTTTGTTGTCTGTTCCATACAATTTGACTAGAGCATGAAATTGGAAAGTAGCTGAAATTGTCTTTTTTTATCTTAATGACTTTAAATGAAAAAGGAAAGGTTTTGTGTACGCTATATGTTTGTTGCTTTGTAACAAGTTTCCTGAAGTATTCGTAATAATTTTACTATTAAATTAGTCGAAAGCAAGCTTTTTAAGACATGGTAATTAGTCTTGTCTTTCTGAACATGACTTTACTGTAAATACTCCTCCTTGACTATCCCTTTGTCCCAAGATTCCTTAGAAGAATGCAACCAAGCGATAATTCAGCATTATTGCTGCTTCAGTGCACTAATCGCTTAAAGAGCAGCAAGGACCCTATGTTTACTGCCACAAGGCTCCTCCAGCCTCCCGGCCTAAGGCAGGCTTCCCAGTCCAGCAGCATCCAGATGTCAAGAGGAATATCCAGGTCCTGATGCAGCATGCCGCTCCATTCCAGTATGGCCTAAACATCTGTTTCATCTGCTGCCATACAACCTGCTGAATACACTGAGACTGCCACACAAAGTAGGGAATTGAAGGAGGGTGGGAAATGAAACACGGCAGTTGCACAGCTCAGTATACATATCACTAAAAAAAAAAAAATCTATGCAGACGCAAAATGCTTGGAACCCCAAAACTGGAGTTTGATCATTTGCTTTCCAGACTGAACATACAGACAAATATCAGGAAGGGAAATGCAATAAGTAAAAAAAAAGCCTCATTCTACACAATATATGCCTAGCATTTTTTCTCCTAATGGGGGAACAGACCATAACACATTAGCATCTCATCTTACTAACTTTCTGGTTTAATTCTTTATGGTGTAACAATTAAGTATTTTGGCATAAAGTACAAAATACGAAAAAGCACAGAAGAATGTAACACAAAGTGTTATAGCAACTGCACTTTATTAAAAAAACACCCCAAAAAAACCCAAACACAACTTAAAAATAAGATAAACCTAGGCATCTCTTACATATTTATAATTTCCTATAGATAGCAACTCAGGAGCTCAAAAACAATAAGGATCTTTTGTCTAAAAGATGGGAGTATGTAAACATTGACATTTTATCTTGAGGCATGACAAAAACAGCAAACATTTTTAGTTGATCTAGATTAAGTTCTGACAAGGAATAAAGGAGTGCTAACTGTTCTCATCTCTTCCACTTTGTGTATCTATTCTCTTGTATTTTTGCTAGCGACAATAATGGAATAGTTGCCTGCTCCCATGCAAATTCTTTGAGTTGTTTATGAAAGCAAGATCAAAGCCCAAACTGAGAGTGCCTCTTTTTTTCGCTGCATTTTTTCTCAAGCGGAGGACCTAATGAGAGACTGTTAAAGTTGCAGTCTTGCTCTGCACTTACAGAGCAGAAGCACTCTCACAGTGCAACCTCCCTGCTTACCCTTTTCTCTGGCCAGCCTGGGGACATGGCTCACCTCTGTGTGTGCCAGGAAACAGGAGCACAGAAGGCAGGAGGGACTAAATACTTCTGTGTTCCTCCCCTGCACAGGGTGAGCACCTGTACCCAGAAAGGAGAAATAATCCCCCAGACCTTCCATTTAAACTCACCCACCCTCTGAACCTGAACAAGTCACCATTTTCTCCATGCTCCCCATGAACTGGAGATACAGTGCTGCTGCATTACCACAGCATCTGAGCCAGGTATAGCTGAATACAACCATGAAGTATTCCTAGTAAAGATAAAATGTGAGCATTAATAAAATTGCTATTTTAATAAAGTCTTGTAAATATCAAGAGAGTAAGATTGTAAAAACTTCATCAAATATCTATAGCCATTTCCTCTGCAGGAGAATAGCAAAAGCATCAGTAAAATCTTTCTCTTAAGCACAAAGATTTGCATTCCTTCATTTAATGCTGTCACATTACTGATCTACTACTTTTTGATCCCATTCCTCCTGTTATTTACCATGCACAGGAAAGAACACAATAGCCTTATCTTTGTGGTTCTCCCAGATTATATATTGTACTACACATCTTGAAATTTGCAAAAAAAGAAAAAAAAAAAAAACTTTAACTTTTTTATGATTTTACAAAATAACTGTGACAAGCTCTGCTTAAAACAGCTATGGTTTTGAAATGGAAGCAGACAGGCAAGTATGCCTAAATATCTTTGGTAGAAAGCCAGTCACAGCCAGTCACAGCAAAGGATAACTGCATTTGCTAGAAAAGTCATTTCAAGTTTCCAGTGGATAATGGAAAGAAAAAACGTGAAATGTTAAAGGTAAATCTGTATGTGATTTTTCCTATGTTTGCTACTATTAGAATTTGTTATTGGCATTTTCATGACATAAATTTAACCTCATAAAAATTTACTAAAGTTAACAGACTAACAAGCTCACCTAGGAAAACAAGCAAGGACCAGGTAGCATGGCTCCAAAGATACCTGCAAACAATGGCTCTAGTGTTTTAAACTCCTTCTCTTGCATCCAAGGAAAGAGATTAAGCTGTATTTATTTAAACTTAAAATATAACCAGATCTATCAGGAAAATATGAAAATATAACCAGACTGTTGCATCAGAGTGCAGTTTTTTTCATTCACTTTTTGTTATCAGAGTATTACCTTCTCTGGTGACACTTTAAATCAAGTTATTCGTAGAAAGAATTTAAAATGTTTTCTGGTATTCTTTTAGAAACTCTTCCAAAAACATCTGGGTTTTATTCCTTACCGCTAATATAAAGTAATTTTAACAATAAATGTGAGAGGTCTATATGAAAAGCAGTTAGCTCACAAATTCAAACAGTTTTCTACACTTTATCTGTAGAAATGTGTTCTGCACTAAAGTTAGTGTAAAAAGAAGGAACTGCTTAAAGAGGACCACTGTGATAAGGGAAATAAAATTATGTGATTGAAAAGCAATTAATTACAGTAAGTTTGCTGATGGGATGATAGCTATCAAAGCTTATCAAATTTTGCATTTCAGAATTTCAGATATTTATTCTAAAAAATGTTAGCACATAGATAGGCTTTGTGAGAGAAGTCAGGAGTTTCAATCAGTCTCATGTCAGCAGGATTACAAGCAATTATGAGTAACTGCTTGTTGAGCTGTGTGAAATGAGTTGGTGAATGAGTTTCCTAGTAAGCACATGTCCATGTCACTGGTATGATTGCCAGTAATGTAGACAATCTTAGTTGAAGGGGTCTAAAAACATAATTATTCTCCTAATCCTATAGGGGATTAAATCAATTCAGGACAGAAGATGGTTGTGCAATTGCTGCTTCTAGTGTACACCTTCTAGGTTGGTCAACCAAGCAGCAGACAGGAAAACCAAGGCATAACTAAGAAAAAAGGAAAACAGGACATGGAAAAAATAAGTGGCAATAAATCCTCTCCATAAATATTTCATAAAATCTGGCATAAATTGGTGGGTTCATTCACTCTCTGACCATTCAGATGGAGAAATTGCCTAATGTAACAATTGCAGTATTTCTCTGTGTAGAACTGTACAGATACACAACAAGAAAACTGAATGCTCACCACTGCTAAGCATACTGAGAGGCAAAAGCACTACAATCAAATTTCTACATGCTCCCACGACAGAATAACGAGACGCCATCCCAGTAATAAGTGGGTTCAAGTCAGAAAAAAGGAAGAGTCCCATTTAAACTACCTCTCTCAATTCCCATGTCTGAATCCCCACGTTGTGAGAAGATGCCAAGGCAACCCTAGCTTTAAGAACTGAATATTTGAAAGTGCTGTTTGGGATTTGAAACTGCAATGTTTTCTTACTTTTACAAGAGACACAGTTCATGTAGTAGCTCACAGCCATTCTATAACTTACACTAGCAAAAATGGACAGAAGACAGGGATATAATAAATATATACTGGCTCTACTGATCAGGAGAAGCTTTATCAGTCAGCTGGGGCACATCTGGGAAAAAAAGTCACTCAGGTGCATCTCTAGCATCCCATTCAATTAACATACCATTAAAAATAGTTTGTCCCTGTTCAGCCTGCTGCGTTACCTGATAAGTCAACATAGTTAAAATGTATATTTAAATGCAGAAAACAGTGAAATGTTTTCTTTGTGAAGCAGAAAAGAAGTCCAGTTTATAGGTATTTTAAAGCACTGGAAATAATTGTGCTTTACAGGTCGCTTAGCAAATCGCTCATACTGATCTTTTACTGTGTATTTTGAACTTTTATGCACCTTCAAGGCAAATTAAATAATTTCCTTAAAGGAAATGCACACAAAATTATGCAAAACATATTCAAATTGGCTTACAAAAATTACATCTGAAAAAGAATTCACATTTGCACCTCAAAACCAGGTAACTGGGAACTTACTATTATAAATTCATTGGAACCTGATGTATTTCATCACAATTCACATGAAAATGTGAACTGGGCATAAGATTGCTGTGCTTTCTGAACTGCAGCGGGTACGATGATACTTCAGCAACAGTGCTGGGACCAGGTTAAACAGGCTGTGAGGCCTGATCTTAGCCCTCCCCTAGGTATTGAAGACTGAAGCAGAAGTGATGGCGTGCACTGGATGAATAACTTTGGATAGTTCACAGAAGTGTTATTTAATAATGCTGTAAACTAGTTAAATCTGGTGACTTGTTCTGTTTCTAGTGTGTAGAACAAATTATTCACTTCTTTGATAGGACTTTGCCTCTTTGACTTTTCACTTACAAAAATGCCAGCGTGCCTGACAAATACACTCTCACTCTTCCTATACCTGAAATACTTTTTCATTTTTTCATGCTTAACTATTGGCTATAATTCATGTATAACACCAAAATATAAGCCCTATTATGTTGACTTCACTAGATTTGCAAATGATTCCTCTAAGTCTCAAATAATCCCTTAATATTGATATTTAAGCATCATGTGTTTCCTTCTTGTACACCTTAATATGCTCCTCCCTCCAGTCTCTTTTTAAGAACTGGCATGCAAGCTTTCTGGTGTGCCTCCAGCCATATGTAGCCTGCATGCTGAGTCTTAGGAATAGACAGATAATTCCAATACCTTCTAGTTAGGACACTTCTCTAATTTCTCAGTCATAGGGATTCTAAAAGCATCACAGACCAAACACATTTTAGACAAGTAGGGTTTAGAGGCCATACCATTCCTATTTCATCATCCAGACAGACTCTTCTACTTGGTGATACCAATATCTACACACCAGTTTGATGAGTTTTATCTCAACTCCTAAGAATTTCCGTTTCTTTCTGAATGGGGTCAATGGGAGGGAATATGGTCTTATAATCAAAGGCCCTTGGAAGAGGCAGGTGATGATATCTTTCCAGTCCAGGCATCTTTAAGAGAATTCTGCTTTCTTTGAGCATGTCTGTGTGTGTTTGTCTACGCCTAGGAGCTCTAATCTAACCCCCCTTATTCTTAGAACTTTTAGTTCAGATGAAAGGTGAGTTATTCAGTTTTATTTTTTCTGTAGCGATTAGTCAAGAAGGAATTACGATAGTGAATTATATTATTTTCCTTTGTGCATAGACCTGATTTAAAATACTTTTTTTTTTTTTTTATCAGATTCCTGATGAGTTCCTAAACAACCAAATATATTAACACCTTCACAGGAAAAAAATCCTTCATGTTTTTAATTTGTAGCCAAATTAAGCAGGTTGCTCTATGGTTATCAGAAGTATAATAAAATTCCAGAAACATATCCACTTGCAGCTAATTCCTGTAAGGCATACACCATATACATTTCTAGAAAGCTTGAAGTATGCCTCACAGTCAGCCTATTCCCCAAAGGGATGCCACAGTTTTAAAAGAGCTGTAAAAAACGTGCTCATCCCCTGACGGCACTCTGTAGTACTGGTGCCTCTGGTGCTCTGTCAGTAAATGCAGCAGTAACTTATTTGCTTCTTACTGGCTTCTGAGTGAATACATACCCCAGGGAAGGAGCTTTGCAAAGCACAATGATTTTAAAATAGAGCCTGGGCTTTCAGCGAGGGGCAGCCAGTGGTTAAGGCAGCAAGAACATCTTGTTGATGCTGGGGGCTCAGCCTCCTCCAGTCACTTGGGCTCTAGCTTCTGCCTTGATATAGACTGCAGAGATGCAGGAAACCTCCTGCAATTCAGGCTATAAGGATAATATCCTTTTAAACATACAAGTTTCCTCATAAGTGAGTTGATGTCTGTGTATGATCCTCATGGTAAATTCTCCCTGGAACAGAGCATATGGGCCTAGAAGGCAGCTGTCCTGCTTGGTAAGATCTAAAGGTGCAAAAGGTGGGAATTGTGCCAGAAGACTGATCCCCAGCTGCCAGATTGAAAAGTCTTCCCTCTTGGGAGAGGAGAGCAGGAGTAGGACAGGAGCACTTCCCAAGGTGGAGGAGAGGTTGGGCATCTGAAAGGAACAGAGACCTGTGCCAGGCTGGGTGACAGTCAGGTGGTTAATGACTTTCCTGCAACAGGAGTAAACACCAGCCCAGGAATGGTCTTAGGCTTGCCACTGCCAAGACAAGTACTAGAAATGCTACAGACTATAGAAACAGTCTCCTTTTTTTTTTTTTAATAACATTCCTATACATTTTTTTTATTCAATAATGTGGCCCTGTTCCACTAAACAAGAACGAGTGTAACAAAGATAGGCTGCTTAAAGCAGTTATTGGAGGTACAGGGCATCAAATGGGTGTGAAAAGCATCTTGCAGCTGCAAGGCTGATTACTCTAGCTAGTGACTTTGTCTGTCTGTCTGTCCTTTTTTACCAGATAGAAGAGAATGAGATTTCCTCTCATTTTGGTCAGGGACATTACAAGGGGAGCTAGGGAATTCCTCTCAGGCAATATTTCATTGCAACTGATATTTTTCTGCAAAAAGTCTCAATTTTGATGAGCTGCTCTTTCCTGATGAAAATCACTTTGCCAGATAATTCAGGGCTGAAGATGAGAAGAAGTAGGGGAAGATAGAGTATTAAGAAATTCTGCAAAGAAAGGAGGTCATATGGTAAAATACTGACTCAATGACATCATTTTCGTTGATACTGCCACCGATATAATTCAACTTGATAACACAGATATTACATACACAGACATAAACATTCAAGCAGGGAAAGGCACAAGTATAACTATTTCATTGATTTTAATTAAATTTTCCTAAGTATTGCAAGGTTGGCATATTTTTAATTTTATTTTCATTAAAGGGCATGCTTGGTCTCTCAGAGCCCTAATAAAATCTTCTTTGGACCTCTTTCCTTTCTTTGCTACAATCTAAATTTCTACATAAGAAAAGGACCAAAATATTTAATTTACCACTTCCATATACTGAGATTTGCACACACCATCCCCCTAATTTAGACCACTATTCACTGTATCATAATAAGGAACATTCTGTTAAAATATGTCCACCTAGAGCTCAGTAGTCTTTGAATGCTAGGTAAAATCATTCTATAAGGCTAATGAAGACAGAAACTCTGCCTGTAACAATATTAAGTTTGTTTTCTCTAGTGATTCGAAGAAGTGAGCAATCTGTCAGTAATACATTGAGGGAAATTACTTGTCTTGTAGGAATTCCCGCTGACAGTCACTCACTCACAATGCTGACCCAAACATCTACCCGCTGACAAACAAATTACAGTGTCTAACTTTGAAAAGGTAACTAGCTGGTTTTAATTTTGATTGGTCTAAACAAATCTCTTTCACATTTACCCAATACTCATTCTTCACTGTGTTTAAAAAAAAAAAAAAAAAAAAAAAAAGAAAGAAAGAAAGAAAAAGGAAAACCCCACGGTTTTTGCATTTCAAAAAATTATTATTGCCGACATCCGAGAGTGTTATGTCAGATAAAACTGTTAAACTGTGTCTAACCAACATTAAGACTGGCAGCCCTGCCAGTGACTGACTGGGTGAGTGAACACATTACTGAGACAGCATTGTAGAAATTAATTTTCTTCAATAAAGTGATTTTTAAGGCTCATATATTTCACAATCTAAACATATGTCACTGTTTCATAAACAAAATAAATGGATTAAAATAATACATTACCAATATGCTGACACATGGAGATATTTTAATTAGAAATACTTAAGCTGCGTGATATTTAACTGCTATATTTGTTGAAGAGGAGCATGCATCATTTAATAAGACATAAGGCAGGTACATCACTTTGCATGATGTGGTACCAGAGTGAGACCAAATCACCTCCAGTGTGAGCTATCACTATCAGATCATATTAGCCCCACTGAAAAATTGCATTAAGGTTACAACATATAGAGGAAACTCTGTAAGAGCAGCAGTCCACTAAAACAACTTTTTCTTTGAAATAATAAGTCACCCAGATTCTAGTTCCTGAGAATAATATTTCTTCATAAAGGGCCGCATTTAACAACTTAGCTATTTAAAGGCCATATTTACATGACTGTCGCATTACATTGGCCTCTTTCCTGCACATTCTTCTTGACTTACTTTAAGGACCAGCACTAAAATAGCTGAGGAAAGCAAATGTCAACTATGTCCTGAAATTTATATGTGTGAGAGAATTGGAATAAGTAGAAATGTAATATATTGTTTACTGTACCAAGTGCCCTCTGTTCTCTAAAGGTCAAAAGCATTGTAACCTTGGAGTTACGGTTTCTGATTGTTCCCAGGGTTAAATACATTATCAAAATTAATGGTTCAAACCCCTCAACCTCCAGATATATGAGTATTCATGCCTCCATCTGCTGAACTGTTCAACTAAAAATAGCATTCTTTGGCCTTCCCTCTACTAATATTGTGCCCCTGAGGCAGGCTATGCAATGCTTCAGCAGTACACTAGATCTACACCCAGCAGTTAAAAAAAAAAGGTCATTTAACTTGTCTGCAATTGAAGAGAGTATTGAGGAACAGGATGAGATGGGAAAGTAGAAAAGAAATAGACAAATATGTGTTTAGTTAATTTTTTTTTTAAACGGATTATAAAAACTTCAGGTTTCAAGAACACAGCTGCAACTATAGTTAAGACTTGCCAAGGTTCATTAGTGTTATAAGCGATAAATTTTGAAGGACAAATTAGACAAATAGTTTGGGGAAAGAGTTATGAACGAAAGCTTTTTTTGTTTTGCTTTTTTTTCCTAGAGCTCACTTTGTTTAGGAATAACTCCAGCCAGCATCATTGTAGTGCTTCCATTTCTATCAACAGTTTATCAGTCGTGGTTGAGAGAGTTGCAACATTTCCTTATTTTCCACATAGACAGCTTTGTAGAAATATGTAAGAATGAAGGCAGATTTTTTTAAATAAAGAGCATATGGTAACATTCCTTGTTTGAAACTAGGGATGCATAGGTGCCACCTCTGCCACCACTGTGACTTCCGAGTAACTAGGTTACTGCCGCCAGCAACATGAGATCTGGGAAAACCCATCCCGTGATCAAGTTCACTCATTTAGCAAGATTCCTGGCCACACATATCTAGAATCAGTTAACATCAGTGCAAACATTTGACAACTCAGGAAAAGATTCAGGAAAATGGGAAAGGGGAGAAACTCCACCGAAGGTGTGTATAAAGAGGAGCAAAAGGAAAATTGTCAACAGGTTCTACAGCTCACACTGATTTAATTAAAGCAACCTGCTTCTGTTACACACATGCATCAGAACTGTTTCTTACACCACTATGCATACAGGCTACAGGTGTATTTGGTAATATATCTGTAAACTGTTTAGCAGAAGGTTGATTTGACCAGATTCACTCATAGTTGTTTGAAGCTGGAGGGGTAAACAGAAATAGCTTGGTTTTTCTGATTAGACTATACTTAGAGAGCTGTTCTCTCATCAGCAAGATCCTCCTCATACCAAGAGTCCCAACGAGGCTTGGTCCTACCAGGCATATTATTTAAATCTTTGGCTGAGTTTTGAGGAAACTGGTGAGAGGGGGCTGAACCATCAGTGGGAAGTGTGGAACACAGAGTTTTAAATCTTTTTGTCAACAACATCATCAATGACACCTTCAATGAGATCAGTACACAGATCAAAATAACCTGTCTGATATCCACCCAAAGCAGAGCAAGCCACCAATTCAGGAACATGGACTGGCATAAATATGTGGCAGTCACTATTTTGTTTTAGGATATTCAAGGCTACCACTGACTATTAATGGTATTTACTGCAAGCTGATTAATGTGATGTAAAATCTAAACAGCAGATGGGTCAAACAGGTCTGTTGCTGAAGGAGAACCTTTTTTTCCTTCTATTTTTTTTTTTTAATGCAGCATCTATGAAAGTAAAACTAGTTACTTGAGAAACTCCTATATTATTATTTCAGTAAAGTTTTTTTTTAACTCATGGAGATACATAATTCACTGGTGAACACAAATATAGAATACAGAGAAAGTATATTTTGATAACAATGTGCTAAATACTTGAATAAGATAGGCAAATAATTAATTACAAGTTGTCCACTAGAGAAACATCATCTGGAAAATAATTGCTATTGTTACATGATGTACCTGGGCATAAATGGTTCTCTGCACTGTTAGATTCAGAACTTGCATAGCAGTTGCCCTACCACACAGGAGGATGAGAACACAAATTTGCTGCTAGCTCCCACCTGGAGCATGATCATCCCAAAAAAATTGTAAGTGGAAAAAAAAAAAAGGAGAGATTACAAACTTGAAGCCAACAGAATTTCCACTGCAGCTGGATACAGATTATGGAAAATAATTTTGGAACTAATAATAAAGCCCTGGTAAAGTTGAAATGTTAGAGCTACTGCAGAGCTCTTTTATTTGACGTAACTTTCCCTCCAAACATGTATATTAGACATACACTCACATGTAGAAACAAAACCAAACCTGCAAACGAATTAGCTATTTCTCCCACTGGTTGAAAGGAACAGAGATTAGTTTTGTGATCAGTATTTTTAAGCACTTGGGAAATACTCAGATACCATGGCCACAGCATTCATGTAAATAAATAAGTGGGTGGGGTGCATGGAAGAAAGGAAGCAGAACAGAGAAAGAAGGGGGAAGGGAAGCAAAGACAGAAAAATGAGCTGAAATGCTACACCCCAACAGTCTTCATGACGCATCAGGTATAACAACAAATTCGCTCCCACAAACACACCCAAATAAGTACTCATTTAGGGAACACTTAGAGAATTGACACAAAGAGAATATTAATAGTTGGAGTAAATAAAATTTAGTTCTGCCAATTTTTACAATCTGATGAGCAGGTATCAATTAAAGGTCAAGTGCTCTATTACCTCAATTCTTAAAACCATAAAACATTAAAGGTTTTGAGATCCCACGGGAGTGAAATCCAAATGAAGTAAGAAGGTGGGGGAGGGGGACCAACAAACAAACAAAAGACGTTTTTTACCAGAAATACATCAAAATGGAAATTCAGGCTCCTCAAGCCTGAGTGTTTCTGAATTTACCAGCACCACCTTCTTTGATGCTTGTTTTCTCTCTAATTGTTCTCATCATATTTAACACCTCAGTCACTCATTTCTGCAACTTAATGAAATTGCACCTATTACTGTAGGTTGAGATCAAGTCTGATGTGCAAATATGTGGGTCAAGTTACAAATGGATCCTGTAAAAGGAGAGAATCAGGAATGTCTGTGGTTTAGATCCTCTTTCTTTGACAGTTGAACAGTTTTCATCCTTTCCTGCCTTACAGTCTTGTGTAGGCACACTATTTGTTTTAGTGCATTTCAAAGCAGCAAAAATAGTCTCTATTCACAAAGATGATTTCTGCAGTGTTTTCTCAACTAAAGGTAACGAGACTTTCACTTCAATAAATAGTCAAATACAGACTTTCAAAGATACCTGCTTGCTATTTTTCCTTTTGAGACACTTCCCTTTGGTTTGAAGCATGTCCAAGGTACAGTCTTGACACCACATTGTCATGACCCAAAAGCATTTTTTGGAGATCTTTGTCTGCAGAGTCAGGGTGTTCTCTTTTCATATTTTTGATTGTATGTTAGGTCAGACCTAAGATCAAGGAAGCTTTTTTTGCCAGCTCTGGACTATCAATAAGCAGTGAATTCTGGTCACATTCTCACTTATCCTAAGTTAACTTGGCAAGAATATCAGCATAGGGCAAAGACAAGAGGATTTTTAATTTGCTTTGATCCCTCTGGAAAATTATATAATTGCAGAAAGGTAAGTAAAGTAGATATTTGGATATTAACATGGCAATACTTTGCTACTCCAGGCACAATTTATTCCTACTTCACTTCTGAACCTGACTCTAACCTAACTCAAATAGGGGTTTCAAAGGTTTACTTGCAAATAGTTACATGCATCTTTAATGGCCTTTCCTCTCATGTTCACTGTCACTTTCTTTCCACACATTTTAACTCTGAAAGCTTTTGACTGTTTCTTCATTATTTATGACATTGTTGTGTCTTTTCTTGTGAAATTAAAAACTTCTTGCCACAAGAAGCTAGCTAATAATATGGCACATAAATCTTTCTTTCACAACATTTCACTCTATATGTGCCAGAAATAAATAAATGGCCAAACTAAGGTTCCTAACCATGCTTGGCATCTGACCAGCTTAATGCACAGAAAGGTTGAGATTACCTAAATACAGAAGCTAAAAGAGTTTGCAATTTATTGTATTGTCAGCACCACCCTGTCTGGGAAAAAAAAAAAAAGAAAGAAAGAAAGAAAAAAAATAAAAGAAAAAACCCAATAACCCACTTTTGTTTGGATACACTGACTGCTCCAATTAAATGTAGTGCATTGCAGCTACAGGGGAGAGACCACATGAAAATGAAGTACAAAAAGATCTTTGCACTTATCTCCCATCAACTGGTCATATAAATAAAAAATACCATTAACTGCCAATATAAAACACACAGAACAATGTCTTTCACTCACAGTATCAAGGTTGGCCACACGTTGCTGTATTTGCCGTACTGTAAGTACATAAGGTGTTAATCCTCCTGGGCTGTGCTCAAAAATTATTTAACATTCAGACTATTATTTAGCATACAGCTGGTTAGCAGTTTTCCCCTAAAATGTTGGCTTCGATCCCACATTTTTTTGTTCTGGCACATACCTGGAGCTGTAAAGGGCTGAGTCCAGAAGCAGCAGCAGCTGCCATTGTTGATGGAATGAACTGCACAGGGTAGTTATCACCTGTCGGGAGAACAATGCGTGCAGGTTCAGACAATGAGCACAAAATAGCAGCAGACAAGTGCAAACAAGGACCTAGGATTGCCTGTGCTCCACAGCACTCCTCTAAGCCTAAACATCTGCAAAAACAAAAGGCTTCGCTGGGCACGGACTTGCCATGCTCCCTTGGAACTTTTTTTGTTAGCAGATAGCTGGTAGGCAAACTGGCAAAACATAAATACCACACTCGTGATTTTCATTTTCAAAAGCAAATGTTCAAATCAAGCATGTAAGCCTGAGCACAAAATGGGCCTTAAGGCCACAGACACAAAGATAAGATACTCCAGGAAACCCCAGTGGCTCTAGGAGGAAAAATATTTTCACTACATGTTTCTTAAAACAAAAGAAATTTGTTATCACCAAAAGAATTTCAGTCCAGTTTAATGCAGGGTGATTTCTTTCAAGTGTGGAGTGGCTCCCAGGAAAGCCACCCCATTGGTGCAACCCAGGTTGAGGTTTCCTGTTTTGCTTTGGAGTTCTCTGTCTTAAGACAACAATCTTAACGTTCCCTTAGATCTGGGGACCTACTGAAGTTGATAGATTAGACAGATGCTCAGTTACATGAAGATTAAGGTACTAAAGTTTGTATATTCTGTTCACTAGAAACTGAAAATATGTGCCATCTCCATTGAGAGGACAACAAATACACCAGAAGATAAGAGATACTACTGTTCCAAATTAAGCATTGCAACTTTATGTCTTATAGCATCCATGAGTGTTGCCATCGATGTGCATCACTGAGAGGCTTTGGGACTCTTTCAATGTAAGGAGTGAAGGAAGACTGAAAAAATTTAGTAGTGTAATCTTAAATTAAAAAAAAAATAATACAATTATGGAAAACTTACACAGACATACGATTTAATGGCATATCACTTTGGCTTAAGCTACTTATTTAAAGTCAGTGTTATGTACGATGTGTCAGCTACATTTTAACAGGCTGCTCCTCTGTACATTTTTGAAATTTACAATAATCAGTCTATTTTACACAAACCCTTCCATGCTTAAAGCAGAACGTGGCAATGAGGAAAAATACAGAAATCCAATATAATATAACCAGGACATTCCAAGAACTAGATTTTTTTTTTCAACCCCCTCAAAAAAATAACAATAGCTGAACTCTTTGCAGTCACTGAATTCCTTGGAACTCTCCTTTTTTACCACCTGAAGTTCTGCTATATTCAGCTCAGTTAAAATGTTCGGTTGTTTCACTTTTTTAATAAATTGTACATGTCTAATCCACAAGGTCTCTTTGCATCATATCCATAATACCTCATCAGGCCATTGAGCACAGTATGTGCTTGTACACAGTCCAGTAACAATTGGATTCTGATTGCGTATGGAGCTCTGCTACAATGCATTCACTAACACTATATTGTACTGGTGTCCTATGGAGTAATGTTCAAAATATCTCCTCTTTTTTTTTCCCCATTCCATGAGGTTGATTTTAGTTTGCAATGATGTTGTTGGTTTTTTCTTGTTAAAAAAAAAAAGAAAAGCAACAAAAAGCCCTAGATTATTTTCTAAAAGTGCTAAAGCTGTCTCTTTATGGTTAAATAATTCCACTCATCTCTTTGATATTTATATTAAATTATCTGAATAAATAAGATCTTAATCTAAGTTAAATAATGTTTCTTTGAGAAATATCTTACAAGGTTTTTTAAAAAATCACAAAGATGTTGAATTAATGATGCTTTAAATGGGGGGGAGGAAATAACCATCCGACTTATCAGCATGGACTGCCTTGCAGAACATTTCGGAGGCATTCTTTCTTTAAATATCATGAATTATTCATTCCTGTTCCACACAGCAATCTCTTCTTTCTCCCTCCCCCTCCGCATACACTTTTTAAGTTCAATACCAGTTGCTTTATTTGTACTAAAACATTTTCCATGTCAAACATATTTTAAAAAAAATCAAACTCTGAAAGAATTCCCTGCGGCACTCCTTTTTCACAGCTGTCATGCTCCTATGGTTTGAAATAGCCAGATATTTTATACCCACAAGCGCACACGCGCGCACACACACAGAGTTTTTGGCTTCACAGTTAATTTAATAGTATCTCCACCACACCCTGTAGTGTTCTCTTGCTCACCTGCTGGCTACAGTTCTTTCTTTTGTTACAGGAAAAATAATTTTATAGTTATGCCATTTATTTGTTATTAAAACCCAATACTGTCCCTTTCCCCCCTTATTTTAATGTGTTAAATTATGGTTAAGTCCCGGTATGTTAGCAATATCTTTGTGTTGAGAAGCAAAATTAATTAATACTTGTTCAGCTCTGGAGTACTTTGCTGACACCAAGCAGTAAAGCAAGAGCAAAGGTACTTCTTTCTCTCTTGAGCAAACAGAACATGCAAGGAATGCTCTGGTTTTAATTTTTAAATACAGAGGTACATATTTCTTATTTTCTCAGTGCAACAATGGATGAAGCTTCTTCATAGCTGGCAAGAAATCAGTCAATGTATTGTAGCTTTTTTTTCCAAATTTGTTTCCTGATTTGAAATGCATGCATGAGGATCTATTCTTTTAAAATTGTACAAAAGGCAGCAGAACATGTTCAGACAGGTCTGCCTTAGGTACTGGTGTGTGCTGGTCTTTGATAACCAGGAGTGCGAAGAATGCTGGAAGAAGAAAATGTCATGTTTTGCAAACTGATCTTTTCAATCTCCTCCTTGTGCTGATTGTCTATTTACATTTGGCTGCTGTTGTTTATATATAAATTGGTGTTTACAAGCCATGGAAAAGTATGCCAGACTTCTGTTTCGTTTGTCAGGTTGAGCAACATTTCCAAATGAATAAAAGCAGTGAGCAATTGTGCTGAGCTGTTCTACATAGAATTAATGTAAATGTTTCTTTTTGTCTTGTGTGAAGAGGTGAAGCTTAGAGGACTTTATTTATAGGATGTATAGACTTACCTTCCAGATCAAGGCTTTGTGAGCTGTGTGGAAAGAAGGATGTCTGGCTTTTGTGAGACCCAGGGTAGGGGGAAGGTGTTGCTCTATTACCCGTCTTTCCTAAAACACAATTGTAAGACATAAGCTGACTCTCCTCATCTGAGTTACAAAGCTTTTGGTTTGACAATGTTTTCTGCATTTTGGGACTGTGACTTAAAATCTGTCACTTCACACATGGAACTCAAACTGCCACTTGCACACTCTCCAAGTGTACTCACAGAATGAGAGGAAACAGAGCAGGAAGAGCTGTAAGAGATCACCAGTTCCAGGGCCCTACCCTTCCAGGCATAATGAAGAGACCAAGGAAAGCAAACCTCTACTCAGGATGCTGTCAGGGTACAGCAAGGATACAGATGCCCACTCCCACAACATACCCACACAGGGTGTGTATTTTGCTTATACAGATCATTAGAATTGAGTAATATGTTAGTAGAGGTAACTGGCCAAGGGAGCACCTCCCCTGTCTGACGGTACTACTTCAGTTATGCCTTTTGTTCTGAGCAGGGTTTGACGCAACTCTGCTTTATCAGCCTTCTCATGTTGCAGCAAAATCAGTTTCCCCCACAATTGTCTGTCTGCAGGTAATGTTTGCAAAATTAAGAACTTTGCAAATTTCCATGTAAAATCCCCCCTGAAAATATCCATCTGCCTACTACGACTTCCAGCTTTTACCTCTACATTTAGGAGCAAGGCACATAGGGATTGCTACAAATCCTGAGGTTACAAATTTCTTGTTCCAACCAGTAAAACCCAACAGGGAACGCATGACAGGCTTTTTAACTCAGTCCTGGGGAATTTCCATTAGAAACAAGACTCATGCAGTACCTCTGCCATGCAAAGACACACGGCCAACTCAGTATACAGTTGATTTGGTGTGCACTTTCTGTTCTCACCTGCCATGAGGAACAGCGGACTACTGAAAATAGAATACTGAGCTATATAAAATCTAAACCACTTTATGGCTTTAGGAAAAACTTCTGAAAGGCCTACTCCAAATGGAAACTACAATGCTGGATATCAGTGAAATTCAGAACATCTAAGATGATGTTAGTTATGTGGATTAGCTACTGTAATCAAGGAGTTTAATTAGTTTGATGACAAATATCTCACAGTATTGGAATGTACTGAGTTCCAGTCTAATGACAATAAGCCTGACAGTTTCGTTTGTTGTGCTTTGTCTAATATTACTTTCATTGATTTCAAACACTTGATTTGCCCCAGTGCAAGTAGAAACAGAACCAGGCCAAAATGTTGGCTCTGTTTCTCACTATTTTTGCCACCAGGCTAGGAAAACAGTCTCCATTTTCATGTTGTATTGCACCATAGCAAAATGTCTTGTAAACTATTTTTGTCTATAAAGCCGAATTACCTAGGTAGGCAGACAGAGGTTGTCTCTTAGTGGTTATAATCATGGTCTTTATATAGTTTCTGTATGAAATATGAAAAAATGCTTTGAAAATAGAATGCAGCATATCACTCAACAAACCTTTTTAAATAGAGTTTTACTCTACCCAGTGTCTCTATTTTCAAAAATCTTTTTCAGAGACGCTTTCCAGATGCGGCAAAGAAATTATGTAACACAAAATATTTGCAGAAGCCTATCAAGCAAAAGTGATCATACATTTTGAAGTCACACGAACTGTCATTATGCAGCCAGCACAGAGAACAGCCCTCCCATTCTCTGCCTTGAGCAAACCATAGCTCTCTTTGAGCTCTGCTCAGTGTATGGTCTGGCTCCTGCTCAGCATTGCTTTATATCTTTACTCCATCATCATCCTACTTCCCTATTCCCTCTTAGCCACAAAACTTGATCGAAATAATGCTTTAGTCACTGCAGGGTGGAGGAGGGAACTGTCTTCTTCCTTATTGCACTCACTGTCTTCTCCTCTTCACCCAGGGCACTAATGGCGACATGCTAATCTTGTTCAAGGATACTCCAGCCCACTAAGCTTTCCTGGATGCATGTGGTTGGTTAAATGAAGGGAAATTTGCACTGGGAGATGAGGTATAATGGTACCCATGTTGCCTACCAGTTCCAAGCAGTAAGTACAGTGGTCACAGTCAGAAAGCCAGTGCAGTTGCTTTGCTGCACTCAGAATGCAAAATAATTCTATTAACTGTGTATCATCTCTCGGCAAGTATTAGCTTCCTAACAGCTGCCACTCTCAGCTTCCCACTGGAATAAATGGCAACCCCCACAACCAGGTACTCTACAAGGCTCGTCAAATGCCTGCAGGTCAATAGTCACAACAGTCATTTGAGATGCACAGCGCCCTAAAGTTTTAATTAATCCGGTATACAGAATAAATACTGAAATATGTATAAAAAATTAATTAGGTGGTCTATGCAGCTCTGATTTCTCAATTAGTACTTACCATGCCGGAAAATTATATTACATGACTTTGAGATACATAAGGAAGCATGGGACTTTGGGGATTTTTTTTCTAATGTAATTATTACTTGTCATCAGCACTTGCTAACTTTGGCCTGTTTCACCTCCTAGAGCTCCAAAATATGGGGGGAGGTGGGGGGGGGGTGGGGGGGGGGGAGGGTTACAGCCATCTCAGTGTTATGGATTCTGCCAGACAGTAGGAAACTCTCTCCTGTCAGTTTTATCATAGCTGTACATAAGCAAGTCCTTAAATTTTCTTTTCATAATGATCTTCTGAGCTCAGAAGTTCATGAGCAACCAAGATATGTACTGGAAGAGCCTCAGAACATAAAAAATTCTCCTCTCTTCTATAGGACCTTTCATTGAGGGAATGAACTAGTGTATTTTGTTAAATAACATCATTTTCTTTCTTCTAGGTGAAGAGTTTGCATGCAGACTTGCAACAGTACTTGGCAACTACTGTCTTGGCATTGAACTAAACAGCCATGAAATTGGTTCCTACTTAGCCCATGAAGACATTTCTGCATGGACATCTACACATAGTCACACCCCTGCTTGTACACTGAGGCAGGACTCATCTTGGCTGTCCAGTCACACCAACACTGATATGCCACTTCCACTTTGGAGTTGGCTTACATCTAGCCCATTTTGCAGGCAAAGCAAATTAAGTGACTGTGCACACAATATTTGACATTCCCTAAATGACACAGTCAGTTTCAAAACTACTTAGTCCCCACTGTTCGTATTATTGAAATGCCTCTCACTGCATTTTCTGAATGTCAAGGAAAACTGGCAGGGTCAAAATTCAGTCTTGCCTACATCAAACTGCAGTAAAATGAAATAGAACCTAAAGAGGAAACCTAAAAGAAAATGGTGAGTGTCTGAAGGGTTAATCCATCCCCTGTCTTCCCTCAGAGGTATGAGTGAGTTTAAACTGACAGTTCTAGAGGTGAAAGTTTCTCACAAAAGCAGGAGAGTACAGGTAGTAGCAGTCAAGTTCATAAATATTCCTCAGAAATGACTTTGAAGAACCCTCTCTATGAAAGAGTATAGCTTAATCTCCAGTTTCATTAATTCCTTAAATACTGTGCTGAGAGTGCCAAAAATAGGAATTAATCAATACCAAGTGTAGTTACAGCATTTTTTTTTAATCATGATGTCTCGCTCACAGAAGCTACTGACCTGCTCAGATATCTTTGCCACACATGCTGTAGAATTTAATAAATATATTAAAGCTATCAATGTTCTAATTTCTTTAAAGCCACTGGGTATAATCAGATAATTGTAACTTCTGGTCTTTATTAGCAGTATCTGGATATAAACCAATAATATACTAGCAAATATCTTAGCTGTGTTCCATGATAACTAGGCCTTGGTTTCTTCCTGTACTGCACTCTTCTAACATTTGTTATACATCTCTCTTTCTGCATTCTGGCAAGTGAAAAAATGCTCTAAAGCTGTATCACCTTCTATTAGAAAGTTAATAGGATCAAGTTAAAACAGTACAAGCTTGCTAAAGTGCTAGAATAGATACTATAAGGAACACTAGAATAAGTGCAGAAATTTGGTCACATGCAGGAAAACATACTGGTACTCTTTTTCTTAAGTCATTATTGTACCCAGGGGTCTACAGAACCAAAATTAACACAACATGATTTAACATAACACATTTCAGGCACAACAAACAACTAAGTCATTAATAATCACTATATAGAAAGCATCTCAGATTAAAATAGGAAAACCAAGGAAAGCATGTGCTTTCTCTTATCTGTGAGAAGAAAGATATTAGCCAGGGTGTTACAGTCAATTTCCATAACTGGCACCTCTTTGTCTTTGGAAACAAAATCTTCTTTGCTTGGGTCCCCAGTTGCTGTGAGGTAGTGATGTGTGTGAATAGTCATCATCCTGTGCCACCTAGAGCTCTCTGCCTCTCAGAACTCTAGTAACTGGTTCCTGCATACAGTGCACCAGCTTGTCAAATTGAAAAAGAACTTTGGGATTTCTAAATGTGAAAATAAGATAATAACTGTACAAAGATTCTGGTGTGTTTAGAGAGGAATGTCTCTAGACTAAAGAGGCAGAAGGAAGTGGAACAAATGGAAATACTTGCTGAAATCCTGCTTGGCTTCACTTCAGCTAATATTAAGTAAACTTGCTAGAAAAGATTTTAGGTTCAACCTGGCTTTTAATTAGCATGCTGTTTACATCATCTATTATGAGGCTTTACTTTGGATTTGACCCTGTTCCTGCTGCAGGCAACAGCAAAAGCACCACTAACATCAGTGGGAACAGGATCAGTGCTTTACTTTGTACATTTCATATTTAATGAATAAAAGAAACTGGTCTTTATGTTTTGTAGTTATTAGTTATCAGGTTAGTATGCTAAAGGCAGCTTGACAGGGAATACTATTAATGAGCAAAATAAGGTTGCAGCTTCTGGACTGAGGTCACTTACAAAGAATGTACAAATGAAAATAAGGTTGACTTTTATTTACTTAACTATCTTCCTACATTGAATTCCTTTGGCAAAGTGTCTTTAAACATTTAAAGCCCTGTTTACAAGGAGGCTCTGAAAGTAGCTTCAAACCATTATATCCCTAATTGAATTCCCCAGGAGTCCTGTAAACTTAGAGGAAAAAAGAAAGAAATCATAACATTTGCTAAATCATCTCAAAACATATTTCACTGCAAGGTTATGTGACCTGTTATGAGTCTGAATGATGACTGGAACTGAACTACTGAAACCTTTTATTAACTAGATTTAAATCAAACAAAAGGATAAGAATTTTGGCACAAAAAACAAATATAATGAAGATAACAGGATTAATTAAAGATACATAGCTTTTTTATAATGACACAGGGCAGAGCAGATGCAAATTCCTAGTCAAGTGGGCCAATATATTTAAAACAAATGGTTTTGTGGGAAATAAAGGTAAAAATATCATGATGTTCAACAACCAACAGTCCATCTACCTTCTTCAATCCAGAAGTTTTTTTTTCAAGTGGAGTTGCAAAAGCTCCACAAGATTTCCAACAAGCCATGCCTGCTGTGTATCAAGTATATGAGACAGATCACACAAGAAGCTACAGTTAATGTCTTAAAATGTGCAATAGCTTCACATCCCTATCAGCTTACCTGGTTTGTAAGTTATTCCTGGGGGGAAGAGAAATCCCTGCTGGGCTGCAGCCGCCGCTGCCAGCGTCCGCTGGTCGTGTGGAAAAATTGGGATCATGAGCGGAGGCATGTGACCCTGAACCTGCTAAACAGAAGAGAGCCTCTGATCAGAAATAGCACAAATTTGTCTTGACAGGTATTTCTCCAGTACTGATAGTGTTCTTGTGTTCACACAGTCCCACAGAACCCTCGCCTTAATGCAATCCCTGCCAACTTCACATTATCACATCAAAGCCCTGACTAACATTGTTTTCCCTCAGTGTCAAAGGTGTAACAGTCTCAGTGAACTGCACGTTTTCCTCTTTCTTTCTGGTTCTCTATTATTTTTTTTAAATTAATATTCCCTGTTCTGGCACAAGGTGAAAAGGTACAAAACATACCATAGTTTTTTTAAAAAGTATAATGGCACATATTTCTATTAATTTTTCACAAGTTTTCTCATCTTTGCTCACAGACTGCAGAGTGACAAGCATTTAGAAGTAACCTAACACTGCAGTATCTACTTTGATGTTCAAATTTTAGTAACCGTAGGGTAATTTTAATTCTGAGATCTTACAGCATTGTATTGTTCACATATATACCAACAACTCAGATATGACATTTCAAAATCTCACCACAGTACTAAATAGTTTTCTAGTCAACACTCCAGGTCTTAAGGTTTAAGGCTCCAACACCTTGGCTCCCAAATAAACAAACATCTTCTGCCACACACACCCCACTATAACACATAAATTGTTTGTCTCTCTGAGCAGTTTTATAGCTTTACGCAGTATTGTGTAGGTTGGTAAGCTGCTGTGGTTATGGTAAGGTTATGGAGATGTATTCAGACACCATTTCAGAAAAAAACCCTACTATATCAAATTTGATTTGCCCTTAATAAATGCATCAAAAGTCATGAACAAGCAAGAGGAAATGCTTCACATTATACCAGCATTTGTGTTCAACATATAGAAAATGAGAGATGTGATAGAATCACGTCTGTTAAATCCACCTTAATTTCCTAGTGGCTAGGATCACAAAGAGTTTGGGTTCATCATTCCTTAACCCCAAAAGTACCCAAGGGTTTGACTATGATTTTTATGATTAGTAGTTAAGCAAATATATAATGGTTTATATATCAAAGCTAGTAAATGTAGGAAGAAATTTGGCGTTTAGGTAGAAAAAAAATATTTTGCCCTCATCCCACCATAAATCGGTGGCATTAAATACTATTAAAAAGCTAAAGTACACTTCAAGCAATTTTTTTTCATTTAATTCCTAAAAACTTCTCTGGTCAAATCCCATATGTTGACCTACGACATTGTTTAAATAGTGCCAAATTTTCTTGTCATATCTCCATTACTTTCACAGCCATTGATGCAGTGCAGAAATGCTACTGTGTGTGTCTATGAGGGTTAATTTACCAACAACTCTACTCTTGGGAAAGCCCTAAGATGTAGGTTAATAAAGGTCAAGGAAAAAATAAACACTTTACAGTATTTTTTGAATCCATTCCTCAGGAAAATCAACTTATAATAAAAAGGTCTTTGTGCAATTACTGCTATGGCACTGGGGCGTGAAAGAAACTAGCTTTGCGCAGCTATTTCTCTCATTTTAGCTGAGGTAAGCCTGGCTGTGTGTTTTAGGTTATGAGATAAACTTGGTCAGATTGGAGTTGATCCCCATGTGCCCAGAACAGGCATCTACCTCTGATAAAATGGTGCTGCTTTTGCTGTATGGTGTTCCTATACACTGGCTCTACAGTACAGCAAATGGAAACCACAGGCTTTGTCTGATAGAAGCAACTCTATTGGAAGAAATTCAATAAAATACAACTTATAATAATTTTCCGTAGTTCCTAACTAACATCTGATCAAATGGAGCTAAAACCTTAAGAAATATCCCTCACACAGTAAGTATTTCCATGGGGTTGCAAGGTACAAGACACCAACACAGTCTCACAAGACACAAGAGATCAGAGTGAGCGCTATGGTTCGAGTGATGGTACATACACACCCATAGCAACACTTCACTCTATTGTGTCATAAAAATAATCCAAAACATAGAATAATCAAATCCTACAGTGGTTATTCTCCAGTGCAATCCTGTAGATTTGGATCTACTCAGCTGTATGCAAACAGATTTTGTTTAAACTCACAAATAAAAGCAATTCTGTGGGTGTGGAGAATTACTATTTCATGTTGTGCCTATCTGCTATTCTTCCTACTCTGAATTCTGGATCAGGTGTTCAGTCTATATAAATTGCCATAACTCTGACTAAAGGTTACATTTAGGCTCTAAGTTTGAGTTTACATTTAAGAGAGTCATACTGACTGAAGAAAGCCTATACTGAATGGCAACCTTCCCCTTCCCATGCATCTTCCCTCTGGCCCATATTAAACACTATTCCTATATAAATGTTGGTTTCACCCAGAATTATTATATACATAGATGTCCATTTTCAGAAAAGGTCAACTGAAAAAACAAAAATCAGCATTACATATGAAGAGAATGTAAAAGTATTACCAATCACAGAATTATTAAATATATATATAATGAATGCAAAAAACCCAGTAAACTCCTTAATTTTTGACAATCTATTTTCCTGAGAGTTTTACTATTATTATGATGATGATAATTTTGATTTTACTGAGGGGGGAGAAATTGGCAGGAGGGGCTGATTGGTGTACTTCATAAAATCGGCTACATGCCCAGAAATTTTAATTGCTGAGATGTTCCTCAGGTCTTTCTGAAAACCAAGACAGTAGCAGATGCCTAAGAAACACTCTGACTCTGTCTCTTCCCATTTGCAAAAATAACGTATTGTTGGATCGGCACTTTCCCCTTTTGTCTCCTCTGTGCTGTCATTGATGATGCCATTTTTTGCCATCTGCCCCAAAGCTTCATTAAAGATACATGAATGGACTAACTGGGCTGCTGTCTTGTGAGGAACAGGTGCTATTGTTTGTCCCCAAAGACTTGCACTAAAGATCTCACTCAGAATACTTGAGAAAGAGCATCTGCAGCAGTCAGTCAGAGAGTAACTTGGCAGAGCCCATATTACGGGCTAATATGCAAACAGAGTCACTCAGGGGGACTCATTTTCTCTTTCATGAAGTTTTTTTGGTGCAGAGTCTTTTGGGTTTTCGTGGGGTTTTGGTGGGGGTTCTTTTGTTTGTTTGTTTGGGGTTTTTATGGGTAGTAAATGTTTGGTTTTGAACAATTCTGCCAGTCTATATTTTTAACTAAACTGTACAAACCCCAGATGAAACCCAAATATATTCTTTCCGAAATTCAGTTCTGCTACCTTGAGTAAATTCATCTCTTATATAAAGCTACCTCATAAAATTAGGCTTGGTTTCTATACAACAAGCTCAGGTTTAAGCGAGTTAAACAAAAAAATCTGCCAAGATTAGGAAACTCCTAAAAGGTAGTGTACCATTCCTTTAATATCCCATCACAACTCTGGCGGCCCTTGGGAACTGATTACAGCACTTCCTTGCCTGAGATCTAAGTCAGGAAGCAACTTTAGAGCAAATCAGCCCTGATTAGTTCAAGAAACAACTTCCAATTTGATTCTCCCTGAAATAATAAAAACTGGTGGCCTGTTTGATAAGTTGGGCAAATCTGCAGTGCTTTGTCCCACAGTCGTGTGAATGCTAACCTCAGAAGTTGGCTGAACAATCCTTCCTTGTTAAAAAGTCATTGATGGTTAGTGTTGTGCATGGAAAATGTAAGCCAAATAATAGGTTATACAAGAATAATGCTTTGAATTAATGTGATCGGCCTCTTTTGGATAAGGAGCACAGCACATTTAGTGAGACTGAGGAAGAGTTCTGTCTTTAAAAACCAAAGCTGCCTCTACAATAACTAAAAATGCAAGTAAAGGCATCCAGAGAAAAAGGTGGCAGCACTGCAAGCAAAAATGCAGCTCATCCACTTCTGCTTAGCTGTGAGGACCACAGAAGTAGTCCCACCCTAGAACGGCAGATGAATTCCTCTTCCTTTAGAAGATCAAACTTTGCAGTTGCCTCTCTGCACACTTTACTCAAGTAAAGGACAGAATTCAGTGCCATCGTTTTTCAGAGACAGTAAGCAATCTTTATAATATTTTATCCCTTCTTTAAGCTATTTTCTTTTTTATTACATCCAGCGTTAGTTTAAAACAATATGATCTAATGCCCTAGAATAATCCAACATTTATATTTAAAACCAACCTTTGAATTTACCAAATTGATTTTTTTTTTCTTCAGTATAGGATGAACAGAAGCTTTTGTCATTGCGATGTTGCAGTCACTGTGAGAACATAAGTCATTCACAGGGAGATATAAACTTTTCATGGTTTAAATTTGAATTTCTGCCTAAGACTGTTTAACTTCTTGAGTAATTGGTACACCCAGACTACAACTTTAACCTAAGCAGTCACTGAGCCTTGAATTTCCATAGCAAAATGTGTTTGAAATTTTCTAATCTCTCGTTTGGAAACTACAGTGTAATAGCAGACATTCCCAGGTAAGAGCAGTAAATCAAGTAAGAATGTGCATTTTCAAAGTGCCAAAAAAATATGTTCTGTATGATAGAACATCGTAGCTATAACTGATAGCTCAACAGGTGATACTTCAAGTTGATTTATTTTAAGGACCTTAACAGCACTGAAAACAGGGTCTATGGTCCGAGAACTATTAGTGCAAGCTTTTAAATACCCTGTATATTATATGTATTTGCCTCATCTGCATTTTAAATAGTCTTTATACAATACATGGCACTACTACTTTTATATCGGTATTAGATTTTTATTTGTTTCAATAACTAACATTGGGCTTTGTTGATCCTTTTAAGACAAGAATTATGTGAAGTTTTGGTAGTTTGAATTTTATTTTGATTAAGTCATTTTTGGTGAGATTGCAAGAATGAAACATCATGTTGCATAAAGAGGTAAGGACTTCTTTCCTGAAAATTTACATACGTGAAAGTCAGTGGGACCATGTAAATGTTAAAAAGCAGCTACGTGCCAAGGTTTCTGCAGGTTTGAGACTCAATCTCCTCCCCAAATGTTTTAATGAACTCATGCCATGACTGAGCCTTCATGGGCCCCAAAATTATCTATTTAGAAAACCCGCAGAAGAACTATACTGGAAAAAAATGTTGAAAATTGTCTTTGGTTACAGTTCAATGGGTGGCTGTTTTATTTGTGCTGTTCTGATGAACAAAACAACTGTAAGGGTGGGTTAACTGGCCAGTTCAGTCATAAAGGATCTGACTACTTTGTGTGAATGTGGCTGGGCCTTTTGTTCTGGGCTCAGAGATATAACTGATAAACTCCCCAGGCTTTGAGTTAATGGCCATCAATGCACGACATTCTCAAATGTAAAGATGATACGTTCGAGTGGAAACAAAGCCTTAAATGAGAAATCCCCTCTAGCAAATAACCCCAGGGAAGCACCTGTGATTCTGAGGAGGAGTGGCAATTGGAGAAAGGTGGGCTCCAGCAGACCCAAAGTGATAACTCAGTCACTGTGTCATAGCTAAGACACTGAAAATCATGTCAATATAGTTCCCACACTGGAAATTATTCAAAGACTACTTTCTGCTCCTGTTAGCAATATAGAATCACTGGAGATCTATCTATATTGGGAGGTATATTATGTTCTAATTTATCTGCCACCTAATTATCTACAGTCTAATTGAAAAATATTTCCTCTCAGTGAAAGTACATGAGCCACAAAGAAAATGTCTGCCAATGAGATCCCAGGGGAATGTTGGCAAATAAACTGTAAAAAAGATACCATAGACTTCCAAAGTGAGAACATTTCATACTGGAAATACTATGGGAAAAATATGTAGCCCACTACTGAATTTGTAAAGGGATTGTAACTGCTGTTTTCTTTCCTTTCCCTTACCATTTTTTTCCATTTGTCCAATCCATCAGCATGATTTAGAGATTTAAGTCTACTGCAGCGGCCACAACATTAATGTGAAAATTGCAACCATGATCATAGAGCAAAACAGAGCATCCTTTTTTTTGTTGTTGTTTTTTGCTCACCACTTTGAAACTTTAAATGAAATAAATTTAAATTACATCTACTTGGGAAACAAAGAAGGACGCAACAGAAAAATACTGCCAAGCACACTGAAAACAGAATAGTTTTAAACTCTAGATCTCATTTCATTTCTATTAGCTTCTCATTATGTTGCCCTGTTTTTATCTAGCTCCTTAACTATCTGGAAATACAGAATTCAACTAAAGATGATCTCATGAAGTTAGGAGTATGATAAATGGTAATTAAATCTATTTAAATTGTCTGTATTTTAAGAAACTCACTAGGAGGGATGGAGAACATCTCTGCTATAGAGAAATAAATAAAACATGTTATGCAAAAGTGAATTTATAGTTCATTTGGAATTAGAGATCTACCACCTTTTCAATCCATACAAATGCATAATCTTGTCAATTAAATATTATTGTTAAGGTCTAGTAGTATGTTAAAATCACTTTAAAGTGCAACTAAGGAAAATTCATGTGTGTTTATTACTCCTTAAGGGTCTATTAGTGGGTATTTTATTCAGATTTGTGTTGTAAAATCTGCATAAACTCAGCATATTGTTATCCCCATGTGTGCATTTGTTTGGTTAAAGCATAACAGCAAATCTCTATTACTGCAACTTCTGGAAAAGTCAAGAGAACTAAAACAGTCCTAATTTTAATCAGATACAAACAGTTATCTCTACAGAAGTGAAGAGTTGACTATTATGCAAATTGTCACAGTTAGTGGTCACCAAGCCATCACAGAAGACTGAGCAAGTCAATTATTTTAGATATTCCAAAGACTAGTGAAGATGTATGTTTCTCATTTGCACCTTGTCTTACTGATGCCAAAATAAGAAAAATATTGCAGCCTAATGATACTTGTTGATACTTTATACATGGAAGCTCCATTACTTCAGCTCACATCTAAATATAAATTATCTTAGAAATTCCTTATTAGCTTATGTTTTTTATGGTGATATCAAAATGCACAAGATTTTTGGAGTACATTGAAATTTCCTGTTGATGGAAAAATTTAGAGCAAGAAATGCTTTATAATTTGCATTTGGTATTGATGCTTTCCAGCAGTTTCTCCCCCCACATCCTTTCAAGACAGAGTTCTTTTTTCTGAATACTAGTCATCAGTAGTTATTAACATGAAACTAATTCCCTCAATAGGAAGGCTTGCAATATATTAAAAAAAAATAATCATCTCAGACCACAATACTGATGGTTACTAAAGGAAGAATTGTCTTTCACTTTAAAGAGTACCTCCAGCAGAAGTGGGAATGAGAACAGAAGCATCTTTTAACGTCTCTGACCAAAAATCCTTCTGCTCTACGGAGGTAAAAAAAGCACAACAAAAGAACAGAACATATTTAAACAAATACACAATATATCTGAAATTCAGGAGGGCACCTGAATGAATGAAAACAGGGGGTCTGCCACTTTCTTTGCTATGGGAAGAATTTTGTCCTGAGAAACATGTTGCTTTTAAAGCTTTCTATATTTTCACTGAGATTCCAAGATTTGTAACTACATTATAACGTAACTACATAAGCATTTACAACTTTTACATACTTTACAATTATTAATTAATTCAACCTCAAAGACCGGTTTAGAAGACAGTATTACATCTACAGTTCACACAGGAGGACTCTCAAACAGGCCTGGAATTCTTTTTCCGTCACAAAGTGACAATACATGGTGGAATGAAACCAAATCCATGGTACTCTGCTGCTTGCAACCTTTATGCCTCGCCGCACGGTTGTACCGAGAGCTACCCAAGGTGCAGAACTATGGCTAATGAGGGACACACTCTGTTGAAAAATCAGAAGGAGGCAGCTTTTGAGCAGGCAGATGCCAGCACTACACAGTTTAGCCCTCCAACACTGGTATAATGGCAGGATATAAGGGGGGAGTTGAGGCACAGGTGTGAAAAAGAGACACCTTTCACATCCCACTCAGTGCTATGGCTGATTTTTTCTCATATTTATAATAAAGAAGAATAAATTCACAGAGAAGTAGAGACAAGTGCTGCTATTTTTCCTCAAGCATAAATGCATAATATTCAAGAGACTAGGTCAAAGGAGGTATTCACATCCAGTGAGAATATTCTTGCTCCTGTATATTTTTGAAAGATATTTAATGCAGAATACTAACCTAGATAACTTCCAGAAATCACACGGTGTTTATGGGGTGTCTAGATAGAAACACAAAGGGCTATCAAAGGCAATTATGTGGAGAACTAGTTTAATGCAGAAAACTCCTGTGTCTAGAGATCAAAATCAAATCAGAATACTGATTGCATGCAAAAATTAATTTTTTCCATCTCTTCCTGGGATTCCTCAGATTTTGACATCATCTGACCATGTTTACTCAGAAAAGGATCCAAGAAACCTGTGTGTTTGCGCAGTATGACCGAGGTGATTGCCACCCCTAGTATACAGTAATTATTGCAAATTTGGGAGTAAGCAAGAGAGTTCCTAAACTTCCAGTGGCATACACACTGTGTGCTTCCTACACCGTCTCTGTCTCAAATCCATTTTATTGGCTTCTCAACTTTCTGCAACATTTTTGATTGATCTACCAAAACAAAGTATTTTGAAAGAAAAATCAATAAAAAAGGTAAAATAAGTCAGTAAATCAGGAAACTCATCTTCAAAATTAGCATTGGGTATTTCTTATCCAACTTTAGGTGTTAAAATCCCAGCAACAGCTACAGTTCAGCTATAAAACCACACTGCTGTGCTGCCTTCTCTGCGGTGGATCCCGATACTCGAGAAGGAATGTCAGCCTTTCCATTTTCTGGCTTTTCCCCGATTTGTCAGAACTCCAGTGTCAGTCACTTAAGGCGCGCTTTCGGCTTGCGGATAGATCCATGCCGCGACTCCTGTGATCGCCCTCGGGCTATCCCCGAGCTCCGGGGCATTTGCTCCGGCTGCTCGTGGCAGGCGGTGGGAGCCCACAGCACGAAGCTGTGCCGCAACAATTCCCGATCTCCGCCGCCGCGGAGGGCTGGCTCCTGCGCAGCCCCAGCACGCTGGATGGAGCTGCTGCGATCCGATGCAGGCTCAGAGCTATACAGCGTTACGGGGGCAATAACAATGGCCCTTTGTCCAGCTGTGGCCGCTTCCCCCTCTGCAGCCAGGCCTTATCTGCTCAGGAAATGCCTGCTTTAACTGACAGGTAGGAGATTAAATCTACAGCTGCCGAAACACAATCTCCGCTCTGTTAGATAGGCTTTCATTGAAAAGCACTACAAACACATAATTTGTTTATGTTGTACCAGCAATCTTTGACAAAGCAGACTGTCTAGCTGAGACAAATGTGGTTAAACCCATTTATTGTATTATTTCTGCTACACAGAACAAGCTCTTAAAACGTAGAAACTACACAAGGCACAAAGCTCTAGCTGTCTCAAGAAATCAAGAATAGATGACTTCTTGTTACACTAGCCCCCTTTACACAGCATAGCATGTTCCCTCCTGGAAAACATCCACTGTGATTTCTTTCTTTTCTTTTTCACTCTCCCCCGCCCCCCTCTCTTTTTTTTTTTTTTTTAATATACTTTTTTTTTTTTAAGGGGGTGGTTCAATGATGTTTATGTTTCCAGGTTTTAAAGTTTCTTTTGTTTTCTCTAGCATCAATAGCGATAAAATAACTAAGTCGGTCAAAGGATGCCTTTAGATTTAAGAAACAAGGGGATATTTTTGAGAAACTACTTCTCAAAGAAAGCATCATTTTCCAGACACACTGTCTGGTCTTCCTGACTTAATGCATGCTCAAACCGAAGTTTTGCCTGACTAATGAATACTGGACTGACACCCCCCCACCCCTTCTCTCTCTGTTTTTTAATCATCAATCACCTATTTCTCAAAACATTACTTCATTTTTGTTACACCTTCTGCCTTATTTTAAAATAATATTGCGAGCTGTTTATTTCAAATGAAAGGCACAGGGAACTGATGAATTAAGTGTTTATAAATCTGAGTTTTCAGATTGAAAACAACCTTTTCCATAATGCAAAGGTTTTATAAGTAAAATGTCTTTTAGCCCTAGTTTCTTCTGGCCATACATTACTCCTAGTAAACTCTCCTACAAGATGTAAATGAGTACCATGTACTGAATATGAGAAGGGTAATTTTTGTCTCTCAGGAGGAGAGACTCAGAAACTCTCGCCACAGTGGAGTAGAACAGACTCCTGGTAACAAAAGGTGGCCCATACCATTTTCTTCTTTCTATATTTAAGACTCCATTCTCTGCAGATCTGCATATGCACCTCCAATTAACGTTACTGGGAGTTGTGTGCACACACAGATGTGTTCAGCAACTGACATATTAAAACATCCCTTCACTCTAGTGAAATTTAATAAATGAGCTTTCCCAGTGTTATTTCTATAGATGCTCAACAAGGAAGATCTTGTAAACCACAGAACTGTTGCTCTAATGGTTAATCATAATTAAGGAAAAGAAATACAAAGACTAGTCAACACATTAATGTTTTGTCATTCACATTACTTCTAGAACCCTCCTGCTCTCCTGGGGCATTCTCTTACAAACCCTTTTGCAACATGTTGGTTTCCGTATTTTTATTTAACCTTAATCACAGCATTCATCTCTGGATTTGAGAGGAAGCTGTAACGGAGCTACCATACAAGCTGCCACTCAGAACATTCAGCTTGGCATAAAATTAAAAAAGTATGCAATAAACTGGCTGAATCCATAGGGAATCCCTCAAACAGCATGGATAATGAGGGGAATCCATAACAGACATAAACAAACCCAGAAAGATGTCTGGGGCCAACATCATTATGTAAGATATATGCCCAAGATGTATGGGCATACGTTTGAATGTTCAAACTCAGCCTGTATTAGATTGATTGGATCTCAGCATGGGGTTCAGTTAATAAACAAACCTTGCCTTTAGAAAATATTTGGAGCTGAAATCATGTATTATAGCCAGGCACCTACTACATGTGGCACTAGGATGCCCTCCTACCTTAAAGCTTTGTTAAAACAGGATGGTAAAGGAAATTAGAAATCCATACTACCACAGAAACAGATACAATTTTCAAGTTAAGTGGCATCACTCTAAAGACAGTTGTTATCCACAGACTGTATTTCAGTCTATGCACCAGGGGCATATGAACAGAATTCGCATTAAAAATTAGAGACCGGTTTGAATCTTTGGGCTTTGATTCACACTTTCCATGTTTTTTAAACATGTTACTCATATTCTCATAAAGGATACAACAATAATGCTAGCAAATCTTTTTGGTAATTATTAATTTCACTGTAGAATAGCTTTTTTGCTATGCTTGGCTTGTTAAAAAAATGCATTTTGCTCACCTCAGGGTACACCATTAGCTTGCATATTTGCTCTTTTCCTTTTTTCCAGGTTTTGTTTAAAAATTCTTCTTAAACCTGTATATTAATCACTGCTCAGAGGGTGAAAGAATTTGCAGGAGTAGCTGAAGCACTACTACTTTTCCAAAGTAGGAACTAGTTAGCCCTGACACTTTTTACTCATTGGAATGTGAATGAGAGAGAGAGAGATAGAGAAAGGAAAAAAATAGGAGTAAGGATGAGGGCTGGCTTGGTGATAGAGAGTCCAGCATATCAGTCTAACATAATAACATCTTGCAAAACTCTAAGCTGCGATGGCATGTCCTAGTGACAGTTACATCCAGTTACCCTTGTCATAATTTTGGTCATTGGGTCAGAAAATAAGCAAACGAGAAGGAACGCTACAAAAATGCCAATCCAAATAGACATCCAAAATCAGAGAAGTCAAAAAGTTTCTTTCGATAGCTCTGTACAAATTCTTAGATCTGTGTTTACCTGTAAGCTACTGTGCTCTGTTTTGAAGCTGTGTTTTAGGGTTCAACTACCTAGGAAACAGCAGCAAAGTATTTCTGTATACATACTTGTAGCCCCTTAGTTCTTCAGCACTATCTCCCCATGTGAACAATGTTTAACTATACTGAAGATGACTGTGAAAATTTGTTTCCTCACTAGGAGGAGATTACTCTTAAAAAGTATGCACATGTATAGTATGTGTCATGATAAAGTCAAACATCTTAAAAAGCAGAAACTTTCCTATTAAACATTTTCCCAAAAGGAAAATTAATGTCTCTTTCTCTAGATATAGAAAAACATAAGTGTTTATGCTTATATCTTTTATATTATAAAGATAAAAGCATATTCTACATATATACACACATACATATAGAATATGCAGATCTATGCATATATATGTATAATATATATTTACATACAGTTTTTTACACATAATTTATATTTTTTATATATATATATATGTAGACCATGCTTTACTCTTGTTTTCCAAATCCCTCCCTTGAGATTTCTGTGTTCTTAGACCCATCTGGCTATACAACCTGCTCGCTGCACTTATGGTTAGCCACCATTTGAATGGCACACAAAACCTGTGTTTCTGCAATGCCTACTCTGGGAAGACCACCTCTGTCTGAAGATGTACTTTGGGCATGACACATTTAACAGGTTTGCTGCTCAGTGAACAAGTCAGCAAGCCACCTGGGCTAATCATAGTGGTAGACAACTTGAGTAACAAAAAGAAGGTCTTTTTGAAATCACTCTATCACTCACATCTGTTACTGCTGGATTTCTTTCTCTTTCTTCTATTTATCAGATAGTTCTTCTTCACTTAATCTTTTTACTCCTCACCTTCAGCCTCCTTGCAAAACTCTTAGCATTCATTCTCACTTTGGTTGTTTTGGGGGTTATTTATTATGTATGCAAGGTAGCTATACAGCAGTAAACTCTCCTTTTTAGGCCACTAATATCAAGAAAGTAATGCCCAAAAGTTGCCAATAAACTTCCATCATAAGGAAGAAGATCATACTGAAGTACATTTCTCTTTCTTGTCTTTAGGAAGGCCATTGTCACAAATATAGCAAAAGTTTAGACATTAAAGTAGCACTACAACAAGGAAATGAGGACACCTAAAACCATCTGTTTTTTAAGAAAGAAACATGCAGCTAAAACAAATTAAAATTGTGATTTTCTAAAGCTCTCCAAGTGCACTCAAGGGTCTTCAAAGTAAACAATGCTCCTCCACAAACTTCCCGTTCTGTTAGCATGTGCTTTTCCCTGCTGTCTTTTCAGGTAAATAAGACTTTTCAGTTTAGGTACCCTTTGCAAAGTATTTTTTAGGTTGTCAGGGTTTGGGTTGTTTAGGGGTCTTTTTGTTTGTTTTGTTTCTGTTTTGTTTCCTCTTTGTGAAATCAGTCTAACTCCACAATTGCAATGAAAGAAAATACAAGAAAATAGGATACCAATACAGCATTTCCAAGATGTTAGGGCATATGGGCTGAACAGGATTAATGTGAGACACACAGACCAATTAACCTGCATGTTTGTTTCGGACCACACTGGTACTGTATTTTAAGGGACATGGAGAGGAGAGGTGTGGTAGTATATTTTAAGGAAAAGAGAAGAAAAGATTTTGCTTACTGTTGGTCAGTAATGTCCTGAAATTATTTAATGCTTAGGCCCCCAAATGCCCATCCATGTTTTTTAAAATAGATTGGATGTCTCTGTGATATTATTATTGTCTATCTGCTTTTTCTTGTGGCTGAATAGATTAACACCCACTGCATTTTCAACCGGACGTGCATCCCTGATATCACTGCCCCACAGTTGGCTGGTGCGTGTGGTACTGTACTATTTGCAGCTCTGTTACAAACAGCACTCTCCACACAAGTCAGCTCAGCATTCATATTGTAGTTTTTCAGTATACATCTCGATTTCTCTCTCCTGGAAGTCTGGACCATGTTCAAATCACTCATTCGTTTTCCATACTCACTGTCTGACTGGCTTTTGCAGTTACCAGTCACTGCTATAACCTCTGTGCTATGCATAATAATCTTTCCCATCTGAGTTGTCTGCCATGGTTACTGGAAATCTGCTGTATGTAGCATTCCCAAGAGCAGGAAAGGAAGCTACCTTTACTGCAATTGGATAAATATCGTCTTTTCTTTAAAAGGAACATTTACCCTCACTGAAACCACATATAATGGTGACTGCTAAGCTACCCCCACCTCTGCAATAGAATTCATGTTAATTTGCATTTTACTCTTTCTCGTGTTGACATAATAACTGAAGTATATGCTCCTTTTCACTTTTCATCCCTTGCATTAAGAAAAAAAAAGGACCAGTTCTCTAATATTTCACAAAATTTCACCAGAAAATATAGCTAGGGTAAAAACTATCTGATCACTGCCTACTTATGGTGCTTTTTAACTGAGTTTGCATGTTAATTTATTGCATGCTTTGTTTGTAAATGTGCTTCTGAAATAAATGAAGCATTTACAAATATGATTAATCTACAGATTCAGAAGCACGCAATAAAGAAACAAATTACTGAGTGCACTTGTCCTTTTACACAGAAGCTAAAATACAACTTTCAAATGTCTAAGACTGCCTAGCTTTATTTTTTTCTTTCAATAATGTTGTTTCAAATGGAAGTTTTCAGCAATCAAATTTTTTCTAAGTTCCTGGTTCCACTTTCATTTATACTAGCGTAACTCAGAAGCAACTGCAACATATGTTGTAAACCAACACCAGCGTAAACACGGCGTAGATGAGGTCAAAATAAGGATGTTATTGTATGACTTTTAAAGTGCTCATATAGATTAATATTCTCACCCTTTAACAGATTTAGACACATCAGCATGAGCACAGAAATGCAACAAGTTGAAAATTCAAAGTACATTTACTAGTGTATTTTATGCCACTCACATTTTCAGTCAGACCACCCAGAGCAAAGAAAAGAAAAAGCCACAACAAAAAAAGCCCTCTGCATTGTTTGCAATAATATGGAAGGAAATTGAGTGTATATTCTCTTCTTCCTGTATTTTCCAGCTAGATTAAGCTGTTGTCTTCACAATTGCCTCCCAGCTGCTGTGACTTGTGAAAACAACAGACCCTGCTCTGTTGTCTGCAGAAAGCCTGGATTGTTATGAGTAACTTTATTGCAGGCACATGAGTGTGTTAAGACTTTAAAACACGCTCAAATGTCATGTGCACACCCAGTGACGGGCAAGAATAATTATGAAAAAACAAGAATTCTATGTCTACGAAACAGTGTCAGACAAAATGGGCCATTCATTGTGTTCCTTTGGGAATGCTTGGACTCTCCAGCCAGAAAACAAAAAAGGCACTTTTTTCCTGCCGTAGGCTGAATACTTAGCTTTGCCATCTGAGCCCTAAGAAAACATGGGCCCCCTCTCTAACTACTGGCTGGCCCGCACACAGTAAAAAGTATTAATGTCCCCCTTTTTTCCAGCAGTTCCCTCTGTGTAGGCTGCGGCCAATGTAAAGTCAATGCAAAGACAAAACAGTTTGCCTAACATTAGTAAAAAAAACATAACTCTTGTGCAGTCTGAAAATCCCTCTGACACACAGAGGTTTTATTCTAAGGCATATCCCCTCTATCCTTCGTCAAGTTACCGTAGCTACTGTTAATGCTTTTAGCAGGTAATAACTGCTGCCTGCTGCTCGGCTTCAAGATTTCTAGAAGTCTGTGGATGAATCAGGTTGTGTACAATTGTTAGAAATTATTGTCTAATTGCCTAATTTACTACTGTCCATTTTCACAGTTAGTCTCCCTAATAAGAATCTGTTTGCCCCTGAAAGGATTAACAGAAATGGGAACATAACATGGCTTAGCTCAACATCAGGTCATTTTGATATCAGTTTTTTTCTTCACAGGTGGACTAACTCCAGTCTCATCTGAAGAGTGATAAATTACAAGCAAATAAAAAGCTTTTTGTGCCATTTCTCATCATAATTTCTATGTCAGACACCATTTGTCTAATGCACATTTTTAAGCTAAGGAATCACATTTCTCCATATACTTTTTTTTTTCCTCTAGCATCCATTCAGCACATTCAACTAAGTATCTGTACATCTTTAAAAGAGGTGACCATATCAATTCAGTATTAAATTGAAGCAATGTTTTACTGAAACAGAAACAACCCACAGTGACTTGAAAAATCCTTGTGTCTATTCATGAAAAGATGAAAATTGTTTTTTATTAATTTGACCCCGTGTCTAAATGTGGATTTTCAGGCTATTATTTAAGACATTCAGCATGGATTTTACCTTGCCACACTCCAAGCAGACTAGGAAATGAGAAAACAATGGAACCATAATTCTGAAAGGCTCTAGTGCATCTGAATGTCCATAAGGAGGGACAGAAGGAAAAATTAATTGTACCTCCAACAATTTTCTGGGTTCCTATTTTCTTCTCTAAGCCTTCTTACTCCACTTAGATAACATAAGTAGATTATGTCTACAGCATTAAATGGCATTTTTAAGGATATAGTGCTTTAACATTAAATTCTTCCCTTCTTCGGGGCACAAACTGTCCTTTCTTATTTGTACAGTACACAAGCAGCGCCCAGCATAATACAACAGTGATTCTGACCAGGGTCTCAACCAACTGTGCAAATATTAGTACTTGTAATATTATAATAGGAGGTCATTATAGTTAATACTGGGTCATGCCAAGATATCCCAGGGGGATGCATCAAAGATGAATGTGCACAGGTAAATTGTCGTCTCCTTTTCTAGAATCTAAAGGGGAAAGGTTTCAGACCACTTCTTGTTGCTCCTAATATGAAAGTACAGGCTTATCTTCAAAAATGTATTTAAATCAGAAACATAAAGTACTATGAAAAGAACTATCAGGCCATCCATGAATTTGTTTTAACAATCCAACAACATCACCATTTCTCATTCATCCACTTAGCTTAATTTTCCTACCATCACTTTCATTGCTGAGGTTGTCTCTATTAAGCCATTTTTTGTGCATCATTAACTTTTAACCAGGCATCGATAGCTTTATTGTTTAAATTGCGTATCACTTTATTTAACGTCAGCATTTCTTCTGGCTCCTGACATGAAGTCACATTTTATAACTAATTAAATTGATCCCTGGGAAGCAGAAGCCACTAAACGGAATTATTCGTACCCAAGTGTCAATATATTAAATCAAAGGGCTAATGAGTTGGGTCACTGCTTCTTTTATCTGAAAGCTACTGCAGAATAGAATTCATACCAACATCTACATTCTGCTTTACCAATCAATTTTATTTAAACCAAAGGTAACTAATTAATAAATTTTGATATAGCTGTAAATAATACATTTAAGCCAGTTTTTACCACATGCACACATGTTAAGGTCACTTTCTTAGGCAGAAAAAAAATGCTTTGTTATACAAACTGCCTAAAAGCCTATTTTTTGAACTTCAATGTGTAAAGAACATTACTTCTAGGTCATAGGAAGCTTTCAAAATGACCTAAAAGGTGTTTCGTAAGTAAACAGTTTTGAGAACTTTTCAGTTTTCAGCCATTTCTATTATAGGCGTAAATAAGGATGAAAATTTGCCTCTTGGAACTGACAATACCGCCTAACGAAAGTGATTAAGAAATGACTAAATTTGTCATGTCAGCTTTTCCTATAGCTCTTGCAGCTGCTGAGTAATATTTTGGATGCTTTCACTATTTACATCTGGACACTACTTTTAAAATTCATCACCTAATAATTCATACCATTCACAGATTTAGTCACAGTTCAGCTTTCTTTGACAAAAGGTTTGTAGATGGTTCACAAAAGCTATCTTTACTGAAGTTGTCTTCAAACTAATCTGTTTATGTCCACATTGTTTAAAAATACATTCTGAAAATCTCTCATGCCTCAAAACCACATTTTAACGCCTATTTGTTTTGCTTGAGAGCCAATCAACTCCTCTTATTTTATAACCTTTGAAGAGTTCATTTGTATGGAAACAGCAAGTGCACTTCGACACTTACTAATGTTTACAAGCTATTTATAAGCTATAATTATGCTTGAAGTCAAAGGGTATTAAAAAGAGAAAGAAAAGTTAAAAAAAAAAAAAAATAACAGGTTGGGTGTCATTGCCGTGCTTTGCTTGACACAAGGATGGGTGGAAATACACCTTCTTGTAGAAGCCCTCTCAAATCATGACCTCGTGCCAGCTCCTGTGAGCATGCAAGGCGGCAGAGGGCAGAATGGAGACTCTTGGATGACCTAAATAACTCATTTTTTGATGCAGCTTGCCATACACATAAGAAGATCAGAAAAGAGAGTGAAATAATACTTTCTCTCATTCATTCATCCTCTTTCCCACAGCAAATAGGAGTCTGAAAGGAACGAGAATGAGACACCACCAGCTCCCTAATCTACACCTACGGCTGCACCCCTTACGCAAAACAAACTACGAAATTATAAACGGGTTTAAAAGAAATACCTGAGCAACCATTGAAAGCAAGGCTGTGATTGTTCACTTTAAATCAATGGTTATTTTAACACATAATGATGAATTAAAAATAGGATGGCAGCAATGTCCTTCTAAAACTCGGTTTTGTTGTTTTACCACTAAGATCAAATGCAACACAAGGAACACCACAGATGTTTTTAAAAAATGCATGTTCTTGTACCCACACATCATTTGCTTTTTCAAACAGTAAATTAGGGGTTTTCGGCCGGCACAGTGGTTGCCTTATAAAACAACTTTAAATAGTCACTTTTATCCATTTATAAATGGATATGCTTTGGAGGGTCAAGTATGTGCTGTTGTTTCACACCACAAATGTTTTCCTTCATTTCCAATGGTTAAATGTCATGAGAGCGCTTGACCCCACTACAGAACATCATTCAGTATCTGGGGGAAGCCACAAATATGGCTGTACCTGTGGCTGGCAGGAGACCATTTTAAAATAAAAGATCATTTTAAAAGTGGATTTTGTAATAGTGAGACATTTGCACCTACAAATGTTTATTAAATATAGACTGTCTTAATATATATAATATATATGTAGCCTTTGTTCTTCTCTAATATAATTTTTTTTTCAGATACATAAAATATTTGGAGCTGTAGCAACACTGTCCCATAGTTAGATTAACGGGATACCAGGACTGGTCATTGAATATATGTAGAATTTTTTTCCCATTTTGACTGCTTAGGAGAAAAATACTTTTTTGATACCAATGGAGAAGTCCTACATAAGTATTCAAGTCTTTGGTAGAAAGACAGACATAAAACACAATGGTGCTACAACTCCATCAGTCACAGTTTCTGTGCAAAGCACAGAGGGGGTTTTGTGTAAAGAATGTTTCAGAACTGTGTTATGGAATTATGTTGTTGCCTGAGTTCACTGAAAACAATTTTCAGACTTGATGCTGGAGAGGCACTCGAAATAAATGCTTTAAGGTAGACAATTGTAGCAAAATCTGTCCACAGTAGTCCAAAAATCATGCTGTAACTGATAGCACCAGCAGCATGTAAAATTGTTAAGTACAGTTGAAATTAAAAGAGAAGTTTCATTTAGAAAAGGTTCAAATTCCTATCAATTACAATGGCAACAACTGTTAGTAAAACATGGGTAACTGAGGGGAGGAGGAGAAGAAAGCATTGTTTTCCCAAAGCAATATGGTTCACTGCACATTACCCAGCTGATGTTCAACCAATACTATAGTTAAATCATATAGAAATCTGTTTTTTCAGCTAAGCTACCTAGCAAAGATCCTGATGATATATTTGAGGTTCAGTACTGCCCATGAGAAAACAAAGCTTGGGAATAATGTAAAATCTACCACTAAATATTTAGTATTGGCCGAATAGACTTGCTGGGAAACTTATCTGTCATCACATTCAAAAATTGGTTTAGCTTATGGGTTTGGAGAGTTTGCAAAAATAGAAAAGAATGGTCCTTACTAGGGATATTTTCAAATTCTTTTACATGGTGTTTTTCACCGATGATTGCAAAATTATCCAATTAATTTATTTAAACTCCAAAAAATTTTTTATTTTTAGAAATAAGCAATCTGGAACACATGGTCAAGAAAGAAATTTAATTTCTATGTTTTTAAAACAAAATCACTCCTTTACATCTGATCTCTTCAGGGTTGTTTTTTTTTTTTTGGGGGATGGGGGGGGAATGTATAAATACTAGTGGCAAATTAATTACAGTATGGGTGTCAGCATTAGAAAAAATTACTCAGGATTCATAAGGGAGTTGGAGATGGACACATAAAATCCAGTTACCATACCAGTGGTTGGTTTTTGGGGAGAAAAGTGGGAAGGGAGGGTTTGCAGATGTTAAATGCAAGCACACACATTAATAACCATTAAAATGGAAAAAGAATTGCTCACTAACATGCTAATGCCAATATTTTAAAAGAATTTTTCCCCTAGTTTTTGCCAGTGATTTCACTGTTATGCCATTGCTGTTACTATACTCCAGTGGAAAGTGATTTGTTGATATCCCCTTAGGTCATTCCAAGTTGTATGGAGCCTACAGCAATTAGCTGCTCAAGTTTCTGTCAGTTTTCTGGTACTAGACTTTCCTTTTCATGCAATTTTTCCCCCTGTTCATTTATATTAGATGCTTGTGGTCCTCTTGCTCTGAGCTATACAGATAACAATTAAGCTGAAATGCTCGAGACAAATTTACTGTTCTTTGTACTCTACAGTTAGCACAACAATTTCGGCACCTAATATTCTGCAAGAAAAAAGGCAGAGAAAATGTTGTAAGAAACATGAACTATTTATGTAAATTTTTATGATTTATCTTGGCAATTTTTTGCTTATGATTTTCTCTAAATGTGAGCTCTTGAATGCCTACACATAGAGACAAAACTAGCCTACATGAAAATTTCAAAACTGATGCTACATGAAAATTGTTGAAGTAAAAGGACAGATTGCCTTTATCTCTTCGCTCCTTTGGAATCTGTATTTTAAATCCTGCCTGTCTATATATTTGTATGCATCTATTACCTTTTCTCCACAACTTTTATGAAACCAGTATATTATTATGATTAGTTAAAAATCAACAAACTTTGGGGAACCCACATGCTTTTGGTGCAATAAAATGGACATTCACATTTTTTAACCTAAACACTTTGGTACCTTATTTGCAGGTGTACTCTGAGATTATATGCCTAAATGATTTCCATTTCTCCTGAAAAGAAATTGTTGGAATTAATTGCTCCTACCATAAGTTGTGCCCTGGAAGCTGGTGTAGGGAAACCAGTCTGAGAAGTATCGGGGCCTTAAAATATGTAAGATGCTCAAGATTATTTTGGTAAAATTAAGGAAGCAACAATTGCATTGGATTTCTGTGGCAAGTTGAACACAAAGCTTTCTAAAATATACATAACAGTTATCATGCATGACATTTATTTTCATCCATTCCCTAAGCAAAAAGGATAATTAAAAAGCAGAGCTCTAGGAAACCTGATGATTTCATTTTGCAAGGATTTCTACAACCACTTCTTTATTTTTTTTGTTGAATTACTCAAAATGAAGCAACAGCTAGAGGATTCAAAGTCAGAAATCATGCCAGCCTCACAGGAAAATCACTTGCTGGACATTTAAATACATTCTAGCTACGTTTGAAGCATGTAAATTAATCTTGCTAAGGGTGAAATTAAAAGAATTCCAGTAACAGATTAGTATTACTGGTTGAAAGAGTAGTAGTGGTAAAATATTTCTCAAGAACTACCAAAAAACCATAGAAGAGAACTGAAGGCTTAGACACACTCACTAACAGATACAATTTGGGATTTTGCTAGTGCAAACAGACATGCAAACAATTTTTCCAGGCCACTTTCCAAAAGCCTCTGAGAATACAGCCTTAAGTGAGTATAGTTTTTCATGAAGGATAACAAACTGACAGCCTAAGAGCTGGAAAACTTATAGGCAGGTACACAGTAAAAACACTATAGCTAGTGAAAAAAAAAAAAAAAAGAATCAGTGATACTAAAAATTAAATGAACTGGTGGTATTTCATCTCTGTGTTTATCTATCTCTGTAACATATGGCTTTTGTACTTTGCATGAATCACAATGAAGCATCAAATCCAAAAGTCAAGAGACAAGTTCACTGTATATGTAAAAAGAATTCACAAAAATGACTCTGTCAACTGCTCCCATTCAAAGGCCTGAATGAACAGGCTTTATAAATACGGGGTACTCATGGAAGCCTGCACAGCCAAGTATGCCTGCAACCAGATATTTCCTATGTGAATAACTAGACTGGGAATTTTCAAAGGCTTGTAGTAAGCAGTTTCAGCAGCAAATTCTCTCAGCCCTTAGTCACATGTTCCTTAAAAGGAAATCATTAGCAATCTAAAAACTCCCTTTCTTTAGTGTTTTCCAATGTATGCTCAATGTACTGAGACACACTGTAAGTGATACTAACCTATGCCTGAAACAGCAACCAACAAGTCTATACTCTCCTATAAAATACCATACACATTCACTGAAGATATATTATGTACCTAGCATGTTCCCCAGTTCATATCTTCCACATTATTCAGACCCTACTTCGTAGATAATAAAGCCACATTCTAAAACATTTTAAAGTGGTCTTCTGAGCCCAGCACTCAGACTCAGGTTATCTGTGTTCAATTCCCAGCTCCACTCAGGCTTCCTGTGAGACCTTGAGTAACTCACTTAAGTGTCTGAGTTTCTTGCCTGTAAAATAGGATAAGTAAAACTTCCTTTTTATAACGCTCTTTTGACTCTTATCTAGAAAGATTTTGCAGTTCTTTAGGGAGAGGCACATCCCTTACTTCTTAGAAGCAATTGTGACTGAAGATCATCCATACCATGACAAAATCTCCAGCACATTTGAACAGGATTGACTACTCCAGTACAATTCCAATAGTCTCAGCTCAGCTCTATCAGTGACTTCCAATTAATTGTGGTCAATATCTGATATTTCAAGGGGGAAAAAAATAATTACAGGAAAGAAAAGATGGCTTTTTGCTAACTTTTTAAACAAAAGGATTATGTGTTTTAAAAGGAATTTAATTGGTAATTTTAGCAGAGAACTTAACTCCTTCTCCCATATTTCCTACCAATTGCTCAGATTTTTTTAGTATATTGAAAAGAATCTTGGACCTTTGCTGTTTATTTCTCTGGTACCCACTTGCTATGTATAACCAGCAATACTGGAACTATGCACACTGTTCAACTGTATTTTTCATCTGTTTTTATTGGAGATGTGTAGGAACCTTATGAATCTCTCTCTTTCTCATGGTTTATATTGCCCTCAGTTATTCCTGATAAAAAGCATAGTCTGATAGAGCACAGCTGGGCAGAGTTTATGCAGTGTGTGTGTGTATGAAAGCAAAGATTGTGACTAGATGTGCAGTTTTATCACCCAGGATATCCAGGGTATCTGGTAGAAGTAAACTGCTGGAATTTGGGAATGATTGTATGAATTAGTTGTGGTTATTTTTTAAATTCAAGAAATAAATGATACAATAAGGCTATTTTTAAATGAAAGATCATTAACAACGAATCTTTTCAGAACATCACCATTGTGCAGAGACTTCAGTTTCTTCAGTATTCTTAGATCTTTGATTATTGTTTTGATTTTCAAAGCACTTTTAAACAATAAATGAATTAAACAACTAACCACCTTTTCCATAACTGGGGCTATGAATATTAACCTGATATTATTTCACATGCAGAAGTGGCCTTTCTCAACAGCAAGTAAGAAGTCAGAGGGGTGTAAAAAAAAAAACAAAACCACAAACACAACAAAAAAACAAAGGAAAAATGGTAGAACAAACTAATGGACAGAGGAAAGAGGATTTTTCAAAGATAACCAGCATAGACAGAGACTTGTCATGCATACATATCTATTTCCCACCTTTTAACTGTCTCTATGTACTGTGTAAATTTTTCATACTATTTTACCTAAAATTTGCCTCCTATTAATTATAAAATTAGTCAGAAGAAACTCATGTACTTGCAACCATATAAGACTAGAACTACTCCCCAGTAAAAATTTCTGTCAGCATAAAGGAATGACCTATATAAATACTGTATTTTTTATTATTCAGAACTTTCTTCATTTTTTCCACTTTTTCCCACCACTCTACTTAATATTTCTGCATGCTTTTTTGCCAAAACAAATTCAATATCTTTGATGGTATGATGTGTGTATAATCCACTTGTGATTTTTCAGTTAAAGAAGCTATCCCAAACTCAAGGGTGTTACAACTTTTTTCTACTGCTACTCCATATTTTCACTTATACCCCCGTGTATTCGCATATGCATTTTAAACACTTCTCTAAAACACCAATAATCCCCCTTTGAAGTACTGAATGGAAACCAAAAGATCAGACATTTTTAGTTCATGACTTTTCTCTCACTACAGGAAGCACTCTGAGATCATAATTTGACAGCAATTTCCCTTGTCTTCCAGTTTTGAGTTGTTTTCCACAGCAGTATTTTTCCAAGTACACAGATTTTCTTTGGAGGTGCTATCAGGCCACAGTTCATAGATCAACAGATGACAGTGAATATCTCCACTGCCTGTTTGCTTCTGGAATGCAAACTGTTAAAATAACAAGTGACAGAAGAGGTTTCACAAGTTCAACGACAAATACAGCCAATGGATTTTTGACTTTCAGGCATTTGACTTTACTGTCTACAGAGGTGAAAGCTTCAGCTGAAGCTTTTCCTGTGATTGGGCTATTAATAAGGACTCTCTCCTTTTGGATTCTCTCATTCAACAACAGGTTCTCACGCAGCAACTTTTTTTGTGTAAAGGTACATGTAAGAAACCCAACTTGTCTAAAGAAGTATGGAAAAAAATCCCTCACCTCAGTCTAGCTGTCTGCTTTCACAGAGATTGTGGAAACAGTTTTCTCTGAAACATCTATTTTTCTGTCAAATTCAGCTGAAATCAACCAACATACTGAAAAGTCAGTGGCATATGCTCTTTGACACACAAAACAGAGCTCCATAGAGCTCATTTTCAGAGACAATCAGGCTAACAGTACAAATCTGGTATCTTCCTTTTCTATGCAAATTGCAAATCTGGCAGCTCTAAAAGGTTCTTTCCCTCTTGTTGTACTACAAGGTCTCTTCACAGCACTGACTACAATGCCACAGACAACATCTGAAACAGGCAATTTCACAAGAAAAACTATTAGAGCTCCTACAATCCTAAACTCCACTTTATAGTGGAGCTGCTTGCAGGATGCAACACCTCACTCCTCAAAGTGGAAGGTCTTCCCACTCCAGTGCTTTCTTTCTGCAGTCCCTCTCCCAGGCACTCATTCCCATGCTTGTTCTCCTGCCAGCCCTGGTGCCCCCTTTTCTGTGAACCTACTTTACTCACTAAACAGAGTGAATCAAACTGTGTAGCTACTGATCTCTGCACTTTTCTGCTGAGATGAATGGAGATTTCAGGAAGTGTAGGGCTTCCTTTGCCCAGAAAGATGCCTCTGATCTGTGAAGTATCGGCACAGGAACCACAGAAAATACAAGATGTGATAAATGAGTGAGTGCTGGGTAAATCAGTAACACACTGTTTAAGTCAGGCCTTGTTTAAATGTGAGGGTTAAAACATCCTGCTGTGCCTCTGTAAGACGGAGCCTGTGCTCATATATTTCTTACACAGTCCTGGATTCAGGCTGCATCCAAGCTAAGTTTGGACCTCATATCAGATGGAGACTGGGCTCTACTCCACTCCTGTTATAACTAAGTCTTCCTTTCAAGAGAAGCCCAAGGAGCTGAGCTGGATGGGGTCCATGACACACACCCATGCATTTCCCTCAACGGGATAGCAATACCACCAAGCTGTTGGGTACTCTTGGAGTATAGTCACATAGATGGGATATAAATCCTGAAACAGGACTGGGAAGCACATAAACTCAGCCAACAAAGAGTCTAGAACAGAGAAGAAGCAAGCAAGTAGCTTTCTCTGAGAGCTGCATCATAGTTTTTTAAGATCCTTTCATGATACTGTGTAATTTTACGCATCACAAAAAAAACCAAACCAAACCAAAACAAAACAAAAACCCAAACAAAAAAACCCCAACAACAAACACAGATCACCCAGTCAAACACACCATACTTTTCTAACACTCCTGGTTAGGAAGTTTGCCCAGCTTCCCTAGGACGAGATCATTGAATGCAGGTGAGTCATTACGAGGAACTGGCCTGCTGTGGTTATAAAATTAGATAGCCTTTTACATTAGAAACAGGACTGATCATAAACCTATCAATGAACACATGGGAAAAAAATACAAACTGCCAGGAGAAAATTATGGTCCAGAGATAAAAATTAATAGTGAAGTACTCAACAAAGTTGCAAATTTTTTCCAGGCACAGTTGTACCTCCTTTCTAAGATACACAGAAATAGCTTATTATAGTTTAAGAAAAATTGTTTCTAGTTGTGAATTACTGAAAAATAATTTAAAGTTTGAGGATTAAATGTGAAAACTACAGATCTCTCTCAAACCCTCTTACTATAGTAATACTCTAATGACATTAATTAAAGCACTTCTCTTGCTGTTATGTTAGATAGAACACTTGCTCCCAGAGTATGGAGAAATATGAAAAGAAATAAATGAGGTGAAACTTATTTCCGAAAATGTAAGTCCCCAATGCACCTAAACCTTAATCATTTCAGTTTATTTCCATAAATTTAATTTAGATAGGACTATTGTCAACAAATTCATAGTATTGCCACCAAAAGTTCAGAAAGCATTAGTTTCACAAAATCTCATGTGCATAAACTGGAAAGCATTTTAACTATGCCTCAGCAATGCAAGCATAACAAAGGGAAGAACCTGAGAGCTACAGCTGGTGACAGACTGACTGTTTCTTTAGAGTAAAATCTCCCAGTAAGACCTTGCTTCGTATTGTGCTGCATATTCCAAACAGATCATGGGAACTCCATACAGAAGTCTAACTGGTAAATGTGCAGGAAATATGTAGGGTGAGATGAAATGTATCACCAGAAATTAAATCTTTTTCATTCTGTTTTCCTTGACATGTGCAGACCCTCTGCAAAAGAAGGAAAGAGGACAGTATTTTGGCCAATACACAAGGCTCTGTTTCCATGGGAAGCATGTGAATATCCAGAACAAGCAGTTTGGTAAGCAGTGTGATTTATGAATGCTTGTTTCCCATGGTTTTGCATGAGCTGCAAAGTCAGAGTTTTGTTTCTCTGCTGTCTGTAAAGTACAAGCTCAGATCAAAACTTTGCCTGAAGTTAGGGCATTGTAACATCTCTTTCCCAAGTACAGTATTCAAATTCTAATATGGGAAGAGCTTAGTCTAAAGCCTTTACTTCCAGGACAACCTAAAAGGCTTTATAAGAGCCACTAACTTTCACGAGATTTAACTGAAGGCAATACCTTTTAGGCTTTTCCTATATCTCAAATGTGCTTACTTAATTATCTAATGTGTTCAAAAACTCTTCAGCTAAAACTCTGACAAATGCACAGCACAGCCATTTGAAAGTCCTTTCTTTAGGAAATCAAGTTAAAAAATGCTCTGGTTTTGGGAGATTGTGTTGGGTTTTTTTCTTTAAATCTAAATGCTGTGATAAATACAGGAAACAAACAGGCAAATTGACTTCTGAAATTTGCATTCATTATGACCATTTTATGAAAGTAAGCTGCAAAACGGTAACAAACCTCCCACAAGACAAAGGCAGGTGCTGGTAAACATAGGAAAAATATCTAGGAAGTGAGGAGAAGTGCAACACTGAGTCAAAGCATCAGGCAGCAAGAATGTGAGAAAAAAAGTGTTGATTATTCCTTCTTTCCTCAGTAGACCGATATGCTACTTTTACATGATTAACATTTCATTCTGGTAACCAGACAACAATGCAGCGATGGAATAAAAGTTCATTCTTAGATGGTAAAAGTAAGCATTAGTCCATCTTCTTTTTTTCTATTGTAAAAAAAAGCTAAGTTAAGTACTGTGGAGCCACAGCTTTAATACTCTCTGCAGCTCTTCACAAAAGCCTCAATGAAATCTGTGCCCTGTCATAGCATGACAAGAAGATAATCTGTGTGGGACCTTCCTTTCTGATTAGGAGGTGCTTTCTCTTAATCAGATGGAAAGAGAGTCTCTTAGTAAGAAACTCCTCCTCCTCCAGAAAATGAAAATGAATAATTAGAGAAAGTCAGAATCTACATGAAATCCAGGTTAAACCATTTTCCATAGGCCTTATAACTACCAAATGTCCCTGCATATATGTAGTTCCTCAACTTCATCCTAAACAGAGTTTTAATCCAGGCAAGATTTCAACCTGCAATAGAGGGCTTTGTATCATTAACATCTGAATGTTTCCGGATGCTGCAGCTCATCAGGTGTTATATACTTTGTCGTCTCTAGAGAGAAAGGAAACAAATGGGTGACTCTAAGCCTTGCTGGTTGTAAATTTGTTACCAGGATGAAGAAGGCATATATATCATTTCTATTTTGTGGAGGTATTCCTGATTTGCAGAGAGAAGTAGGATCTGGGTCAGGTTTGTGACTTCTATCAAATGAGAATTCATTTTTTTAATGAAAAAAAAAGTCAGTTTATTTACTTAATAATGACTTAAAAATATAAAACCTTCTCAATGAGTGCTAAGGATCTCTGTGCTCCTTCCTATTACTATTTTTCCATTCTTTAGCATGAAAAAGCAAAGCCCTGAGAGGAAACAGTAGATAAACTAAGTCCTACATCCCATTCCAGTGATCCATCATCCATTCCATTCTTCTCAAAAAAAAAAGAATGAATATTCTTCATTTAAAATGCTACCTCTAAAATCTTTAATTCTTTTTACTGCTAGAACACTGTCTACTCAGGAATCATTTAAAGCATTTAAAGGTTTGCAACTATTTTCATTTTTAGCATTCTGCAACCTTTAAACTGAGCATTCACCATCTTCCTATATATACAATGGAAGTTCAAAGAATAAAATCTGTTTATTTGCTCAAATAATTCTATGAAGATACATACTTATGTTGCCTAGATTATATCATGGATATACTAAATGGAAATACTGCAAATAGGAAAAAAAGTAATTCTTTAATACTTTTTGAATTAAATTTTTTACATAGATCTGAGAGACTAAGCTCCACAAGAAACTTCAAAAACAATTCTTATAATTATAATCATTATATATTAAATATAATAATAATGTAGCATATTATATTGGTTCTGAAGGGGCATTTCAACTGGAAATTTAAAATAAGGTTATCATACAAAAACTACATGGCAAAGCAACCATGCAAGGGATGACAAAAAATTTTTCTAACTTACCTTCTTAGCCTTGGAAAGACTAAGTCTTGCATCCAAAGTTAAACATATAGCTTAGTAAGAAAACAACCAAATTTATTTGGTTCAGGCTTGATTTGAAAATCTACAACACTGTTATTAAAAATAAAAGAAAACAAACACAACACAAAAAAAACCCACCTTAAAACATACACGAGGGATCCAATTTTTAAAAAATTAAATCTGTAACGTTAGGCAGTGAATAATCTCACAAAGTATTCCCAGGGCCTATGCCAAAGACACAGTGCTAATATTACCTGTACAAACTCTATATAATATGGGAAGCAGCACTCCATTAGACGCTCTAGCTTCTAAATTTTACCCTTTCACATTAAAAGGCTTGTCTCAATCCAAAAAGCAAGCTGCTTCTGCTGAGGTCAACTCTCCGATTGCTACTGTTGTCTCAGTTTCCACAAATGTGTATGCACCATGTCCTGAGCACAGGCCATGAGCTTTGATGCCACATGTCCAAAAGGCTGCTCCCTATGCCCATGTGGAAGCCTGTTCAGCCCATGACCTCACAGAGCAACGGGAGAACACTTTTTCCCACCTGTTTGGGTTCTGATTTTAAGATCAGCATGTTCTGATTGAGAAAAACCAAACAGGCTGCCTGTTTCACAAGAAAGTTTCCTGTTTGTTTCAGAATAGGAAATAAGCCTGAAATCACGTACTATCTCTTGACAAAGTGGTTTGCTAATGGTGACCATGACGTTTTCAAACCTGTTGCACTGGAGTGGTTCATCTTTCTTTCAAGGTAACAACAGAGTTTGCTAACACTGTCCAAAGAAAATAAATGTGGTTTCCACATTTAAAAAAAAAATTACATGATTCTGTCAAACAACTGACCTGTTCTCCACAGAGAATGCCAACTGCCAGTAACACAGGAGGGACCCAAGGCCCGCATTGGAAGAAGGAAAACACCTACTTCTTGTATGAAGTAGCACCACCAGACTACTTGAAATGCACCATGTAAAGGTCTTCTGGGACCAGACACATATTTAAATATGTATTGAGCGGCTTATAAAAAGCATACCACACTAGATATGTAATTAAGTAAATATTAACATGTTTTATATATGCTAAACCATTTATCTGGACAATATTAATTATCACATTTACAATAAGGCAATAAGCACTAAGGACAACTCCTACTACTATATGTGAGACAAGGAAAGACTGGAAAATGAGAGGAAGACATTGGAAAAAGCTATTTCACTGCACAATTTGAAAAAAAATTCTTTCCAAGGGCTTAGATGATGATTTTCTTTGCAGACTCAAAACAAAATGCATGTGCTATTTATTTTATTTTTTTAATTATTATTTTTTGGTCAGCAGGACCTTTAAAGGAGCTACTTCACAAAGAGAAATAATACCTTTGTAATTTTAATGTATGTTTCTGTAAAATGAGAGTGGCAGTTCCATGTTAATAAACCCTGTTTAAAAAACAAAGGGTGTTTTTTTTTTTCAAGTTTAAAAAATAAAAAGGGGGAAAAAAAATCAGTTGCTGAACTATAGTGAGTAATTAGCCCCTTAGCATCCCCTTTCTCCAGGAATGCTTCCTCCTGAGCTGGCTCTTTTAAATAGCTCCAGTCCTGGCTGCCTTTGTTGAGCTTCGAAATTGTGCACATATGAGAGAAATTAAGCCCTCATTTAACAGGGACACATGCCTGTCAAGTCCAGAGGAACAAAGGCTGGTCCCTGGGGGCTACTCAGCTCCCTGAGGCTGCCACTCATTCTGTTAGCAATGCTTACCCTTTACAGATTGTGTATAAAACCCAATAAATCATTTCGTCTGCTCTGGTTAATATACACACGAGCCCGGGACTTTCTTCAAAGTATTTTTTCCTGTTGCTTGCAATTCTATTCGTTTATTAAGAAGTGACCTCTGTTTGCCAGAGTGTAGCCAGGTTTTTACCTTTATGTAATAACATTTATGTGTGTGAAGTAAACCTGAAACATTTACTGTTAGAAATAAAGACATTTGATGCTACATCTATTTCACACAGGAAATGCTTTATTGCTCTTTAATGGTCAATAATCATCAGTGTCTATTGTATAAATTACTAGTATATTTATATTCTGCTCCTCCTAAAGTTACTTCTAAAATGTAAGCATATTTCAACTGATAGAAAAACAATAAGGTAAATAAAATTATGTACTTATAGCCTTGCCTAGGGAAGAGAGTCTTTTCTCAATTAAAACAAACCCAAAAGGAAAGTAATATAAGAAGAATTTCATTTTAGTTTTGGTTTTTACAAGGTGTTATCACAAAGACACATGTATGTTGTCCTGGATAAAACAAATGAAAAAGGATGGTTAAAAAAAATTAACTAAATTGTACAAAGTGAGAACTGGAGTAAACACATGAAAGACAAAAATATTCATATACAATATATCAGCTACCTCTGAGCACTCTATGGTGGATGGACACACTTATCCCCAAATACAAATGCACACATAGAGCAGAGGAATATTTTACAGTGAATAAAAAAAGACAAAATGAAATGCTGTCATTTCCACAGCATTGAGCTTTTTTTTATATTTAAAAAGAGGGTCTAATTCTGTACTTCTAGTACTAGACTGACATAAGTGGAGAGAACATGAACAACACCAGCTGAGGAAATGGCACCCTGCACTGCATTCAATGAAGCAAAACTCTCACTAAGTTGAGCGTGAGTTTTTCCTTATCCTTCAGTGTAGGATTAAGCCAATACAGACAAGTCAGTGGTGTAGAATAAAAACAAATTAAAGTGCAGAGTTGTATCTTCTTTTCATGAAATGGTGAAAGCAATATTTCAATGCCTGCTATTAGCATGGACCTTTTTTAATTTTGTCCACTCTGCAACTTTTAACTAACACATTGAAAGCATGACATTTCTCAAGCAACAATATTATGCTTTGTATTTAAAACCACAAAATAAAGAAGGCTAACTGTTCTGACAGCTTTAATCCTGATGATACTCGGAGACCCAAGTAAAAAGAAACTGGTACAGCATGGAGTTTTCCCTGCTCAGCAGGCAGAGAAAAAGCAGGATCTGGATTTGATAAGTAAAACCAGATATAGTCGATGGTTAGATGTTAAACCCTTGCAATTAATGGAAAACATCAACGGTCCAATGAACTTGCATATCAGTGGGGTCTTTGAGAAAGCCTTTTCTCCCATCTTGTTAAAAACTCATCAGCTGTACAACAGTCACAGCTTTTTTTTTTTTTTGGGTGTGTAAAGAATCGTGCATGTTCCACTGTTGTCAGAGGGGAATATGTGTAAGATATCAAGACTCCAGGTCCTATTTATATATTTTTAAAAACTCTGTGCATGTTGCTAGTGATATTCCTCACAGCAAACTCGTGTCATTATAGCAATGAAAAGCGACAGGATTATTACCTCAAAATGAGGTGCTCTACAACTATGAAGAGGTGGCCTATTTGTCCTGAAAGATCTGATGGTCGAAAAAAACTGTTGTTACTGTATATTAAAATAAAAATATTAACAAAAAATTACCTTATAAAAACAAATTTCTGTAAAGAAAATATATTATACCATGCCTCCGCAACACTGAAAGTGACAGAAATGCAATAAATAACCTACTTCTTAGTAATAAAAATTGTACGATGCATTGTACCTCTCTACATTGTTCAACTTAATAGGGATCCAGAAGCTTCACCTCCACCATATATATATATATATATGAAATGCACTTCTGAATTATTAACTGAACAGAAATCAAAAAGGAAAGTGGGTCTAGTATGTAGTCACAGTAACAGTCAGGAATGATTCTGTAAGTATAAGTAAATGAAAAGTAAGCTATTTTCAGCAAAAATAAGTGTGTCATAAAAGTAGTTATCATTCTGGAAAGAGTCTGGCTAAATCCGATTTGTTGTGAGTAAGGGCTGGGCTCAAATAAAACACCCTGATCCAAAAGTCACAAAGCAAAATAAAGACACTCATTTGAGCAGAATTTGTTTCATTTCTCAATGCCCATGTCAGATTTACCTGGTTAACAGAATACCTGTTTCTACAGTAGGCCATAAGCAAGAATTATTCAGGCTGGATTTTACCCCTTGAGCAAAAGTGATCAGAAACTGAGCCACTTTATCCACCTACTCTTTACTCTTTGCATCAAAATGCAAAACGTTACCGTGAAAACAAGGGAGAATATGCAAAGGTGTTATATGCTATGTATGCCACTGACATAATACTTTAATAGGATATGCTGTAATTTCCTGCAATTAATATCTTAGCAGAGCTATAAAGGCTTTTTTCCAAAATTATACCATTGCATTTACAACACTAAAATTAACGTTGTGTCAACCTTTCCATTATAAGCCCCCTTTTTCAGAGGTTTATAACTTGGCTGTAAAAATATATTCTGGCCTAAAATGTGGCGTGCAAGATCTCCATTTAAAGACAGCCATTTTGGTTAAATAAAAAACATTATTTAATGTCTGTTTCAAGTAAGTGTCTTGAACGCCTTATAAACTGCGAGGGATCGCCAAGAAACATAGGCATTCTTTCAAAATTATTTTCTCTCCACAATAAGCCACTGTTCAAAGGATGTTTCACAGCCATGGAATTTGCTCTACATCAGTGAGGAAAATATATGGATTTGGGAAACTATAGAATTCACTGAACACAGCCTCTCCACTTGCCTCTTTCTCTAAGACAAGGGCTGTACTTCTGGTCAGCAGTTCGGCCACATGGGAGACTCCAGACAGCTAAAATGGTTTTTGTTTGAGGCCAGGCAGTGGGTAAGAGGAACAAACAACTATTTCTCTGGCTGAAGTGGATTCACTCTGGCTACAAGCTCCAACAGAGTAAATTAAGGCAAGTGATAAACTGACAAAAAGTCATGATAAAAAGTACAAACAAGATGTTAGAGGGGCACCCTACGGAGTCTGAAACCACAGATTTCAGGTCTGTCAAATTTCATATAAGAACTGGATCGAGTCACTTCGGAAATTTAACTAAGGTGCTTAAATTAGGAACCTTGTTGTCTAATCAACAGAAGGTAATTCACAGCACCTGGACTGCTTTATATATGGAGCCAAAAGTCCTAATTCAGTCACCCAAATTAGATATCTAAAATTAGATGCCCCCAAATATCTATATGCTTTTTATTCTGCCTCAAAAGAGTGTTGTGAGGATAATACACTTCAGCTTATGAGACACTCAGATATGCAGTTACAGAGGAGATGAGTATCCTGAAAATATATCACCAATAAAATTCAATGAGATGGAAAAGGGAAAGCTAGAAATGTGATAGTAGCGTTCTTCATACAAATCACTCATCAGAGCAAAAACAAGTGCCGTACCCCCTCTTCTGAGAAAGGTTTATTTATATATTTATATTATATACATTGCTTTGTCAAATACAGAATCTCAGTCTATGCTTAGACTATTAGGTATATATTGCACTATTTTGTTACCAGCCACACTACTCATTTATCTACCTGATCTAGATTTTAAACTAACTATATATTCCTCCAACTGGTTAATCTCTCATTTACAGAATAAAAATGACTAATACATTACTTTAAAATAAAGTTCCCTAACTCAGAAGTGCCTTCCATACTGTGGGGCGGTGATGTGTCTCAAGATGGATTTCACACTTCACCATCAACGGTGAATTTATTTGCTTTTATTATTTAGTGTTACAACTTTAATGTTTTCTTATAGTGTCATTTTGGGTGGGTGAGTAAGATGAATTCAGCATTTCATAATCCACCATTGTATACTGTTTACATCATTTATTTTCTTTTTACTGAATGATTGCAAATTTCAATTTAAAGTTAATAACATTTTGTGGGAGTTACTGCATGAGAATTAAGCGTGGTGATGTCAGTGCATCTCCCTGGAATTTAAAAAATATTTCACTGTGTTATATCATGTGCCGCACAGTATATCAATTTTTATTTCCCATCCCTCAAGTATGGAATGCACACTGTGTAACTTCTAGATTCTCAATATAGACATAATTCACCCAAGCTGTGCAAATGCCCAACTTGCTGAAGATGATATATACAAGATTTATATAAAAGATTAGTTCTTTCAAGGAAGCAAAAGCCTTGCATACAACACAAGCCACTATATTATCTAATTATTTGGGGAGGGGAGTTTCTAATGTTACAGACAAAAGGAAATAGTGTGTAAACTGCAGTCACAAACCATTTTTTCCTTACTTTAACAACAACTTTAAGATTAGGTAGATAAATCCCAGGCAAGGCCATTTACCTTCCTTGAGAATTATGTTTTGACATTTTCGTGAGTGTCTGGATTAGCTGGTTGCAGAAGACAGCAAATATTAGAAATATTCATTCACTTTACTTTTACTTACATGCCATCAAGTGTATACCAAATGTTAAACAACATCTAGTTTGCTCATTTGCTGGATTGCACATACTACTACTTCCTTTATGTGAATTCATAATTCCTGAATGCATTCAGAGAGCAATGCAGTTACTTATTTCTTGCTGTCATGACATTAAATATATTAAAAATAGGTTTTTATGCTCAAATTGCTTCAGTAATACACTCACAATCTGGAATGTTATCACGATTACAACTAAGAAACGCTTTGAGTCCTTAGGCCAGGATTTAGTCCATCTGATAAATTTAAGGTTTTACTGTGAGATTTCAAAAAGTACTTTACAATTTATTTGCTAAATGCTTTTGGCCTTTTTATGTGGGGCTGTACTTCATCATTTTACTGCAAATACCGGCTTCTGCAGACAGAAATTTTGACCTCTGATATCATCACATTCCAGTCTTGCCTGTATATCTGAATATCTTCATAAATCAAATAATTTCAATGCTATTTTCTTAACTATTTTCTTTACTCAGTATCTCCTGATAAGTGTGTCAACTTGTCGGGGGGGGTGGGG
>JAWWEU010000158.1:13268709-13311765 GCA_035583155.1 Acropternis orthonyx
GTCTGGTGCCATTTAAAACAAACAAACAAACCAAAAAATAAAATTCAAACCTGATTGTTTTCCCTCTTGGCCATCACACAGTTGTCAATCACAAAAATCATCACTGAAAAAGTAACTAATTAGAAATGAAAGGCCAATATCTCAAGCATTTTCTGTCAGTCCTGGAATATGTTTCAGTGTAACACTGATGTAAGACATGAAAAAGAGCTGGCATGCAAAAAAGGTTGCTGGTTTTTTCCACATGTCTGTTTGTATAATAAAACAAATTACATTCCCTAAAATCCATGCCACATTGATATCTTTGATATTCCAACCACAATACTAATATCTTAAGTCCTTCCTTGCATGAGGTGCTCAGTTCTGCAAAGCCCACTTACGTGAGTAACACTTAGTATACAAGTCATCAAATACTGTCTTGTGCAAGCATTACTCAAGCAAGTTAGGCTTCATGGGATCAGTCCTGTGGAATAGGCTGCCAGCTGGCACAACTTCCACTCCCAGTTATCCACTTTAGTTTGTGCACATGCCACTCAGGAAGGAAACTGGTTTTCTGTGCTGGAGAGAACAGTACATTACTACTGTGTTATTCCAAATGTTGCCATATTAAAAAAAGAGCATCATGAAGATTGATAGTGGGGATGATACGGACCTGTGCTACCAGAGGAACAGCACCAGAGAGGTTCAGAGCATAATCTCTGCCAAACTCTTTGGGAGCTAGACCAGGGTGTCTGGCTCTGCAAGCACCGACGCTGCCATGGCACGTTGTTCCACGCTCTTGGAATGGGCAGACCACCTGCTGAGAGTGACCCCTGGGCAGCAGTACAGGTGGGCAGCACGTATTTGCTTGATCCTCTGCTGGTATTCAGGAGCTGGTTATGATCTGCCTCTAAATTAAAAGGGCTCAAATCAGAGGCCCTTCTGCAAGCAAAGGCTGTAGAACAAGTGTTTGGGCTCAATGAGATGTTAGCCCCTGGCTTTGGCACAGGCACAGCGGAGAACAAGCCCTTAAGGCACTGGTGAGAGCACAGCATAGCACGCCCTGAGCAAACGAAGCAGCAGGACTTGAACTGGGGTCGCCTATGTCTTTGTTTTTAATTTTAAAACACACATGGGAGAGGGAAAGTGGGAGGACAGCTACTATCATTTTCTGCACCAACACGAGCCTAAGAAACAATGACATTTACTTTGGTTTAACTAATTTCCACACATCAGATCATGTTCAGCACCCGTGTGCTGAAGTCCTATTCTTCAAGTCTGCTGAAATACCACTTTTCAAAACATGTGTGCTAGCATTTGGCCAACACCACCACAAGATCATTTTATTAACTTGTAGCTCATTTCATAGACTGCTGCTCATGTTGCTAACATATGCTATTCTACCATTTACTGCTCTATAATTAGAGAAGTCATATGAAAGAGATACACAAGGCTTAATTTTTGCATTAAATACAATTTGTTTAGACTCGGGTAGATGAAATAAGAAAAAACAAAAAACATCAAACAGTGAATTAGAAAAATGCAAGACAGTTAATTTAACCCTTAAAAGGTCACAGTAAAAAATTTAGAAAACCCAATGCCCCCTCATTACTGCATACACTTTTGAAGATTGAGGCAAGAGTCAAATCCAGAACTACATTCTGCTTTGCTGGGATAAAACCTGTTTCCAGGGAGTGAGGGCCTCAGGAGCAGAGCAGCTAGCAGGATCCTGGCAAACGGGAGACTAAGGTGGAAGATCAGAAGCTTACAAGTAGCACTGGAGCGTGAACCTTTTGCACAGTGTGTCTTTTTGCTTGGGCCACCACCAGGCTGTCATGCTAAAGCATTTGTAGTATGGAAGAGGCTGAATAAAGAATTGACAGAATCACTGGAATATTTATTATAGCATATATTGCTCAGAGAAGGTAAGGATTTTGACAGAAAATTTCAAGCCAGCCAGTCACAAAGATGCCTTTTATTGGGAAAAGCTGGCTTATAATAGATCTTTCGCTTGAGTAATTATCACATGAGGGCTTTAGAACTCATTAATAAGCCAGTATGTAATAATAAATAAAATATGAAACATTTGACTTTGATGTTTAGCATATTTGTCTTTTCTCCATTGGATCAGTTTCAATTTACACCAAGCAAGCTGAGCTGGACAGGAGCCGTGATGCCACACCTACAGCAGAGCCCCGTGAATTTGAATCAGCGATTTAGCAGCCAATTACAAGTTACAGGCACATAACAGCATTTCTCTCTTCCATGTGCACTGAATGTGCATTGCAGAAGGGAGTTAGACACATGTTATTTTTAATACTGAACTGTTTAAAAAGCAGTAAAAATATATACCTGTGATGGCCAGGAATCAGTTCACAAGCAAACTGGAGTTGAAAGCAAATGCATCCTTTCTACTGTAAATTAATAAACTGCAGCTATAGTTTATTAAGCCACCACAATATTTTACATTTTCTACTGCCATAATCTTGACTGCTTATAAATTACTGTACTTTTACCTATTCTTTAATCCAGAAACATCATTATTAAAATGTTTGATGGAGGCTGCAGTGCATGTATCATTACTTGTAAAAGTTAATTAGATTAGATAAAAGAAATAATTAGATTTGCATTTTTATCCTGGTTTTAAACTTCCAAAGATCACAACAGTATGCCTGTGGGCAATTAAAAACAGCATACAGCAGTGAAATATAAAGGCAAAAAAGGTCTGTTTTTCCTGGCTAATTCATGATTGAAGATACAATTACAAAATATTTTAAGGGTTTGCTGAAGCTGGGGGCTATTCCTGGACTTCTAAGCTTTGTTTATAACTCTCTCTCTTTCAAGGGAGTATCTGATCTGTGTACCCTGCCAATAGAAGTATCAAATTGCTTTCAATGGCTTTATTTGGTCCTGTGCAGAGCTTGCTGGAAGGGGATCAGTTTCATGATCAATACAAAAAAAAAAAAAAACAAAACAAAACAAAACAAAAAAAAAAAACGTAGGGGAGAATATTCCCTAGTGCTGGAACAGTAGCATTGCCATTGCTTTTGCTTGTCAAGGCTAAACAGAGTTTACAAAGAGAGACAACCTCAGAGAGCATAACAGAACTGACAATAACTACATTCCAGACTGCATTTTCAGCAAGCTCTCTGCAAGGAGCTTTAACCTGTCTCCGAAAGGCAATAAATGAAAGGTTTGGCTCTTAAAATTGGAGGTCAGTTACATACTTAATGATGAAGCATATCTTTAAATCTATTTCTACTATTATTATCCTAGCAAAAAATTAATTAACCAGGTCAGGGAGGCTATGAAGGCTAATGTGGAATGTAATTATTCCTGATCTTTAGACATGTACTTCACATAAAGAGATAGTCCTTATTCAGCTCACCAGGTACCTCAATTGTCAGTAGTTAATCATGGATAAGAAGAGAGACTCATTGGCTCAGTCTCTTAAGTTTTACTTATGATTCAAATGATTTCTATTCAAAGACAGTTTAAATAGTTGTAATTTTATGTTACTCCTCCTTTGTCTGTTTACTATCATGGTAATCATATTCACTCTATTTGACTGAAACAGAAAATGTAAGAACATCTATATGAAAGTAGAACAGCATGAATGTATAGATTAAAACTAGAAAGAATTATTATTAGGAATAATTTCTAGTGGCTGAATTAAAACAGAATACTTATGAGAGCAGAGAAAACCAGTTTCAGTATGCAATGAAAATTGTACTGATTCAAACAGAAAATGAAATGTTCTGCAATGTCATTGAGCGTAGTAGAGAGGAATAAGGTACAGACAGAAGCAGCTTGGATCATCTGTCAAAGTAATACTCATCACAGGTTTTTGCAGAAAAGCTGAACAACCACTGACCCTTTTAAAGACTTCAGCCACTGTTTAGGACTTGCCCTAATGAAACCTGCCAAGCAGAGGAGGGAAGCCCTCAAACTTTCATCCCTTAACTCCACACACCCCCCCCGTTCCCAGAAGGAAATCCTGGAGCAACACATTCCAATCATCAGTAGGATCCACCTCCCTTGCTCAAATGGGCATGGTGGGGCTCAGAAACAGTCCCCAAGCCTTATTCTGTAAGGACTGAATTCTACTAATACGGCACAGGGATTTCAGGGCCTCAAGAAATTTTTGGAACCGTTCAAAAAATGCAAGCCTTCCCTTCTTCCAATGTAGTCTTATCTTCATGATGTACCACCAAATTCCTCCTTTAATCAGCTTTTTCACTTATTCCTAGAGATTATCACTTTCGTTGCAAAGGCAAAGAGACATTCTTGAAATAGTCTCATTTTGTCCCCTCTATTTTAAGAATTAATGTTTTTTTAATTAAAAAAAAAAACAAGTTCTTTTAAAAATTCTTTATCAACCTGATCTTACTTGCCCCACAAGTTGCTTCTGAACTTTATTCTGCACTGAAAGCAATGATTTCTCTGCACAGCTCTGTGGAACAAAGAACTTAATTTGGCATACTAGATTTCCTCTCATCTCTGTGGACTCCTTTGCAGAAGAGTGTTTATGAACATTACGAGCTAAAAAGTAACGATACACTGCATTAATTTGAAAACTTTCATTTAAGATTCTCAAAACATTACATTTGAATTGAGGAAAAGGAAACAATTTGCCAAATTTCAGATAATCAGAGACAGGACTGAGGACAACTCCACATTCCCACTAGCTTTTATACAACAGGTAAAACTGTTTTCCCCAACAGGTATACCTTGAAAGAAACATTGGCTTCTCTTAGAAAACATGAGGTGATTACGCAAAACATTTAATGAGCTCTGTACTCTTGAAATACCTAGGTTGTTTCCACACATTAAGCCTAGCTAATGTCCTCTATGCTCATAAATTGTTGACAAAGTTTTAGATGTATAAGTCTGGAGTAAAGTGCTACAGTAAATAGTCTTAAAACTGAAATTAAACAAAGAAAAAAAACCCTCAACCAATTAAATGAAATAAGGTGTTAAAAGTATTAAATAAACAGATAACATAGAGTACAATACAAGTAATAAATACCAGAAAAATGGAAATTCTGAGTAAATTAAACCAGTATTTGTCCAGGGGAAATATGTGTTTTACTTAATATGTATTATTTTAACTTTTACATGTGGATGGCAAAAATCTTTTAAGCCCTATTTAAAGTAATTTCTAATTGTTTAAATGGTTAAATAAACTGGATGCACTTACTATTGTTTAAGAGTTAGCACTATACTCAGAAGATGACAGTGATACACTGTGTGTCTCATGATAAAAACGTTGCATCAGCAATGCCCCTCTCCTGCATCCTGGAGAACACACTGTACTTGCTTCAAGTAGCTGTGCCATGAATAGGCCCAGATGGAACTGGCACCTGTGCTACACATATTTTGAAATCTCCTCAAAACAGGAGTGTCAGGGAAGAGCACTATTGTTTTCACACACACACAAAGTACAGATAAAAATCCACACCAGTCTATGAAGGTAATCACTTTTTCCTGAAAGTGGTTACTGAAGAGCCTTTAAACAAACCTAAATAAAATCAAGTTATTGAGGGCAGTTATAAATTCTACCAAGCCCAAAATCTAAACTAAGAATGTAAGCATATGATATAAATTTTGTTTCCCCCTCAAGCCAGAGAGAGCATGATTCACCTCATCTCTACACTAAAGGCATCGGCATGAGTATCCTTCATAGTTAATGGAGAGAAACAGCCATTTTAGGGAACAATTTATTTGATATATTTTAAATATCTACTTTCGGATAAGAAAAATTGCATCCTAAAACTCTTCACTTTGATTCTGTTTGCTCACTATAAGCACAAACAAGATAATTAATTGAGATAGAGTCTGTACTGCAGTTACCTATTTTTATACAATGAATTCCACCCAGAGTCACCAGTGTGACTGTAGAATTGTTATTGAGGCATCTTAGGAAGATGGTGGGAGGTGACCTGGGAAAACCAGCACAGCACTGCTGCTCTCACCTGCCTCCTGGTGAGAGAAGTACTTCCATCCCAGCTATAGCCCTTAAGGAACTACACATCTCAAACTGCAACAACTTATAACCAGTTCTACAGCAGCAAACCTACCCTGAGCTGCAGAGGCAACCAGCAGCTAAGTTCTCTCTCAAGCAACTTCTGGCTACCAAACCTGCCACAAAATTAAGAACAAACAAACAAAGCAGAACCACTCGACTCACAAGCAAATGGACTTTGTAAGCTGGTGTTTAGCCTAGAAGACAATCTCCTAAGAAACTTTCTTTTAGTAATCTCCACGTAAGACCAATGTATATTTGAGATGGCATCTGCCCAAGATGCCTAGTGCTTCATACTAGAGCCTACAGTGTTCCTTGGGCAATGAGATGCCCACTACCAATCTGGTTAACCAGCTGGGAGAAGAAACAGTCCTCCCTGCCTCAAATACACTGACTAGACTCACGTAAAGATCACAGATAAATAAAGAGGCCAAACTACTGAGGAGCTATGGCATAAGAGTACCTTATATTGGCAAGCATTTTGAAGCAAATACAGAGAAGGATCACCAAGAAATAATTTAGGTGTTATGAACAGAATAAACTTTGAAACACTTCTTTGCATACACAGCTAGGAAAGGACGGGGGAAAAAAAAAAAAACTTGTGAAGGCTTCAGCACTACATAAGAGGAAAGCTGGAAATGAGTAAGAAAATGAACACACAATGTATTCTAAAATGAATGTACAACCTATTCTAAGACCACATTTCCCTGGAAACAGGGGAAGGGTAAAGCTACTGGAAAATACTGACTGAACTGAAACACAAAGTACCTTTGAACTTTTTACTACAGAGCTCATACTCCCCAGTAAAACATACCCAGGTTCTCCAAACAGAAACAAAAATTACCTGGTCATGATTCCTCTTTCTGGGTTTTAATTTTTTAAATGAATTTTAAAAATTAGAAATTTCTCATACAAATAACTGTTCTGCTTTGTAGATTCAGCTAGGTTTCAGTCTCAGATTTATGCCAAGTAGAGGTTATTTTTTCATTATTCTTTGTTTTCTGAAGACAAATCAAAAATAACATTTAGAGAAGATGGTGCACTTTTTCCTTTCACAATTCTTATGCCTCTTCCCTTCTTGATGTACACCTACTATAAACCACCCAGTCATCTAACAGGTAATGACAATAATGGTACTTTGAAATTCAATTGTGTCTCTCATATGAGGTATTAACACATTTATATTTGCCAAATAAACTACTTAAAAGTGTAACTGAAACTGCATTATAACCTTTTCAAAGGCTTTTACAAGCATTCCTTTGGGATGAGGGAAAGAAAAACTTCAGTTTTGGCATCTAGTGACATAGCAATCAGCTAATGAAGGGGGAAAAAATTAGTAGCCCGAGCTTATAAGAAATGATTGGCAGCACAATCATCTGTCAGACTAAACTGAAATATTTAAATCAATGAACAGGCCCATGGGAATGCTTCCAAAGTAGGTAGCAGATAAGGTAATATAGTCACATGTCAACAATGACTCTACATCCATGTCACTCCCTACCCACATCTACCTGCACAAAATTAAACCAGGTTCTGAGTACAAGTACAGGTAAATATCTCCAGAACACTTCCAGATCCACAAGAGTGCAATTACTCCAAAGGTACCTGGAACACATATACTTGTGGGTCTTTATACATAAATGGACTGGTCCCAGGAACTTAGTACTGTCCTAATGTCTCAATTTTGCTTTTGTAGAACAAGGAATTCCACAAACAATGATTGAGATTCTGTTTTTACTTCACACAATACAAGTCAAACTGATTGCAGATTTCAGAATTATGACAAGATGATGAGATTTAAAAATAGTTCAAAACTTTCAGAAGAAAACTCTGCTTATTAAAGTTCTTTGCACCAAAAAGATGTTTGACAATAATTTTCTAAGACACAAATAACTCCCATAAAGAGCATCTTTACTGAGGCTTGTTAATAAAGCATGTGGCTGCTTTATTTTAGACCCTTCCCTCTCCATAAATGGAATTTAAGTATAATCAGAAGAGAGCAATAAAATACACTGACCTGAATTTGCTGCTGCAGTAGATTGATTTTGTGCTGCTGTTGCAGAAGTTGCTGCTGTTGTCTTGCAATCTATTAGAAATAAAAGTTCCATAAAATTAAAAGAGTAATATTGAAACTTCAATACTATTGCGTGAAAAATTTATATTTGTTATTCTTTATTATATTTTATTAAGCATATTGATTTTTTCTTAGATGAGGAATATTTTAGAAGTAAATTTAAATTCAACACAAAAATCTAGTTAGCAAGTCAGAAATATATATTTTAAGCACTGAGGCCTTAATTCTGCAAAGCACAGAAACAGGTTTATTTGTGTGCATGTGAATAATTTCATTACTATTCAACAAAGCATATAAGCCTGTGGTGATCTTTGACTATGATGCATTACTGTTAGCTACAATGGGAATGAAACATATGCTTAAAATTAAGTGCTTTTCTGGATGGGGATGGGATTACGCAGGTGCTTAAGGTTAAACACACATTTTCCTGCTTTGCTGAACTGGATCCTTATTTATAGATGTTTCACTATTCAGCACAAGCTTCTAGGGTAAGCTTGTCCGACTTCATTCACTGTAAGCAGCATATTACTTCACTTGTAAATCTCCAAAATCATCCTTGGAACTGCTTAGGGAAGCAGAGCCTTATTCTGTGTAAAAGTAGTACCTGGTGCTCAGTAACTCATCCTCTACACAGTCCTATGAAATACATAGATATTCTTACCCTCATTTGGTAGATTCAGTAAGGGAGGGTTAAGGTTCACTCTATCCATTCTCCAACACAGATGGAGAGAGGCAAATGTTCAGGGCAGGGAACACTAAGAGACTGGTGAGAGAGAGAATTTGCTACCGATACCCCTTCTACTTCCCTGATTCCCACAGATCATCCAAAATCATCATGCCAGAGCAGAAGGGAAAGAGGATCCTGCCCTCAGACCACAGAGCTTCTCCCTGCAGTGGGTGATGTGGATGGCAGCCACAGGGGAGAAGCCACAGGGAGCTAGGGGAACAACTGGAACTTCTGCTTTAGAGAAAGGGTAACTGTGCAGCAGACTGAAATGAGGACAAGATTTGTGTTTCCTGGAAATCCCAGCCTCAGCACTTCTGCTACCTTCGTTTCTTAAATATTTATAGGAGGGGAAATTATACTTATCTGGAGCAGAGGAATCACATAAAACAGCAAGAAGCTGGTGACAAAGGTAGTTTGGTCACTGAAATCCACTGTTTTGGTTTTGGCAAAAACCCTCCCTATCTGTTTCCCCAACATCTTCTGAGCACACTTACTCTGTTATAAACAGAGAAAGCTAAGTAAAATGTTTTTATGATAAAAAAATTACAGAAATGTAGCTACGTTGGTTTGGAAATAAACAATCACATAGTTTTAGTGAAAACTGTTCGGATTACCTCATAAGGAATTTGCAGTCACATATTAACAGCTTGTAATTGTGCACACACAGAGACCAAGGCTGTCATTTCCTTAGTCTCTCACTCTGTCACATGGAAATGATTTTTTTCACTTAAATTCACTGTCTTTTTTTTTTTCAGTTAAAACTCATTTTTGTATGAGAAACCAACCTAAAATTCATACATATTTTAAGTTCTGCATGTGGCCTCAAGGAAACAAATTGAGGTCTACATGATTCTGGGGCTGGATCAAGGCAAAGTGCCACACAAAAATGAAGTCAAGCAGCTCTCAAAGACCACTACACTGATGTTCATAACAGGGCTCAAACTCCTTTTAGGGGCACGGTGTTCAGATATTTCTGGATGAACCTCCCAATCAAGTCAATAAAATATGGTGAGTGAAGACTGAAGGAGCAGACCCTCATGTGGGAGTGAAAAAGGTAATTCAAACAGAGCTAGTAGTCCATGTGCCCAGGTAGCCCAGGGACAGGTCCTAGGACCTCAGGTATATGTTGTGAGTACAGTGGTCAGCAGTACTATCTCTGCTTAGTAAAACAACTCTAATGGCAACAGTGCTATAAAGAATATTTAAAACATGTATGAGTGCTGGAGTTACTATTTTTAATGAGTAAGACATCAGTTGTGTGATTCCATCTTAGAAGTGTAGTGCTTGTAACTAAAGTCTGTCAGGTTCATGCCCAATTATTGCCCTTGCTGCTAAAATCTCAGAGAAGGTAAAAGATTATTACAATATGCAGCTTCAAAAAGGAGTTGTCATTTCACACTGAAATCAGACAGAGCATGGAGCTACATCACAAGCCATTCCTTCTCAGTGCTGTATTGTTTTTTTCACTGCTACACAGTTCCCTATGCCCAGAATTGTTTAGAGCTGCTGGTGACCTGGGTGCAGCTTAACACAGTAGGGAGGAGATTTTTGTTTACATGTGCAAAGGCACTGATCTGCCAGAGTTCTGACTGCTGGTGAACAGCTTTTTGTACCTGTATATACAATGTAGTTCCATTTAAATAGGCATTTCCTGATGAAAACAGGAAATATACCACAAAGTAACTAATCTCAATGGTTCCTCTTAGATGGAACAGTACTGTGATACAAAATGCACCCAAGACCCCGCAATGCAATTACCATAGCATCGTCTTGATGTATAGGCTTGACACAGTAAAGTAGGGTACACAAGCACCATGTGGCTCAAATTCTGAATTTTATTTGCCTATCGGTTGAGCTACATGCTCGCTTCATTGAGCATGACAACCTAGTTTTAAGTGTCATTTAATTTTCATTTTGAAATATAATTACAAAGTGTTCACTGTAAGATATCACTCGTCTGCAAATGTGTCAAGATTAATTTGTGCTAGCTTATTCACAAGTGTCAATAGTTAATTACTGTGTCATCTCTAGATGGCTAAATGACATTCTAACTTCTGATTTTTTACAGTGTTCCTTTATGTTATTTTCCATTAGGGGATGAGTCCATATTCCTACATGTGGGCAAATACCCAAGCACATAAAATACCAGACGTCACAACTCATTAAAATCAACAGAGCATATATTGCTGTATATATCCTATAAAATATATTTAACTGAAAAGATAATTCTAGTAATAATGTCAGATTCCTAAAAACCACACATTAATTTGGATCAGTCTGATCTAATGCCTGCGGGACTAGTGTATGGGATCGTTGTTGTTACACTTTTGCCCTAAGAGAAAAGGACAGCTCTTTGGACAACTGCATTTTTGAAACAAACAAGGAAGCAAGCAAAAAAACCAACAACAACAAAAAAGAAAAAACAAAAAACACAAACCTTTCACAACTTGAACAAACAAATCAAACCTTACTGGTAGAATATATTTCAAGGTTCAAGGATGCTTAAGGTGTTTTGCTTAATTATTTTCTTGTCAAAACGAGAAAGACTTAAATAATGGTTATATTCTGGCTTATTTGTAACTCTCAAAATTGCATCAGTGCAAGAAACAAGAACTGTGAAATCTATCAAATGCCATTTTTTTCCAGGAAAGAAATCATTTTAATATCCACCCCACTTTTATTTTTTCCTCAGGGTCCTATGTATTTCCTCTTTCTGGAAAAAAAAAAATAAATGTAACTTCTGAGGATATTTAAGCTCTTTTACCAAAAAAAATACAAAAGGAAACACCAAGCAGAACCATGGTTTTGATAAGCATTCTTCATGAACCATTTTCACAGGTTTCTTTCTTGAAGCCTCACCTGTTCTTGCTGTTGGCGAGCAAGGTCCATTTGCTGCCGTTGTTTTTCAATTTGTGAGGCTGCCAGCTTTTTCTGCTCATCATGGGCAGCCAGGAGCTGCTCCCGTAAGCTGATCAGCTGGGTGATCATAGTAGAGAGCTGTCGCTCTTTTTCTGCCAGGCTTTCTGGTGTACCTAAACGTGCAGGAAAGATGTACGTAAATATGAGATAGACAGTAGTTACAGAGCAATATTTATTAAAAAAAGAAATAAAAAATGGTCGAATCTCCAACATTATTATTTCAAACAGCAGCTTGAATGTATATTCAACTAAGAAATCTCAAAAGAATCTAAGACATAGTTTCGCTGTGCTCTAATCAGGGGAGGATGTAGCAGAAATTGGAGCAGAAAAGACAGAGTATTTCCTATTTTTCTGACAGGAGTAATTAATGATACACTGTGTACAAATCCCTATATCTTTTCCTTCTAAATCTGCCCACTGTGATGAATACATTCAGAGTTTATTAGACATGATTTTCCTTCACTTTACATATATATTTTTGGGGATTTTTACCCCAAGTATGCACAAATGCTAAAAAATACTTTAAAAGATGCTGTTTGGTGGAAGAACCAGTTTAATAGTTTATTGATCATTTTTCTAAAATACCCATATATCTGGTAGGTCATTTAGGTAAATGTAAGCTTTGGTTATGGAATATGTTTTAAAAATGAGCTTTGCTTGTCCCCAAGAGAAACAGCTAACCTGAGAAAATGGTTAAAAATTTTCATTTAACTTTCAAAGTTTACTCTACAGAGAGCACTTAATTAATATGAAACTACGGTACATTTATTCTTTGCACTAATGATGCTTAATGGCCTGTTTATGGGCAAATTGCATGGGTCTCATAAGTAGAGAGTAGAGGGTCCTTTTGCAAGTCAGTCTGAAAATATCACATCTTATGTATGAACATATTACACTGTCAGAAACTGCAATGTCAGTTCCTATATTTGAGCCATACACTACATTTTCTTGTGAGCACCTCATACCCATAGCTCTATAAGAGGCAATATAACAACAGTGAGATAGCACTTCAGGAATATTGGAAAAGAAATTGAAAGATGTTTACAGTTGGAAGTAGGATAAAAAAAGGAATTTTGTGTTGTACAGGAGAACTAGAGTTATAGAAGACGAAAACCATATCAAGAATTAGTCAGGTCTGTAAGCTGCCACAATTACATGAGAAGTGGCACAAAAGAGAGGATATTCACAAACTTCCTTTCCTCAGTTCACAACAGAGACTGTGATAAAAAAGTCACTTTTGAAGGACTTTTGAAGTGGAAGAAAATGTGTGAGGAACAGGACCTGGGAGGGAATGGAGAAACTGTCACCAAAATTATGACTCCACCTTCTTCCCAGGAGTAAGATGGATATCTTCTAGGGAAGAGAAGAAAGAGATTGATAGGTTTCTTAAGGAAGACAAAACAGACTCCTGTCAAGCAGGTGACAAACCCAAGATTCTCTGCTACTTATACTGTGCTATGATGGGACCAGTATGATTCTCACATATAATTCCATTTGCAAAAGCAGCACACAAGAAGACCTCTATCTACAATTGCTTTCTATGGAAAAGAGAAATCACATGGCTTAGGCAAACTCACAGAAACAAAGGGTACCTGGTTTCCTGTACATTTATTAATTCCATTTAGCAACAAGAAGTACTGAAAATACTCAATTTCTTATCCGCTATTACCTATCTGAGATTTAAGAGTTTCCAAGAACCTGATGTTTCAGTACCCTATAATGCCTAATCTTCATTCAGCATGCATGTGACACAGGTCTCCAGAAGAGGAAAAATGTGTAACTTCTGTCATGGTAGAAATTTTAGAAAGAGTTAGTGATTTCCTTAGTCACAAGAAGTATGATGGATGCATGAAGTTGAAGCTGAAGGACACGCTACTATTCAGACAAACTCATTGCAAAACCTTACTGTGATGTGCACAACTGAAGCAATAAAAGATTTCTATGCAAAAGCTGTTTCAAAACAATAAAAACAAGGAAAGATTTTTGAAAGCAAGCTTAGGCAGGTATGTGGCCAGGAAAATGCCTGCACTGAAGGTACTGCCTTGCCAGGATCTATTAGCATATACAGAGCTCCACGCTGCTGACATCTGTTCAACTATGTGCACTTCAGTACAGACTTACCTTAACCTTCTTAAACTGTGTTGCTCAGTCTTGAAGATTTTTCACAACAGTTCAAAAGTTATTTAGGTAGTTTTGAATATGCTATTGTATACTGAAATTCATTTTCATGGGTAAAAGACTGTTCTGCCAAAGAAAAACTCCCTTGCCCACTGTGACTAGAAGAGATCAACCACTCCACCTATTTTAGAAAGCCCGTGGGAAGCAACCTGCTGCCTCGAATGATACTTATTGCCCTCCACTGCCACCTGGGAAACAACAGCTTGAGACTCTCACATCTGTCAAGCAGCTCTGGCATTGTAATGCAGGCCCCTGAGCTTACAGTCATAAAGTATTTTACACACCCAAAGCAGATATTAATCTCCCGCTCTATTTCTGTATTATTCTGTACAGCTTTGTACCTGCTTCACAACATGAGTAGAAAGCTACCACAAAGAGTGTCTACTAAGGCTACAAAACACAGTTGTTTTGTTATGATTACTTAGAATCATTTGACAGAGTTACCACACATTCATAGGGTTATTTATTTTTTTCTTTCATTTTCTCATCTTTTTACAATAGCAGGCAGAAGTAACTGTTCTTATTCAGGAATTCATGGTAATTGTTTTTCTTTCCTTTCCCCCCACCAGAGAAATACATCTGAAATAAATGATCCCATTTAAAGTACTCTGCTCTTTAATTTGTACTGTGCTATGTAATCCAACAACAGAATAGAATTGATGACCACAAAATGTACACTGTGCTCCTGGAAAATAACGAGACCTCCATGAAGCTGTGAGACACCTAACCCAGCAATGCTCAAGACAAGAACAAGGATAAGATGAGAATGTTCTTGCAAGAACAGTTGGGGGGGAGGTATAATTTAATTTTAGAGTGGAAAATCCCAACCATTATTTTACAGTTTAAATACCAATAAAAACCAACTTGCTTAGAATGCAGACCAGATTGAGCTGATCTGGCTGGGCCAAGAGAGGTCATCAGTAGCTGTGTGCCATCATCATCTGTTTTGCATCCACTTCAGCAAGCAGCGAGATTCCTAAACTCATTACCAGTAAATAAACTTCTGCTGCTGACTAAAAGTATCTATAAATAATAATAAAAAAAAAAAAATACAGCTATCTGTAAAATGTATTTGCCATAAAAACAGATAAAACAAGAAGCTTAGTAAAAAAATAAACAGTAAATATGCCATCTTCCATAAAATATTATATACTACAGCCTTCTCTCTGTTCTAATCCTATTCTCTTACTCCAAAGATAGCAGTGCATTTTTTTCCATGGGGTCTTCCTTATCCCCAAAACACATCTGTCTTGAGTTTCTCTCAGATTTGTCAGGTGGATCAGTGCTCCCCAGGGCCTGCTCCATCTGAAGTATTTTAATTTGACTAAACACCTGATTTATTTTATCTCTCCGATGAGAAAGGCAGTTTGTCTTAATAGAGCCTGTCAGCCTACAGTCCCATTCACAGCAATTTACAGGCAGCCAGGGATGCTGGAAAAGAAGAGTGCTCTGATTCTGTATTTTATCCTCCTCCAGAAAGCACCTAAAAGCAGCTATTCACTGCTACTGCATGTGGCATTTTAGAACTGAATTAGCTTTTTATTCAAGTAACTACACTTGTTGTGAATAGCTTATCTGTAAAATTGCTACATTCACTACTGATTTTATTAACCTTTGGCTCTATCACAAAATGGTCTTCAGTTAGGAAAGACCTTTAAAATTGACACATTTTTCTTAGGGGTCTTTATTTCAGTGACTTCAGATATACTGAATTTGATCCATTGACTCCCTTTACCAGCAGTATTTAAAATTTTGAGTGTTGTTTGGAAGCTGATAGTGTTTAAGGACTTTTTTTAAAAAAATGAAAATGTGACAGTCTCATCAAAAGCTCAAAAATATGTTATTATTTTTTATAGTTCTTTGGCTATACATGCTTGCCTTTGTGATAATACTCATTAGTTGAAAAATACTTTGGTTTTAGTAATATTTAAATTTATCTTTGTGTGCTTGTTTTTTACCCTTTACTTTGGATTTCAGCACAAATTGAGATAAAATGGTCAGATTGAAGAGAACTAAGGCATCAAAGAGAACTTTTGAGAAATTCTGGTCATAGGTCAATCTAACCAGGAGTGAGAAAATAAAAGTAACTATAAATCTGCTGAAAAAGAAAAAAGAGTTCAACTCGTGGTCTAAAATTACATTTAGAAAGAATCCTGCTTCTGGCAAAACTCTACCTTTTGAAACTAATTAGAATACTACATGATTTCTAGTACATAAAGTAATAGAAAGAGAATCATATATCCTACAATGCATTTAACAAAAATTATAAACTTCATCCTGCATTTTATCTTAGATTTCTATAAACATTGCAGAAAAAGAAAACCACAAAAAAAAAAGTTGTTAAAAATCTAGTATTCTGCAGGATAGATATATAATGTAACTATAATTCCTGTATCAATCACTGGATTACCACCTTACAACACTCCTATTACCTCTTAGTACATATTCAGTCTATATACAAATGTAGCTGCATGTCAGCAAGCGCTGGAGGCTTTTCAATGTTAAATTTGGTACTGTCCTTGTGGCAAGCTGTCATGAGAGAGAGGCAGAGTAATAAGTGCTGGTAAGAGAAAAAAGAAGCAGGAATAACAAAAAATAGACTTCTAGGCTTACATAGTATAATTTAGACTAATCTCTTTGACACTCAGGAAAAGAAAACTAGATAAAACCCCATATTCTACAGAATGAATAAAAGAGAAAATACTGGAGTCATAAACAAGCCAAAAATTTTATAGGCGTGATCTCTAGCTTGCCGAAGTAGGATTCTTAGCTGTGATACAAAATTACTGTGGGTTCTTGAATGTGCTTGCCTTAGTTTCCCAACATGTACACAAAGTAAAACACTACCAATCAGAGGTTTTTATGCCTGGTTAGTTAATGTTTCTGAAGTGCTTTGAGATCCTTGCATGGAATCTCTACACAGCTGCAAAGTATTATTGGTTCTCTTGAATTCTGTGATTAGTGTAAAGCATGACAAATATCGTCCTTGTTTATGCACTGCATCTAAACTAACTTTTGTTCCATAGACTTACAGGAAATACAAATTAATAAATCAAAAATGATTACTCCTGTTATGTTTCTAGAATAAACACATAGTGTGACTTTTATGAAATCAGAAGACAGTAATGCGAGAAAGAAGCATGGACTTTGCCAGAAACTAAGTAGGGCTTTAAATCACACAACTGCAGTTCCAAAGTATCATCATCCAAAGCAATTCAACCAACAATCAAAAATGATTTTGAATCAAGTTAAGCAATTTCAGCTTTTTTTTTTTTTTTAAAAAGCCTTTATGACTCAATTCCTCTGTTAGGTTGGAGGGGGTTTTTATTATTTTATGGACATGGTTTGAAAAGAAAGCAGAAACACAATGCTGGACATAAAAGAAAGTGTATTTGATCTTAGCTGCCCAGAGATAACCTGGTTAAACCATTCTGTCTAACACGGCAGTCTGCAGCACACATCAGATGGGCTGTGATGTCTCTACTTCACAGGCTCTGTCCAGCATTTAGCATTTACCCTTTTTTGATTGGGTCACCTTTTAAATGCCACAAAATAGGGCAGCAAAAGTCAACAAAAATAAACAGGAAAAACAGAAGAAAGTAACAATCTAATGGAAGGGCTTCGGAGATAAAAGTCACTTTGTGAGGGCTGCCTGACTAAGGAGCCCCCTTGCCATTGCAACAGCATCTAATTTGAGTTCTAACTCCAACAGCAGTTTAAAAAGCTTCCACTCTAAAGGGCCCCAAGTGTATCATAAAGATAAAGAATTTCAGTAGAAAACAGCCACAAAGGCCTCTATTATCTTATCAGTCTTTGGTTACAACAGCTGAACCAATATGACTAAGTTCTGAATGACTTCCCCCCCCTTCTTTTTATAACACTAGAATACTGGAATTTCTTTATTTCATGATCAGTTAGCAATTGTTGATGTTCCCATATGCTACTGTCCCGTTCTTAGTCAACAAAAAGTTTTATAAATGCTTCCATTGTGCTTTGTAGCATCCCAGTGCAGAAGGCAGCACAGCAAACATGTCCAGCATGCAAACCACACTGGATAGCTTCTCTTGGGAAGGTGTGAGATCCCTCCCGTCCCTTATGTCTCAAAATTATTCTGCATTTTAAGCTTTAAGCATGGAAATTTTATTATCATATACCCATGAACAGTAATGGGAATTAAGAACTACTGAAAATGTTCTGTACAGAAAAATCTGTTTTGTCAGATTTCTAAAAACAAAAAATGGGCTAAATTAGCTGTGCTTATAAGAAGGATGAAAGTGTTTCACTGATAATGCACAGGTTTCACCTTAGTTTCACGTATAATAAACCTCAGATGTTGAAACAGTTTCTTAGGTGGGAGCAATTTAAAATTCATACGATTTGCAAAACAGCAGACTTTTAATACATATACTTATCATAGTCCGGACTTTCTCAGATTAGCCATAAAATTGCAGGTAGCTGTATGAATATGAAATCAACTCAGTGAGGCCACCGACCCTTCAATTTCCCCTGTCACTGTGCCCATAGACAGGTGAGGGAGAGGGCAGGGACCCTTGGCAGCAGGGCTTGCTGTCCTCCATCACCATAGCCACCTCCCTGGCTCCGTGCAAGCTGAGCTGCTGGCAGGTCTCACAGCACACACCAGGGTCCTGCACCCATGGCCCTTTGGTTTGGATCATACCAAGGCTTTCATCCAGTCCACACATCATGCTTGCCTAACTGGGGGAGGCAGTACACAAGTAGAAGCAATGCACATCCAGATTTCTGCCTGACATTGAGCTGGAACAGAGTCAGGAGTCCCTGGGCATAAGTGCCTTCACAGGCACAGCTGAGTGTTCATGATCAACTGAACCCTATTCAACCACTTAAAGTGTTGTGTTCTGTTGGTTTTTCCCTTCTCAAAAGAATTTGAAGGATTTATCCCTTCTTCAGACTTTCACAAATCACAGAACTGTTTTTTCCACATTAAGAACAAGCAAGTCACAAGAATGTCTACAGTAATCCAGCTGAATATTTTCCCCTAAAGATTTGCCATCACCTGATGGCAACTAAGGCAGGCTTACCTGCCTTACCATGTCCAGTAAATGCTTATACCTTAGCTTTGCTCCTCCAAATAACATTTTTTTTTCTCACATGTTCACTGGACTTTTGCTCTGGCATTGTTTCTTAGCAAGTCTCAAGTGTTTCCTGAGTGATAATCTTATATTCAGAGGTTTTCTTCCTTGACTGCTTTTCACAACAGCTCTAATCAAAGTAAACAAATACATTCAAAAGAAAAATACTGAAGCGACTGGATCAACAGAAACTGTTCACAAGTTACTCCCAAACAGTTCCATAACTGTCTAATCAATCTGCTAGGCAAAGGTTTGGATTGAGAAGTACCTGGTCAGCTCATGGAGCAGCACAGTGAAACTGTGAACCATTTTTAGTGATGTGGTGAATCTACAGTTGAGTCCTAAAATGTAATCCATGTCAGGAATGTAGGGAAGAATGTGATATTAGCCAGAGCTTCAACCTCCCCCTCCTCCAAACCAGTGCCCAGCAAAAAGCAGAATTCCAACAAATCTCTTGGACTCCTTACTTTCTTTCACACACATGAAAAGAACAACACTATCTGACATAAACCTTGGAGGACTTTAATTATGTTTAGAGATTTAGTTACTATCTCTATTTTACTATTGTATTCTATTAAAAACAATTTGTATCTTTACATTCTAAGTAATTCTAGAAGTACATATGAAGTGTTAATTCATACATGCACACATGAAGGAAAGATGATAATTTTTTGAATAAATTATTTGTATGGTTTTTTAGCAGCAAGTAGAGATTTTGTTGTGATGCTTTAGTGCTTTCTGTGGGTTTAGAAATTCTTCATATATACTCAATACAATCTGTTCAGACTCTACGTAGGAAAAATGTGATATTGCTGGATATAAACATTTATAATATATATATGTGTGTGTATATATATATATATATATATATATGTACATTTATAATGTATTATACATTTCAGCTAAAAACTCACAGCCAACCTGTTCTTGCTGGATTAGAATATAAAGCTATAGCAAAGGCCACATGCTGTAAGTTGTTTGTACAGTGATACAAACACTAAAATATGAGGTAAAGAGAAAAATGAGTAGTTTTGTTTTGTTAACTGAGAAGACTATATCCCAGGGCATACCACATCAAAACAAGATTAACATGATAGTGTTATATGGAGAGTAAAATTCATATTATTAGTATTATTATTTACTCTAATGCTCAATTCCATGCTTTTAAAGTAAAAAAAAAAAAAGATTCACAAATGAGACTAAAGATGGTTCATTCATTTATGGTACTCAGTCAGGACTTGATAGCTGAAAAAAATATTCTGACCTTCAGCTTCAGTTTTTCCCATTTACATAGAGATGATGGTACTTCCCTACATCACGGAGAGGGAAGGGGAGGAGGATGTTATGCTGGGGATAGTACAATTAAGATTCCAAAATGTATTTGTGGGCCATACGACAGACAGAAATAGTATACTAAAAAAAAATACAAAAAGGATAGAAGGCATATTGAAAGTGAAAAGAAATGATAAACAACAAAAAAATCCTGAACAAACAAGAAAACAAGCAAACAACAAAAAACAAACAAACAAAAATACAAAAAAAAAATCTAACCATCATCTAATTATACAACTGTTCCTCTTCTGTAGAAAAAACACACTGAGATGCCAGGAACTGTGCTAATAAGGATAGCAGAAATACTTAAATATCACAGTGGGAATAAACTTTCAGGATTAGAACCTTCTTGTTGCAGACATCCCCACATAGATGATGTTTATCAGTATTTTTTCTGAACAGTAATATTGTGAATAAGAAAATCCCAAGATTGGTTTCATTTTCCCTATCACAGAACACACAAGAAGCACAAATAACAATATCAGGCCAATATTATGTCTTCCTCAAGGAGATTAGAAAGTCATAAACAGGGTTTGAAAGTTAAATCCCCAAATTTTCTCATTTGCAAGGGCTGTAAAACTAACTTCAGTCCAATAGTCCTACAATGGTTTCAGTTGCCTCATAGCAAAACAGGAGAGGTCTCATGGTGAAATGGAGATATCCAAAGTTTTTCCGTCTGATAATGGAACACAAACACTAAATATCAGAAAAATCAAGTCCTTCAGTAATGACAATCTTCATTGCTTTTTGATTCTTCATTACATTGGAATTAACAATTCACCAAGTCTAATTCTCTCTTCCCATTATTTACACATACATGTAGATCAAAAACTACAATTCAAATACCTTGAATTTACAATGGCATGAGAATTGATTCCCATGTTTCCGGAAATAGCAAGTGAAACCAGTTGTTCACCTTCCCTACTGTTTTATCTCTCAACCTGACCCAAAACACATGGATTCTTTCATCATCTTTGGCTGAATTTTGTAATTGCCAGAGGACCAATAGCAGACACATTAAACAGAAGTCCAAAAAAACCTCCTCTCAGTTTCTAGAAAACACACCATATTAGGTATGTAGAAACGTTACTAAAAAATTCTATATATATATGCATCTTCTGTAGCATCATCCCAGCTTTAGGTCTGAGACTGCTCTGTCCTGAGAGCATCAATTGACATAAAAAACCTGGGTTTTTCAAATGCATTTTCTTATTAAACTTTCTCCATAAGGTGTTCATAACCTAACGTGAAACTACAGATGTAAAACTGAGACCTAGGTACTTACACAGAGAAATACTGCCCAGCCTTTCACACCAGTTTCAAAGGGAACCCGACACAATGACATTTTGTCCTATACATTATTTTGCTTTCTGGATAATTCTTTCTATTTTTATTTTTCTCTTCTGATTTTTAAAATTTGCTGAATGAAATTCTGCTGCACTACTAGTATCACTATATCTTAATTAAATTAAGCAATGTTCTACATGTTTGAATTCAATACAAGATCACCAACCTTCATTTCCAGAAAAGAAGAAAAAATATTTTAGTTCTAAGTGAATATTTGCACCTGTGCCTTGATGTGGAGTATTGGATAGTCTGATATATGAATGCTAACTCATCTCTAACATTCATATAAAACCTTGCAGTAAAAGGTGTAAGATACTTTTTGTAACAGCCTCTTTTAGATGTGAAATGAAATTTTCTTTTGCTTATATACAATCAGTGTCTTCTTTGGAATTACAATGTTGAGAATCACAATTGATGGTAGTCTGGAATAAGTAGGATCTCATTAACTAGCACAAAAAGATTGGGAGTCTGTTGAAGAAAAAAATGTAAATGGAGAATTCAGGACTGATTTTGAAATTGCTCCATTTCATTGATTGTGCTTTCCTAACAGCACACAGCTGGATAAAAGCAATTTTGTTTCCATATTCAATTTTAACTTAACAAGTGATTTCTGGGTGTCATTAATCTTATTTTTTCTTTCTGTAAACACGACAGAATTCCAAGTGATCTATACAATTTTTCATTCTTTTAAAACTAGTATTTCTTCTCTTGCAAGTGCAAGAAAGCCCTTGTTTGGAAGGAAGAGCTCTCCAATTAAGACTTGTATCTTCAATCACAGGGATGAAGTGAATATCTGTTCTATCTAATCTTATTCTGGAAAGAGAATTGTATACGTACATGTATAAAAGTGACTTGAAGGAAGCTGAGTTTAGAGAAAGTTTGTTTAATATCTTATTTGATGAGTATAGTTCATATGAATTAGATGACATTAATTTCCCTACCTAACAGGAGTCAGAGTTACTTGTGATTTCTTTAGGTGATTATTTGTCTTTCACAAAAACGTTCACTATGTAAAAGAAGCTTTTGTTTGGTTTTTCTTTGGTCTTCTCCACTGTCTAAATTATGGATTAATAATGAAAGGTGAAAATAATTATATGTTTTAATTTTTATATTTTAAACAGCAAGCTACAGAAAAGGAGGGTTTAAAATTTTTTGTCTGATTTTTGTCCAAGTAATTGTAGAAACAATTTGATTCTCCACTTTAAATAGTGAGGAATACTTTACACTGTAATGTCTACAAATACATACGTGGGGGATGGTAAGAATAGGTGACAGGTGAAGTTCACCCAGCTTTCACGTGTCCTCCTGCAGTTGGGCACGTGCAAATCAGGTGAAAAATCCATCTCATCACTGTATCTTCCTGTGGGGCTAATCTAGTTTTAAGGAAGACAGCCCAGTGCCTTATATTGAACTGACCGCCTGTGCGCTAGGAAGGGATGTGTGAACGAGGATAGGAATGAATGCTTCTTTCCATGGCACAAGAAGGGAAGAGACCCTTTCCACAGGTGCCACTGCAGTTTCTTTATTAAAAGGCTAATTGATTTACATATTAGGATTCAATTACTTGAGTTCATTTGCCTTAAAGCTTAACACTGAGGATCCCAATCCAAAGCACTCCAGGAATCTTGCCTCTTCCTCTACTGAAAATTGTAACCCAAATGCATTTCTTCAACTGCATCCAAAGTGCACAATATACACAGGAGAGGAGATGTGCCCCTGTGAAATGTACTCTGACTTCTGATGTCTTGCAGTTACTTTTTATATCTTGTTAAATAAGTTACTTCCATGAGTTTTTAGTTAGTAATTATTAGCTACACCACTCAGAAATGTCTAAATATAAATATGAGGAGTATTAGTACTGCAAGATTTATATACTTTAAATATAAATTTTAATTTTGATCTTAATTACATGTTCATCTTTCATGTCTTACAAATACAAACAAGTATATCAATGAAAAACTTATATTTGCCTCTGAAGATTTTTATTGCCTCTGGTGATAAGTAATGAAGAAGGAAAGTTTATTGCAAAACAAGGACATTAGCATAGGCTGTCTATCATAGAAGCTGTAAAGAAGAAACTTCCTACCTCATCTGAGAAGAGACAATTTAGTCAAAAGCCTTTGATATGTATGGAAAAGCAACAACACTTTATACATTTAGAATGTGCCCGCAGAAGTCAGTTGAAGGATTTACACTTATTTCAGTGGGCTTTGAAACAGGTCCATTGATATGTTCATTAATAATGGCATTAGGTGGTCAAAATTGGCAGCTTCAGGCTTGTAAATCTGAATATTATTTTAAATTTAGTTCATAATCAAAGAGTTATAAATTGAAAGTGCTACTTATCTGCTGCCCACAACCTAGCAATCTGTAAAACCATTTGAGCAGAGCATACTAATGCTACAAATATGAATTATCTTATGCCTTTTGAAATAACCACAACCTCACTGTATGGGTATGGGAAACAAAAACCAAACAAGTAAACTATGCTGTTGTTCCCTCAAGGTTTATTTCATAAATAAATAATTAATTGAAAATAATGCATTCCAGAACAAATTAGAATTTTATGGCCAGCTTGCTGTGCTCCTGTAAATACGTTACAAAATTATCAGACAAGTTTTCTAATTACAGAAATACTTTCCAAATCACATTAACCAGAGCACAAAGGGGGTGGCCTACGTTTGCAGACTGAAGTTCCACACATATTCCAAGACTGTTCTGGTATAATTGTACTCTAACCACAAGCATGAGTGTGTTTAGCCAGATGGTCCTCAGAAGCAACTAAAAGTACAGCTAGAAATTTTCTTAATTCAATTTATTTGTAAACCTAGTTGATCACAAACCAAAACATTTAACACAGCCCTTCACTACAGAATCTTTGGTAATTAAGTTCTTCACAGTCCCAAACCAGAGCTGTATCATGTTATTTTGTTGTGCTTTCATAGGTATTCTACCACTCAAACAGGTTCACTCACAAAGAAAACCTAAACACCGCCTGTTCAAAAGACATATATAATCCAATATTCAAAGACCTGAATGTAGCTAAACTTTAAGCACAGTGTTACTATGATTCACAATAAACCCTGAAGCACTGGGAGTATATAGCAAACACCAAGTGGTTTTGAATTCCACTATAACAACATTTTAATTCAATGTATCATAAATAGACCTGGGACATATTTAAGAAATCAGGATCCTCTGTCTCTCTCTCTCCTTAAGACAATAGAACAGTGTCCAGGTTGCATTTTCATTACTTTATTTCTACAGTAACCACAATTTTGGCATTAGTTTTCCTTCATAACAAGACATTAAAACTAAAAAAAGGAAGAAAACTAAAAGAAGAAAAGAAAGAAATCTAGACAAAGGAAGAAGAAGCAGAAGCAGAGAAAACAGGTTTCTACTGAGACTACTCTCAATTGGTTTTCAGGGTTAATCATCTTCCTTTTTAGTGTGCTATTAAAAAAATTAGTTATATTTGGGAGAACACCTATTGCAACTCACTGCAACGTTTCTAATATGTTTCTCAGAAGTTACTTCAGTGTAAATGTGATGCAGAGATAATGTTAACTTAGATAAAGGCTAATTGTGACTGCAAATGATTTTGAACTTAAGCAGTGTATTTTGTGGTTATTTCCCCTCTATGAATTTTAAATAAACATCCAAATTTCAATCTGTTTGCATCTGCAAAGATCTCATGTATTTTTAAATGGGGTTTCTCAGATTGAGGTGTCTCTGGGCCAGGTTTTTTAAGAGATTTGGGACCCTTACTATTAAAGATATACCTATGGCCATGTTTTCAAAAACACAAAGCATCTAGCACCCATTGACTCAGATGACATCTTACACTGTTTTAAAAATTGAGATAGATGTGTCTGAATCACATAACATCACCTTAAAAGTTTTCAATTTGATGCCAAAGCAGTTCTTCATACAATGGACATTAGGGCCATGAAATGTCCTCCAAAAAGATGATGCTGCTGGCTCGAAGTTTTATAAAGGTTCAAGGGCAGACTGGACAAATACTTGGAAGGAGGAAGAGCAATCTATTTGACTGATTCAAAATACACAAACCCCATCAGGGTCCGGAAACCTCTCTAACTGAAAACAGAGGTGGAGATAATATTAGTGTGAAAGTATATGTTTTTCCTGGTTTTTCCTCATTCCTGTGTTTCCATTTATCATTCTTCTTGAAGTCAAATGGGTCTTTGGCTGTTTCTCTCCATTATGACAAAGATCTCCTTTTCACTCTTTTTCTCTGAGTTCTTTTGTAGCAACTTTAGCCCTTCAGATAGAGTACTTGATGATTTTTTTGTTAAGATTTGTTTTCCTGGTATGGAAATTCATACCTATGGGTCAACCAACTGTCTTTCCTTAACACACAAGTAGTTTCATTTACTTTTCTCATGTGCAACACCAGCCTGTGGACACGAGAACCTGGATCTGTGTGACAGTGTACACACCGCCGGCTTAGGGTTGGCATGTTTCAGTCAAAACCTAAAGTTGCTCACTTTGAGTTTTCCATAGGTAATAAACTTAGAACAAAAAAAGCTTTTAACTGCATCCTTACAGTAACTTCTAAAGTATAGCCATCAGTACATTTTGCTATCATCTTAATTTCAGGTTATCAAAATAAACAGAAATATAACATAAACAGAAATATTGTTGACTGACTGCTGGTGGACATGAGATATTTAGGCATCACTTTCAAGCTCAGCAGCACTTTGGTAGCTTCTAAGTGGCATGGAATGCATTCACTTACAAATTTTCGAATTCCTCCTAGGAGCAATTCCATTATGGGCTGGATATGCCATAGAAAAGATGAAATTTTTCTGCTCTTGTGTACCTGTTCTGCATTGAGGGGACCTCAGCAGCTTGCAGTAAAGCTAAGCCTGCAGTTTCAGCTCTATCATGGACTCAACATATACAGACAGAAGTCCGTATAAGACAACCAGCCTGCATAAGAGGATGAATGAACACATGGAAAGAGAATACATTAAAATTCATTTATAAGGCAATGCTCGTACACACTCTTTCACATTTCTTTCCCTATGCACAAAAAAATAAGTATTTTTACTAAGCCAGGAGCTCAGTATTGCTTTAGGTATTAATTCAGTTCACATAGTTTAGGAGGAGTGGCTTTCTCAGTTGCTTAACCAACTTCACAAGTCTACAACTGCTATGACATAGCTAACACTGACATGAAAGAGCACTTCTGTAAAAGCCTGAATAGGTACAGGTGGCAAAACCATTACCTAGTTTACCAATTAACTTTCTGATTCTCACAGTATCTTTTAACCATTTCCTAGCTTCTAGAGGTCAATCAAGGGCATTAAACAAATATAGTTCATCTTGAATTCTTCAACCACAGAAAATGAACCCTTTCAGAACTCCAATGAAAAAAAACATGGTATTTTTGTTGTTATTAAAAAAAAAAAAAAAAGAAATTTACACATCTCAGGGGTTGTTAATGACCGTCGCAGAAACTGAGTCTATAAATGTTATCATTTTGAACAGGAGCCAAAGTCTTAGCCCTGGCAGTGGTGATGCCAGCTGCTCTGTAGGATCTGACTTTGATAAGCAAAAAGCAGTCTTCTCATTTTACAGATCATAGAATCATAGAATGGGTTGGGTTGGAAGTAACCTTAAAGATCATCTAGGTCGAACCCCTCTGCCATGGGCCGGGGCACCTTCCACTAGACCAGGTTGCTCAGAGCCACATCCTATCCTGCTGCAAGTGTTGGAGTGAGCCTACTGGAAAGAACATTTTTGACCTTCATGAAGATTATTTCATTAAAACAAATTAAACGACATTCATTTTCTTCACAAAAATTTTCAGTTTTCCCTCACTTCCAGACTTGAACTTTATATTAATTTCTACGTGTTTAATGCATTTAAACATTTTACACAGAAATGTCTGTCATAATGTAAATTTCTTACAGCAGATTCCTCTGACAACAAATTAACACCTGTATTTTGTCACAGGTGATTTGATGTTGATCACCATAGCCTTTTTCAGTAGCTGTAACCATAATTCAGAAAAGAGTTTTCTTGGTGTTTTTTAGCTCAGTACACATGGAAGGGAACAGGAAGAGGCAAAGGGAAAGAGCCTCACCTACCTATTAATTTAACTAAACTTTAGCTATTTGTGGACACTGACTATGGTTTTTTCCAAGTCAACAGAGGGAGAATTCTCACTATGGCCTGCTCTTAGCACCAATTGTTGATATATGTCTGATTGTGGGATATGTTATCTGAGAGTATGCAGAGAGACCCAAAGTGTCACTGTTATCTTGAAGAGTGGCAAACCACAGCCTGATAGGATTAAGTATTTCTCTTTACAAAAATCTTTATGCTTCAGAAGTGGGCATCCTATCTTTGGCTGAAGTCTGAGAGACCCAAATTACACTATAGGACCCTCGGGAGGTGAAGAAAACAACAAAATACATAAGAGGGTTAATTAATTTATTAATTCATCCTGAGGTAGGAATCCTCTATATACTACAGCCCCTAAAAGAACATCCACAGCCATCCTGCAACTGCTGCTGAATCTCAACAATATGTAGGCAAATGGATCTTGGCACCAGAGGAAAGCAGCAAAAGTTAAACATTCATTCAGTTACAAGTTAAAAGGAACTCTATGATTTGTAAATAACCAAAAAAACCCACCCCCAAACTGCAGAACAACTATGCCCATTTCATTTTCTTTACCTTCCTTAGTAAAGCTGTTCATATTCTTTGGATGTTGCCCATCAAGATATGAAGTCTGTAAGTTTTCCCACATTTGAAAAACTTAATTGCACAAACCTAATAAAATATCTGTATACAGTACACTGACTTCTTAAATCCTGCAACTTGAGTTCACCACCTGCATATTAACTGCAGATTTCAGTTTAGGATCCATAATAAGAGTGTATTCCAGCTTCCAGAGAGAACTACAATTGTCTACCTAACAGTTACATCAACGATCAAATCCCATAATTAAATTTTAAAGTACAGTGAACCTTAACTGTAAATAATTTCTGATCTCAGGGGTTAGAACTGGGATCTTATGTCAACAGAACACATTAGGGGCATATATCAATCTACGTATTTCCAAGTCAAAACAAATGCAAAAGATCTGTCTTCACACATAGTAGTATGTTTAAAAATGTCGGAAATGTCAACTGCTTACATACTTTCATATTATCCCTAATTAATACAAATTGCATTTAATTTCACATTTAGTAAAACATATTGCTGCCCAAAATAAGGACTATAATTTTTATCAGCAATTATTATTACTGATGTATCAACACAATTATTTAAATTCAATGTATATAGAGGCAGAATCCATGCAAGCATTTAGAGTTTTTGTTCCCTCTGTGCTTCTTCCCTAATTTTTGTGGCTTGGAGCTCCTCCAGATGCTGTCTCTGACTTTGTGGTTTTGTATTTGAGATCCCATCTCCTGATTCATAGCATTCCTTGACTGACAAACAGATTCAGATATGAAAACAAACAGTTACCTGTATATAATCTGCCCCTGACAGCTGCACTGCTAACTTTTCCGTTCCTGGTGAACCTACTGTTTCAGATTTTACTCATTTCTCAGGTCTCTGAGTCACTGTGTTTACTGAGCTATTCAATAACTGGTGGCATATGTAATCTCCACACTGCAAGCTGCACTTCAGATTCAGAGGATTTTCCTTTATTCTCTCCCCCTTTAAAAACTAAATTATTTTTGAAAGAACATGGGGGTTTGTATTCCTAAACTGATGTGCCTCCTAATTAAATGGAGAACACTTTCAAACTATTTTCCATTAGAGGCCCACTTTTTTCTGATTTTCATGCACAGCATAATACCTTCATTGGTAGATTAAAATTGTTTGACTAGAAGTAAAACCTGTTATTATATGCTTTTTTAGTGGTTTTGTCTTGTATAATGGGGGTGAATTATGTAAAATGTACCAAACAGGATACTCTACAAGCTGCTACTTGCATGCTGCAAACAATCACAGTTTCACTGATAGACTGGGACTTAGCATCTTAAAATTCCTGTGGAAATCAAGTGCATTTTAAGTATTGGGTTTGATTATTTAATCAGACAACTTGCATTTTGCCCTGGCTAATTTGGAAGGCTGATAATATTTTACTCATAAAGTAATTGTGCACCTGTTGTGATAGAAACCTGTTCAAACAAATCTTAATAGACATGAGGATTCATTCCCAACATGTGTGTTAGCCTCTCATTACTGCTATATATGAGGCAACAAATTTTAAGCAGCTATTGAACAGGTCTCAGCTTAATCTTGAATAACTCTTAAAGAACATTTATGACAATATGTCTAATATTAAACTTTGTTGATTTGTGTCAATACAGACTAAGGTAAATATTAGCATATGTGGGTTAAACTAGCAGTAATTTAAAGAAAAAATAGTAAGAAAAATATGCTCATAACAACAGGTTTCCAGTGTGAGAGATAATGACGAAGAACCAGTTCTGATCAAGCTGCCTGGGTATAAGTCTCTTAATTTTATTATCAGAGAGGGTAATACCTATGATGAACTCATGAGATCAGTGCATGCTGTGTCCTTAACAGATTTCTGTTTCCTCTGTTCAGAAAAAATTTTTATGGAAACAGTTTCAATGCATCTCTCTCAATTTTCTTTACAATTCATGTATTCATATTAATTGATGAGACTTCATATTTATAGTGCTTTTGACATTTTTCTATATTGGTAAATAATGATAGAACAAAAAAAAATAAAATTAGAGGAAGTGGAAACTATATACATTACTTACTTTAATGCAACATAAATATTTGAGGGAGAGACAAAAGTGACCTAGTATATTAAGAACCATTCACTCACCAAGTGAGGGGGCAATATCAAGAACGACCTGATTGGAGCAAGGGGATCATGATTCGCCTGAAATCAGTTTAATGTTGGCAGCAGGAGGTGAAAACAAGGAAAATGAGCCCAGTTTGGCTCGATCTGCCCTTGGGCAGAAAACTGTCAGATGTCATTGGTCAGATCTGAAGTGAGGTGGCACAGCTAAACAAATCAAGATATCCTGAAAAGAACACTGACAGTTAACCTCTTCCTAAAGGTCAACTTGCTTAGATGGGACAAGGACAACCTTTCTTGTATTTCATCTTCTCTTCCTCATTGAGCTTAGGCTTTTGAGGCAGTAGCTGTGTCAGGTTGTACATTATGTTATTGCTTTTCTCAGTTGCATGTGAGTTTCCTAAACATGTTCCTACTTCATTTTTTCGCAGTACTAATGGTATGTCCCTTGAGTTTTACATATGACATTTCTGACTCGCCTCTGTGTCCAGAGTTTCTTAAGTTCTCAGTAAGAAAGAAAAAAAAAAAAAATCTGGTATCTTTGATATCATCAGGATACCCTCATTACCACACAATATCCACACATCAAGATCTCACTTCAAGATGACTCCCTATTCAGAAAGGGAGTTTAAAACCCACGTAAGGGATTGCCACAAAGGTTCTCATTAATCGGTGCCAAGGTTTGATGCTGCCCAGAATAGCAGTATTTTGTGCAAGAGATTTCTTTCCAAATTAACTGCAGAGAAGGCTGAGGAGAGTCATCAAAGTGCAGAAGGACTTTCATATAAGGAATAAATAAATATATTTTTACTTTTCAACCCAGAGAAGAGACAACTGCGTGTAGGGTAACAGAGAAGATGAACAGGAAACAGCCAGTCCCTATCCACTGTAACACAAGATCTAGGGGACACCTACAAGGTGCCAGGTTCAAATACACAGCATATTGCTAACTGCTGAGCTTATCCCCACAGACTTTACAGCTGGCTGTTAAAGGGTTCAAAAGTGATTGGACATGTTCATAGATGATAATACTATCAAGGGTCATTAAACCCAAATGTATCACCTCTGAATCAAGAAGTCTATTAATCATATTTTGTGGGAAAATGAAAGAGTATACTGAGGAAATATTACTGTATGTTTGTCCTTTCCTTAAACCCTTCCTCAGGCTGCTCAGTATCCAGACACAAAACACTGCAGAACAGTATGTTCTTTATGTTCTGACACTTAAAGGTTTCCTTGCTATGAAAAAAAACTACTTGTAGAGGTATCCACAGAATCCAAATTGATCATAAAATTTCAGTCCTTTCAGTACTGTATCTATATGTATTTTTCTAGATAAATGCTGACATTCATCAATTTGCTAGAATTTGACTGTATATATCTACAGCAACAAAAAGCCAAAAGCACTGAAGTGTGATGTAAGACAAGAAAAGGAGCTTCCACTATGGTTTTATCAGTGCAAACCATTACATATTCATTAGCTTTTTCATAAGAAGTTGTATATTTGTCTTCAGTAGGAGTTCAACTTTGCTAAAGGTAAGAAGCTTCATTGGCAACTAAGCTGCAACTTGAATCAAAAGGAAACCTGCCACTGGCATCCAGTGTCAGAACAGAAGGCGTTAAGTTCCAAGTAGTGATACATATTTCAACACAGAAATCTTTCTACTACAGTCAAAGACTCTGTATTTATTAAAGAAAACAATAACTGACATAATGAAAATCAAAACAACCTACCAACAGAAGAAAACGGCAAATTTTGGAAGAAAAAGTGAAGACAACCTACTTGTAATTTATAGTTTACAGGCAACCCCTTTTCTGCTAAAAAAAAAAAATAAATTAGATGGCATCTGAAAATAAACACAATTTAATACCATATATTTTCTTGTTACTATTTCTAAAAATGAAGAATGGATCAAATTTCAGAAGGCAGTCTGTTCTAACATGCCAAATAATGTATTGCAGTATATTAGCATCATTATCCATCTTGTTCCTTTTTCTCATGAACATGATAACATTACCTACTGCACTGTTTGGGACACAGTTCCACTGAACCCAGTATATAAGTGAGGCATCATACTGATTTCAGCGTAGTACAGAGTTCATAATTTTAACCCTGAATTGTTAAGCTTAGAAATATACACTGATAAGATAAAAAATGTATAGATATGTGTGATTACAGTAAGTGTAAAATACATTATGTGCCTGGAAATAAATTGTATGCATTCTGGTTGTTACTTTTTATAAAATATATTCAACAATATGGAGAACTTGATTTATGTGAAAGGTTGATTACAATGTAATTTATAGTTGTGGAGTTTTAAGAACTAGAAATGGTAATAGTCATTAAGTTTTAACATTAGAAGCAGGCAGTATTGTGATAGGTGTCACTGAAATACAACCCTCTGACTAAAAGACTAGAACAACAGAAAATGTCTGATTTTTTTTAATGTGATAAATATAGCTTAAATCCTTCCAGGACTTATAAGCACATAATTTAAATAACAGCAGTATAAACAGTGAGCAGTCCCATTCCATTCCACAGAACTATCCTCTGTTTGTACACTTTGGGGGTATATATGTTTAAACCCAGAATCTGAAGAAACATACTTCATATGAAAAAAAAAAAATTAAGACATAATACATCTATTTCACACTGATGATTAACACTAACTAATTGTGTTGGTACATTGATCATAACAAATAGATACAATAGGGCAGGGTAAGCTTAACCAAAATATTTTTATTTTGAAATCCACTACCATCTTCAAGCAAATCAGACTAAAGGGCATGCAAACATTAACTGTTGAAAGTGCTTATGAAATATTCAGTCATTCAAACAACTTAATTTAGAAGGTCAGGTTAGACCTGGAAATGGAGCCTTTGTGCCATGTTACACACAGTGCTAATGATTGGAGTAATGGCAAAACAAAAGCATCACTCTGATTTAGAGAGCTACAACGTAAAGCCAAACATATCATTTCATTGGGTCATGGCAATAAATTAATTATGAGAAACCTTTATAGTCTGTGGACCAATTTCTTAAGGATTGGGGTGTGGGGGTTCTGGGTTGTGCTGTTTTGTTGGATGTTTTCGTTGGTTTCACTAATTGGAACCAGTTGATCCTTTTTCCTGTGTATTGATTTTTTAAATCCTAGCAGTTAACAATGATTCTAATGTATCATAACATTTTACACCTTAATCATACAGTGGGGCTTCTGCTTGCAGCTTTTGTTTGAGTTTTAATTAAGAAGACCTTGTGTCTCAAAGCCTGAGCTGGGTTTTTAATTGCTAGTATGTATATCACACAGACTTCAAAAGAAATAAAATACGTTTATAACAGGGAGCACAAAAGAGAGCTTTGAAATGTCTATAGCCATACAAAGTGACATAATTAAAAACCTCTGAGTGCCTCTGTGATATAAGACTTATATATATCTATTTATACATATTTATGAGGCAGACTGTTATATACCCTTAGACTTCATAAGAAAGAATTTTCAGCAATTATACTGAAAAATAATTACTGCAAATTCACACTACAGTGTTGATCAGGGCTACAGAAAACACATTTATTTTCCTCAAAATGGTCTTACTTGGTTTGATATAGTGCACCAAAAAACACCTGAAAGCTTATCTGTGAAGACAAATTTTATAAAACAGAAGCAAAAATAACATTTTAAAATGTTTTGTAAATCCTGCTTAAAAAACAAATTGATTCACTTGTAAAAACAGAAACCATAAACTTTCTCAAGGATTCATTCATGCACAACTCTCTCCAAGACTATTCCAGAAATGGATAGTGTTAAATTACTAGATTCAAAGAGTTGTGCCTCACTGTCCTCTTCCAGTCCTTAATATACACCAAAAAAGTGCTCTTAGAAAACACCTCTTTGTGTCTCTTCTGTTTTCTTATGCCAGGGACAAATATCCTTTCCAAAATTGTTTCTAGTGTATCTTACAAAGACACTATCAAGTGGGTGAAGGTTGCTTTGTTTTACTGAATTCAGCATTTCCTAGGAAACAGGAAGGTTGCCTCCCACCTACTCAAATATTTTGAGGCCATTAAACGTGCACATGTCACAGAAAACAGGAGGCTCTTATTAATAAAGTAGCAAATATATAAAAGGAGAAGGAATAAGCACGGGAAGCCTAATGAACACAGCCTTCTGTATTGGATAAAGCTATGGACATCAATCACTCACCTCCCCAAAATAGAGTATACTGTACAAAGACAGCATGTGACATTCAAGTCACAATGCCTATAAATATAGATAGTTCCAGTTGTTAACACCACCAATGGAAGCCAGAGGACTAACCTGCAACACAGTAGCTGGTGACCCAGGAGTCACTCTTCTCTCAGGCTGCTAGACCAATTCTGACCCTTTCACGATAACATCATTGCTTAAGTTACTTAAAGACTGACCTTTCTTATTTGATCTTCAAAGACTCTGCATGCTGAGAAAGACCATTGCAGGCTATTTCAGTAGGACAACTGCCTGATGCATGCAAGACTATGCTATTCCAGAGATTTATATTTGGAACAGAAACAGAAAACTTAAAACAGACTCTGTATAGTGATAAATGATGCTACTCTGCCTAGCTGTGGCTGCTGAAGAAAAACTAGATAACTAAGCAACAGAAATACATGCAGTGAGGGAGGGTGAGGACAGAACTCTGTGCATCCAAATATCTGGAAATACAGAAAAGAGTCCTGCACCGCTTTGTGTATTCAAATACATAATAACAGTTAGAATGAAAAGTATTTCCTGATCCTAATTTTTATACAAAAAAGACCCAACACTGTAAAACCCAGGTGTAAGCCTAACAAATTCCTTGTATACCTTAAATAAATCTATTTGCATGCACACCCTGGCAAATAGCATACAATCAAATGATTTGCTTAGGCAGCTCTGGGGTTCTTTTCCAGGTGAGCAAGGCATTTAACTCAGTTCAACTGCTTCACAGACCTTTGAAAATTTGACCTATGAGTTTCATTTATAAACATATCAAATGAACAAGCAGACTTATTTAACCACTGGAATTTGGTTACAAAGCATTGTGCCAAATGCTCCTCAGAGTTTCATGAAACCTCCCTGAAGTCAATGGCTTGTTTGGCTGGAATTCAAGGAAGAATCTGGACCATTATCAATAACTCAAATCCTAATAAAGAAACTCAGAAAAAGCAGTTTTAAAATGAAGCACACTATGCAAAAGTAATTGTGAACAGGAACAATCCCACACTGAGAAAAAAATGAATTATTCACTGTTTGTTACTTTTGTATTGCCTTCTATTGTTTGAATTAATAGATATAGTTTATAATTATGTCTTGATTAACCCTATTGTGTTCTAAATATAGAAGGTAAAGCAAGAAAATACCGTTTTTATTTGTTTCTCTCAGCCAATTATCTTTTCTTCTCGTCTGTGTGCTTCCCAAACATGAATAGAAACAGTTTGTGTCAGTGGTACATTTTTTTTTCTGCTTTCATCCTTTTTTCTGGCACTGATTCTTAGTGAGCTGCCTTCCCACAACCAAGATGCTAGCCTTTCACTGAAGGGGGAGGGCTGTAGTTGTGCAGACACAGAGGAAGAATATGTGCTCAGGTTATCCTTAGCGAGAACAACGCCTTCTCTCTAAAATAAACAACTCCCAGTAACAGTCAGTGCAAAGAGCAGCTCCTCACAGGACCACACCTCGCGTTCCTATAATCAAGATTTTTTTTTTCCTCCAAAAGAACTCATTTATTTATTTTTACAGCATCACTTCATGTCTTTAAGTTAGGCCCTCAGTAATATGAGCAGAAAAGCCAAAAATATCAGCCAATTAAACAAAACTATTTAGAACCTAATGGAAATTAAGCAAAAATATATTTGACCTCCCAGAGATAACAGATTTTCAAATACAGTTCTTTCAGAGCCCAGCATGCCCTGCCAGTTACCTAGCTGGAAATTCAATCAGCACTATGAAAATGAACTGCATGATTTTGAAATCTTTACTTCCTCTATGTAATCTGGTTTTCATGCTGCCACGTACTAGATTGTTGATTTGGGTTTTTTTTCTTTCTGAGACGATTTAAGGTACACAAATGCTAATATGAGTTAATACCATATTATTAGATAAATAGTGTTTTTATCAGCTCGGAGGTAACCAACCTGCAGACAGTGCTTAGGCCATGGATTTGGGAGCCCAAAGGAAAGGAGTCCAACTCCAGACCTGCCACTGCTCCTGCTATTTAACTCTGAATCTAGTTTCCTTCTTCTATAAAATGACACCAGTGTCTTTGTCAATAGTTTTGGAGTGTAAAGCACAACACAACAGTAACCGTCATTCATCTTCCATGTTGGTGCTATTTTGAAGAAAAAAGTTAAATGCACTTGCAGCAGCAAAGATTGCATTTTGCTGGAAGCCAGATAATAGCATAGATGAATATTACCGATGTTATGACCACTAAAGGACAGGTTACAAAGGAAGAAAGTTGTGGAGACTGACTGAATGACTGTCAACATACAGATCTGATGAGCCTAACCTGATGATCCTTTTTTTACAGCTAACAGGCTATTCCCCCAGAAAAGGTAGTTGAACAAGTTGAAAATTCTTCCAAATCTGAGCACGAATTCTTCGTAGGTAAATGAGAAAAGGGTTAGAAGCAAAAACTCTACCCATTCACTCAGCAGAGATTATGTATGTGTAAGAAAATAGGAGGAACAACAAAAATTCAGAAAAACAAACTTCTTTTTTTGAATAGATGAAAGCTCATTAAAAAGCTTTTTGTGCCATATAAAAGAATAAAGAACATTATTCTGCATTGTTAGAGATCCCACCTCTTCTAAATTTGATTCGCTAATAGCATTCAAGTAGTTTCTATTTAAAGACTAAGTAGCTATATTTTGCAATTAATGAACAATAATAATTGAACAAGCATTCAATGTTTTCCACACCATTAAGAGACAATATTGCTTTAAATAGAATGTGATTTCAAGGCAAAATTTGGTTTTTATTGTATTACAGCTGATTTTAACATGTTCCTGTAAAATGTATACTATGTTTAGCCACTGATATTACTAGAGAATTTCTTATGTGCCTAACACATATGCATTGTCACAGTTCTTCCAGAAAAATCAAGAGAATCCAACGAATTTTTTTTTTGTACTGAACAAAAGGGCCAATCCTTCATCTATTTATATAATTTTTTAAAAAAACCCTGAACTCTCCTAAATTTCCCTGTTGGAAGTTTAAAACCCTAAGCATCAATTTTCATCAAACAGATTTTTTTTTTTTTTAAAGTAAAGATTTATTAATATGATGAACATGATTTTTTGTTTGTAGTTGAAATTTAATAAAATTACACAAATGAAGAGAAATAAATCTTCGGTACTTTGTTTACTCCTAAGACATGCCTTATGACCCCTTCTCACAGCACTAAAACCCCAACTTTTAAATTTGTTGCTTAATCAATAACACTGAATTTCTTCTCACTAAGAAAATGCATGAAAGAATTGATAGGTGGGGAAAAACACTTCAAGTTTTCTAACTCGTACTTAATTGCCAAGAGAATTCCACTTCTCCTAGCTTGCTAGATTCAACAAATCTTGAAAACCCTGGAAATTTTTGTCCATATATACAATAAAACTTGCACTGGTTTCAGTAGGTCTGAAATTTCATCCAGAGCTGCTTTTTTTTTGCAGGACTTGAATTAATATAAACAGTAATCACACAACTACACCCCTTTATAATGTGAAGGCAGTTTCTACATCTAACTTATGCAACTAGGAAGAAGCAGTACCACATACTGTAACTCCATGTTTCTTCTTCCTCTGCTCAGAGATATATAGCTAATGTCAATGAACTGATGTAACTAACCTGGTGTTTGTGATAACATCCTTGGTATTGCCTATGACTGACTGTGACATACTTTATTTTTTTGGCAGACTCATCTATCATTTCAAAGATAAATATTAAAAATCAGGGTGAGTTGACTGGAAAGAGGAAGGCACCTTCAAGTTATGATAGTTATTTCTTTTTTTTTTTCCCCCCTGAACTTTCAAAAATCTTCAATCCCCTTTTTAAAATATATGCAAACATTTAAAATTTGGTATAGTCAGATACCTTTAATTTCACCAAGGAGATCGCTTGTGTTTAATTTTTCCATCTTCTCCTTCCAGTCTTTAGAAAGTAGCTTTTCCATACAGGATGAATCTATTTAGAAAAAAAAAAAAAAAAAAAAGAATTATCAAATGTATTCTCACACATCAGGAAAACAGGTGCCACCCTCATTTTAAAACTGCTCTTCCTGTACCAGTTTGAACGATAGTTTAGAAGGGAAATGAACTTGCAGCCAAACAGAGTTCTTATTTAACTGCATTTTAAATCCAAAGTAATTCCCCTGAGGTTAATGGAGTTACTATGGATTTAACAAGGGTCTAATTGAAAGAAAAACTTTGTTGAGCATTTATGCATGCTAACTGCCAATTTACATGCATAGATTGCCAATGTATATACAAATTCTGTCTTTTTCATTCGAGAATGATTGTACACTTGAAACTATACATGAAGATTTAGTAGCTTTTTTTGGAAATTTGGCACACAGTGACATCTGAAACCCATTTTTATACCCATGTCAATGCAAAAGTTATTCATGTAATGTCTCCATGGAATTCATAAAAGCACGCTACATATTCGATGTTCACAGTATCTGAAATTTTCTCAGTGCACTATAAACAACATGCAATGATCAGAAGACAGGCCTTCGTAATATGAACTTCAGAATACATTTTAAGTCGTTGCCCCAGTCTGGGAGGCCTTCTGTAGGCAAAACTGTCACTGAAGTCATTACACTTTGGAGAAAGTAGAAGATTGGCCTTAGTAAGTTTCCTATGATCAGACCCCAATTCCACTACAAAATCTGATGTTGAGCATAACAGACTTCAATAAATTCTAAAGGCATTTCTAGTTTCTAAATGAAACTAATTGGCTCTGAATTTTGAATCATACATAACCTTGCAGTTAGCTTACAAAAGGGGATTTTTTTAAGATGGGAATTCTTATGAAGGGAGCCTTCAAGCCTGCAAATTCTCCTGAAGGGAACCAATAAGAAAGATGGAGAGAGACTATTTACAAGAGCGTGTAGTGACAGGACAAGGGGGAATGGCTCCAAACTGAGAATTGGTTTAGATTAGAATTAGGAAAAAAATTCTTTACTGCGAGGGTGGTGAGGCATGAAACAGGTTGCCCAGAGAAGCTGTGGATGCTCCACCCCTGAGAGTGTTCAAGGCCAGGCTGCATGAAATTCTAAGCAACCTGGTCTAGTGGAAAGTGTTCCTGAACGTGGCAGGGGAGTTGGAACTAGATGATCTTTAAGGTTCCTTTCAACCCAGGCCATTCTACAATTCTGTGGTTGATGTTGTGATGCAGATTTTTATGACTTTAAACACAATTCAGATTTATAAACAATTGTCAAGAAAACTTTAAAAACAATCGAACACTTATTTTTCCTTCCGAGTTAGCAATAACAGAATCTCTGTTAAATTTTGTGCATTTGCTTTCAGCTGTAGACAGACTTATCAACAATGTCTATGCTAAGCTCCTTTAAGTTTTGGAGTTTTGCAAGATATTGAAAACGTTATCTAAATGTTACTCTATTCCCAAAACAAATCTTTGCAAAAAGCCTTCATTATAAGACTACACATCACTCTGGGTGGTGCTGAGCACACTGTCCCTTAATGCATACACTGGAATAGCCACACACCTTTGTTTGCTAGAAACTCTCATAGCAATGTGTTTTCTAAATAGCTAATAATATTCCAAATTTTGATAATTTTTTGTACTGATCCCATTCCAGTTACTTAGGAATTAACATTGGGTTGTACAAGAAGGAAGAATTCAGTCTAACTTATCTTCTGCTAAATTACTGGCAGATTAATGTCAAATCGTGGCTCAAATTTCCGTGTCAGTAGTCCCAGCAGAAACACTCACACATGTGAAAACAAAAGCAAAAGGCCCAGATTTAAGAATGGCAACACAGATCATATCATTGCAAGGGGTAACAGTTTGTTCCACCTCAGAGGATTCCAAAAATACTCAGAGGGAGGAGAAGCATTCAAAGGGGTCACAAAAGGAAGAGTTAAAGCTTTAGGGAAAGGTTTAAAGAACAAAAAGGTCATGTGGCCAATCATATTTTAGGGTGCAAGTCATTTCAGCCTGAAAGTGCACATCAGCATCTCTCATTTGAAATAAACAAACAAGCAAAAAACCCAAAACAAAACAAAAACCAGTTGAAAGCAAACCAAACTGTAACTACCAAAAGATCAAAGATCAGGTTTTAATTGCAACACATTTACACCGTGCAAGCCTCCGTGGAAAGACAACACAGCTCATAAATATTTTTGAAGTAATAGTTCAGTAGAAAAGCTAATTTATTTACTAATTATATCTTTCTGTGAAAGAGGCAAAATTAAGGAGTTGTAAGTTGCAATAGGCAGTGTTAAAATACTTGTTATATAATAACAATTTACTTTTGACAATAACAGGCACTTATTACTTTTATGAGTTCTGGCCTGATAATAGGAGAATCAAGAAATAACCATCAATTACCAATAGAACATTATAATTTATCCTTTTTTGTGATATCATGATTAGTTTAAAAAGACATTTCTGTGTTTCTCCCCTGCCAAAATTTCAGACCCCACATCCCTGAAGAAAAAAAAAAAAAAAAAGGCGCTTCAGAGTTTTATTTTGATGTTTGCTATAAGTTATGTATTCTACTGCTTTTAACGAAGGTATTTTCCTCAATTCATACAAGGAAAAAAAAACATTTCTTTTAAAAGGAGCAAAAAATAAGTAGCATATTACAGCATTTCAGAAAATACTTCCCTCAAAAGCACTTGTTTTGTTTCTTCTCTTACTGTTCTTAAGAACACTCGTATAATGTTCTTATATTATGTAAGGGAAAAAAATATATTTCTAAAGACAGACTGAGAAAGAACTAGAATGGAAAACAGGTCTATCTGTGTGCCTTCTTTCTGATATAATCACATAGCTAGTTAGAATTTTTATCTCTAAAAATGACTGAAAAATTCCCTAAGAAAGAGTTCTTTTAACACCCCTATCTCATTCAAATTCTATGTTCTAGATCTGACCACACAATTTATAGCTACTGTATTTTGTTATCAGGAAGATTACAAAAACAGTTACACAATGAGCCTTTTAATAAACTTTTTTATAACATTATAAAAATAGTTTTCTTGAAATCCTGTAAGCTTTCAATTAGCATGTTTATTCTGCATAATTTTTAGAATTTAAAATAATGATATGTGTTAAAGCTCTCTGGAGGTCTTCCACATTAGACACAAAACTAAATATAAAGGCTTATACTTGAAAGGCATCTCTCCCTTCAAGTTCTGTATTCTGTGTCCACAGACACATTTTGAAAAGGTTTGTGAATCAGAAAGGATTTTTCTGCTTTCTGTACAGAAAATTAATTTTTACAGACATATAAAATCTACAAAGATATCTTCTGACATCAGTAAAATGTCTTCATCCATATAGATTCATTTTCTGTTTTGATTCATTATAGAAACAAAACATCGACTTGGAATCCAGCACTGAACACTGAAGAAAGAAGCCCAAATTCACATCTGCAGTGCATCACTCTCCCGGCACTGAGGCTCTGCTTCAGCACCATTCCAAAACCTTGTGGATCCCGACATTTTCAAAATTCAGGGATATTCTTGCTAAAGACAATTATAAAAGAACCAATGAAAGAAATTAACATTTATACATTTTTAGCTCTTCTCACTGACTTTATAAACCACAGTTAGGCTTATGCCACAAAGTAGCATATTTTCTACTGGCACATATAAGATCAAACCCGTGAAGTTGCACTGGAGCAATTTATTATACTAAAAACACACAGCTTCTCATCCCTTATATTATTCTCTTGTGAACTAGGGAAAAAAATCCTTTCAAGGACAGCAAACAGGTTAAGTATAATTATGATGACTAAATTAAATCATTGAGTATTATTTAATATCACGGTTTGTTACATACTTAGTTAGCAATTTTAATTGTAAACTAAAGGAGTTTAAAGTACTGTGAGAATCTTGTTAGACATGACAGTTTTGCAAAGGTGAAGAGAAGAGGATGTTAAAAGATATATAATCAGGGGAAAGGGGAAAAAAAAAAGCTGAGGGGAAAAAAAACCCTAGGTGTTAGCTGAAAAGGATCTCTTCACAATGACAAAGCATCGATGAAAAGAATTAACATTTGTCCGTTGGGTAATCAATCAGTCATGGAATGGATGGAATCCAGCTCTTTGTTGCAGGACCGGTGATGAAGAACGAGCGTGTTAGCTATCACAGCCAAGCTCTCAAGTTCTTCTGACTGAATGAAAGTCAGGTTGTTTGAATCAAGAGTAGCTTTTGCCTCTTGTCTCATCCTTATTCTCTCCTTTTTTCAGGGTTGTTTTTTTTTGTTTGTTTGTTTTTTTTTGGGGGTTTTTGGTGTGTTTTTTTTTTTTTTTTTTTTGGGGGGGGGTTTTTTTTTTTTT
>JAWWEU010000158.1:13319588-13376691 GCA_035583155.1 Acropternis orthonyx
TACTTACCGATATTTGATCATATATAAATATGTATGTTAAGATAGATCAGCACTAAAAATTCAGGTAATTAAATTAAATGATGCCCCTGATAACTGCACAAAATACTTAAAAACAAAACAAACAAACCCCAAATCAACCTAGATGTTCACAAAATCAACAGTTAATGAAAGCCAAAATAGATTTTTTTCTTCCGTTAATCAACTTTCTTCATTAAAATGCATTAGCAGCATTAGCTGCAGTTACGTCTCAACTCATACACTAATTTTAAAATTTTCAGGGAAGTGATCAAATCTCCTTAAATATTACAGATTACCCCACACAGGGGTGTGATACTTGCTTTGCATTAGTGATAACTTGCGATACTAACATTACACTAGTAATAACAATGTCAGTAATGTCCTATATGCCCTCCGAATCAGTAGCTCTAAATTGATCTCTGGATTGCTTCATGGATTTTACATGGAAATTATTGTAGAGCTTAGACATGAATCTTAGGCATGAAACTTTCTGTATACCTAAAATGAAATATGTGTTTAAGTACCAGGTTAAAAGAGGCATTTGTAGATTTAAGAGGAAACATGTACTCAAGCCTCCTAACTGTCTAGGGCACTCCAAATGATGAATAAATTAATTTTTTCAGTCAATGTGGAGTAAGTTTGTAGTCCAAGAAATAAGGCAATATATTATTCTCAGAATATATTACAGACAGAATAAAATTATGCAATATTATTCTTTAAATCAATGCAAAATGCAAATTTAGGAAATAATTTTTATGAATGAATAATTGCTTTTTTATTTGTGTATACTTACTTAGAGACCTAATTTCAAATACACTAAAGTCAATGAATACTGCTTCATTATTTCTAAGCTATATTTAATGACTTAAGGTAAATAGCACACTTGGAATAAATTTAAGATTTCACAAGAGAAAAAAGAACATAGTAGACTAGATGTGTATATGTATGTATGGCCAGACTTCGCAAAGGAAGATCTTTGGGAAGTGCTCTCCCCATGTGGGTTTGCCCTTCCAGCCTGAGCAGTGGATATTTAGGTGAGGCACAGCGTGCGCAGAACTGACCCCACCATTTAAGTCCTAAGGTCCATCTGCCACAGCCAAGCGAGCTTGGACAGTGACAGTGAAATCCTCGGGACTGTCTACAGCACCCAGTACTAACCAGGGCTGACCCTGCTGAGCATCCGAGATCTGATGGGATCGGATGGCAGGAAGGCATTTAACTGCCCAGGGGACAGTCCCCACTGAGACTTGAACTCAGGCCCTTGGGATTCAGAGTCCAGAGTGCTCTCCTTTACACCACAGGACCGCCCCTGTGCTTATATACACAAGTATATAAGCAGAGTTCCATAAATTAGATGCAGTGGCCAGATTTGGAAACAATGGCAATTTGAAGGGTACTGATCATGCCTGATTAAAGACAGGGCAAGCAGGAAACATTCCCTGTGCACTGCACGTCACCAACTAAAAGCACTAATGATAATAGAAGAGTGCATGTTGCACCCTGTCCTAGTGGAGCAAAACAGAATAAGCCCCTTTTGCTCTCCTGACAGAGCAAATCTTGACATCCCCCACGTACAGGCTGACAGACCTGTATAGGTTCTCCTGTTTGCTTAGAGCAAGTGCTGTCACACTGCTGTGCACTAATCGACCCTGGGTTTCACAGCAGAAAGTAATTTTTGCCCCCTAAAGGTGGTGCAAAACTTAATCACTATAAGCAACTTCCCAAAATGTGTAGCACAGTAATACAATAAATATCAAAACAAAAAACATAGGGGTCATTTGTAGACATCTGAGAGATTGAATAATACTTAATAATCTGCTACCCAAAAGGTAAAAACATATTCAATGCAATTAAATCTTCATAGCTACACAGAAGGGAAACAACAGTAAGTTCACACTACATGTTTCAAGTTATTCTTTATTTTCTACTCAGCTATTAAGCGTCCTTCTTTTTCCAGAATCCTCCTCACTACAAACAAGAAATAGGCAGTGGAGCTCAATTATGCCACAACTTTCACTAAAAGTTACATTGCAGGTAACAAAAGATAATTTATACAATTTCTGTGTTAAACACCTAGTCTTCTTGTTTTCTTTTTTTTTTTTTTAATTTATTTAATCCAGACTCTATAGTTATAACACTTTAAATTTACGCAGCGAATTTCAGCTGCATAACCACAGAAAATTTAAGCATACATGAAATTCTACACAGCTATTTTGAGGTTGTAGCTTAATGTCAGTTTATGGTATACTCTTTACAGAAATGCAAAAGGATCTAATACAGATTTAGCTTTTTAGGTGTTAGGTTTTTTTCATATTTAGGACCAAGAGAAAATTCCACATTATAAGAACAAAAGCTTACTCAGTTATAAGTTCTGGTTTATGATCTTAGAAGTATTCATTCCAAAGATAGGTAGGTTTGAATACTAAATAATAGCATATTGAAAAATTATTATATTCACAGAATCACAGAATATTCTGAGTTGGAAGGGACACACAAAGATCATCAAAGTCCAACTCCTGGCTCTGCACAGGACAACCTCAAGAATCACACCAAGTGCCTGAGATCACTGTCCAAATGCTTCTTGAGCTCTGTCAGCCTCAGTGCTGTGACCACTGCCCTGGGGAGCCTGTTCCAGTGCCCAACCACGCTCTGGGTGCAGAACCTTTTCCTAAAATCCAACCTAAACCTCTCCTGACACAACTTCAGGACATTCCCTTGGTTTTGTCACTGGTCACCAGAGAGCAGATATCAGTGACTGCCCCTCCTCTTTCCCTTATGAGGAAATTGTAGACTGCAAGGAGGTCTAATATTGCCTTATTCGTTTCAATACATTACTAAATTCAGTTCATGAGTAACAGGCAAACCTTTGTTTCCTTTTGCATTCAATAATTATATACTAATATACTTCATGCACTGGTACCCTAGGAATAATAAAATTCACAACAGTAAACATATATTTCTCAACTGTAATAATTATTCTTATGCTGTACTTATACTATACTTCCTTTTAGAGTGTCTTTAGCAAGGCCACTGCATGATTCCTAAAGCTAAATCCTTAATATACAAAGGACGTATGTATGGACTTTATACAGAAAAAGTAGTGTGGCCACAACTGTTTGAACTTGCAATGCAAAGGCTTATTACTATCAAGCCAAAGGCAGAAGCTTGGGTTGCTGCCAGGGTCTCCACGTGTTCACAGTTTGGTCCACCTCGTTTGTGTTTACACACATTAAAACTCAGATCAATCTCTTACTCTGTGGTTGCATTTTCATTGTCTTTAGTCCACATGAAAATTATCTTACTGTGGTTTCTATCTTGACATTACCCCTAAAACTTACTGTATTTAGACAACGGTACAATCTTTTTTGTCAGCTAATCACTTCTCTAATTTCTGGGCTGCAAATTTGCCTGAACTCTACTCCTGCATTTGCCCTCACACTATTAATATAATCATGAGCACTAGGAAAGCAGAATCTCAAACATCGCAAGTTACACGTCTCTGGTTCCTTAAGCTTTTTTTAAACACTTATTTATGGGCAAGGTATAATTTACACCACCTTATGTATGGCTGGGCAGGTGGCACACTGTGACTGCTGCTCCTTACATCAATATGCTAATGTCAATGTCAGCAGTGTCCACTTTTCCTCACCAATTAGATTTTCACCTGTTCCCTCTTATAATAAGATTTGACCAAGAGCTCTCTGTGGCGAGGACTGTTGTTGGCTTTTATTACTACTACATGTACAGCACCTAGCCTACTTCCTGAGAGAGGCCCCTGGAAAAAAATTATAAGGAAACATCTGAATTACTTCTATCAAGCTCAGAGACTCTTCAGAACTCAGAGGCCTAAACTCCATTAAAAAAAAAAAAAAAAAAGGGTAGGAGTTTTTAATCACAGAATAGTCTGAGTTGGAAGGGATCCACAAGGATCATGAAGTCCAACTCAAGTGAATGGCCCACACAGGGATTGAACCCACAACCTTGGTGTTATTAGCACCATTCATCTAATCAACTGAGCTAATCTCAAGAGTTTTGTTCCTTGTTCCTTTCAAAGCCATACATGTCATAGAAGTTAGTAACTGAACTGAAATAACTGCTCAAGCCTAAGGAAGAGGTTGCTGAGCACTGTACCTCTGCCTGCACAAAGAGGTGAAGGCTGTATGCACAGGCATAGATTTCCCAAGGCAAAGTGGACACTGCAGTTCCCAGAGGTGCTGGTACAGTCCATGAGTTCTGAAAGTCACATGGAATTTTTTTCAATGATAATGATATTTCTCAAGTTTCTCAAGTTCAGAAAGTTTCCAACTCTACGCACGTAAGAAGAACTGGGGCAAAATCAGACATTTAGGAACAATTCCTTTCTATGAATTACTCCACATCCAACTTTCTGGAATTGTCCAAAAGCCTTTTAGATGACAGGAAATAAACTGTTTCTTTCTTCAGCAAAATGTAACTCCCTAATAAATGTATTAGTCTATAAACCACGGTGTAAATGTGAACTTTGATACAAAGATCATAACATCTCCTTTCTTTTGAAAACTATTAACTGGACCTACTCAGTACTTCTGACTGCAGAAAATTAGCCCTAGAACATATAAGAACTTAAATTTCAGTATTCCGATACATTTTGCAGTTATTTACAAAAATAGTATTAAATTTGCCCCTTCATTTTGATTAGCCTTTTTTTCTCTTTTTGCACTAGGGAAATGATTTCAAAAACATGGATACTGACAGAGACACAGCCTCTAACAATGGCAACCTTTGCAAAGCCTAGATTAGAAATTCAAATACCATGAGCATGTTTCACCTATATTGAAGACTTCTCTTTTTCTTTTGAAGAAGCTTCCACACCTTTGTACCAGAGACGATAAGGACCAGAAAGTCCTCAAAAAGGGTCAGTAGAGTTTGGCCACAGAGAAAAATACACTAAAAATACTTTAAAACCACCCATTTTGCATCAAAAAAGACATGTTTTCTACATGAACAGGTACACACGTTCTTATCTTTGCTCAATTCCTTATTTTTTAAACACAATTTTTATGACCTCCTGTTCCTTGCTTAGACAGCACATAAAAACATAGAATGTTAAGGGCTTGGACCTTATAGATCATCCAGTCCCAATCCCCCTGACATTGGCAGGGACAGCTCCCCCCAAACCAGGGTGCTCAAGGCCAAATTCAACCTGACCTTGAATGCTGCCAGCATTGGGGCAACAACAGCCTCCCTGGGCAACCTCTTCCGTGTCTAACCACCCTCACACTTGAAAATTTCTTCCTAACATCTATCCTAAATTTCCACTCTTTCAATTTGTACCCATTACTCCTTGTCTTATCACTGCAGTTCCAGATGAAGAGTCCCTCTCCAGCTTCCCACAGGCCCCCTTCAGGTACTGGAAGGTTGCTATTGTGCCTCCACAAAACCTTCTCTTCTCCAGGCTGAACAGCTGCAACTTTCTCAGCCTGCCTTTGTAGGAGAGGTGCCCCAGTCCTCTTGCCAACTTCACAGCCCTGCTCTAGACTTGCTCCAACAGTTCCATGTCCTTCTTATGCTGGGGATACCAGAACAGTATGCAGTACACCAGATGGGGATCATCCCAATCTTAAAGACCAATTCTTGTTTTGCACGTGTTTTGGTGTCAATTCACAGTATCACAGGAAAACATATCCATAAGATCGCCACAAAATTAGGCAATTCACATCAGCTACTAGATGTAGTACACATGTTGGAAAACAATACTGAGCCAACCAACATCAATTAGATTCTATAACAACTTTCCAGGGCCAAGGTGTCAGGTGACCTCCTACACTCGACCTTCTTTATATCTTATTGCTCAGAGACTGTGAATTCGACAGTACAATATTGCAAAAAAAATCTGGATCAAATCTAGCAAAGAAAGGGATCATTTATAAGTCCTCTGTGGGTACATTCTGTCTTTGGTGTGTGGATGAAACTCCCATTAACACTAATATGAGCTACACAGTCCTACTGATGGGTGAATTATACCCCTGACAGAAAAGTGGTTTTTTTGCTCGATGGATTTTCTTTGATGAACTTGGCTACTGCACAGTCATGTGTATATATTTAAGTATTTCTCTGTGTGTATGCATTTGTATATCTCTACAGTGATGATGTCAGTTTGACTAAAAGTGCAGATAAAGCATTTCTTAAGCCAAAATGGGCCAAAGCTAATTTTCCCCATATAAACTTCGGTTTGGCCCTTATTTATCAAAACCAGAAAAAGTTCGACAGAAAATGGGACTCAAATTGGTTATCCCAACAGAAAATAGAAGTCAGGGCCTTTCTTAAGACTTACTTTATAGGAACCGTATGTACAACTTTCACTTTCTAGAAAGTGGTTTTCTCTTGAACACACATCAGAACCATTCATCATCACATAATTGCAAGTTGTCAGTCAGAGCCGCACCCTTCACACAGTGGCAGGCCGCCAGCACATCTGTCAGAAGCACTCACAAGCTTCCGTGTATTATTGTAATCCCCTACAAAAGGAACAAACCCATTCATCCTGTCCACATTTTCCAAATCAAATGACAACTGCAAACCCGGAGCCTAGAAAAATAATAGCACTTACCCTAAAAATGCCACACTTGTCAGGTGACCACAGGCTAAATACCAGTGAGCAAATACAAAATAATTCTAATCCCTACATGGAATGCATAAGTTTTAGGGAGTCAGGTTCTTCATGCATGAAAGAGGAAAGATGGGTTCTGTGCATACAACAAAGTGATCTCCCAATGGTGAAACTGGATGTGGGGTTGAACCATTGTATCCAATCTGCAAACACTCACTTATTGCGCTCTGGACTCTATCAGGACAAATGTATCCCTCTTGTTTAACGTTTCTATTCTCTCTTTTGGCTTCTTCTGTTTTCTTTCTCCTTTACTTAGAGCCATGCAGTCTTTATGTTAGCACATACTCTTTTCTCCTGTGCCTCTTGAAATATGCATTCTGCTCAGACAGGCTCCACAGGTAACACCTCAGGGTCAGTCTGGATTTAGTGAACCTGAGGACTTGGTCCAATGAGTACAAAGCAGGCAAGATTCTCTTCTCAGAAATGGTGTTAAAGACTTTCAAGGGGAATTAAACAGCTTTCAGTGTATTAAATACTGTTTTGCACAAGGCTTCAGAAGTTTATTTGCAGATACATGCATATGAGAGCCACAAATACTTTGGAGACTGAAGTAGAGTGATAAGCGTTACCTCTCTACCTTCACTAATTCTTTTGTGTCCTCCCCCTGGAAAGTGTGACAGTTCAATGTTCAGCAACACTGTCATTCCCTTTGAGGCAAAAGGGCAGCCACATGAACCCAGAAAGTCCTCCTGAGTAGCTTTGCCTCAGCCAGTGAGGCTGCAGACAGAGTCTAACGCTTTACTCTAACCAGCTGGGTCTTTATACATGCTCAGATACAGAAGCGAAGTCATGACTACTCTTACCCTACTTCCAATACTTTGCTCCTGGGAACTTTAAAGGAACAGGAGCAGCCTGCCAGCATGCCCACCCATAGTGACTGGGCTGGTGAACGCTTTGTGCATGCCACACTGCTACTGGGCATTTTTATCGGCTCTTGACACAGGCAGAATGCATATTATATATACAGACATATACAAACACGCGTTTCTGAAGCAATTTGAAAGATATACAATGGCTGACCTGCTAGAAAATTTTTCAATAGCAAATAGAGAAAGCATTACTTCTGAGTGATACAGCCAGGAGTAAATTATACCATCTCACTGCACAAAGGAAGATAAATATCGCAACAAATCAAACTGCAGCTGTGCTGCACACCTACATTCACAGAGTGTTATTGTTCAAACTAGTGTTAAGGAAAATATAGCAACTCTCCAACTATGTCAAAAGAATATCTCTGTACTGTAAAACTGCCATGCAAGCATGAAGAAGGTGCAGAAACTGCTCTCCTTACTCCTGGACAGCCACACAGACTAGTCTAGCTGGTCTACCCCATCAGACTGAAGCTGGAACATGGGAATATCAAAGCTGATCGTCAAACTCCTGAAAAACATGCTGCTTTCCAAAACACTAGTGGGTGAATAAAAATCAGCCCCTCAATTCTTTCATGACTGTTTCTCAGTTAGAAAGATGAGCTTTACATCTCACACAGCTACTAAAGAATTTAATTCTTTTGCAAAGGGTAATATAATCACCTTTAAGCACAACAGTGTCTGTTTTCAATAATGCTATCTTAACTTACATATTTTCAAATTTACTTGACATTTCTTCAGAATTATCCATATTCAATAATTCTTAATTTTTATCATGAATGAAGACCAAATTTCACCAAATCTGAAAGAAATTAATTTGGACTTGAGACATCACGAGGTAATAATATCTACTGCAAACTGGTTAAATCAAGATACATCAATGGTTTCTCTTTATGTGTATATATATATATATGATATAAACACACACAAATATAAGTACAACATATGGTCAACAAGAAATAAATAAAACTGAAAACCCTTTACAACTGCATGGCAAGTATCCAAACTAAATTTCAGGTAGCAGATGGCATGAATAGGATACATGTGAGAAACAGGCAATTTCAATTATCTCGGAATAGTTCATAAACAGGAAAATTTGGCAAACCACAATTTTAAAAAAAATTGACTTGAAAAATAACATCATGTAATAGAGATAACCAAAATGAAAATATAACAATGCAAAGTTATTAAGTTCATCCTGATCATAATTTCATAATGAGTATTAGATTATTACATGTGACAGAAAAGAGCTGCCCCAAATACTCATGGCTGGAAAATGTAATAATTAATTATTCCAAGCTGGTCTCAGAATTTCTTTTCAGTTATTATCATCACCCAAAAGTATACAAAGGATCTTGCTCACCAAGAAAGGATCAAGCTCACCTTAGCTTTTGTGCAATCTGCAGATGAAAACAACTTTTAAAAAAAAGGTAACTAAACTGGACCTGGACATTTCTTCAAGCAGGTATTCAGACAAACTTCAATGGGGTTTATTCATCAGAGGTCAGATTTTTCCCACACGTGTCATACAAAAATTATGTTGTTTTAACCAATACTATAAAATAAGATGCAAAAAAATATTATGTTTAGAATCTTTTGTGAGTCATGCCAAATAAAAATCTGACCTTCACAAAAGAGTTTGCTCTCCTTTTAACTTATTTTTTTGAGAAATCAAAAGCGTCAGGTGTATCTCTGAAATGTCAAAATTTGATCAGTAGGACAGAGGCTTATTTCCTAAACATTTCATTGAGATGCTTATAAATGCTGTGTATAGTCACCTAGGAATCAATTCACTAGACATTGTATTTTTGCCTTCATACTCCCCTCCCTCGTTCGTCTTTCCGTGTAAGAAATGTGTCATAGATAAAGATCTATTAGCTCAAATCCTGACATTATTCAGGTATCTAAATGTGATTTAAGTGTCTAATTGCCATTTGTGTAATCGGGAGTTAGTTAGCTAAACAATAGTTTGGGTGTCTGTATTCCATTGAGATGTAAGCTTTTCTCTTAATATCTCTATGAAAAAATAGTATAAGATCTGTTTTCCTTCCACTCTTAAGTTAGATTAAAGACAAAACTAATTAAAAGGGGAAAAAATCCTGCCTGTATGAATATAGGCAGGAAAAAATTGTAATTTTTACTGAAATACATACAGATTTTTATTTATTGGATTAGATGTTAACAGACAAGTTAAGTACCTCCAAAAATCAGAAAAAAAAGGAAGCATTTATTGACCCCTGTGATTCCAGAAACATTTATTAAGAACTGAAGAAGCTGTTATCCAGTTCAAATTATAACTATTTCTCTTTTTTCATGCTAATAAAGAGAATTTGATCCCTGTTAGAAGGGAAGGTTGTTCAGAAGGCTTTATCAACAGCACCTTCAGCCCAGCATAATAGAGGCACAGCAAAATCAACAGATGCTTCTGAGCGGCTCAATAACTGGGGTCTGGGTCTTTGGAAGAATGACTAGTCTGCCATTTCATAACTGTCATTTGAAAAAGGAAAAGTGATGTTTAATTACAGCTGGGTTTTACTGCCCAGACAAATTAGAATACATAGAACCCATGTATTTTATGTACATTCAATGTTTATGTAACTTATTTATACATCTGTGTGCTTACAGTTAGAAACAGATACATATACAACTGCAGTATTTAAAAAATGGACAGAAGTTTTAGGAAGGGTGCTTGAACCAAATTACATCCCATTTTCAAAGCTGGTGGGCCCAGTAGTTTTGAAGTTTTAAGTGGTGAACATACCCCAAAAATCAGTCCCACTATGTTTCAAGTTAGGCATCTGAAGTCAGTAACCACAACTGATCACTTGGGTTACTGGAAAGGATGTTCACAGTAAACACAACTACCCAGTCAAGACAGTAGGAGCTGAATATCACTTCCATCAGAAAAAAAGGCTGCTATATAATACCTTTCAGACAAAGCAATACAGGAGCCCCCAGCTGCAAATATGTTTTTAAAACTCACAGCCTCCCTGGAGGGGGAGTCAACTACTTCTGTTGAAGACCCTAACCATTTCTCATCATACCTCAGACAACCCTTTTGTGGGTCCTTCTACCACAGCTCACAAAGCCAGCACCATACCTCCTATCTTGGAAGTCTGGAACACAATAAAACTAATAAGGAGTTGTCAGAAGTGTCAGTAGTCACCCCATAACATTAGGAGCCCCAGTCAAACAGGGATCTTGAGCCCATGAGTCCTGTCCTCAGTAAGTGCAGGTAACCATATAATAATGAGCAGCAAAGTCTGCAAAGCTCACCAAGCTCCATGTGGCTACTTGCTTCAAAATGAACATGGTTCTGCTTTCAGAGTGGTTATAAGTACAGGGGTTCAGGAGACTTGGGTTTAATGTCATTTTTCTTTCTCTACTTGCCCACTGACTGACAGTACTGCAAATGAACAGCTACTGCTTTCATCATTTCCACAGCTCAGAGCACAGAAGTCTGCCTGGCTTTGTAAAAGAAAGATCCTGTTTTGAGAATATTCCTTACTCTTTCTGTAATAATAACAAAAATTAAAAAAGTAAAAAGTTTCTAAAATTTAGACGTTCAGAAAATTTAAACTTCATTCTTAATACAAATTAAATGAATCTTAGCGGCCCAACTATCAGTTTCAAACCAGTAAATCAGTATGCTTAATGTCAGCAACCAATAAAGCAGAAACATATGCTCTGCTTCACTAATGGCATAAAGAACATTCCCTGATTGCCTTTCGGTTGAAGCCAAATGTTTGTTGGCTAAAACAAGATTTATTTTAGAAACATTAATTTTCAATAGCAAGCAAACGGATTAATTTTCTACTAAAATCTGTGAGATTACTTTTAGTTTTAAAAGACTTCCATAATGGTTTCTACACAAGACCTATCAAATGACATTTCTTGGCCCATAGAAGTCATCTATCGTTTCTCCTGGCTGAGAAACCTTCCCACAGTATATTATAGTACAATATGTGGGCTACTGTGTTTGAAGTTACAGCTTATTTTATCAAGCCATAGAGGTTCTCTACAGCTAGTAAGTGGTGCAATCCCTTGAAACAAACAGATCAGTGTTTTCTTTGATTTTGTATTTTCTTTGTTTGAAAAGAATACTAGGTGTTAAAGCAATGAAATAACATGTATTCAATATATAACTATTGAAATGCGCACACACATAGTATATATCATACCAAACATGATACTAGAATAGAACTATGTGAGAGCTGCATTTTTCTCATTCACTTACACCAAGAATCAGGTAGTTGTATTTTCCAGAAAGTTAACTCTATTTCAAGCACTGCAGTGTTCCTGCTATTCTCGGTGCTGAAAGTTTTAATAAATTAAGCTCTTTTTTTTCTTTTTTTTTTTTTTTTCTTTTTTTTTTTTTGTGTCTAAATAAGAGCTGTTGAACACTAGGGCCATTTGAAAATCTGGTCCAGCAGGGGCATCTCACAATGACAGAAAGTCCAACTGGCAACTAGTTAGGGCATAGCACTATATTATCTAAGCAAGAACTGCAAGATTGGTCCCATAAAATGCAAATTTTACTTTTTCAGCTTGTAACCAAAGCAATTTTAAGAAACCAGATAATTCCAGTGTCTCAGAGATCAAAGTAAATAAGTGGTTTCATGAAAGGGTCAGCTGAAAGTATATGGCATGCAGTGGCTGACAAAAGATTAAAATGCAATCACATACAAAAAAGCCACAACTTGAAGGAAATCATGCATTCTTGAAAAGATACTTAATACTAATAGATGACATACTTTTACTTGAGTTTGGATCATCTATCCTCATGACTCATTATGTGTTTGAGTACATCAATTATATCATAAATAATTTATATCATTACAATGTTCTGTGGTTTAATGCATTTAAAACTGTTTCAGACAGATGAGGGTCTTACATGTGTCACACACCTCAACAGACCAGGACACTAGACTGAAATAAAACCTTCTTATTAACAACTCTAAATACTTTTTCAAATAAATAAGTTAATTCAAAATATACCAAAAAACAGTGCAAAATCAAATAAGTGCTAGGGTGTCCAATTTACAGAAAGGGTATCTGAAGCAGGAAGGTTAACAGCTCTGCCCAAACTCAAAGCAAGTCACTACAATTGCTGTGTTTCTTGCCAGATTCTGAGGCAACTCCTGGAACATAATAGAAAACCTAACAAAAACAGAGCTTGTAGGAAACATTTTCTTAACATACAGCATGATCACAAACACTGAAAGGCTGGTTGACATTTTCAAAGCTGCAAAGGGAATTTGGATGCCGCCAATTCTCATTAACTTTAATGGGAACTGGGCATCCAAATCTCTTAGGCAGTTTTGCAAATCCCACCACAAATGACCATTTAGGTGGTAAGCATTAAATGGTATTGCCTGCCAGGCACCTTTATCCTAAGAGAGCTTCATAAAAACAAAGCTTCATTGTTTTCTTCCTGGTAGAACAGTATGTGAGCTAAATGAAGTTTCTCACTCATGGCTTACACAGAAACAATTTTGCCTGCCCCTTGCAAGGTGCAATTCAACCAGTTTCTGTAGGCTATCGCTTCGAAAGACAAGACAAAGAAAACACACAGGAAAACAATCGCTGCTGAGAGATAAAAAGTAAATTCACTGCAAGTTGGTATTTCTGAGCAGACACTTGTGAAATACATGGGATTTTTATTTGAATTTTAATAGAAATATTTGGCATTACTAGTGCTAAATTTCTCACCTATTCATCTTTTACTTTCTATATGCCCATCTTTCTGACTAACACCTTGGCATTCAAACAAGTACTATGCTCAAAAATAAAAAAAAATAAAACCTGTATAAATGACAGTGTTCAACCATGAACACATTGTCTTTTATGAATATTATAATCACAGAATCAATAAGCCTACAAAGAAAAAACAGGACACAAAACGTGTTTTGTCATTTCTGACGAAGTTATAAAAACAACAGACATTCAATATGCCAAGTGTTCTTCAATCCTTCATAATCATAGCCTTATTGAAGTGAGGACAAAAAGGGTCTAATTGCATAGGAGCAATCTCAATGTAATAGGTTATACACCCAGGCACTGCTGCACAATACAACAAAAACAACGTTCCCTGTGTATAGCAGAATGTCATCTCTCATTTTCAGGCAATTACCTTCTTTCTTGTCAACAGTTTTAATAACCTCCATCATCTCTAAAAGACTTTTGCTTCAGTTAAATAATTTTCAGCTTTTTAATATGCAAATGTGCTTGTTCATATGCATGGGTGAAGTGGCGCTGCTACTTGAAATGTGTCAGTACATTGTGGAGCACCTGCACCTCGGGGAAGCTTGATTTAATTGACACCTAATACTATTCATTATTCCACTTAGTGAGCAACTCCTATTAGTCACCTGTAGGTTTTCCTATAAGCAGTGCTTTGGCCACCAATGAAAATATGAATATATCTATAAATAGAATGGCCATATTTAGTAAAGGGGGTTCACTACTGGTGAGTCTGGAACATTATCTCATTGGGAATATTTCTTAGGATTCTCCCCCACCCCCATTCTTCCCAAGAACTTTTCCTGACTATGATGGAAGTCAAGAGTAACTCCTATTTAATAAATGTTTTATCTGTGTTAACTATCAGTACCTTAATTCTATAACTGTATTAAATGAACATTATTTGAAGTATGCAAAAGAGAACAGGGGGAAAAGAATCAAGGTGGGTGGTTTTTATTAATGTAGCTACTGTTTCCTTGAAGTGTGATCTGAGTTGGACAATTTGAATGTCTGCTTTATATGACCTGAATGTAATCACTGGCTGTGCAAAGAAATGCAGAATATGTGTTATTAATTGAATATTCCTGTAATAAATATTTACCATTATTGTCTAGTTTAACCTTATCCAGCTAATAGCCAATTTTGCTCAATTGTGAAGAATGTGCAACAGAGATCTTTAAATTGCCACATGAAATAATTACTTTGAATATGGGATTCTCTGTCTTCACTGATATGAATGTGATAAATATATGCTATAAATGGATACAATTTAAAACTGTCATTGTTCTTTTACTGCTGTATTAGAACTCAGGCACACTGCACCGTATGTGCTGAGTTGATGATATCAGGGTTGTTCCTTTACCACATGGTCTGTAACCTTATTGTTCAGGCCACATTTCTTTCCAGCATTAATGCATTTGTTAGTCCCAGAAGGCTTAAACTACAGATGTTTAACATCCTGCTTATGGACAGATCATCTGGAATATGAACTAAGAAATCTATACGACTTATTAGGATATGTTATGAGTGCAGCAGAGATTTAATAGCCTGTTCAAACTAGATTAGTGAAACGGTTTCTTACAAAACTGCAACTTCTTAAAATAGACTCATGTAAAAATGAAAAATTAAGATATTCTTTTGATTAAAAATGATTTTTATCAGAAGAATTTGTCACTAATTAATGCTGTTTACATAATAGTGCATGTAACATTAATTACAGCTTTCAGAATGTTAACTGCAAACCTTTTTTTTTTTTTTTTTTTTTTCCTTCTGTGAGCACAGATTTACCAGTATGGTAGAAATCAGAGCTCTTTTGAGGGTTTTTCTGCAGTGTATTCAAAGTGATCATAAATCAAGTCTAGAATTCAAAGACAATTAAGGACACAGGCAGTAAAAAAGACTGAGTAATGCTAACCCAGAACTCCAATCATTTTTAAAGTAAGTGGGGAGAACACTGGTCAACTAGGCAATTGTTGGTATCCCCCAAAATGTAATCTCCAAGCTGAAGAATGGCAGCTGGCAGAACAGCTGGTGAATAGGATTAATGTCAGAAGAAAGAAATAAAACTCAACATATGTCCAAGCCTGCGGTGCTGGGACTGAGCATGATTGTACCCCGACGGATACCATGTGTACAGCTGGAAAGTGCCACTGTGCCATGCTTCTCTACCCCACAAGGTCATTTCTAAGAAGTATAGCTAATATCTGAACTGAACTTTTCCTTGAGAACTCTGACTGATTAAGAAACGAACAAACAAGCTTCACAGTGCAAGCATTTTGGGCCATTTTAAAGGCACTCTGGGTAGTTTTTTTCATAATACAGTCTCAACTAAAAAAAAAAGCAGATTAGTATTAAAAAGGACAGATTGCACTAACGTAAATATAATTTTAAACCTATTTAAACCTTTTAATCTCATCTCATTCAGATTTCCACATTCAAGGTTCAAATAATACCAAAACTGTAAGTTTAATAAAATAATTTCATTTCATAGTACTTATATATTTTACTGAAACAAATTTTAATAAACAGCCTACATAGCTAGGTTATGGCTAAGAAAATGGGAGAAAATTGACATTAGCATTAATTCATGTTTATATTTTGAAATGTTAGCTCTTAAGGGTTTTTCAGCTCATGTCTTAGCATACTCCTGTTTTTTTACTGTAACAGGGCAGTTGTTGGAATTGGTTATAGTGAAGAACAGTAAACATATAAAAATTCCTTAGTCATGAGAAAGGCACAAGTATTTTTAGAAGTTTGAAAAGAACAAATTCTGTTCAGCCTCCACTTTTCTACTAGCGGCTTCAAAAAAATCCTATCAGCTAAATAGCAAAGTTCATACACAAACAAACTCTATCCCGCAATTGTGTACGAGAGAAAGGGCACAAAGGGTTAACATAACCAGTTCTGTTCTGTGGTTAATGTCATTTTCAAATATGGTGATTTTGGATGCCTTTTATTTTAGTTAGGAAAAATAACAAAAAAAATACAGTGCCAAATCCAGGTCACTTTCTAAAATACTGGCCTCAGCTATGTTCACTTGAACTTAAAATATCTATTTGACAAAAACACAAGAATTATTGAAGTGGAAAGTCACTGCCACACTCCTTTACTCTTTTCTTTCTCTCTTTCTCTTTTAATTTCCTTCTACTGCTGTTGTCTTTTCATCTTCTTTTCTCTTTTTCTGTTCTTTTTCTTTTCCTTTCTGGCACCATGTCAGGAAACAAGCGATGGAATAATATCCCACACGCTCTTCCCAGAGGAAAAGACACATGCACCTCAAAGGATGCAAGCATGCAATGCTACCTTGGTACCTTAAAATGGAATATCCAACTGGTGTTCCATCTGTCAGCTGAAAGACAGCAACAGGTAACCAGAGAAAATATTTTATTACTCATACTAAGTTGATTTCACTAAGGAGGGTAACTGTAATGCTTTCCACTTAAAGAAAATAATCAAGAAATGGCAAGAAAACCTAGTGACTTGTTCAGGTTAGAATTGCATTTTTCTGACTTGCAGAAAGATGCTTGTTCATATTTTAGTAATAATGGAAATCCTTTACAGTAAGAGAAGAGCTACCAAAAAAAAAAAAAAAAAAAAAAAAAAATTCCAAAAAAACCCCAAAACAGTCCAGATGCAAAATTTGAGCCAGTTTGAAACTAGTGAATGCCAAAGGCCACAACTGTTACTGACTTATAAACAGTGTAATCACAGATGAAATTTCAACTAACACCCTCTAACTTTCTCGTATTTATCAGGTGCCTATACGATAGTCACATAATTTTAGATACCATGGTATATTACGGAAAAAACTAGAGACCTTCTATTCTTGAAATATGTTTTATTCTGGTATAACTCCATTAGTGGCACAATTTTAAGTGAACTATAGTAGTATGAACTGACACAGCTTGTATCTAGGAATTTCTAATTCATGTTCACCCTCTTAAAAAAGATAATTCACAATTTGTGGTCCATCCCTTATTTAAAATGTCAGTATAATCTATTTGTTACATTTATTTGGAAATACCTACCCATTTTTACCTCTTTCTCCTAACAACTTTTCAAAATAATACCAATAAGGAAAGTGGAAAAATAAGTTTATATAATGATAGTAAAAGTATAATGTGTATTATATTCTCATGTCCTCATGACTGACTCCTTCAGTAGGGAAAATCTTGAGAAGTTTCAATTTGTGAGCACACACACATCTGCATTTCTAACAAAGGTAAAACTTCCAGGAATGACTTTGAGCTTTCTTTCAAGAAGGACTTATATGTGAAGGTCTAAATGCCTTATCAAGACAGCAAATTTTGGGTATTTTTCACTACATAAAATTATTCCATTCTATTTTAAGATAGTCTTGATTCTAAGTAAGAATCTCCAGCGAAACTGATCTAATATCATTACATACTGGTAAAAATGTTTTTGTTTACATTCATATAAAAGGGAAAGAAAAGCACATTGCTTATTAATATCTACTACACTGTTTAAGAAGATTTTAAAGATACAAGTTAAAAGAATTTCATAATTTCAATTTCTCCTTTTCATTTAATAGTAGACATTCATTAGGACCCACACACTGTAATAAATTATAATAATTTCAAACAAGAATTAAATTACTAGGTACCTAGTGAAAGAGCCATTTTTTCTTAGGTACCCTGTAATCTAACTGTCAGATTTAAAATCTATTCCCAATGAACTCTTCACAACATTCACATTTATTCATCTATGCTAAATTAATAAAAGGTGTGAATAATACTGACAAAATTGATCATTATTGTTCATGTAGATTTAGAAAATTATAAGGTAATCTAAAATATAAAAGGAATTGAGGGAAACTATTACAGCTCTTATAAATAAATTCATCCTTTGCTCTATTTTTTTTTTAATCAGGAAAAATCTTCAACAAGAATTTATTGAGATTGACTAGTAAAGCTATTTAATAAATTGCACATTTCAGAACAGAACTATGTTTTTATTTCAAAAACTATTAAAAGTTGATGATGACTCTAATGCAACATGAGAGTTCACCCAAAGCCTTTAAAAGTAATGCTGAAACACCAAAAAAGCTACCAAGTGTCAGACTAAATACAAATGTTTTGTACTTTGCACTTGGAGTATGTCAAGCACTTTCCACGAGGTCCTGAGTGATCTCAGGTAACATGGAAGTACATGGGAATTGGGGTCACCCAGAATCGCTTGGAATCTGTATCTGACTGAGTACACCAACTCTGCAAAACAGGCCAAGCATCCCTCCCCTCTATCTTTGTAAACAGATATACAAGGGGACGGCATTCTCCAAGGAATTAAAGGTGTTACACCATCATCTTTCCTTATATACAGACATATCAGCAACCAGAAGTAAGCACTGGATATTATTACTGCTCTAGTAAAACCACAGACAATGTCTGTATCAAGACTATCCCATCCTTTGCCCATTTGCAGTAATTCCTGCCATCTAACCTCACTGACCCTCTCCCCCCTGACGGGGATCCCTGCAGATAAAGTAAAGCATGTCAACATCTGTTCCCATTCACACCGATTTTAATTTACAAAAAGAGCTTTGCTATTTTCAGAACAGGCTCCAGAGCACAATGACAGATTTAAGGCCTTTAATGGGGTTGCGTTTTGAGTGTGTCAGCGTTTCATTCTCACCAGGACTTGAATCTAAGGGGCTGCACCAAAGGAAGCTGCAGGGGTTTGCAAAGCCACAGAAAGGGTGTTCTCCTCACTACTGTGCTATTTACCTATAAACCAGCTGGCAAAGTTTTAATGTCCTTAACAAACCTCTGCATTTGATGCTTTGACCAGAAACTGGAGATCCAGAGCATCAGGGATACACTTCCTTCCCTTCCCATTTCCTTCTACCACCACGCACCTTTCTGAAACTCAGCATATATTAGTGGGGGTACGTTTTCCAAACTGCTTTCTCATGACATAGCTGTGTTCTTAACAACTTTTGAACCCACTAGTTTTTGTGAAAGCAAAGCCAGGTCAAAGCGCTGTGTGTTTTTGGGGGTTTTGTTTTAAAAAACACAGTCCTTTGTCTCTCCTGCCCTGATATATTACAAATACTTGCAATAACTAACCATCATTTTTCTAAAGTTCTTTTAACTGGACATTATTTATCAATTACCCTCGTAAATCTATAGAATTTACTCATCCCACTAGAAAGTTGCAGAGCAGAGAGGCTGTGATGATCACAGTTGTACAAAAACAATTCACAGAGTTTCGAGGAATTCATAGTGACTCAAACGAATTTTTTCCATCCCCTCAAGAGGGTTTAGTTGTTTTTTTTTAAAGATATACAATATGAAGAACAACTTGTAGAAACAATGCACAAGTTGTGTTGTAATCACATAACAGCTAAGACAGGAGCAGCTGAGCAGAAGGAAGATGGGCAGTGGAATGCCATACAGTAATCAGCACTGTTGACTAATCAGAATTTGAGACACTAGAAGGTAATAAGGGTATTATAAAGAATGGCTTATTGAAGGAACAGCTGTTTATGTGTAGCTCACTGTTTAAATGAATTCCACTAGATTGCCATGGTATGTTTTGGTTAAAAAAAAAAAGTTTTACTCAAAAAAAAAAAAAAGAAAAAAAAAGAAAAGGAAAAGATATATCAGGAAGGGCAAGCGCGAGGGAGCAAATATCTGCGTATCATGACCACAAGTACATAAATAGAAGCAGTTCTCTAGGTACTGGGGACCTCTAAAAAGTGACATAAATTCATTGGCCCTGGAAGTTACAAAAGAATATTCATTACTTAGGCAAAGCTTAAATGTCATCTTTGTTAGCCTCAACCACTGAGTGTTGTTGCCATGGGCACAAGAGCTGAGGTGGTTATGAAGGGTAATAGACAAAGAAGGAAAAACCAAGGGAAAGTATCACAAAAACCAACTACAGAGCCATTTTAAGAGATTAATATTTGCACCGGCAGCCAATAAACACAATAAATAAATTCTACCTCATTTACAAAAAAGAAAAAAAACCCCAACTTTAATATCCCCCCACATAAACATAATAATAATAAAATAGTGCTATGATCATAACTGGGAAAATCTAACTAATAATGTAAAAAGACTGAAAATAGAAACAATGTTTAAAATCGCACAAGTGAAAGCAACAACTCACCATAATTCTCAGACAATAATCATGTTGTTCAAACCTATGTGCCATAGGGTTGTTCTACAAATTTTTTTTTGTTTGCCTGTTTGTTTTCAGAAACCAAGTTGCACTTCTGTTTTTAAAAATATCTTTGAACAATTGGGAGCAGGAAGGAGACTGCCTAATTGTAGTCGAAATTTATCATAATCCATTATTTAAAATATTCTACTTTGGACAGCAAGGGCTTGGTAATATTTAAAAGCAGTCAGCAAGAAGTGGAACTCTGGTATCTTTTGTAACAGTTCACATGTCAAACTGGCAAAGTGCCCACAGTGTACGGCAGAAAAATCTATTTAATGTCTGCCCCACAAGGCGACATGAGGCTTGATTGGCAGAAAGCAGAGAGTGGCTTTTGATCATGTGTCCTAACAAGCAGTTCCAGCTCCTGTCTCTTCGGCTGAGCGGCTCCACATTACCTATTCAAACAGAAGTGACAGGCCACTGCACTACTCTTTGGCTCTAGTCTCACGCAGTGGGAGCTATGCTGGAGACAGAGCCACTGATTAAATATATCACTTTTTCAAGACAAGCAGGTTGTCTGAATCAAAGTTGGACAGAATAGACTCAACATTATTAAAAGAGGATATAAAACTGGAGTTGAGTGATGTTAGGCCAGTGTGTACAGCCTTAGGGATTCACAGACTGACAAGGGGAATAAGGAACAGCAGAACTCATAAAGCAGGGTCAGAAATTAGCTGTGACACCTTGGCCATTTTCCCATCACTTCAGGGCCACTGTGTTTCAAATCCTGTAGTCTTTTTTTGGCCTTTTTTTTTAATGATTTTCTGTGCAGAAAGGAGGGAGGAGTGGGTGTAAAAACCGTTAACTACCTAAAGTTGCAAATTGCAGTTTTACAATTAGAGATAAAACATTAGCCCCGTTTTGCCACCTAACATACAGTGTTTTCTAATTAGATTGTGGCTTTTTCCTTGTATTCTCATCAGCCAAATTATTGTCATCAAATAATTTGTTGGTACAGCACTAGCTGCTCTTGCTCTAAGGAATAACTGAAAGCTAGGGAAAATGACTGAATAGAGATGCTTATTACATTGCCTTGTTAGTTCATTAACAAATTGGTTTGATTTTTGAGGTCATATGTCTGGCCACTGTCTGTTGTGTTACCTGATACACAGACACAAAAGGGCAACAGACATGATTCTTTGTCTAGTCATTATATCACAGAAACACCAGATACACTGAAACCTAGTGGAACCAATGCTCCAACTAAATTTTTAATTACAAGTATAACAGCAGATGTAACAGAACCTATTAACAAAGCTGCAACAACCACATTTAAACAGCTAAAAACACAAACAGTCCATGGAGAGAACAGAAACTGAAGCAAAGGAAGCTTATTTTACTTAGTGATGCATATATGTGCCAGATCTATAAAATTACTTCTGGGCTATTCAAAGTTCTCATATAAAATCTAGGCAGATTTTTTCCAGAACTACTCCTGCAGTAATTCCACTGAAATTAATAGAATCACCTCAGGAGTAAACTTGGTTCAATATTTATTTTTCACTCCGGCAAGTTCTTCTGACATTTTAACAAACCTCTGCCCGATGTGTTAGTTTTTGTTTCACTGTAAATATTTAAAAGTAATCTGCTTGTTACATATTTAAGATATGATAAGGACTGCTAAGACCTACACTGAGAAGCAGAGCTGTTTTAAATATTGAATATGCAGGTAAATTTTAAGATAGAGTATGAAGAACCAAATCCTGTCCTCATGCATATCTCATAACACATACAACATAGCTATAAATGCAAACAGAATTCATTCTTAAGGTGGTGTTAGACTAAGAAATTCAGTATAGAGCCCTCAATGGTTTTAAGTGCCACTGCAGGCTCTCTAGGCTGCAGTATTCAGTTCTTCCAGATGGGTTAAAGAGCCTGCTTAGTTCAACATTTTCAAACAAATAAAAGACAGTAGAGTATTCAAGATGGGTTTTTTTGGGTTCAGTGAAGATCATGATTTACCATAAAGGGTGATGTTACATCAGCTTCTTTAAGAAATGTGAGCAGGCAGAAGTGCATTATAGCTTCATGTAGAAATATGGCAAATGATTATGTAAAGCATTAAGTAAAGCAGTTAACAAAAAGGAGGATGAAAATAAACAGCCATTCATACATAGGGCACTGTGCCCAGGAACTCTGGGCACCTATGTAAGTAAAACTAAAAATATATTATGATTAATAAAAGAAAACAGCTATTAGATACATTCCAAAATGCTAGCCTGTAGAACAAGACATTTTGGCACAGCTTTACTGATTGGCAGCCCATGTTAAAGACCAACCCAAGACTGCAACAGAGTGAGTGCTGCTAGTCAGGACACAGCAATGCTAACAGGAGCTCTCTGCAGATGTTTACACAGTACTTGCCCTCAAGACTACATTTAACAAGGACTATTGCACTTTTTTTTCAGGAATATCACAGTCTGAACTTTTACAAAAACACCACAACTTCTTTAGGTTATTAAAGCAAGACAGAAGAGGGAGGATTTTGACACATAAACAACCACTAACTCTTGCTTCATTTCGGAGATGAACAAGCCAATGAATACATAAGGAAGAACCATGGCTACAAATAGGAATTAGGAGTCCTCACAATCCAAAATACATTTACGAAGCACAGAAATATATAGTTAAGAACACTGAATTATGTTTTTGTTCTTGGTTTCAACTTTGTGCTTATCAGCTACATACAGGGAAGTGAGAGCACACACGCAGGGCTAAAACCCAAATTATGCTGATGAATAGGACTCAGCCAGGGCTTGAGCACACATCACTGAAGTTAATGATAAAGCCCTTCTTGGAATTAAGGGTACCAGCTCAGTCCTACAGTGCAGAACTAGTGGCTTTGAAATAACATGTATTTGAGACCACACTTTGGGTGCTGTGTCCACTTCTGGGCTCCCCAGTTCAGGAAAGACATGGGCATACTGGAGAGACTCCAGGAATGGGCCACAAGGCTGGAGCATCTCTCTTGTGAAGAGGGGGCTGAGAGTGCCAGGAGTGCTTAGGCTGGAAAAGAGCAGGCTCCAGGAGATAATAGAAAAATATCTGATGGCAGGAATAAAGAAGACAGACCCCTGCTCTTCTCAGTGGTGCCCAATGACAGGCCCAGAGGCAAAGGGAACAAATGGAAATACAGGAAATTCCCTTGAAACATAAGAAAAATCTTTCTTAGTGTAAGGATGACCAAACACTGAAGGGTTGAAGACTGAAGGGTTTCCATCCTTGGACATACACAAAAGCTGGTGAGACATGTCTGAACAACCTGTTTTATGTGATCCTCCTCTGTGCAGAGGGGTTGGACCAGACAATCACAAGCAGTGCCTTCCCATCTCAGCCACTTTGTGTTTCTGTGATTCTATGGAATTGACAGCAAAGTGAGTGCAGGAAAACACAGATATGTTGTCAGTAAAATAACCACTGTAAGGCTCTTTCTCGTATCGACTGATATACTTGAAAGAAGAAAGCTGCTTTTAATGATGAAATCCTAAATTTTATGATGCTGAACTGAGCAGTTCTTTGCAAAAAGGATAAATTCAAAAGCCAATTTCCCTCCCTCACACTAAAGAACATGCCAGCAGATATGCCAAATTTTTAAGCTCAAATTCTTCCCATTGTAAATTTCAGGGAAAATAAAAATGCTTAAAAGATACTTAAATAATATTATAAATGGAAAAAATTAACTACTTTTTTTTCCCTCCCTAATTCCTACTTAATAATACACAAAAGTAATGGTGACATAGAATGGATTTAGGCTCCTTAACATAATATTTGTTTGGGGTTAATTAGCTTGGCTGAAAACTAATCTTAATAATTGTTTGTTGCTTCCACTGGAGGCAGGTTTCCCTCATGAAAGAAGCGGCATCTTGGAGTTTCAGACTAAAACACAGAGGTGAGAGCAGCTACTCTCATCACGAGATGAACAAGACAGCCTGAGCATGCAGCTGCCTCATGCAGCCAGGCAACAAGTACCTCTGTCTCTCTTGTGGTAACCAAATAAAGTTGTCAAAATTATTTTTAAATAATGATAAGGTATCTAAACCAAATACTCTACAGAAAAATAAGGAATATATCAGCATTTAAAATGTATATGCTGCTGAGCATTTTTACTGTCATTTCTTTAAGAAAAGCAGATCTAATTAGCTGTATCTCTAAACTGTGTACCTAGCATTTTTATTATGTATTATAACATTTTGCTTAGAGTTGACATTTTTATTCTGACAAGCACTGTCTGGAGAGCTCTCAATAAATAATACATTTACAATTTTCAGTAAATAAGCACTGGACACAAATCGTTATCCTTACTTACAGTTGCCCCTCTCTAATAGTGCTTTTACAAGTAAGGTGACTATTCAGTCTAATGCAATACTCTCAGTGCTGGAAAGATATTTCATTCATTACCCCAGTCACAAGCACTTAAAGTACTTTTAGGCACTACTGCAAACCAGCAGGAATGGCAAAGCAAATAAAACCAACTAAAACTAAAGTTCATCACCAAAGAAATCTGAGGCCATTCACCCTACAGAACTTGGAAAATACAATGGCACACAAGACCAGCCATGTTTGAGCCCTATTTGTCTCTCGTATTTTTATATTTACATTAGCAATTTTAGGAAAGTATTGCAGTCTAGTCCCTATTATTAACCTGATGACTGCAAAATGTATTTCAATTGCCATTTTAAAGCACGAATCTGATCATAAAGTTGTTTGTGTCACAGTACATCAGAAACCAATGAAGTTTGAATTTAAATTTCTGCTGCCAAGATCATGCAACTGAAGCAATTCTCCATATTTTTACAGCTATTTACTCGCTTACATTCTTTACCACAGAGCTCAGTGTCGGTTGTGCCTATTCACACTGAGCTTGTCTTTCCTCCTGCCCCTAGGAAAAAGCTGGCTCTTTAGATATGCTTTTTTAATAATGCTTTCACAAGACTAATATCACACAAATAGTGTATAGATAGCAGATGGTTTACCAAACCTAAAAAGGAGACAAGAGTATAGAGGAGCATAGTGCAGAAAATTATATAAAATGGAAGCATGGACACAATTTATCACACAATAAAAAGGGTAGAGTGGGATTAAAGAAAAAGAAAAGATGAGATGATCGCTGAAGGTAAGACACTGGAAAACACAGTCACTGGGAAGGAACTGGTTGACTGGTTGGAATGGTCAGTAGATGCTGGCATTGAGAAGATTTCAGCCTTTTTCAGTACAACCTGCCCCAGCCTACAGCCCAAGTTCAGAGATAACAAGAAAAGGACGAAAGCCCATTTGTTCTAATGAAAAAGATTTTACTCATCTCAAATATTCTGGGTTGAATAAAGACATTTCTTCAACGGAATGTAACCATCTCCAAATGGTGAAGGCAAATATCTACCCAAAAATAAAGGTCATAGCTAGAATGGATGTTCCAATCTTCAGAACTGAGTCCTGAATTTCACACTCTTCCCCCATCAGGATTCAATATGACCAACTCTGTTTGCTGTCAAAAGCAACAGTTTTGTAGAGGTGCTGAGAAACAACCTGCATCAGGAAAATGAAGCTCCAGAAAGATAGAAGTTCCATAATATCCCATGGATCCTACGCCTAGGTAACTGCCCCAGAGTAACCAAGGTGCATTTTGCCTGACACATGGCTACTATCAGACTAACCATGTTCTTGATGATCATCCTGAATAAGAACCAAGAATGGAAGGGACATGAAAACCTTTTAGCAAAACAGATGGTCTACATAATCTACCAACTTATTCATCTAGATCTTGTTCTACATGATACCTGTGCAAAAGTCTGTGCTATTCCCCATTTGTGCACCATGAATGAATTTCAGAACAAAGAAAATGGCAGGGAAGATTTCAAGTGTACCACGAGACATACTGAAAAATACTGAAAAATTGCCATACCAACACCTAAGCTTTGAGTACTGACTAGATGCTCAAATGCAACAACACTGGGTAAGACTGCAGCGTAGGCAGCCAGATAATAAAGATAAGGTGGAAAGATGACAATATATGCTAGTTTCTTAAATAAAAATTGTGAGACAGAATTTAATCACAAAACTGAAAGTACTCTGAAAGACTTAAATTATATAAGAAAGCAAAGAATTAAAAATGCATAAATTCTCACAAACCTAGAATTATAAATAAAAATACGAGGCAAAACAATTAGTGACCAGATAAGGTATGGTTACCTAGACTGGGTCTGTCATTGAAAAAAACCACCCCAAAATTTTAAATGAATGTTGCATTCTAAATTTCATTAAGTTCTTCAACAGAATGAATTTTTGATAGAAAAATCAAATACAAGAGATAGAATTAAAATAGCCTACAAATTTCAGTTACCAGAAAAATAACCCTATAAAACATTTTCTTTGTGGTAATGTTCCTAAAAAGTCCTAAATTACTTTAATTTAACACTTAACAAATGAATTCTTAGAAATTTTATGATCTATAAAACTTTTATAAATAGAAGAATATCTTTTTGTAAAAAAGCAGCATATATTGCAAGGAAAAAGAGTGACCAATGTGATTTTACCAAGATAATTGGATTTAGGAAAAAGACAGAAACAGTAAGTTGCATTTAATTATTTGGTAAAGAGGTAAGTATTCGAAGTAAACAGCAATTTAGGAAAAAGTGCTTCATATCTCTCCTTTAACTTGATCTGAGCCATCTGTTTATTGTGTAGACTTCTGGGCTTTTGTGTTTTTATTTTGGAAACATGTTAGGAGTTTAGAAAAAATTCTTCATCCTAGATGCCACTATATACTGCTTCTAACAAAAAGCAAATAAAAGTATTAAATTAACTATATACATAACTGATTCAGAATTTCCTAAGCAAAAGTGATTTTTAAGAAGAAAAGGGAAACACGATGAGAGTGGTACCTAGCAGATATGGCAAGGTTTTTCAAAGGTGATGAAAGGTTTTTGAAGAGGGTGTGGTTTGTAATATCCAAAGGGCTTGTTTCTAGCTGAGAGGAATGCCAGTTGTCATTTGCAAAATTAATAGATATCAAAAAAAAAAAAAAAAAGAGTAGTATTAACTCGTTTTTAACCTTTACTTTACTTTGGATAATCCTAATACCAAACCCCAGTAATATATTTGAAGTCTTGAAATAGAACAAAATGGCTGTAGCCATGAAAAAAAAAAAAAAGAAGAATGAAGAGCAGGGGTCTATAAATGCCAAATGTATTAGGACATCCTGGGGTCATGCCTTCATCAGTGGAAAATGTGGGTATACAGCATACAATAAGACAGATAACTTGAATTAAATCTCTGTAAAATTCTGAAAAACATTTTAAAATATCCACAGATGGTCAACAGTTCACTTCTAAGACTGATCCACAAAAGAGAACTCCTGACATGTACTGTCCACAAAGGTTATGCTAAAAACGATACCAAAAAACAAGTGTATAGTCTGAACACTCTGTGCTCTCAGCCATGGCAGGATTAAAACAAAGAATACAAAATGGAAACTCTCCATTCATTTAATATAATATAGCACACACAGATTCAGTTAAAAAATAATCCAAACCCACAATAACACAAAAAAAACCCCCAACTAAAATCCCAATAACAGACAAAAAACTAAAAAAAAAAAAAAAACCAACTAAAATTCCAATAACAGACAAAAAAACTAAAAAAAAAAACAAAAAAAACCCCCACAAACAAAAAACAAATCTGCACAAAATTACAATCAAAATGGTTTGCCAATGTCCGCTTATAAAACTTAGTATGTGTATGTTTAAGTTTCTTTACTTTCTAATGAAATTAACAGGAAATATGTACATATTTTTCCACATAATACTTGAGTATATTGCCCTTACTGGCATGATAGAAAATTTTACAGGGGAAGTGTTAATCCATTTTAAGCCAATATAACAGAGAGTTTTCAATTATTATTAACTAATGAAGCTGGAGAAACAAGAAGTAACAAAACACAAAATCAGAAAAACCACCACTACTGAGTGATGCAGTAAGATTTTCCCTACTGCATATAAAATTAATAATACATGCGAATCCTTAATTTTTAATTTAGGTATCTTTAGACATATTATATATCACTATGAGTTACGTATATCTGCCCAGAGAGAGAGAGTACAAACAGGTGCACATGACAGAGAATAGATGGAAATTTATGAATATACTACTCTTTATATAGATGTTCATTATTCCAACATGCATACCTAAAAATCTTTGATCTCTGAATGTTCAACTGTGGTCTTCAAGGAGGAAACAAGAATGGGAAGCACTTCATAAAAAGCTTGTGCTAGAATTGTGAAAAGAACTTGGTTGAAAAATGATACTGTATACATCGCTCAGAATCAAGGTCAAAAGTGAATTAGGAATCCAGGCCCTGAGTAATGAGGGCTTAGCACTTAGCAGAAATTACATGCCCAGTTTCCAGCTCAGAAGTGCCAGCTGACCTGCCAACCTGGCATTCCAGATCTGAAAGGGGGAAATCTGCTCTCCCAGCTACAGACAAGATGTGTACTACTAATTATTGCTCCTAGAGGCTTATGACGAAGTACAGTAGGATAGTTGTCTGGAAGTCAATTCTCAGCCTAGAATTCAGGCAGCCGAGGCTGTAAATCTGTCTCACAAAAGTAATATAAGCAATATTCAAAAAGAGAAGCCTTTTAGTGAAGGGGAACAGAAAGGGAAAGAAGCAGTTAGACCATACCATCTAACATAAACTCTTCATTTGAGCTGTAGAGGTTTAATTCTTGATTGTACTGGAGGATTCCTCCAAAATAAAAAGCCAGTAAAACAATCCTTCTGCTCATAGAAAAACTCAGATGAATATACTGAAGTTATCCAAGAGGCCCTAGAGTCTAGTGTTGTTGATTAAATTAGACACCTGTTCCTTTCTGACCTCTTCTGTCTTAGGAGAACACATGTCAGCAAAGTCTTCACATACTCAAATTAACTCTAAGTATTTGTAGCATTCTTTCTTTTCTCAACTAAAATATTATCATAAATTTTCTCATTTTCAAATCATTACAAATTAAGACACAGGAATGTCTGGACTATGAAGTAAAAAATACTGGACTATGAAGTAAAAAAAAAAAAAAAACGTTTATTCTGTGACGCTGGGAAACTTTGTTCAGACTACAAATAGTGCTAAAAACATACCTAAGGTATATACCTTCCTGTATGAGGCGCTCACGTTCCCAGTACTCTACACGAGACATGACACTGGCTGAAGGACTATTATTAAAGAGAGATTAAAACAGCTGTACATTATGCTGAAGCACTCACTCTTCCCTTTACAAACAGACGGTCCTGGATTACAAGCAGCACTTGACCATTTAAATCACTACAACAACCAGATTTAGCCAGCTGGGCCATATTCTCTTAGGCAATGCCTGTTGACCTCCTCAGTCACAGCTGCTCACATGAAATTCTCATCAGACAACTTGTTTTCAGAAGCCAAAGGACTCTGATTAAATATATCTATTTAGACATGATAAAGTCTTTCAGCATATATTTCTTGTCCAGTGTTATGAGGTACAATGGAGACAACAAGTAATATATACAAGCAAAACAGACACCTAATATCTCAATGTGTACCACAAAGTATTTAAGTATTTGACACCAGCAACTCATGTTACTCAAATTCAAACCCTATAGATGGATCAGAAAGTGACTATATAACAATATTAGAAGAGACTTTTTGCTGTACTTGTGTGGGGGTTAGATCTCATGACTGGAATGCTTGAGTTCTTTACTCCACTTCTAACTCTACAATTAACTTGACATATGACTATATGTTAGCCCAAATTCCACAGCTACATCAATGGTCATGGAGGTCATTCTTATAAAAGAGGCTCACATGAACTATTCATTTTTTTAAAAGGAGACATGCAAGTCTTAAAGCACCACGCAATATTATACAGTAGAAACACATCTTGTCCCCATTCCACTCATTAAAGCAATATATATTATGTTCTCCATTTACTAAAAAAATCAGCAGGTGTTTTTTAATTTGGGCAAGCAATTTTGTGACAGATCAGGACTTAGTACACAAAGAGCTCCTCAGCTGCATGGGTTGTGTACCATTTTAAGAAAAGAACTGCAGAGAAACATATTTTAAAGGGTAGGTGTTAAAGAGTGTCATGTATGGTACATGTGAGATCAGGCTATTAATTAGATTGTTTAAGAGACGCTATCAGATAGCAAAACAATTTCATAATCTCAGATCTCATTTCTCCAACTGACTGCAGAGAGTTAAAAAGTTCAGAGTCTTATAATAGTAATTATTTTTTAAATATTATTTTATTTTAGTCAAACAAGTATGAAAAGTTTACTTCTTTTCTAATTCAGAGAGCCTCTGAATACTGAAAAGGGTATTCAAATCTGTTACAAGAATTTTGGTATTCCTGAACTACATAGAAGCCTAAAAGCATTGAACTTTCTAAGTGTAATATCCTAAAGAATTCACAACCTTTCTATTAGTGATTTTTCTGTGTTAGTTTGTATGGTATCAGTCAGTTTATATGGTATCAGTTCATCATCTTCTGTTAAATGTAAGTAAACTTTTTTTTCTACAGAAAATGCTGAATGAATTGAAAAGAACTTAACATAGACTCTTAGAATCATCACAGAATGGCCTGGGTTGGAAGGGAACCTAAAGATCTAGTTCCACCTCCACTGCCATGGGCAGGGACACCAGGTTGCTCAGAGCTCCATGTAACCTGGCCTTAAATACTTCCAGGGATGGGGCATCCATAGCTACTCCGAGCAACCTGTTCCAGTGCCTCAGCACCATCATAGTAAAGAAATTTTTCTTAAAATCTAATCTAAACCTAATCTAAACATGACGATGCAATCAAATACCTTTGAACTTACAGACAGACTTTAGAACAGTTTTTCAGAATAATGTGGTCCATAAAAGGCAAGCAGAAATTACCTTTATTTCACAGCTGGTGAGAACATATAACATGGAAGGCTCCAACTCAGTGTATACTAACACAGAGAAAGTGTAGAAAATTCTTGAGAATTCATACAAAAATAACCTATTAAATGTTTGAATCCATACAGTAAGATACCATGTTTAAACTTTTTGATGCACATTTTTATTAGCACACCATTCAGTAAACTCCTGGAATAGTCTTAGCTGTGGTGTCAATATAATCAACAGCAACGTCTATACTCCCACAGCAAAGTACGAGCCAAGACCTTTGATTAGCATGGAGTGTCGAACGACTGTTACTGACTGTAAAAAACCAACTTCGCCAAAGTAATATTTAAAATAGTTTTCCGAGTCTAACCACCAAATCTAAGAAAGCAATTTTTAAAAGAGTGATCTTTACAGCTGAAAACAGACAGATGGTAGTAAAGAATCTGGGACATTCTCTCTTTAGAGATGTTTCACCAGCTTCAGAAAGGACACCTATAGAACACATTTATCTATGTGCTGGCATTTAACAATTATGCCAAGAAATCTGAAAGTACTTCCATCCCTACATGATTTTATCCCATATTTAAGCATATTATTGTATCAACTTCAATTTCAATTGAAATCTACATTGTTACATGGAGGCAAGAGAACCTAAAGTGCACTGTTTGAAGTGCACCATGACCACAGCACGAAATTGAGGAGTCAACCTAATTCTGAACACATTCATATTTCAGAAAAGAAAAGAAAAGTGAAAAAAAAAAAGGATCACTAAGTTCTACTACCTTGTGGCTCTGCTACATTGCAAATATTCTTCCTGGGTTATTTTTAATGCCACAAAACAACACTGGTAAAATAACTAAGAGAATCCACACAGATGCCTCTACACCTGTTTATCTATTTCAGAGCTTTCAGCTCTCACAACTTCCCTGATTCAAACTCATGTATGAGCTTACAGACTAGAAGGTATTGTTGCAGAACAAAGCAAGACTTCATTCTACTTGACACATGGAGACATTTTCATGGTGGGCCCTGACCCTGTGCACAGATACACTCACTCTCCAATTCTATTTAGTTCCTACCACAGTCAAAATATTAGCAAAGTTGATGAAAGTATCTGAATAAGGACTGAATACGTAAACTGCCGCAGCACTCAATTTTATCCCTGTTTTAATACTTGTAATGATATCTGAGCAGACTATTAAAAAAAAAAAAAAAAAAAAGCTTTCTTCATCCACAATTCTAGCTATGTAGATTAGACCTATGTACTTCTACACTTAAAACTGTTTCAGTTACAGATACCGGGTCATTAAGGTGACGAAAGATGAGAATGTCTAAGGCAAAACAAACCAGGTCATGTTTTATTCATTCTTATTGTTAAAAATAAACATTAATGATTTAAAAGAACAAATAGCACTGAAGAATATCCCTCAGAACTCTACAACCAGTTAAGAATTCATCATAGACTCTCAAATAAGAGTTGTTTTTACCTAATCCAACATTCTTGCTTTGACTCACAACCAAGACAGTTTAGAAAGTTTTAAAAACTGGCATATTTGTCTAAAATCCCTAAAGGATCTCAAACTACCACTGCCATGGAAACCTGTGAATAACTTTACCCTAGCCTTTGCCAATTATGCAATTTTATGGCTCTTGATACCCAACACATCCTTTATGCTATAAAAATTACAGGATTTGGGGGTAGGGAAACTGTATCAGTCTTTTCCAACACATACCTTCTTGCTCAGTCCTGGTCATTTCTTCTAATTTCTTCTGCTTCAGTGTGTCCACCACATCTGCTAGGCTTCCTTTGCGGCGTTCCGGCGTTCCAAAATTAACACTGGTCATTAGCTCACTGCGGTCACGACCTCCTTCGTCGGGCTTGTTTGGTGAGGTAGAGGTATTTCGGAAGGAATATAGGGAACATAACTTATTACTCTCTGACTCCTGTAAAGAAATAAAACAGTGTGAAAACACAGGCTATTCTATTATGGCAGAAGGATCTCAGACAGGTGAAAACTGAAAGCATTTTTTATTAGTCTGCCATACTAACTAGCCTACTTTGTATCCTTCAGTTTCTAAAATGAGCATTATGATTTGAATTTCTTGGTTTCAGTGCTTTACAAGGGCTCTTTTGTCCTTAAGCCCAGTTCTCCCCATGCTTCTAATGCTCATACTTCATGCCATCTTCATCTTCATCATGGCTTTCCCTGGCCAGGAACAAGCCACTTCAACACTTTTTAACAATGAATGTGTTAAGCTTTTACAGTTTTCTTCAGTTCCTTAAGTAAAGATTATACACATAGCACTAAGAGAGAAAGTACAGGCAAGGACAAATTATTCCTGGATAAATCCTCTACAAATGGAAAATAACATAACTTTAAAACTAAAGAAATAGTTAGGCCAACAATGACTGAAAAACAGGAATCTACTTCACAGTTAAATAACGCATGGTATGTACCTACCCATGCTCCTTCGGTCCTCTATAAATTAAACCTTTTTCTTAAGGAATGAAGGTTATAATGCTTCTAATATACAAAAGGAGGTGTTACTTTCAGGCCAACATATACAAGAAAGGAGCAAGGAAATGAGTTTATGACAGAATAAGTCATGTATGCCAATACACTGGTACTGAGACTGCATGTATTAGAGGTGTTATGCAGTTAAATGCACAGAAGTAAAAAGGGTTAATCTCCTTTGTCAGTAGATAGTGCATATCTGAGCAAGAAGAAGAAGAAGAAGAAGAAGGGGGGGGGAAGGCATCAAAAAACAACGACTAATGCCAATTCACCTCAGTATTTTGTTGTTGCCCAACAGTCAAGCCCTTCCTGAACTTCTCTTGCTCAGACTTCCCATTCTCCCAACAATAGATGCAACATTCACTGCATCTCTATTATCACAATTTCAGCTAAAAAGAGAACAAATTCTTCAATTTGTCCTCAAAAACTCAACCACAAGACTTTCTCATACACTTCCCTTTCCAAAATTACTCGTCTATTTTAATTTTTAATAATGCCAGGCTAGGAGTGCTAAACATTTGGGCTAAAAAAATATTGATTTTTTTTTTCATTTATGGTAAGCCTAGAAATGTCATCATGTATATTAGATTCCATGAAACAGATTTTCTTTAAAATTAAAGAGTAATAATAGTGGCTATACATTTAAAAATTAAGGGACAAATTAATAGTGCTGTCAAAAATCATTCTCCCAATACATAGTGTTCCCCATAAAAATAATATTCCTACTATTTTATGAGCTGAAAATACCCATCTACAGAGTACTGAAGAAACTTGTGTTGGGAAATGCCCTAGGGTGAAGCAAGGTCTGAAGAAAGGCTAGAAAGCCTTAACCATTCGTAACAACATCTGACATAAATTTTTGCTTCAATCTGGAACAGATTAAGAAGTAGCTGTGTAATGTAACAGAAGGAGCAACACCAACAGTGAGCAAGCATGGTAACTCAGGACTGTGGACGGAGTAGAAGGGGACACATTGTCATCAAGAACAGCCATAAGTGATCAGCAAAACACTGTCACAGTCATGGGAGAAGGAGAGTATTTGCTAGTGATGTTGCAAACATATTTATTCACTAAGACTGGGAACTAGAAAACGCTATCACACCCCAGCAGTAACAGCACCCCATCAACACAGTAGGAGTGACAGAGGGTTTGTAAGCACAAACAGAAAGAGAGGTGACATGGAACAGAAACTTTACCTTTGGTTTTCATCTATCAAACATTAAAGAACTTTTCATTCCACCCATTTGTATTCGTTAAAGAATAAAACATCACAAAGGACAACAATGTCTTAGACCAGGTACAGACATTAATTTATTTACAGAATCACAGAATATGCCGAGATGGAAGGGACTCACAAGGGTTGAGTCCAACCCTGGCCCTGCAGATGAACATCCCCAAGAGTCACGCCATGTGCCCAAGAGCATTGTCCAAACGCTTCTTGAACTCTGTCAGTTTCGGTGCTGTGACCACTGCCCTGAGGAGCCTGTTCCAGTGCCCAACTACCCTCTGGGTGAAGAACCTCTTTTTAATATGCAATTAAACATCCCCTGACACAACTTCAGGACACTTGCTTGGGTCCTGTCACTGGTCACCACAGAGAAGAGATCAGTGCCTGCCCCTCCTCTTGCTCTCATGAGGAAGTTGCAACTGCAGTAAGGTCTTCCCTCAACCTCCTCCAGGCTGAACAGACCAAGTGCCCTCAGCCACTCCTCATATGGCTTCCCCTCAAGGCCCTTCACCATCTTCATTGTCCTCCTTTGAACACTCTCTAATAGCTTAATGTCTTTCTTATCTTGTGGTGACCAAACTGCACACAATATTCAAGGTGAGGCCACTTTGAAAATGGAAAAACCTTTCATATATTTAATTGTTTCTGAAAATAATTTTGCATTTTTCTTAAAACTTGGTCTTATCACAGAGATAAAAAAAAACCCAGAAAGTGTTTTCTAATATTTTTTTAAATTTAGAGCTTGAATTTCTATAATAACTCTCCTCAATGAAGAATTAATACTACGTAGCATGGCATTTTCACCTTTGCAGATGACAGTATAAGAGCAACTTAGCAATCTTAAAGGAGTTTGTTCTCAAGAGAGCAACATCCTCTTACAGCACATGAAGCACATCCATCAGGCTCAATGCAGGGGTTTTCATGCTCTCAGCAAGAAACACTAAATCTATTGTTTAGCCCGGAAACAAGAAGATAAGGCTAATCTGTGGAGCAAGTAGAAGTAACCGAATGTTCTTCCTCCTGATAACCTATCCTGTCCCTCATCTGGATGCATACATGGTCCAGCACAATGTCCCTTTGCTGCTAGTGACAGACTCTCCAAGCCCTGCCTCCATGAGGCAGCACATTCATCCCTCTTTTTCTTCCCCAAGAGACTGCTATATCCATAAAGAGGATGAAACAAGTTTAAACTCCATACAAATGATACAAATTTATGGAATGAAGGCAAATAGCCTGTGCAAGAATGAGGACTTGTCCAATTAATAAATTCTTTTATACTGTCAGTTTTAGATGTAATTAAAATGTAGAATAAAAATAAAAGAATAAAATTCATTCCTAATATTTCTGGTTCTGTTTAGCCCTACAGCTATAGTATTGGGGTCACCAAATGGTTAATACATTTGTAGAGCATTATCTGAATTGGCAATATGTGAAACCCAGCAAGGATGACTTTCTGAGCCCCGTCTTTTTTTTAAATCAGAAATTGTTAAAGCGTGATTGAGGATCCAGCAGGAGAACTGCACAAACTGAAAGACATTCATGGAGCTAAATGCACAAATAGAAAAACTGTAGACTAGTCCAATGTAAATGCCTTATGTAATAATAGCAGAAAACAGAAAAAATCTGTATCAGCTGCATGTACAATTATCTACAAGAAACAAAACAAATTCTTACTTCTTCTTTGATTGTGAATTAGTTTGTAAATAATCTACAAACAAAATGCAGATAAAATGAACGATTTATAAGACTTCAGAAGGAATTTTATAGCTACAATCAGAATAGGTATTTTTACTGCTGTATATCTATTGTTGGCAACTTTCTTTTTATTACAACCATACGAATAGGTTATATTGACCTCACATTCATGGCCGACTAGACAGATCCAAACACAAGGGGGCAAGGGAATTATTCCTGTTATTTTTTTTCCCCAGAACGTTGACTACTGTATTTGAAGCAACCTTGTTACATAGCGATGCAGCATTCAGTTTGTTGAAAATCAAATAAATGCTGCAGCAATTTTACAAATGGTTTTAATTTTCATTGAGCACCTTATAAACTTTTGCAGACCAACTGCTGTGGCATGTCACATTTATGTCCCAGCAAGAGGTATAACATCTCTGCAAGTTGTTTGTTGGTCCTCCTGCTCTAATGCATAAAGTACTCTCACTATTAAATCTGGAGTTCAGATTGAAAACCACCATCATGCTTCCTATGATAGAACAAGCTGATGAATTCATAGCTGGGAAAGGAGAACCTGATCCCTTCGAATCCAAATATGAGAGGATGCACTAAAGAAAGATATCCTATCCTTAAGAAGCTTTATGAAGCCACCTTTTACAGAGAGAGGAAGTCCCACTCTGTTTGACCTGAAGAGACAAAAGAAAGGATGCTATTAAAGGTTCTTTTCAGGTTTTTTCCAAGAGAATAGAAGAAGAGGTAAAGGCAAGGAAAGTGCCTACCCAAGATCAACTCAAATGTTTTCATTTTGCAAAATCCACCTGAGAAATCCACCAGCACTGATGAAAGTTCTCCACGCAAATCAACCTTTTTCAGCATAACTAATAAAACTTGATAAGAAAATGAGCAAAAGAATATGACTGATACAAATATCCACTTAAAGTATTTGGACACAATCTGGTGCCCAAATTCATCCAGTGCTACACGATACACTAGACAACTGACACAACACTGAATTCTTAGGTTTAAAATTCACAAATTTCTGTTAAAAATGGTCCTTTAAGTATAAACTTAATGTGATCAACACATGACATTCCCTTTGAAAGGTACATCTTTCAAGGCGTGCTGTTCTTATCAATTTCCATGATTTCCATGTAAAGAGGGGGGGAAAAAAACAGAAAATACCTTATAATCAGATGAATAGCAAATGTTTAATCTATGGTCAAAAGATTTAACACAAAGCATGCTTCTTCATCCAAGATCAGTGAAATTGGTCACAGTAAACCCTACACATTTTTAACCTTAACTGTATTATGATTAATTAAATATTCAGTCAAGAAATATAACAATAACATGGACATAACAATAAAGTGTCAGCATCAAAATATTATGTGCACCTGAAGCATATTTTCCTTCCAGAAAGAGGGGAGCGCTATGTTTGTAATTTGGTCCTAATGGTATTAGTGAAAGTATTACTACAAATAACAGAGCAAAGCGGATTTCTTCTCACTGTGATCCACCGTAAGACCAGGTGCAGATTGCTCAGGATGCCACTACACCTTTGCTGGGTTTACAGAACCATCCTCCCACTTACACACTAGTACTGGATAACTTTAGAACAACTGTTTATGCCTGTACCAGAATGCACAAGGGTATTGCACAGGGATTTTTGTTCACCACAGTGGAGGCATTTCCAGACTAGCCCTCTAATGGTTGGCAAACAACAAAATTTGAAGACATCTTTTACACAAAAACAGGCACAATCTGCGTGCTCAGAGAACAACATGTATGATCATTTTGTATCCTAAGCTTTTTTGTTTGCCTTACTCTATCAGATACAAAAATGCTTTAATTTGAAGAGGTATTCATTTGCAGAGATGACTAAATAAGAAAAATCTTAATGCTCAGCAACTGAGGAGAGAAACTCAGTCTTGACCACTATTTCAGCTGGTTACTATTCAGCAGGAACAAAATTGAGTCTATTTTTGAAATGTTGGGTTTTCATATAAAGGTAAATAAATGACATTTTTCCTGCGTACATTTTCTTGCCAGCCCATTAGCACAGATCAAATTTTATTACTGATCATTCAACCCACTGTGGTTAGTGTTTTGACAAAATGTTCTAATTATAACAGTTTAAATACCTATATATACACTAAAATTTAAGGATTAAGTTTCAAAGTGAACAAAATTGAGAAAAATAAATAAATGCACAAAAGACAGAAAACCAGAAATTAGCAAGGCATGGACACTAAAATACTATGTATGACTCACTCAGGGATAGATAGACCATGCAGGAAATAATTCTTTTACTTGCCCCTAAAACCTCTAACTACCTCCCCACTCGTATGTTAATGGGAAAACAACATTAAGATTTACAGCACAATATGGTAAAAGGTTTCCTGGGTCCATCCTTGGCCTTTTTCATGTTAGAGGGACAGTATAGTTTAACCAATCCCAAATTTTCTTTGGTTATAGGTGCTCCAACAACAGTGTCCTTAGTCTTATCAGCTTTCAGGCTGCCTGCTGTAAACAATGAGTGGCCTGTTTACTACTCCTTTTAGAGTTGCTGTGAATGGCTCAAGTATAGCTTTGCTAACAGCAGGAACAATTCTGAATAATTACAAGCAACAACTTGGTGTAAATAAAGACAGGGACTCTGTGTGACTACATACATGGTATTTTCTGCACATGCCACAATAATTCTTTTTAAACTGCTACATTAAGATAATATGTAGAGATAGTTCAGTGAGCCTCTTACTCTGAGAAAATTGTATTTTAGAATGTTCGTTCACTAAATTTCACAAGTTACATTGGTTAAATTCTTCAAAAAGAGAGCCAACAGTTTCTGTGCAAAGAAAGGAAAATCCTTATACTTTCTTAGATATTTCTGCTGAAAAGGGATTGACCAAATAATCGTAATTCTCTGGTTAGTGTAAAATATATTTTCATGCGTATTTAGATCCTAACAGTTTAAGTAGTTCCTTTCCCATCAGTGTTCCCACTGGTTTTAACAGGGTAAATGAGGGAGGACTTCTGGAAATTATGTAAATAAAGGTATTGATAGTTTATCCAGTATTTTCATACTGGGAAGCTAATATTTATAGCAATACCTGCAAGCTGAATCATGAGCCAACTTGTGTCACCTCTTATGAAGCCCTTTCACTTCCAAAATAAAGCAAACAGGCACAAAATTACAGTTCTGTTGGTGAAAGATTGTTGGTTATAAATAAGATCTGGTATTCTTGCTCTTTTCTCTAAATGTCCAAAACATGGGGGGCTGTCTTTGGAGGCTGAGAAGCAACATCTCAGTTTGGGGACCCCAGAATCAGGCATGGAAATCTCTCCCGGGTATCCTCATAAGGGTTAAGGACAGATCAACAGTCTGGTGAACTGGATTCTCTGGTCAGGAGTCTTAAACGAGGGGGAGTGCACGAGGCTGCGGATTTAAATGGCAGCATTTATGTTTCACATAGGGAGGACAGATCCTGTCTCAAAGAGAGAAGCCCTCTAAAGGTGAGAAAAGAGGAAACCTCGGAAAATGAAACTGCAGGCTGTACAAAATCAGGGTCATGGTGCTAGTTAGCAATTTGAGAATAACTATGATCAACTTTGATTGAAAGTTGACTACTGCAATCCCACTTAATAGCCAGGGACAAAACTGTTTCTGTAAGAGTTCAACTGAAATCACAGGATGAATGGCCAAGAAGAAGTAGAAAGCAAATATTACTAACATAAAATGTGTTAGCTGAATTGCTTATTTCCATGTGGATGAGGCTTTTCTGTTATAAAGGGATATTTATCTGTCTCTGCATTGAATGAGACACATGTAAACACCCCAGGAAAGTTGGATATCCAGAGTGGTTTTGATTCCAAGTACTAGAGGCATGCTGGCACTTGGAACTAGTCTGGAGTTAACATATAATGAAAGCAAATGTTTACAAAATCATTTCCAATCACTACATTAAATATGGTTTCCCATTTTGAGGAATTTAATGAAATAGAATTAAAAGAAATTAAAAATCTAAGTGATCATTTCCAATTCTCATCCGATTAAGAAAAAAACACAAAAGTTTTATTAAGAAATATTTATTTAAATTCAAGGCTTGAGAATGACTGCTATGAGCTATTGAGAGAACATCATTTGTTAAGTCTCAGCAAATTATGCTAGTGGGAGGGCAAATGGCAAGTAATGGAATAAAGCCTCAAGTCTTTAACTCAGCATTTACTCTGATAAAACTTATACTGATTTCACTGCCAAAGTATAGGCTGAATGCAATCTTTAAAAAGCTTGTATTTCATCTTTTATACACATCTAAAAACCTCAAGAAGAAACAATACAACAGTAAGCACTAGCTCTAAGCCAAGAAATAATGTGCTAAATTGAGAATTAAAAAAAAAAAATGTTTAGATAAAAGGTTTAGAAATGAGATGTCATAATAATCAGGCATATATGATACAAGTATGGTCTTATGAATAGGCTACTGCAAAACTAGATACCTGTTTGGAAGGAATAGGCAGGGACATTTTGTTTCATGTAAAGTATGACAACTTGATTGCAGCAAACCCTTCATATTCAGCTGTTGGAGCAAACCAGACCGATCCAGGTAAACCAGCTTTGGGTACAGAGTTTTCAGCAGGTTATGATTTTTCAGCTATGTGATTTAAACCCTTCTCTTTACAAATGAACAAATGCTTTGGAAAACGTTGATGCTCCATTCCACAACACAAAATCACCTCAAAAATACAATGTCAAATCATTTCTATGTGACAATCAATTCACCCCCAAATTATATGCCTAAACTCATGTTTGCTTTTGTAAGAGTTAGATGGTAAGTATTTCCTTAATTATCCAAATACCATATGTCCTAACTCCCAGTGTTTATGTTTGGTAATAAATCACAATATTGAGACTTTATGCCCTGCACTTTGGTTAAATGCTCTTATTAGGGAAAAAGTAATGGACAGCCATTTACAAAATTAGTATTTAGACTTACATTTTCATCTAAACTGAAACTGAAGAAGTATTGTGATCAGTCCCAGCTGATTAGCACTGTTTACCTTTTGGGTAAATAAAGACATATTTTGTGATGCATGCTTGTCAGAAGCTGCCAAATAAAACAAGGATTGTGTGGCTTGGATATTTCAGACCACTCTGTATATATCCAACTTCCCCTATTAGGTCATTTTAATTGTCCAACTTACAATTAGATCTATTGTAAATAGAAAAACAAAATTTGTCTTTATGTTTTAGCAATATCAAATGTACATGAAAATCCTTCTCTGTATATAGAAACATGACGTATTACATGCTTTATGTCTCCCTTTTAGCATTTGCAGAGGAATGCACGCAGAAAACTAGCCTGCTGCATGGAGTACTTGTATTTCTTTAAGGTAAACACTGATGAAACATTTGGAAGATTGAAATAAAAACAAGACGTTTATGAGACATAAAGGTATTACATAAAATTGCTGTGAATTACAATAACATTGGCTGAATCCCAGAACAGATAATCCTTATAAACATGCAGGAATGTTGTAAACTGTATATGAATGTCAGTGAGACAGTACATTAGGAGATTCATATTACACTTGGTGCTGTGTAAGTCTCCGTCCTGGATTTTTCATGGCCTCAAAGATTAAAATAAATATATGTAGTTTCTTTCATTCCTCCATGAAGATATTTTATGTACACGGGTTTATTATGCTGAACAAAGATACCAAAGTCTGTTTTTTCTTGAGCTGTCAAAGTACAAAAGAAATGCAAAAAGTCCTTGCACAGATGTAGTAAAGTGCTGGATTTTATCTTTTGGCAGGTGCTCAATATGCAGCCCACATAATCACATGTTAATGACTGGAGTGTGTTAATCAGCATGCATACCTGATTCCTTCTTGCCCAAGGAAAAAAAAAATTAACAATTTAGAATGTGTTAATGCTTATACTTTTGAAAAAATTCATGTCAATATACAGAAGTGAATTAAAAAGTTTGCAGAAATTGCTTCATAAAAAATAGGAAACATTAAAATAAGAGAAAGGAATAAAATTACTAGACGTTTAGATGAACATAAACCACAAGTCTTTTGTGAAGAACTCAGGTAGATTAATTCTATTTAAAACTCAGTTCACCTTAGAATATAAGGAAAGGTTTAAAACAGACCATGCATTTGGAAAAAAAAAATATACCACTTCAAAATGTAAATAAAACAAATATAAAAAGCATGCTAACAAGAAAAATTACTTGATTCTTCTTCAAATAAATTTGATTTTGTATTTCACCACTTCCATTAAGCACAATATCCTGCACACTTTTAGGGAATCATTTTATTATTTTTATTATGAAGTGTAAACATATTTTTATGCTAAAGCTAGTAAAACTAAGTCCTTTATATTTCAAACCTTTAGACATGTGCTTAATATTATAGTTCCTGGTAGTCCTAATAAAGTCAAGTCAAGCAGGTACCTGAATGCTTTCTGAATCAAAACAACATGATTGAAGAAAAAAAAAATTCTATCTTTTCTGCAACATATTTTTTATAGAGTTTATTTTATGGAACTATATCATACCATCTGCTTTTTTCACACCCTTCAATTTCAGTCAAAACTTTGTATCCATGCAATTATATATGAAGGTATTTCTCTCTTTAGTTAGATAAAAATTCTAATGCGCTACCTGGCATGCAGAAATAATTTCACAAGCACAACAGAATTGCTTTCGATCATCACAAAACTCAGATTTGTATATGTAAATAACAGCTGCATGAGCAATTTAGCAGATACACAATTGCCAGAGTTTAGGGCATTTATATTTGATGCATTTTATATGTTCATATTCAGCCCGTAAAGGAAATAAAAATAAAATTTCAAAACATGTAATTGTATCTATAACTTTGGAGAATTTGAAGTCATGAATTTACATAACAACAAATTCACAGTGTTTAGCACGTGTAAACGTTTTTCAACGATCTTCCCTAAACACCTATTTTCCTTAAAGGGAAGAACCTTCAACATGAGAAGTTAATAACAAGGAGCAGGGTGGGAGCAACAGGATTGTGCCTGTTTTATGTGGAGACAGCAGGCATTGAAACACCGAAACCTTGAGGATACCACCTATTTCTGTCTTTCTGATGCCAGTAGCTTTGCTAAAGCTATACGAAGTTAAATTTGATACTTGGTGATTTAAAATAATTTTGAAAGGAACAGTTACATGTGGTATTAAGAGATCTTCAATTTTTCTTCTACATATATAAAACTGCTGTCAGTACTGCTGAGACGTACATGCAGCCACAGTGGAAAAGTAGCAAGCCTTTCACTCTTTTGTCAAGAAGTCAACATAAAACAGAGACTTGACATAATTATGAAATATATGCCGATGCTGCCATTTGAGATAAAATCCAATGAGATAAAATTAATTTTGTAAATCTGAGTGGTCTCTGAATGGTGTTACAAAACGTATAGGGAAACACAGCACGTTTGGAGGTAGTTAATTGTATTTTTATATGTATATGTGCTTGGTCTCTGTCAGTCACAGGGAAACAACACCCATTCTTTAGACTTCAATTGCTGCAGTGGTTCCCTCTAAGAGTCTCTACTTCCAAACAGCAGTTGAGCAAAAAGATGTGAATGCCCTCATTCAGTGTATGCTCATGCTGTCTAACTAACAAATTACTGGGATACAACAATTCAGTTACTATCAAATTTAGCAAAATTAAGTACATTTGGATTTCCCCGGTCATCCTCTCTCAGTCTGTTGCCCTAAGAGAGACAGGTTTTGGATGCAATCTGAAAATCTGACGGCATTTCTTGCCTAACAGTCACTGTCCATAGGTGAAAGCATGATACTTTCACTGTTATCTTGGTACCACTTTGCCCTCTTCCCTACAGCTTACTACAGCAAATAGATACGGCCTCAGCCTAAAATAGATTTTATTTTCTAGTAGGGCTACAATCAGCAATATAAGCCCATACATCCAGGTACTTTTATATTAAGTTACAGTTAGAAACATACATATAATCTTTTCAGCTCAGCAATATGAATTTACAGAAATCCTTGGGTTGTTTTATCTTCTCCCCACTGGAACATCAAATTGGCTGGTGATATGATACCCGCAGTATAAGTCATTACAGGTCTGACGTTACAGTTGTTACACATTGCTGAATCTGTCAAATGAAGAGGGAGCACAAAGGGAATTTCCAAATGCAGCTGCTATTTCCCATTTGTTAAATCCTTTTATTACACCATATAAGTACACAGCTGGGAAATACTATAGAGTGGGAGTTAAAACAAAATATTTTGGCTTCCAGACATTCAGAATACACAAAGGACTCAGTGGAAAGCAATGCCTGCTATCAAAAGGGAGTGAAAGTTTGAAAACATTTCTAGCCAGTGTGTTTTTTTTATGATAATGCACAATGTAGTTTAAAGGTATCTTACATTACAGAAAGTGTTGCATGCCATAACTGTTGGGTAAAAATGTAATTTTTTTTCCAGTCAAACTGCCCTTCTACAGTATCTTTTTTAAGATCTGTACTGCCCTCGTAGGAAGTTTTGATGCATACTGTGTTTTCTCTCAAATTCCAGTGAACTCCTTAGTAGTTTTAAGGGCACAAAGACGTGGGATTTTGCCCTTAATTAGACACCAGATAAGAGAAAATTTTTCCTCCCCGTATGTCAACACAACATTCTTTGAATATACTATCTTTTAACCAGACAACACACATTATTGATGCATTTCAACGGCAGCACTACTGTCTTTACTTTCAGTGTAAATGGTATGAACAGGTGCCTCTTCAAATCTGCTTTTAAAGACCCATCTGGGAAAGGGTCAGAATTTGTTTTATTGAGTAGAAAAGTTGTCACTACCACATCACCTAGCTCAGAATTGCCCAATCCACCTTCTGGAATTTGTCTGTCTGGAAAGAAACTTCTCTCCTCCCTTTAAGGAGTAGGAACATGGTTTCAGGAGGATAGTTGCAGGCACCTCTGAATTCTTTCTTAGCAATATTGATGCCTGCTTGGAGACTGAGGCACTTCAGAGAAACTTGATACAATTAACTGAGGCTTAAATGTTTGCTCATGAAGGACATAGTTAAGAAAGAAAAAAATAATCATCCAAAAAAACCAGAAAAACATCAAACGGGCCACCCTAAATGACAGTCCCTCAAGAATAAAATAAAAACAAAAAACATTTTTTCACCCCTTTACTGTTGTGATCTAACTAGCCATCTAACTCACTTAATTGTAAATACACTGGGACCTTGCTCTGTACATTTCAGATCTCTTTTAAGTACAACCAAACATCATGCCTTGGAACTTCAGTCTGAAGTGATAGCCAAGCCTTGGAAATTATACACAGCTATGAGCTAGGCAAAAAAAAAAAAAAAAAAAGTCTACTTGACTGGAAGTTACCTAAATAAGGTTGACCTATATCCACCACCAGACTTAAGCTAAGGGACTTGTGGAAACTTCTAATGATTTTCAGGGTATTCATCTGCATATATGATGGAATATTTACTGGAAAAAGGAGAAAGGAAAACCAGAGTGCTAAGTCCCTCAAGCAAAGTTTATGCACCTGTTCTGAAACATGATAAGCTGAGTACTGATTCGTGCCTGTCCAGAGGAACAGAGAGTGTTGACATGATAGTTCAGCATTAGGAAAGAAAACAGAGACTGCACTCTGTCACTGAGGGCAAACTCCCTTCAGAGCAATACACACCACTACGACTGATCATTCTACAAAAAAGTCTACCACTTTGGCTTACTCCATGTCCAAGGAACAGCCTGATCAAAAAAAAAAAAAAAAAAAAGAAAAAGAAAAAACCACCACTGACTGACTCCTGGAAGCTAGGAGGTCCTTTCTCTCTAGGACACAGACCAACTTTGTCAATGTTATTGGTGTCCTAATACTATAATTCCAAGATTACACCTGCCTCTCTGAACGGAGAAGTAGCTGATGAATTCACAGATTCCCTTTTTCCATCAACAAACTGAGTCAATCGTTTCTGCATCCAGCTTATCCTCCTGATAACACAGAAGTTATTCTAACGTGCTTATTGCATAACTGGGGCAAAAGGGTGACTCTGTCCAAAGTGAGGTTACATCTCAGAATTCTGAATAGAAACCATACATACAACTTTCAACCCACCTTGTCAAATTATTAACCTATAATCATTTTCCTTTGAAGCTATTTTTGCAGTTGAAATTTTGCCTTCCTTGTGGCAATTGCCCAAATATCTAGGAACATTTTAGGCCTGATAGAAAATTCTGCACTGGGTTAAGTTGTGCAGTTCAGAATGGGTAGCAATTTTCCCATTTGGTTTGATCTTTTGAATCAATCAGATTTTAGGGGAAAAAAATCAACACTATATTAAAAAAATAGGTCTTATTTTAGTGTTATTATTTAACTAACTCCAGGCATCACAACATGCACGAAGAACTTTGGTATCTATGTTGATTAATGCATTAGAATTGTTAGTGCTGTTTAAAAAGAAATCTAGAATTGTGTTTAACCTTATTGAAAGCTGCTGATTTGTACTGGAAAAAAAATATTTGCTGAAAGGAATCTGCTCGTAGACATTTAATAAAAATAAGAACAAATTTTATGAAAAGGTAGATTATTCTTTTTAAGCTAACTGTCTGAATTTAAAGTCTATGAAAGTCATTTTATGGAGAGTCTGGAATTATGATGTTCTAAATTTACAGAACACCTGGCTGCTCCACATACCTTAATTCTGTTTCTGAGGAACACATGCAAGGAAAATAAATTGACTGAGATGCTATGCCCATTCAGCCTTCATTCAGCCTGCCCATTTATTGCAGAGTTTTGGGGATGCACAGACAGAATTACAACCACAAAATAATTTTATCTAGGCCACTGAAGAGAATACAGCTAATAATTCTGATCATTCCTAATGTCACTTGTATACAAACTGGTGATCTAGAGCAGAAGAGCCTGGCACAATTACCCATAAACACCTTTCCCCTCCACAAAAAGTTGTAACTTCCTATAAAAACAGTAGGATGTTTTTGTCACCTAAAATGCCAGCTTCTTTGTTGTGGTGTAAAGCTATAATATTCTAGATTTTGTGGGTTCTATTTCTGAGAGACAAGTAAAAAGAACACATTAAAGTTTCTTCCTTCAGCACAACACTTTGCAGATGACAAACCGTTGTGAGCTACATCCTCGTGTCAGAAATAAATGCTTGAATATATGAGCTAGAAAGGTTACAACATAAATCAAGGTGTGAATGAAAACATGTTAAATAGATGCATTTCCTTTCAGAAGGTGAACTCATCAAATGACCTCATTCATATAGACCTGTATACTTAAGTAGATTATACATCTGTAATTTACAATTGCACCATATGATGTTGATCTACTACTAACACTGACACTTTAACATTTAAAAAGCTTTACACCTGAACATGTTTTTCAAAATGGAAGCAAACAGTCTTCTACAATAGTAATTTGGAAAGCCACTGCAAGAACTGTGACACTCACCATTCTATGTTGGGCTGAGATTACTCCATCCCACTCAGGATCTTGTTGGATGGTCGTGACCAGAGTTGGTAGCTCCTCAGAGTGAGGTTTGTTGTGCATTATATTATGTAGAGGCAGATGAGAGGCCGCATGCTGATCACTGTTGCCCTCTTCCTTGTCTCGTGATGCTAAGTCCTGGGTCATTGTTTCCTCTCCATCAGCTGCACATGCAAATGGAGAGGTAGCCTGCTTGGAAGACATTCTTCTACGAAACAAGAAAAGCAGACAAAAAGAAAACATTGGTGCTAAATGGGGGGGGAAAAAAAAAAAAAAAGGCTCAAAGAAGTCCTCTGAACACATCACACCTGCCTAAAACTGTCAAAAAATAGTCACATGCAGTCAACAGAAATACTCTAAAAAGTACAGGTTTGGGAAATCTGGATCCAAAACACTGAGAAAAAGCATTCATTGACGCCAAGACAAGGTCAGGGTTAAGTTTTATGGCATCACTGTATTTGTTTAGACTTGTCAAACAATATAATTTTCCCCAGCCATAGGACAATAGTGATTTTAATAGTTATTTTCATGTTGATTTTGCGTAAAAGTTCAATTCTTTAACTCCCCTGAGCAATCTGAAGGTCATAAGCAAATGTTTAAAGGATATATAGCCCGTCATACTTGCCTGATCTCATTCCTTCCAAGGAGATATTTGCTACACAGATCAGAATTTTTAAATCCATTTCAAATTTTGTTAAATAAGTCCTCTTGCTGTTTGTTTAAAGCTGTGCTGCTTTTAAACTTATTAAAATTTTACCTGGTTTTACCTTTCAGAAAGCATTTTCAGGAACTCAAGAATAGTGTTCTAAACCTGAAAGGTTTATTGGATGGATGGATGGATGGATAATATCTGAGTAATCTTTTACAGTTCAGATTAAAAATCTAAAATAATTATATTTCTTTTCATATTAGTCATCAAGTACAGGATATAGCTCAACAAAATACTTCAAATAACTTAAAAGTGTGATGAATAAATTCATTGATTTATGTTAAATGTCTTTTCCTAATAACGGCCTCTTACTACCTTCTCATATGCAAACACAGCTTTTGCCACAGTTTCTGCACTTAGATGAAAATATTACTGACTTCAACTCAAAATCTGAAAACACTGTATTTAAAATTTTTAGTAAGATTAACTGCAACTGTTAAAACAATCATTAATAAACCTGAAAGAAGACAGCCAAAACGTATTAGCTATTTTCCCAGATTTTAGTAACTTTAGAATATCCTTGACACTGAAATTACTGAGAAACTAAGGAATGAGATCTTCACCTTAATTGCTTTTTAACAATAATTGATTTCATACCATTTCTTTAAAAATGCACAAATCAGTTAACATAGGAAACCACATGAGCATTTTTCAAATTAGCAAATCATTAACTTGCTAGTACTGTTTCTACAGACAAATAAATACTGATTAAAGGGTCTGGAAATCTGAGACTAACAGTTAAATTTACAAATCTGTCACATGCTTTCATGAATATTACAGTGAAGGAAATATCAAGTGCAAAGAAAAATAATTAAGTTAATTCCAATTTAAACAGTAGTTTTTATGTAGCAGCCTGTGTTTCACATAGGATTTAACAGCTAATGCTAAATTTCTCACAATTAATGAGGGACTTCAGATTTAGTATCCTACAGTGAAAAAAAAATTAATATAGGATCAACTAATCTAATTATGTACAGTTCAATATGAAAGTATTACAAGCTTTGAAGTGCTTTGAAACACATTAAAACACTGATACCTATTTAGAATAACTATTCTGTAAATAGAGATAATCCTGCCTCTTAAATTCGATACTGGTGGGGAAAAAAAGGTTTGTGTTTTCTTTAGGGAAGCCTAAGTGTAAGTGTAAGTCTGATATTAATGTTGCCAATAAGCAGAACTGAGGAATTCAAACCATGTATTACATTCTTACTACACTAAAGAATTTGTATAGATGCTAAAGAGAACATGCCAAGAGTTCAGCAACCAGCATTATTGTATGTACTTCAAAAGGTTCTGCTTCATAATTGCTATGATCTAAGATAAAATAAAAGGTTTGCTTTCCCTTTTCTCATTAAAATAGTCATGTTAATGTAATCACTCACGTGAAAAATATAAGTCATGCTTTACGTAATTTGAAAACCCGACATGAAAACTGAAAGTCACAATAAAGGATTTTCCTTTCTTTCACCTTCTCGACAGATCTCATTCCTGTTTCATACTGAACGAGCTTCTGTGTAAAGCAATAGCTATGGCTGTTTCTTCGCCATAAATTAATCATGACACAAAACTAGAAATGAAAATGTCTCTTAAGAATAATTTCAACTACAAACTGCACCAATGAATAATAGTGCACAATCCTAATTAAACACAACTCTGCAGCTGCAAAAATAGGCTGAATCTGTCCAAAGGTACGAGTTGGCTTTAAAGGCTGGTTTGTTAGGGACTGTTTTCTTAAGGAAGGCTGGGCCCTCAGTCTTAATCAGCCAATAAATTATTTCCTGCAATTACATTAAATAGAAAATTATCTTCAAATTGGGAATGTTAATTGAAAATCAAAATTCAGACTGAAGTTTAGAAATTACATGCTGAATATAATTAGTCTAGAAAGGCTTCACCTCTCTTTCATAAACAGGCTTTTGGTTTTTCCTCAAGTGACCATTCAGTAAAGCTATCTACTGGTAACATGCTATAGGGGAAAGCATTTTTCCTTCGCAATGTACACTAATACACTTTCCTTTTATCCAAGACATTTTAAGCACAATTCAATAAAAATTTCTATTCAAGTTCTGTTGATTACATAGTTAATATTAAAAATAAAATTATGCCAACGAAGTCCCATTGACTAATAATCTCAAGCCATGCCCAGCAACATTTTTCTGTATTATAGTAAGAGAACAGACCAAGGGTAGGGTTCAAATGTTTCCTAGCTCCACCTACCCTTTTCCCCCACTGCTGCATTATGGTCAGGCACATTTCATGCTGCACTTTACTCAGTTACCCATAGTCCTGGAGCCTGAAAAAGAAGACAGGCTCAGACTGGCCTCCCAGGCACTTGCTCTTCTCATGACATAATTTTTAGGGGTGTGTTTCACTTCTGTTTTCTCCTAAAGCTTTGTTAAAACAACTAGATTTAGTGGTTTCAGGTTTTTGGCTTTCAGATTTAAAACACTGAGTTAAAAGGGACGGAGATGTAGGGCCCTGCTACATTAAGGTTTTCACCTTCTCTTCCCAGCACAATGATTAACTCAATGAATATACCTCATTTGTACACATCTTCTGAGGGTGCCTGGTTTTGCACCAAACATTGATTATGCCTAGGTTTGCAATCAGTAAAGCAGAGTAAATTTAAACTCTGCAGCTGGGTGTTATCCAGTCAACTCCTTCATGCAGGTTTTACTTGTTACCTGTTTGTTTTTGCCTAAATGGGAGAATTCTGTATGCACAACTACATCATGTCAAAAGGCAGAGTTTGATCAATAACTCCAAGGTCTCACCCAATTCAAAGGGAGAAGAATCTGGCCCATTTGAGTAGTTTATGTTTATGATAAAATTAAACCACAGAACAGCGTGTTGTGTTAAAATATTTTAATGTTAGAATATCAGCATGAATAGCAGTCAAATTTTAAGCCATAACAACTTCCCAATTTTATGTTTAAAACATTCAAAATGCATTTGCTAACATCTCTGCTGAGAGGGGAAAAAAAATAATCGATATTCATAATAAATAAGGCTTGTAAAAGGTATCAGAAATTTACTAATTTCCATTACAATTTATTTTATTTTTTCTCCTATTACCAATTAAACTCACTTGAATGATTTAAAAAAAAAAAGTTTCTGATAAAAAATATCTCCCTAGTTATAACCCCTGCAAACAGGGGTTTATAATGGAAGTGCTGACACAACCCTAACTACAGCAGCGCAAATGGTGCCGCTATAATACACAAAATCAAGTTCTATTATTCTAAACTATCCTCGCTCGGGGGGTTTTCTTTACTGTGCTCCCAGACAAACTGCTGAAGCATGAAAAATTTAAATGCAATCAAGTGGGTCCAATTCTACTTTACTAGAACAAGTGTCTACAGTGGTACAATCTTAAAAGAAGATGCAACAGATTTGTTTGGTGCTTTTCTTTCTTTTTTCTTTTTTAGCTGTTTATTTATAATACTGTGCAGTGGAGATAAAATAAGAGAGGAAATTACACGCACATTATATCAGTATATTGATTACACAGCACACAATCAGAAAGAAAACTACATTGTGAAATTGTTGCTTTGGTTAAATTGACAGATTATCTGAACACACCAATCACTAAAGGTGGAAAATATACCTAATGATTATGAAAAAAGGTTGAGAAAAGGCCCTAATTATCTGAAGTCCTATCACCTCCTCAAGCTTGAGAATTTAATAAATCTTGATTTCTACTTCCTAAAACCAGAAAAAATTCTATCTCATTTTGAGCTTGAGATAGAACATCATATCAAAACGTCCATAAAGCTGAGGGATTGAACCCCAGTTTTGGTTGGCCTCAATACTCAGGGAGTAAAGCTACAACTGAACTACTAAACACTGTCCCAAAGAAGCTCCATTCTCTATAGATATTACACGATTTTTTATTTTAAACCACAGAAGACAATCTCTCTGCTCTAATGAAGACTGCCAGTCAGACTCACGAAGCATTGGTTTTCATTTTTGCTTAAAGCCACTGTGTGTTATACCTTTATTAACACAAATAATAATACTTTTTTTTCCCTAAGGTTTTCCAATGGTTTCACATTCTTTCAAAAAATTCATATCCTCTTTTTCAAAACAATTAGGTGATAGTCCTGACATGAAAGGCTTCCAAAGCCTGAAAAATCTTCCATCCCTGCTGGCTGCTCAAATGATTAAACGTTACAGTGGAAATTAAGGCTAGACCTTGAGATTAGCTGCTAGACGTTTCAGAATCAAGCCACGAAGTGTAACAACAGATAACAATAAAGCAATAGCCCAGACACTGTTTCAAAAACATATAAACTAAGCAATAACGAGATACATGACAAAGCAGACTCATAGTTGGCCAGAGACTAGTTTCTGCTCTGCTCCACCCTCACAAAGCATTCATAAACCTAAAGGCACGTCTACACTGCAGCTACATAAATGACTGCTTTGTAATGCTGATATCCAAACTAATTTTAAACAAGCTTGCTTCTGATTAGCTCTCCAGCTACAGTAGTATGGTACTCAGATGGACTAATTCATCCTGCTTTAGTGACTGCAGTAGAGACATAACCCAGGTCTACAGCTCCAACAGTAGATTGGAATCAGATTAGATTAGAAATATATTCGCTTACAGAGCTTTTATGAACAGTCTCCATTCCTTTTCCCCAAAGTGCCAGATTAAAGTACTTAAGTGCTTGATTAACTGTAACTATGCAAGCAGTCCACTAATTTCAAATTGGACTACTCAGTGTCAGAAAGTTAAGCACATGTCTAAGTGCTTTGGTGACTACAAAACTAAATAAATTAAAAGAAACCATTTTTAGAAGTGCACATAACCTTTTAAGTATTTTCTTCTACACTTTTGTGCTAACCTGGTGTTCGTAAGTAAAATTCAGCCACATTTATCCTTCCCCACCTTTTGAGAAATCAAAAAGTGCATAGTCATCTCATAATATCAGATATGGTTATGGGACCCTCCCTTACAAATCAGCACTCAGCTTAGAAGCACTATATATTATTTTCACCCGCACTGCCCACAGTATCCTCCTCTTTCATACCTATGGGCACAACTCATCACTTGGTAGCCCCATGTCTTTCATGGATTCTCAAACCCCTTCTGAAACTCAAAAGGGTCCTTTATGCAACCTATTTTGCAGTGCAAGTTCACCTATACAAGCACAGGCCTGACGTAGAATGAGGTACACATTGGCATAGTTGCATAGAAGTTACTAGAATAATTTACTTATTTCTAGCTGCAGACCAGCTTATCTTAAATTAAAAATTCAGGAAAACCAATCTTTAGGGTTTTGCTGCATAAACATACTGGTTACAGTAGTGTTCAGACAGACTTCAAGAAAAATGAACGTGCCTTGCCAATAGCAAAAATATTTTGCAGCTCTGCCCCTGTAAAACAACGTTGTGCAGGCAGAACTCAGTAACATAACTCATTGTAAAGCTAACGCTGTAATCTGTCTGCCATTTTAGAATAAACAGCTATTTCCTAAAATTATAAAATCTCGTACCTATTTTCAAAGAGAATGAGTGACACAAATGAACAGTCAGTAAAAAAATTTCATTCTCATGGGGCCTCACACCCCGACATAACTCCCTGCGCACAAATCCCGAATAACTTGAGAAGGCAGCAATGGGAGAGAATCTCCCAGTTTCTGTTCCTGGCTCTGAGTCACAGCAAGGCCTCAGGCCAATCAGCTAACTCCCTCAAGCTCTTCCTTGGCTTCATTTTGCAGGAATGCTACAAGAATTAGTTACATATAGATCATAAACAGCATTGCAAGATTAGAGAGTTTATGGTAATCACAGGAACCACCTTGGAAATAAAAGGGCGGGAGGGGGAGTGGAAACAAATGTGATTCAAGAAATGACAGCTATAATGGTAACTGAGCACCCAAATCTCAAGCTGAAATAAGCATCAAGCTAAGCAATACACCCACAGCTTCCAAGATACACACTCAGCTATTCTTATATTTGTTTTTCCAATCCAGGCAAATTACACTTCTGCTAATAGAAATGAATGCAAATCACAAAGTTTGACTTCAGATTCAGACTTCCTCAAAGCTAAGGGGGTTTGGAACAACTTTTATGGTGTTTCTTCTCATTTCTAATACACAATGTGAGAGCTAAACAGCTCCTTGGAACTTTCTGGAAAATCTTTTTCTTATGTTCTGCCATTAGAGTGACCTCCGCAGACATGAAACCACAGTGAAATATTAGGGTTAGGTAAGGAGTTGCTGTCTTTTCATCTAGTTGTTGAAAACATCACAACGGATGCAGCAAAACAGCCTCACAACCCCTTGTGAGTCTACAGTGAAAATCCAAAGTGTTTGTTTGGATTCATAAAATGCCAAAAATACAACCTATCTTTCTGGCAGGTTAAGTATTCCAGTCTCTTTATTCACTACCAGAAGCTTTCACTGAAAATGCCTAAGGTGAACTCACATCAAATGCAGGAGAAGGACAGTGAAAGAATAGTCATTTGGCACCTGGGATACGCTCATCTTCAGTCACCGTAGTTAATATTTTCTATAGTTTATATTTAGCTGACAATATTGCTGTGACTTTATTTAAACAGCTTGAGACTGTTCTTTGGACTGGAGCTCATATGCCCTGGAATGCTTTGACTCATGAATTGTTTCTCCTGATAATGTTACATCACGTAACCACCTCTGTTTAATTGGTTGGTATTAGCTTCTCAGTGATGGCTGCCTTTAAAGTCCTATGACTAGGGCCATGTGTCTCTGGATATCCAATTTCTTACTGTTGGAAAAAGAAAAAAGGCAGTACTGACTTCCAGCTATCTTTATCAATAATCATGGGAACAAGAACAAGCATGCCAAGAATTTATCCATCAGCAACTCATTAGTATTTGGTTTTTTAGGCAGAAAGCAAGGGAATATACAATATAAATAAAAGCAATCGTTAACAATAAAATTTAAAAAACAATGGTTGCTATAAATAAACATTAATCCACATATTTTTACAGATTAGAATAACTTAATTGTTTATCTGGATGGTTATATAAATGGTTTTGATAAAGGATGTCTAAAAATACTAAGAATAATTTGTTTTAGCATGTTTAGACTGAGTTGGGACTTTACACCAAAGTCAAGAATACATATATTTTTTTTCCCTTACAAAGCCAGTTAAGAAATTGCTCTAGTAACTAAAAATGTTCCTGACCACACTTAAATCTGATGGGCTTAAGTTCCTGAAAAGTTCATTAAATCCTTTCAATACTCATGAGAAATATGTTACAACGGTAAGACACGGTATTCTTATATTTTTTTCCCCACCTACAGTTAATTTTTAGGAGTTGCTTAAGATTCCAGAAAATGAGTTGAACATTTAATTTTCATTTCTACAGGTGCGAAAGGTCACATGCCATTTCTCTGCACCACCTTACTCCGAACATAACTATTAATATAGTCAGATTTCTCTCCCCTCCTTCCACCTCTCCATGTTTCCGGTGCTCATTTCTAAGTCAAACCAAGCACCTCAATGACAGCCAAATGAAGTATCTGTTTCAGGCTTACCTGTAGCCAGTTGCACTAAACCATCTAATTAGTACCTCCATGTAACATAAAACAATGGCTCTGCACTCAGTTGCAGATTGGCTTTTTAATAAAAACCTTACACTACAAGCCTAAAAACATTTCTAGCAGGCAAAATATTTCTGATTCAGTAGAGGTTATGCAACCATCAAAGCACTTAAATACAGATGCCAAACCACATTGCCAGGAGTTCTCAGTATTGTGAGGTACTGTTACCTGACAGCTCGGTGAATATAAAATTGCTTGTTTCTCCAACTGAAAGACAATCAAATTGTCACCTTCCATTGTAATAATACACAACTTGGGATCAGCAAAGTGCCAACGCCATTACCAGGAAGAAAATAAAACATAACAAAAATATCAAATCTACATTTGTCCAAAAGGTAAACATTTCCATCTGGCCCTTCACACACACACACATTAAAAAAAAAAAAAAAAAAAAAAGATTTTATTATTAATGTCAAATATGCCAGTGTTATTTAGTAAAAAGATTTATTTGATTTTAATTAGGTAGAAAAGAAAAAAAGC
>JAWWEU010000158.1:13376791-13384291 GCA_035583155.1 Acropternis orthonyx
TAATAAATACCTCGGCTGCATAGAGACCCAAATTGTCTTTGTGCAGTTTTCTACGCCTTTTTGGGGGCACAAATTCTTGGCATCACTGGCATCTTTTCTTATTAGACAATCACAAATCCAGATCTGAAATAAATAGATAACAATAAGAGCTTTCTTTATATTACTATAGATAACACAAATTAGATCTGCATATTATATTCTCACAAAGTTTCACCAGGAGCTGGGGACATGCATGCCCTTTGAGTATTTAGAAATGTGACCCTGTAGCACAGAGAGATATGTTGACATTCTTCACTATTTCCAATTAAAATGCATACTAACATCACTTCCGCTCACTGAATCTGATTAGTTACTATGTGTGATGCCTTGATTGTGATGAAAGACAACCAAGTGGGAAACAGCAAAGAAAGGTTAACATGACAATGCCTTTAGGTTCTCTAGTAGTATCAATCCATAGTTAAAAATACTATGATAAAAAAATTAATCCAATTAATGTATTTATTTAATTTTAAATTTACTTCTTCAATGTACCTCACACTGAGGACCCAGTCTATTGGCTGTGCTGAAGTGAGGTAAAAGAAGATGCTATGATACTACTGAAGTTTCCTGTTTCCTTGTAAAAGTCACTTGTGGTCACTGTAGATATCTTGTATTTACTTTCTGCAATCCGGTTACAGAAGGAAAAAAGGCTACTTTGTGGTGAGTCATGGTCTGATGACAGGAAGATTGAAAAGCTCAGATGCTAACTGGTGAATGTCAGAAAAGGGGCAAAATCCTTCTAGACAAGATGGATGATTAACTCAAGCAGGTTGTAAATACCATACAAGATTTTACTAAGCTCGTTAAAAGTCCTCTTGAGTTAAATTTCCATCCCAGAGTACTGCTATCAGCATAGCTTTTTGAGGGATGCTTCATTCATGGCAGAAAAAAACTCATTCAAAATTACTTAATGGAAAGGTTTTTTGTATTATTCTTTTCTAGCCCTCAAAAGCGCTGAGAGACCGTAAGTGAAAGTCATATTATCTTATATTTTCAAAGCCTACACCAATGTTTGGAGGCTTCTGCATGGCATTCCAGATTTTACTGGGGCTTCACTGTTGGGGAAGGTGTTCTTTCCAGCACACAGGAATGACAAATCATTCCAATAACCTTTTAAATTGTTATAAAAGGCACAAAGAGTAGGATGATAAGTATGAACGAGCAATTTCCAGTCCTGGAGGGAAAAATAAAGACAGATGAATAATGAAAACAAATATTCACACAGCACGTTGAAGTTCAACAATTCAGACATCATTTTTCTCGTATTAATGTGATAATAATATTCACTGATCATTGTTCATGAGCACTAAGGTGATAATTCAAAATTTTAACTTTTTCTTTCACATCATTTACTCTCAACTAATTATCTTTTTCTTTTTTTTTCCTGAACATTTGTACAACTGGATCAGCAGAGTTGAGGCCATTAAATAGCTCATAATAATACAAAAGTGCAACTGAGAGGCTTGGGGTGAGATTTTCAGGTGTCTCATTCATGTGCTGCTCCTGGCAACTGAAGTCAGAGGCCAGTCCTCCATTTGTCTCAAAAGAAAGTAAATCACGAATACAGAAATAAAATCTCATTTTAAAGAAATTGCTTAGTAAATTTTCCCAAAATCAGGGACACCCCACCAAAGAAGGCTTACAATAGTATTTCATTTAGCTGTTTATGGTTTTGGTCTGTTAAACTTGTGTGTGGGATATTTATTGTAATTCTGCTTTCACTTTCAATCTAATTTATCTATGAAATTTCTCAACAATTTTAAGAGTAACTGAATGACTGTTAGACAATGCAACATGATCTCCTGGCTTACAGTTTTTATTAAAATCTCCAGTTTCGTATGGTACCATATCCTGAGAACATAGTTTGAATCTGTCAATAATTTAGACATAATTAATAATCCCCAGTATGCAACTGATGTAACCATCTGAAATACACAGACTTTTCTTTAAAAAAATATAAACAAAAAAACAAAATTGTTAAAAATGTGAACTCTTAGGAATCCAATAAAAATCCAAATTGAGTGTGTCAGTTTTCCCCACAAAAATCTAAGTTACTTACCTGCGTGATATCCAGGATCTAACTCATGACATTTAGCTATTTACTGGTGGCAGTTTCATTCACGTGACAAGCAGAAAGAACCCCAGGCCCATAAGAATCATGTTTTCTGAGAAAGCAAATGCACAGCACTGCGCAATACTTAACTCACAAAATGACATTTACTGGTATTGGTGATGCAGTAACAATTCACCTTTTCTGTTGATTTCAGGGGAATTTAGGATTTTCTTCCGCTTTTATTTCTCACTGGCTCTTCTCACTGACAGCCAGCTTTGAGATTCAGTACCTATATACTTATTATCTCAGAGACACATCCCCAAATCCCTGAGATCTGCCTGGCACTAGCATTGCTGAAAAAATACAGAGAAATAAATCAAAAGACTAAAAACCTCTTGCAGCAGTATAGGGGTTTATTACATGAGTTTATTAATGGAGCAAGTGAAAAAAAAAAAAAAAAAAAAAAAAGATTTTATTCTTACTGTCAAATATGCCAGTGTTATTTAGTAATAAGATTTATTTGCTTTTCATTAGGTAGAAAAGAAAAACAGCTAAAGGAGGTGATTCATGAAATACTAAAAATAAACACAGGTCAGAACTGTGCTGAGATTTTACATGTACACATATGAAGTACTGCAAGGGTCATCAAAGTTGCTAGGGACAAGCATATGTATCTGTATTATTGTTATTATAAACTCCTATATGTAAGGATTCATAAAAATTAATTCTAACTGGCACGGGGCGTACTTTGGCACAAGCTACACATGACGCGCCACTTTTATTTGTTTATTTAAATGACTTCACTCTAAGAACTGAAAATGAAGTTTGAACTGCAGTCTGCCTCAGAACTGGGAGTTTCAGGATATTAAAAACCTGATGAAAACCTTTGAAGGGAGTAATCTGAACACATGAGAAATAGCATTTTCACCATATATTTCTTGAGGTTATTCAGCAAGTGGCCTACATATTCAGGAGTGAAATTTGCATTTTGGTGATGCAGAGATCTAATAGCCAGAAATTGTTTTATATCTACAGTAGCTCTGGGCATCATATAAACTACAGAAGACTGTCCTAGGTAGGATATATACATGGAAAAATATTTTCATCTGCTTCGTAGAAATGAAGCTAAACTTAGATCCTTCTTGAAAAACTTGCACTGTTGAGTGATATCATGGGTTACCTTTTCTGAATCTGCACTCACTACTAACACATACACAAAGTTCTTGTACATTTATTGATGTAAATTCACATGATCTTCACATATGCTTTAAAGTTTCACCAGTGATGGATGAGTTAAAAAAGAAGAGAGAAGAGCAAAATATGCAAAGCTGAGAAATAGCCTTTGATATCAGCTTGCTCTGAAGGAATATTCAAGAATGGCAGTAACAGACAAGGAGCTTTTTTCCACCCTGCACTTGCACCAGAGCCAGATGTAATTCTAACCCTTGTGGATAAAACAGGCACAAAGACTACTTGAATACATTGTTAGCCTTGCAGAAGAGGTTAAGGAAAAGATGCAACTCCACATAACTGGGAATGCCTTCTGCACCTTGTCTCAAGTGTTGCATTCCTAGGCGCTCAGGAGCAACATGGAAAGGTTGGGCTTCCCAACTGCAACCTGCTCGGAGGTTTGGGCTGCTGATGTTTGCTCTTGTACACTGCACTGTATCATACAACACAGCACTCTCAGAGAAATGAACAGAGGAAGAAAGGAAGGTAGCAAAATCCCAAAACTATTTTAATGTCATAAGCATTTTGGTCAGATAAAACAAAACTAGACACAATGCCCATTTTCCTGCAACTTTGGAAAGTTCTGATTTTTGTTAAGGGTCCTTAAAAGCAGGCTTTTAGAAGGCAGCATTGTGCACAATATTGCTTTGCTTTGAACTAAAGTTTACACAATATGATCATTACATATGTGCACAATGGGAACCCTAACATGTATTTAACAGAGCCCTGCAGGAACCACCTTGTTCACCAGTGGGTTGCATCTACTACAGGGGGGAAAAGAGGACAGTTTGAAACAGAGTACTGCTCAGAAAAAGATTACAAGCCTAGGTAAAACTACCCAGGAAATATTTGAGAAATACCCTTATTTGACTGGCAATGTGGCCACAAACAACTGTGTGCTAAGGTCTCTTTTTCTCCCCCCAGACTCTCCACTGCTTGAGCTGTGCAACAGGATTGGGCCCTTTTCTTTTTGTGATAATTACTTTCGATGCAAAAATATGAAGACAAAAGATGAATAATTGCAACAGTCTAAGAATTCAAATAAATTAAAACAAAACATGATCTCCTCTATTAATTAAGGTAATCAGTTGCCATTAAGAAGTGCAAACAATTTAAAGTTCAATTTATTGAGACTTTGAACCTCCTATCCTTTCACAAGCTCCACAGATGACATATCTACCAATTTGAACTGCCTTTAAAAAACCCTTTAACTAAGATATTGTTAATCAAAGTTTTAGTATTACATACTTCACATTAAGTATTTTAACTATTATTTAGTTTAAAAAAAAAAAAAGTTTAATATTAACCAGTTTCCCAAAGCAAGTTTTGTACTTTTTAAGAAATTCACTAAGGTATCTAGACTAGGCACTAAAAAGAATCGGAGATTATTAAAAAGTAATCATCACAGGTAAAACTTACACCACTTCATCATTTAGCTTGGAGAGATCAAGCAGCAGCAGCCCCTGCATACAGCACTCTGAAACTGCATCAGTGGCAAAGGAAACTACAAACTCTACCTGTCTTTTGTTTCAGTTCTGCAAAGTACCATAAAATTGTTGGAAGAAATATTTTGCAATAACTGAGGACACTCGACGGTCCTGTTTTCATGGAAGGTTATAGCATAAAACATCTGCTCTCTAACAAGGAGGAGGAAACATGCATAACAAAATCAATCATAAGGGTAAAGGTGAGCAGTGCCCGGGCTCTGAATTGCTCCGCATTTCTGAGTGCTCAAAGTCCAGTGTTAGTATTTTTAAATGTGTCAAAGAACATAATGAAGAACAACTATCAGAGTACAAAAGAAAAGATAAACCAGCACACAAACCAAAGGCCCACATGAAGTAGTTTCCAAATTATTAGAAAGCAAAAAAGCCAAATGTCTAAAATACAAACTTAAAATATTGGCGGCAATTTTAAGTAAATTCAGTAAGATCCCTTACAAGTGATTTTAGCTAAAATACTGAGATATTCTTTTTAATTTGTGATGCAGTATGTTTACCATTGAAATACACAGTGCCTTATTGTGGTTTTCATCTCTGACCTATTTTTTCCTATATGTTAAGAATAAAACATATGATCTGCATTTGTAAAGAAGTCTTGTCTTCTCAAACAGTGTCAATTTTTGCTCAGGGCTATATTTTGTAACAGTTTCTCTCTTACATTTATTGGTAATAATTTATAATAGACAAGTAAACAGTACACAGTACGTGCAGCCTATTACTTCTAAAACAAGATTTGAAGTTTCATTTTCTCGCGGATATTTGTTGAGAGCTCTGTTAACAATTTCAGAAGCATTGCCATACAGAACATAACACATACATACCTACATACATCTTTACAGGCATGTTTAGCTGATAGAGCTATCATCATTACCATGAACCATAAATGAGACAGTTCATTGCCTGTGGTTCAAAACCAAATACAAATAGTATTGAGAAGAAATGTATCTTTTAATCTCAGAATTATGACACAGACATAGAATCATTACAGACTTTTGAGAATGGGTCGGATACTCAGACACTGTGAATCAGAGCAGCTGTACTGAGGTTAATTGAATTCTATTTATTCATCTAAAGATACATACTCCTAGCAACTTTTCTTGGCATTGAAAATTTACATTGGGCCTTTTTGCAGTGTGAAACTTCTGTGTTTTCCATGAAAAACTGACTACCATTACAATATTAGTAGGAAGCATATGACATGATAATATTCCTTCAAACACTCGCTGCAGAGAAATGCAAAAAACAGTAAGGGTGATTGGGAATCATAGCAGACTGTATCCATTGCTCTCGGTATTTTTAAGTGTATTCCTCTTGAACTGGTTCAAAATAACAAGATCACTTACACAGACAACCACTTTCAAAAACCCACAAAAATTAATTCTCCAACTGGCATAGGCACTGATAGCAGAGTAGAATTTGGGGAAGAATCAAACACAGACTACTGAAACAAAAACTATTTTAGGTCTTAATTTGAATATGAATTCTTATGCTGCTACTTGGCAAAGCAGTGCAGTCCGGCAGCTCCTTTGGATGAAGGTCGTGAAAGAGACAGGGGTCATCCAAATACCTAAGACCCCCAGCACAGCAGGCGCAAACTCTGCACTAATTATATGAGGTTGCTTCAGTCCCCAGCACACAACCACTCTGGCAGCCACCCCATGGCATTAGCACTACACAGAACAGGGCTGAGTTGACAGGACCAGGGCAGGTGCCCATCGGCCCATCAGGAGGTGCCCACATTTAAGCAGACAAAAATAAAGTGTGAAAAGGGAGAAAGCAAAGACTCTCTCAGATTTTTTCCTGAGGACTCATTTTTGCTCCTTGAGGTTTTAGAAGCTGATTCAGGCAGAGAAAAGCCCTACCAGGGCAGCAACTGGAGTTAGCAGGGAGGCGCAGGACCACCCTAGAAGGAGACAGGTTAGGGGTGAGCCCCCTCATCTTTTTAGCAGAGGGGTCAATCTCCAAGAGCATGCACCTCCATAAAGAGATTCTCTTACTTTGAGACTGTACCCTGGTTGTTTTTTTCATAGAAGGTGATGAAGCAGTCTAATATTTGGCAATCAGCACTGCTTCTCGTGTTCCAGAAATCTCAAAATATCTTCACCTTTACTAAGCAACACTCTCAGCACTCTCACTTTACAAAAGAAGAAACAGACACAGTTTAATGAATTAACCCAAGGAAACAAAGAAAATCAAAAGTCCACAGGGCTGAATTACCAGCCCTTTCCAGCTCCCTGTGAAAAGCAAAACTTACAGCAAGAGATTAATCTCAAATCAGGTTTGTAACACAAGTGAACAAGTCTCTTCTCACTAGCAAACAAAGAAACCTTTCCCTACAATGATTTATTTCAGTGAACAGACACGCACAGTTGCATTTATTTCTATGGCTTTGTCATTATCAATTTACTATACCATGTCACAAGTTACAGTTTACTTAAATCAGCCAGTAAATGCTGGGAGAAATGTTTGTTGACACTGAGTAGTGAATTCCTACAAAACCTGACTGCACTTCTGCACTGGCAAGCAGTGATCAAAGTGATATGAAACTGAAAGCTCCCACACCAGGATGAACAACACATTAAGTACAAGTTCAGAAAGAGGCTGGGGATGCAAACTCAGTTCAAAAAATACAAACTGGATAATAAAATAAAAGAGGAACATATATATTTTAACCAA
>JAWWEU010000158.1:13386791-13401607 GCA_035583155.1 Acropternis orthonyx
ACAAAGTGGAGAAGTTTGCCAGTAGGTCGGGAATAATAAAAGCAAGCATGCATATGGATTCAATGCTCTGGATTTACCAGGCATTGGTTAATGGTTTCTATAGAGATGGATGTCAATCTGCCTGGCCTTTCTTGTGTCAACAGTCAGTTACAACAAGGAAGATCATGGCTTTTGCCTTTGATTAGAAGAGGTATCTTTCCTCAGTTTACTGAAGGTCACAGTATTTGCCACAAGTTCCCTCTTATTACAAGTTCTCTCTTATTACAGATTTTATGTTGAAATGTGTACGCTTACAAAGCAAAATAAAAAGACAATTATTTTTAAAATGTTAGAGTTAAAGGGGTGTTAAAGCTAGACTTTGCACAAACTTTTCCTGTCCAAGCTGTAAGACTTTTCACCTCAAACACAGCTTGTTCAAAAATGTACCGAAATATTTGCATAATGTTAATGAAGCTGCCAAAAGGTAACTGTGGCATACTACTACAGCCACATCCCTGCCAACTTTATAGATTCCTTGAAAGAGTAGAGACTTGTGTTCTCGCCTCATGCTAACTTAAATTGGGGGAAAAAAAATAAATCTCATTTTCATTGCAAGATGCCACCCAGGCTTTTATTTAAATATTGTCAGCAGCACAATACTTTATCTTATTGCACCAAAAAAATAAAAAAAAAAAAAAGAAAAACAGTGCAATGCAGAAATATCACACTGTTAATCAAATGTGTAAAAAAACGGACTGCTTGCAGTAAATATATAAAAGAAACATTTTCAGGAATTTCCATTAAGGCAGCAGTCAAAACCAAAATCCATCTTGCTGCTGATGTTACCTCAGTCCTTACCAGCCTGCCAGCCCATCTCAAGTAACTGCCTGGTTCACAGACCCAGAATATAACCAATATGCTTGCCAGTGCGGCCTTATAAATTAATGTGAAAACTAAAGGGGACAGTTTACTTATATAAGTATTAGGTTTAAAAGTCCTGCCTGGAGCAAGAGAGCTAAATCTTTTATGCTTCCAAGAGGAACACATTCAAGCTAAAGGAATTTTGGAACAGTTTGGAAGGAAATGTTAAAGTTTGAAGTTCTATCTGTCCTCCAGGTTATGTTGGTCCTTACAGGTAGTGGTGCTGCTGCTATACGTTCCATTGAAATAATGTCTATTCCATCATGACTGCCAACCTGCTCCAGAAAAGGCTGTCTTTCAGTCGTGCTGAATACAGAGAGGGACTGATGTATATCTAGATGAAGCAAATGAAGAGATGCCAGCTGTCTGTAAAGGTTTTAAGATGTTGCCTATAATACGCAAAGTAATGTGCAAAGTGTTTTGGTGGTAGAGGGGATTTTCTGTGTATGGGATGAACCAAATTTTGAAAAATAAGAAATATTTTACAATTAAATCATGATAGAGCAGGGAAACAAAGGAACTGGTTGTTATTTGCAGTTGTGCTCTATATATGCCACTGTAATAAATTGTGGGATGTAACAGTTGGTAGTTTACTGTTATTTCTCCCAAAATAAATGAACGCATGAATAAATCAAACTACAAAGTTAGTTTCTGCTCCCTGTCTTTCACAACCCGAAGCAACAAGGACAAAATGGAACAGCAGAAATGGACTTGCTCTTGTCCTCTTCATTATGACATCCAAACATCTGGGGGACAATGTACAGGGATACTGAAAAGTTCTTCCTCAGCTGAAAAGAATGTGAGGTGGGGAAGTGTTAAAATACATGCAGGAGGATGCACTGAGGAGCTCCCACCCTTTGGTTATGATGCACTGCCTAATGGGCACAGTGATGCTGGCAGGGGCCCAGAGGGAAGGTATGGACACTGCAGGGCTGACAATCCTGCCATATTTATTAGTGGTAGCTCCAGGAAATGTTCCACATAGCCCTCATAGTTTTCTGCCTTCAGACTCAAATGCATACACGCACACACTCACACCATCCCTTCTTAAATTTCCTTTGAGGTTTCAATGTACTGCTGTTTTACCCTCAGGAGCTGCTTCTCCCCACAGGCTCTGGGCTATGCTCTGCTCTGTCATCCATAATAGCCAGTTGCATATACGGGGCAGAATGCATTTTGTCACTGCTTTGATGAGACCTGGCCGTACAGTGACATGTACAGTATTGACCAAGTGGTCTCCCTGAAGTTATTGCTGATCTAAAAGATAAGATAAAGAGTTCATTACCTATTCCCTGCTCTCACAGAAAGCACCATTTCCCAGGTCCAACGGGTCACTTAAAAGCTCCTTCAAAGCCTATAGCTGTACTTGCAATAAGATTAACAAAAAGAGGTCTCAGATTTCACTGAATAAATAGGCAGCTTGGGTAAGAAAAAAAATTCCAGAACATAACTTCTTGTGTCTTTGGAGAGACAGATCTGTGAACTGAGCCTAACAGCAAAATGAGGAGAAATCCCAAGTGAAGCTGGATTTATACACACATGACCATCTGTGTGCAGACATTGAAATGTATGTGTCTATGCGTACATATCATTCTTTCTTTGTGCATACATTTAGTATATATAAGATTCAAGTCCTAACTGTGCAAAGAGAATGTGACCCATCCTTGTGGCTTTTTTTCCTTGTACCCTGTTGTCCAGATGTAAGCTGTGAAACACATCCAAGTTCCTTAGAACGGGGAGTGTTGAGCCAGGCAGTTCAGGCTGAGCTGTTCCAGTTACCACTCCATTGAAAATGAACAACAAATTCAAATAACAGAGACCCTGTTTGATTCTGGATCTTTCTGGGTTTTCTTTCTCTAGTTCCCACCCTTCCCTCCTTATCATAAAGTTATGATGCCCTTTGCTATAATAATGAAAGGAATTCCCAGCTTATTATTTTAGAGGCTTAACTGATTCTCAGTGGTTTTCATGTGTTTAGCACTTATACAAAGAGGCTTTTTCATATATCTTTCAACAAATAAACAAATAGTCTTGGAGTCAGTATTCATTCTAATAGTTTTACCAGATAGTCACATTTATTTTCGAGGATATATTTTCCTTTCTAATTGCACTTTTGCATCACTCTGCATTCATTTGTACTACACATCCATCTATAAGCCTGGACCTATCATCAGCAAGTAGAACACCTCCAACCTGAAAGCAATTTTTTTATTAAAATATTTATACCTACACAATGCTCATTGCTCAAAACTCTACATATAAGAGCCAGACTGTTGGAACCTCACTTCCCTCTCTGTGTATTATTTATTTCCAGGTAATCTCAGCTGAGATCTTTCTAGTGCTGTCACCATGGCCAGTTTCATACTGGACATTTTTCGCAATACAGATGCTTAACTATTTGCCTTTTCTTTACTTCTCTGTTAATGCCATATGGACAGAAATCATTGAATCACCAGATCATACATTTATTTTTCTGATATATTATGCTGTTTGATGTCATGTTGACATGTAATTGATGTTGGTTTTGCTTTTTTTTTGTCTTTGTTTTGTTTCTTGGTTTCAATAAAAAGAGAATTTAAAAAAGGCTGTAGTGTGATGACTTAAGGCACTGACAGACAAGAACATAGTATGCATCTCTTTTATGATGTGCTGCTGAGTAAATGGGTATACTTCTAGCTTTAGATAACATATAGGAGACCTCTGAATTTGTACCATATAGTGAAGTATTTGTGTAAGCCTAGCCTATAACCTCAAAAGAACTTTTTTCCTCTCACAAGAAGTACATACAAAACATGTTTTCAATAAGGGCTTAACCCATGATTTAAGAGTCAATAAAGAAAGATTTTCCATAAAGAAATGAGAAAGCAACAATAGAAATAAAATACAACATACCAAATATTAAATATGTTCCATCAGCACAACAGTGTCTTTGTACAGCAAAGAGCAGAAGGGGATGATTAATAGCAAAATGGTATATATGTCAAAAGAAAAATAAATGCAATTTAGACAAAGTACACACTTATTAACAGAGAACATCATTTACAGTTATTCAGATGGGAGGAAGGCAAGGATGAAACTAGCAGAGAATGTATTTCACAATGTAAAGTCACATTCATCTTAGTTCAGGGTTCCCTCCCTCTACAGCTGCAAAATAAAAATACTGGTGAAATCCTTGATGACATAAAATTAATGTCTAAGTACCCAATGACTTCAGCAGAATCAGGATTTCACTCAAGATATTTTAAGGCGCAGTTTCACTAGGCAGACCTCCTGGATCACCAGTGGGAATGGATCCACCCTTCCCGCAGTAGACACACTGCAGTCACCACCAGCTCCAACAGCCCTGGCACCCACTGGCCTTTCTGAAGAGGAGCTGAGTCCGTGGAGTGCTTCTCATTTATCCTCCCTCTGAATGGCCACTAACAGGGTCAATAAATGCCTGGGGCTCTCCCGGGTGGCTTTATCAGGCACTGGGTTTTGGAGCACGGGGAGGAAAGGAGGGACAAATGCACTTTGCAACAAGTGCAGAGACCAGGTTAAGCTTAGACCACGGAAAGACAGATTAATGTGCCTGATGGGCTGAACATCTGCCCAGCACCTACCAGAAAGCTGTCATCCCAAACCAACTGAAAGGCTGCAGAGAAATGATTTCTGCACGGTAATATATTATGAGAAGATTTTGGGAACACCTCCTTCATATTTGCCAGAAATCCTATAAAAACAACCAGATGTAAACTTAGTATTTTAAGCATTCCAAGTTTTGAGCTTGAAGAACACAAATATCAGGTCATATCACTCCCTGCAGAGCCACAGAGCTCCCTGAAGTTGCCCCAGCAGGTTTGCCAATCCAGCCTGTTTGTGAAAACTGGTGGTTCACCTTGCACAACAGAATGCAACTACAAACAAGTATACATAAAACAGGGGAAAATACAAGACAGAAAGGAAATGACCATTTCATTCTGCATGTGCAGAAACACTCTATATGATAGCTCCGTAAACCCTGCCCACAATGCTCTAATATTTTCAGATAAACCAACACAAAAGAAATAGGTGTTTATAAGGCACGGAAGAAAGATAAATTTTAAATTAAGAACAAAGTTTGGAGAAGTTGTAAATTAAGAGAAAACAAAGTTTAAAAAACACCCATTCTCAAGGCTCCTTAACTACCTCTCTTAAACTGTCCCTAAAATATTTTGATTCTGGTCGAATCTACTCTACATGACCTTTGCAGAAATGATTCTTAGCAACTCTGGCAAGTTTCTTTCTCTACTGTTTTTGTGAGATGAATAACTACTTCCATTTGCAAGGAAGTCCTCAAAATCTCTGCATTATATGACTATTATCACCAGAACTCATTGAGCTCTTGCTGTGTTCACAGATTTAAATCTGAAAGCCAGAAATTATAAACATATACCTCATTCAAGATAGTACATGCAAGCACAGATTATACAAATTATTTCACTAGTGTATATTATAGCTACAAAAAGAATGACATCAGAAATCTTTATTAGCAGCAGACAAGCGCCTCAAATCTTAAATCAACTCACACAATTCTGCTAAACTCCCTTTGATTTCTTTGCCTGTTAAATCCAATTGCTATACAAGTTGGTGCTACATGCTCTTGAACTCCCACAGAAATTTACCCACCCGGTTTACACCATATTATCTTGATAAAACATACTATATGGCAGTTCAATGGAACACCACAGAGACCACCTATGCATTGCTCAAATCACTTGCCATCTTGACGCTCCTGCAATTTTAATCTCCAGTCATCAGTTGTCTTGAAGATTTTATGCTTTTTGAAAACAGGTATTTCTGCACCTCGTAACTAAACTTCAAGTCCACCTGCACTGAAGGATGTGGAGGCAAGCATTTAAACAGAAATGCTCCACTGTAATCCTAAAAGACATCAAGAAACATATCCGCCCTGCCCCACCCCCAAAAAAAAAAAAAAAAAAAAAAGTCTAAGGAAGCATCATGCACTCAGAACCAGAGTGTATGATACAAGAACAAGCATTCACTTCAAGGAAAACTATCCCTGTCTAAAATGCTGCTGAAAGAACAAAGAGCTGTGATACAGTTTTCTGTCTGGTTCCTAATCAAAGTTATGGCTTTTTACATATATGACACTTTTTGCCCTGATAAGAAAGTAATGTGTTGTCAACAGAAGAAAATAACATGGTTTTGCACCTGAAAGTTTGAGCTGCTGTTTTTTGGGCTTTATGTAACCTTAGGGATCTTCTGTTAAATACCATATCCTGCCTTGCACAAGCAACTTTTTTTTAACATTTCGTTTTTTAAAAAGGAACTCAGCCTGCCTTTCACTCTTTGTGGCCTCTCACCATTCTTTCTATCAGCCCTTGCAGAGGTGAATTCTCTTGCAGACAGAATGTAGAATTTCAAAGTGATTAGGAGGTGGGTGGTTAATCTTCATGAGTCTTCACAACTGGTGTCACTTAACATTACACTAAAGAGCTTCTGCTTAACTAAACCAGTCCTTCTGTCTTTCTGGTTTGGCTTCTGCTGTAGGTTTAAAATGTTTCTTGCAAGCTTTATGTTTCCTGAGCTGGTAGCAGAATATATATTCAAGCTGATGTCTGCAATGAGCAGGCTGGTGGAAGTAGGCAGCAGGGAAGCTGTTGAGGTGGCTTCTGGAAAAACTTCAAGCCTAGCAGAAACCCACAACATATTTTCCAAAAGCAAAACCCTAATAAAACATCACTGGATCCACGGTCTGATTTAATTTCTTTCCCTGCAACCTTCATGAAACACTGGGGAGAAGGTGACTCAGTCTACCACTGCCTGCTGAGCTGTCCTGCAGGCCTAATGGTGGTGATGGGGAGGAGATGAGTATGAGTCAAGCTCTGAGCTGCAATATCAAGCTGTGTTTCAGGAGGAGCCTTTTTCATCTCAGTTTCATTTCAAGTGGTGTGCTCTCATTATTTGCAGTTGTGTCAAATGCCTTGCTAGGGCTGTAATTCTTACCATATTCCCAGAGAGGGAGGGAAGTGACTGCAATACTACACCTGAACCCAGCTTCGCCACTTCTAGTAAGTGCAATCAAGGGGTCAACAACAGTTTGTGTGAAACACCAGGGTGTTTCTCTCTGTCCCCCCACTTTTTGTGCAAGGAGGACATGTGCGCATTTCACAGACCTGTGCCCAAACCTTTGGTCAGCAATCAACTCCCTTCTCACCAAACTGCTGAACATTTCTAGCTTAAGCTCCCCACATTTGAGCTGCTGCTCCATTAGTCCATTATTGAGCAAGTGTCAATTTATACCTGAAAAGGTGACATGCCTTGTTTAACTTCAGCTTATTTCACCTTACCTAGAACATGCAGTTTCCTTGCCAGTTTTTTTTTCTCTCTCTGCTCTTCACCTCATCCCAAAAAAAATTGGAAAGGAATTAATTTCCAGCGGTGCCAGAAAGAAAAGAGGACAAAACAATTCACAGTGCAGCCAAATTTCAACTGAAATATGACATTGCATTTACTGAGCTGTAAATGCAGATGACATACTGCTCCTTTACAAAGGAATGGGGAAAGAGAAAGCTTAACTCCATCAATATGAGTAAAGATATCTGCAATATCATGAATTTAACTGCATTTTGCATTATAGTATGGAGAATACTTAGCCTAAGATCTAGAAGATGAAAAGGCTGAAGCAGGATGAAATTGTCTCCATATCTGCAAAGATCCCTACATTCTTAGTAGAATCCTAGGTAAATGCTTATTTTTTGCACTGGGGTTACAAGAAGTCCCATCTTACAAATATGGGATTCACAGGCAGTGACGCAGGAAACAGCAGTGCCATAAGAAAATGGAAAGGTGTATGCTGCTCATTGACAAGATGTGAGGCAGCACTGTGCAAACTGCTCTGCACTTACAGTTGTAAGTTGGCCCTGAATAAATGTAGAGCCTATTAATTATGACTGATACTGAGCTCTCGATGACATAAAACTGATGCCTTTGTCTCTTTTTCGAAGTTTTAAATTGTGAAAACATCAGGAAAGTCGGAGTACATCCAGCCTTCATTTCAACCACGTATTTCTCTCCATTCCTTGGGTAGGATCTACCCTAACAGAGAGTGTAGGATTTAGCATGGCCCGTGGGGATTTGACCACCACTTGAAGCTCGAATTCCCAGTCTGTGATTCAACTCAGCATGTGGGACTTGGAGTGATATCATTTCAGTCAAAGCCTTTCCTTCCTGTCCCTAAACTGGGACCATCATTCCTCATCTGCTTGCTTTTTGCTACTCTCATCTTATTGCTCCACGTACTTTTTTGGACCTTAATACTGCTCAGGTACGGAGACTTATGTGTAACCCTGATGGAAGAAATATTCATAAGTTTTTATGCCAAGATCAGTGTTCAAATGCAGGCAGACCCAAATGGCCATGGTTTGATTGAGTGCACGAGAGCCAGTGAATGGCTGTGCCACACCAGCTCTGAAGGCCACGCTGCCTTTGGTCAGGAATCCTGTTTCTTAGGGGGACAGATCTACATCTGCTTCCTGACCAACTTCCTTGTCTGTAAGACAGGACCCGTTGCCAGAAAATTGCATGTAACTGTGGCTGAAATACCAGGAGTGTGATTCTGTCTCAGAAACTTGCTGCCTTCACGCTGCACTCCAGCTGTGCTTTCGTGGAAGATGACATCAGCAGCACTCTCAAGCCCAGCATACAAAATTCTCAAAGCAATGCAGAAGCTAATTAATTCCAAGTGTGCCCTTAATCTCCAAACACAGCTTGTATCTGCCTTTACTTTTGCACATGCAGGAACCAAGCCTTCTTCTTTCTTCTCATCCTAAGTGGTCTTGAAGTAAGTAACATTAAATAAACATGCAAGGTTGTATATAATTCCCTGCAGATTGCATGGCATTTTTGTAATGTGGGTCTCGTTAAGATCAAATGGGCTAAGGGTATAGCAAACCTGGCACTCAGTAATAAAACAATCATGATAGTCCTTGTGAAAGCCAAAGCTTTCAGAGAAATTTACCATAAAATTCAGTATTTCAAAAAGTGTCCTTTATTTTCACATGTGCACCAGCACTCCATCAATTCACAGCCTGGCTATCTCACACTGAATACAAACTAATAGGGACACCAGAAAATCAGGAGACATCAGTCTCATGTCAGTGCTGCAACTTTTTGATCAAAACTCTACAGAGACAGTAAAATGTATTTTCAGAAAATTCAGCAGTTCCTAGGTCACATCCTAAAAAAGGATCCCAACTGAGACTACGTCTCTTTTAGGGATCATTTTAGATCCAAATCCATTTGAACCACTCTTAGGAAAAGTTAAACATCTCACAAAGTTCTTATAGCTGTTTTGACACAGTAAGAAATGGATTTGGTTAAATTGGTGTAGTTTCACCAGAGGTACTCTATGGCACTATTACCCTGAGCTGATTGCCTGTCATCCCAAAGGGTGAGTTTGCCATCTTTTCTACAGCACAGTACATGGTTCTGAGCCCCTCTCTGCCCATGAAGTTGTTTCTTAAATTTCACAGGCAGCTATAGCACAAGTCTATGTATTGCTGCTGCCATTGTAGCCTTCATAATGACATGCATCCCTGCTCAAAAGTGGTTAATAAGTGTACTCTGAAATTCAAATTGGAACTGGAAAGAAAAGTAAAAATTTGATATTATTGTTAATATCAGACCATGTTTTTTCTACCAAATAGTTGCATTTCTCTTGTTCATCCTGTTTGCTTGAGGTTACACTGAATGAATGAACACAAATGAAGTTCCAGGAAATGTGTTTTTACAAAGTTTCTACTGTTCACAGTGGTGAAAGCAAGTTTAAAAGTGTGAGTAAAGTGATTGCTACAGGGTTGGCAACTCTAAAATATAGAGAAGGAATGTCATTACATAGTACCAAAAGTTTCTGAGGGTGTTTTCTCCTAACCTAGCTGTCCTGAGGCTCTTGCTCAGGATTTTGTGGTGATTTGGAATAATGTCTACTGCAGGAGGTTGGATGGGGTGACACTTGAAAAATCTGGGGAGACCAAAGGACCACATAACTGATATCCGCTTTACCTGCCTTATAGTGTCCTTGACTTAATAATTCACAGTTAAGAGCGTCCTCTCCATAAGGTTGCAGCACGTTGCTGTACAGATCAATCTGCACAAAATGCATTTTGTGGGATCAGTCTGAAGAAATGCTTTAATTTACGCTACCCAACCTAAAGCATGATTTTTTTCCTGCAATTTTGGGGGCTTTCTGATCTCATTATCTGTGATTCTCTTACAGCTTTTGGATTCAAACATGGATCCCTACAATTACCGTGCCTGCAGGTCCACTGTGAATCAGCTGCAGTTCGTCTCCTTCCAAGTAATTAACTGGGAGAAGGAAAGCAATGTTTTCCAGACTTGTGATGTGAGGTAAGAATTGAATTGACTCCTCCCTTTTTCAGTACAGAAATGGCCAGAGAGATGCCTACCCACATGAGCCTTAGTTAAGTGATTGAAGGTGTGGGTTCTCTGCCTGTTGCACAGTTTACTCCGTGCCACTTGAGCACTAATGAACGAAAAGGAGCGGAGCATAGGTGGTCATAGTGGTGATGTGAGACTGAGGCCATGCTGCCACCAGGAAAGATAACATGCTTTGATGGTAGTCAGTGATGGTTGTGAGACAAGGAATGTGATTGACAGTCTCCTCATCCAGCACTGGCATGCCATAATGGGGCACAGCTTCTAGAAAACTGTTGCAACTCTTACTGAACTTTATTTTTTTTCCCCTTATTCTCAAGTTTTGTCATGATGGACAACATAATTTGCCAAGAAATTGTTTCATGTCCACCTCGGATTGTGAGTACTCCCAGGCTGGGATTTCCCTCTGATCACAATGCCAGTAAGGCCTTTGCTTGAGCGGGAAATTACCATCAAGCACAGGGAGGTCTGATCCCACAACTGGGACAATTTCTCACTAGAAGGATAAACAGTAACCCCAGGCACACCAAAGGCTTCTCTGTGAGGTGGTGAAGAAAGTCCTTCTCCGTTCTACTGGATTTACCAATACCCTTGTAAAGAAAACACAGGCAGATATTTTAACTAGACAGATGCAGCCCAAAATCATATCTCTCAAACCCAGGAAGGTGGTGTAACATCTGTTGGCTTCAGCAAGTTCATGATCCAGCCTTGAGGAGGATCACCAATCCATTATCCATTTATGAAATGCTACATCCAGGACAGTGATGCGCACAAGTGGGCGGGAACTGTCTCCTGTGGATCCAGAAGTGACTTCCTTGCCAGTCACAAGGAAGCCAGCAGCAATGGTGTAAACATCTGGTGGACACAAAAACATAAGGTATAGCAGGGTAATTTTGTGGAAAATATGTCAAGTATATTACATATGGTGAGTTCCAAATTTGGTAAAGAATTCATTGCATTAAACAGTTCAAGTGCAGAGCTAACTGATCTCCAAGGGTTTATTTGCCTAGGCTTACGTCCTCCTCCCTATGTTTTTTTCCCTCCCCTCCGCCCCCCGATGTTGTTAGTTTTCATTTTCTTTCTCTGGAATCTCATTTTTAATTAAAATAAATAGTTTCAAAATACTCTTTCTCAAATAATGCAGACTATCTAAAGAATACTAGGGTAATTTTGATTAACTTACCTCTAAAACTTCTATTGTAATTGAAATGTGCTTTGAACAACTTCTGAAATTCCTGTCTAGTACTTTCCCCTTTGAATATTTTGCACAATTTCTTTCATTGTTTCCTTCCTCAAGTGCCACCAGGAAGACTTTTCAAGTCAGAGATTACTGTAGATAAAACATCTTGGTGTCTCTCAAGGAAGGACTGTGTATCATCATGATTGTTCTGTCCTTGTGCTGGAGTACACCTGCACCATCAACAAGTACCCAAAGGACCTCCTATGGTGGGACATATCATAGAGCTGAGACCAGGCTGAAGACTTTTCCTCTTATTAACATATGCATACAGTTTCAAAATGCTGCTGTCATAGATATTTTAGGTCAACAGATAGTCACCATATTTTTCTTCAAAGAAAGAGATATACTACAAGGCACGACAGACAATATACCAATACAGCCTACTTCAGTCAGTCTGATAGATACTTTCAGCAATTTTTTGGGGCATTACTTATGTCCAGTCTTCCTTCGTTGGTACTACCATCAACTCAGTAATAACACATAAGTTCCACTTCAGCATCTCTTGGCACATTAACCACTGTTTCCAATAACCCGCTTATGCCTCTAAGTGAGTTCAAACCCCCTGCACTTCAGTTTGATATCATTGCCTATGGTTTGATCATCTGTTGCAGAGCAACTATGGACAGACCTCAGTGATATCTGGGCCATCTAGAAACTGTAATAATTCCTTTGATTCACTTCTTGCTTAGATTGCACACAATATTAGTAGACTTCTGCCCTTCTGTACCAGAATCACCTTCTGCCTTTTCCATAAGTATGAATTATACCCAAGCGATGCACAGTTTTCATCTCTGCTAACCAACCCCCATGCAAAACACATGAAAGGAACAGAAGAGTTTCAAAACATTGCACAGATCATTGTGAAATTTGGGTACGTAAGAAATGCTTAAGGGAAAAACCAGACAAGATACAAAAATATCCTGACTTCAGGCTGACATGGAGTCTAAAATTAAAGAATACTTTTGCTGAAGTACAGAAACAGCATCTGAATTGCATCAAACACAGGCCTGTTGTGGGAGACAGAGCTCATGATCTTTCCAAAGCATAGGTTCTTGCTTGCATTGCTGAGATGAAAAACAAAGAGGTATGGCTTCATGTTTACAAAACTTTCCCATGGGATTTTTTGTTTGCCTTAAGCTGAATTTGAGGTGGCCACATAAGGGTCAAAAAGCTGAAGTAATTGCTGATTGCAACTTGAAAAAATGCCAAGGACAAAGGTTTTTGAAGTTATTAGCAGCAGCCAACTAGTTTATAATTCCACATGACTGAAAGTTTTGTCTACAGCTTCCTGAGATTTCTGAACAGATGTCAATACATTAAGGACTCTTCACACTAGTGGTGCTTCTTCATTAAAACTGGAATTGCTTGTAGGGGCACAGGGTAAGCTGCTGAAGAAAAAGGTCACCATATTGAGCTACTGATTGAAGCAGCCAGTCACTTTCAAAGAGTGCCTGGCAAGATGCAATGCAGCAACAACTCAGCTCTGGAAAATCTCCTGATCTATACTGTGGGTATCTGCAAGCATTTCATGATGCTAACCAAAACTCTGTGGCCCTACAGGCAGACAAGCACCACTCCCAGCTCTGAGACAGTCTACAGGTTCCTGGTCCAGTCCTTACCAACAGTGACCCAATCTATTATTCAAGAGCTGCATGAGATGCATTGTGCTCCCCTCCGTACAGTCAAGGCAATGTTAGCTAACCTCCTCTTTTCCTGCTTTGCCACAGCAGGTCAGATTGCATCCACTCTCAGGCATTTCTTCCCCACTGCCTCAGAATCGTGGTCTCTCCCCATCAACTGCACCTTCACTTGCTCTGAACATCCTGGTGCTTTGTGACACTTTCTGCAAGTCCCAAGAAGTCACTGTTGGAAAATGCCGCAGCGGCATTGTACTTGCTTTGCTACGAAGCAGTGAAACCACAGTTTCCTTCCTATTTAGTCTGAAAGCCCTTCCATCAACCTTGCTAGCTCCCCTGTTCCGCCTCCCAGGCAGGCTTCACCTCTCAAGTCTTTGGATGAAAATGAAAGTTATTTCCTCTCCTTAACACATACACAAAATAACTGATGGTTGCACTATTTGTAACCTGTTTGAAGGTTTATGAACCATTGCACCTACTGTAAACTAAGCACTCTTAGTTGTCTGCAGAAGTCATGTAATGTTTTCTAATTATCTTTTTGTTTGATGGCTTTTGTTTGGCTCTATCTTTCACAGAACAAGGAAGCAAATGTACATTCCTGTCAAGGCCTCCTGAGCTTCAAGTAGGAAATTTGAGGGATTTGTCCCCCAGCTGAATCTGTTTAGTTTGAAGTTTCTTCTTTCATTATTAACACCTCCTTCAATCTCTCCTGAATAAGCTTGCATATAAAATCAGTCCTCTGACAGTATGGTTAAACTGGTTTGCTTTTCTAAATGGAAAAAAGTCATTCCTGTTTGCCAAAAAGGCTTTAAATGCACTCATTCACAGAAACAGGGCCACAAAACCTTGTAGATGTCCAGGAAAAGAAATTAATACAGTAGTTTTAATGACAAGTAGGAGTTAAATATCACTAACAAAGCCATCCCTATCTCTAAAGAGATATCTCCTCTGGCTGCAAAAATTCAATTTTCATGTCCTCTTCCTTCTGTCCTTTTTCATAGGCAAACAGCTGGTTTCGATTAGTCTGTAGGAATGCCATCACTGGGATGGTGCAGAAGTGAATGTACCATATGAAACCTGCAGCCTTATTGAAGAAGGGAAAGGAGTGTCCTGCAAAGAATAATGCATATTGATGACTAATGATTCATTTACACCCTAAATGATCTGTCTGGAGATATCATCTGATTGGCTTGTGTTTTTTCAGCTTCCCTTCTAAAACCAATGTACTTTAGAGAACAGAAGCCACTGCACTGACTCAGGGAGGATATGTGCTACACTCCTTTTACTTCTTAAATCAGTATTAAAATTTGTCAACACAAGACAGTCTTCCCCACTTCAGAAATTATGATCTAGAGGCAAAAGGTAATCACGTCTCTTTCTGTGCTCCTTCCCAAGCATGAAGACTCCTATCATAGAATCATAGAATCAATTGGGTTGGAAAAGACCTCAGAGATCATCGAGTCCAACCCTTCATCCAACTTCCGTCTGTTTACTAGATCATGGCACTCAGTACCATGTCCAATATCAGTTTAAAAACCTCCAGGGATGGTGAATCCACCACCTCTCTGGGCAGGCCATTCCAATGCCTGATTACTCTCTCT
>JAWWEU010000158.1:13401707-13415365 GCA_035583155.1 Acropternis orthonyx
ACAAAACAAACCAGCCCCCCCCGCCCCGGCCCCACCCCCCCAACCCCCCCAAAAAAAAAAAAAAAAAAAAATCTGAACAAACAACAAACCAAAAAGAAAAAGGGAGGGGAAAGGCACCAGAAAGATAATGAATATAAAGAACTTAAAATTTAACTAAGCATTCCACTTTCTAAGTCTGTAGGTGGAATATAACACTGTATCAACAGGGCCTATTAGTTCTCTCTATTAAAGAGAATTAGAAGACATAAGGAGGTCAAGGAAATACTTAAGAATGAAAGTGTTAAAAAAGACAGAGAATCCCTCTAATTATGTTATGGACAGTGTCAAAAAAAAAAATTAAGTAACTCCCTATACCCCTCCAAAATCAAGGAGCAGTATATAAATTATTTGCAGTATTATAATCATCACTAGCAGTATTACAACATACATTTATTAACAATCCACTTCCTGTAATTCTAAGATCAAATAAATTGTAATTGTCATGCAAGTGTAGGTCTAAATTACACACAATAGTCTCACTAAAGAGTACCCAGGTTTCTAGGAAAGTTCCGAGGAAGTGATCTGATTTTAAGACTGTCATACTTTTAAGCAAATGCAGATTGACTTAAAGTAAACATTGCAGGAGGGAGCTCATGCTCTAGGCTTCACCAAGCAATCAGCAAGGCATCTGACACGCTACAGAAAACCTGCAAAATCCAGCAAATAAATCTTGTAACACCCATTCAGTATCCTCCCAAGTACACAGTGGGGAGCTGACACATTATTAACTGACTGTAATTTCCACAAACTGTAACATACTAAGAGCTTTATGACATACATGGGGTGAAATATATTTTTGCATATTATAAATGCCTGTGTTTTTAAAGCATGTTAATCAAGACACTTCTAATAAATCATTGGGTCAAGTTAAGATCATCAAAAACATTACATATTACAGTAAGAATATTTGGGAAACATCTCCATCTCATTACTCCACTCTAACAAAATCACAAGCTTTTGATGATTCAGTAGTAGTATGTAACAGGACAAAGGGGCTGACTAGAGCAACAGAGACGATAACCTCGAGACAGGCTATTGACACAAAGTGGTGCTCCCTTTGAATATGAGCTTTTAAATCAAATTATATTTTATACTACCTTGCTAAAAACGTATTCTTTTAATGACAATAAATTCACAGGGGACAGTGCAGGTTCCAAGGAAGACCTAATGCTATCCAGAAAGAAAGAACTGAAGATGATATGACACAGACCTCACCTCCACTTTCAGCTAAAGCATCTTTCCTTTTGCCTCAGTGAAGATTTATAGAACTTTACAGAGACAAACCTCACCTGTCTCTCTCAGGAACAGCAAAAAGCAATTCTGCAAATGACAGAACACTGGCTTTTGAAGCCTTACATTGTTCTGCCACACACAGGAATAACTCGAGGTCCCAAAGGTTCATAGAGGAAAATGGCACTTTGCCAACTCTCATTACTGCCTGCCAACCTGTAGATAATCTTCTTGTACTGTACTTCATCTGATATTTTCACATTTATAGCCCTTTAAAATACTCAGTAGTTTCTATTTAAATAAAAGTAGACAAGATTTAAAAAGTCGAAAATACAGGCTAGATTTGTAAGCTGAGAGCATTTTCCTCACTATTGTCCATTATTCTTTAATGTATCATTCTTTTTCTGCATGTAGGCCAAAAAAATAAATCCAATGTAAACCCAAAAGGCAAACACACCTTTTGAAGGCCAGGCAAATATTTGAAAAGCAAAAAAGAGATTCTCCTTTTATCTCTAGATCACCCTACAATTTAATGGTTAGTGGAGAGGGGTTTCTTTTTCCTTTCTTTCTTGTTTTTCTTTTACTCTTTAGTTTAGGGAATGCAGCTGGGGCAGGTCCACAGTTCATAGCTCACAGAATGGTTATCAACCTATAAATTAGAACAATGGGCTAACAAATGTCAGATAACAATGTTTGTTACAGAACGGAAAGTAAAACTGGCACTATAAAAAGCTGTAAGGCAACAAACCAATATATTAAAAATCTTGATTCAGTATTGTTTCTAAATTATAATAATTACATGCCTGACCTTGTAATCTGATGTCAATTTACAAGCAAACTGCAGATGCCTGTATGGAGCTTAATGGTCTTTGAGATTTTATGAAAAGTAACACTACTCCATGGACTAGAGATAAAGACTTGGGCCTTCAGCTATATCATGTATTATATTAAATATAAGAAAAAAATAATCTGTAAGCAAAAATGGTAAAGCCGGCAAAATATTAACACTGAGCCCACAATCAAGAAGCGGAAAGAATAAAGGACTATTTCTATGAGTACAGGGAATTGATTTCAAAAAGTTTCTAGGTGGGAATAAAGCTGTTAAAACCAAAATGGAACACAAGTACCTTTTTTTTGTCCCCACAATTCTCAGGCCATCACTGAACACAAACATACAAGTGTTCAGTAGGTCTATATTGATAGTCTCAGGCCAATCGCAAGTATTTACCAATCCCACGTGAATCTCAACAATTCCATAAAAACTCAGTAACCTCATATAATAAGAACTAGTGCTTTCTTAAATTGTATGCAAAACAAATATAAAATTATCTTATAATTAAAATAAAGCCATCAGTGGTAACATTATAAAAAATATTGGCGCATTAGGGTGAAGATTTTTTTAATAGCACCATCTTAAAGATTTTTGAGTAGCAATAACTACAGAGAGAAAAAATATATTTTGGGTTACCATTTGTTTGGAGTAGCAAGAAAAGAATAAGAAGGAAAAAGAATATACTGATCAGAAGAAAAAAAAGTTCTGTCTCAGGATTCCATAATAAAATATGGTTTAACTCTTATTCTCTGTATATGAGAGAGTACTAAGCAAACATAAATTATCTGTTTAATTAGATAGCTGGTGAGAGTGAAATTTGTTACAGCAGTTTTTAGTTCGTCCCAAATTAGTTTCTATAGTAAAGTAAGTGGTGTAATCAATGGCCAACATAATTCTTACTCAGTTATCCATGCTCACAGATCTTCTTCTCCTATACAAATAAAACTCCCTGAGAATGAAATGTGTCTCCCTGAGAGTATGATGTGTGTGTTTAGAGTCTTCATTCTATATTTCTGTACTGTTATCCTATACTCATCAACAGCTGATGTATGGTATCACAAGCTAAACAACTTTTTATATATGATTTTCAACCTGCAAATGTACTTCTAAACACTAACATAAAATTATTGCATAACAAAGGATCACATTTCTCTACATGTTCAACTATATTTTCCTGTTTGGTTATGGATTGATAGGGATTATTTAAAAGCCATCTGCTTGCAAAAAATATATGAATAAATATATTTCAGAAAAAAATGTCACTCAATATAAACAAAAGAAGTTACTTTTGGAGTTGATCACCTGTCCACTGGCTTCAAGGGTGTAAGAAAACATTTTATATATGCTCAAGCTATAAAGTGTATATACTTTATTATCTTTTATTTGATAGAAATGTGATAAGCACTCCTTGTAACTAAAGAGATCTCATCAGCAAAGTAGGATTAATACTAGAAAATAGAATTAATACTTGCTTAGTCTTATAAGAAACATTTACAGATAACAGCTATTAAAAAATCTATTTTCCAGCAAACACAAAGAATCTTAACTAAGCAACTGAAAGCTGTTTTGATTAGGTTAATTTTTGGTTTTCACAATATAATATCACATTAAAAGACTGTATTATTGGCAACAATAAATGAGAAAAGGAATGATATTCCAGCCTACTACATAAATTAGAGGATACCAGCCCTTCATGGGCTACTATAGATATTGCCAGGAAGGTAGTTTTCTTACGCTTTTTTCCCTTGAAGCCTTTGTTAAATAATAAAAATAATAATAAAAAGCTGGCAAAGAGTATTGATAGTATCTCTATAATCTTTAAAAGGAATTTTAATAATATCTTAGCTAATAAGTAAACACGGTCAATGTCCAATTCTCTATCTGTTTAATACTAGAAATCCTGCAAGTGCAGGGTAGAACATGGGGATGGTTCAGGTCCATTGCTGTGCTAGAACTGACACACACATTTCATAACTGAAACTGCTAGCCTGGAAGAATCATAAGCATTCTCATCTACTACTGATTTTATCCAGTAATTCTCATTCATTTTTGCTGACAGTATATTAGTTCTCTAAATTATAGATTATCATCTCAAAGTAGAATGATGTATGACAGACAATATTTTTAAGGAAGTGTGAAGCCTTTTGTCTAACATTACCATGAAGATTACAAAGGGTATTACTGTGAACATCTACATACACGGCCATTAGGTTGATGCATACGTATGTTTCCATACATATATTTGCAACTACATGTACTTATTTGCATACTTAGAAATACATATAAATAATGGACAAAATGGACTTGCATCCATGCATTTATGTAGTTGTGTGCATGCTTACATACACACATACATAAATATGTAGATACAAAATATATAGCCTGCATATAACTATGTTGCTTAGACAGACACAGATACACATAATATGGATGGAATTCACTAAGCTATTTGTTACTAATGAGAACTGCAGTAAGTGACATAGTGCAATATATGACCACAGTGCTTACTCACAAATTTCCTAAAGCATGGATTACTTCCCACTCTGGTTCTAAAAACTATAGTACAGGTTCATGAAGAGATATGTTTTTTAATAACAATATTTTTTTCTTTCAATTACATATTGTGTGATTCAGTCTCTCTAGACTTGGTTGGTATCAGTCAACACATTTGGTATAGTTTTAATAATTTTTGAAGAGATGTTCAAACATACAGGCACACCTTTTAAAACTGTTACTTCACCGCTGGAGCTGCAGAAGTAAATTCAGAACATCAACACTGATGAATTAAAATTCAACTAAAAATTAGTGCTTTAGTAGCACAGGTGAGGTAAAGCAAATAATTCTTTTTTTCATATGCCTCTATGCTGTTGAAAAAGTGCAGGTGATTTTATTTCTACAACTTTCACGATCATCTATGACCTAAGGCATATTGATCGTATCCTTAAAGGAAAATGGTGCGATAGGGCAAAAAAAAAAAAATCTGGCACCAAGCTTTCTTTCTAATTTATTCCCTGAAAATATCAGTTTTAGAAAAAATGGGGAAATGACATTTCTCATACAATGCAGAAATTATTATCGATACTAGAAGATGAAGTAGTCACTTCTTATTCTTTCCTTTCTCTGATTGCTAAAAACAGCTAAAAGACAGAGGGTACAGTAACTTTGGATTACATGTCACAGCTGTAGGGTGCAGGAGAGAATAACCCTAATGAAGTCCATGTACTATCTTTAGAACTATATCAGTATAGCTCAAAGCAGAATTTGATCCTCCCCAAAACACAAAACCACTATTACTGATGATTGTTTTAGTTGACTTCGACATCAATTCCAAAAACTTAGCTTTCTTTGAAATAGGAAGTCTAGGCAACTACGCACTGAATGCCTCAATCTGAACCCTGACAAGCAAGGGAAGCTTATTATTCTCCTCCTTATAACACAGCAGCTCCCTTCCTAATAGGCATTTAGAACAAAACAGTGTTACTCTCCTGCAGCGTTTTATTTGGCCTTTAGATTAAACAACACTCTAGGTTAGTAATCAAGTTTTCCAGACAGTTGTCATGGGGTCACTAGCAGCCACTTTGTTTTCCCTCAAAACTGTGCTCTGTAAGGTGGTGATCATGTTAAACAGACTACAGCTGATGAGAAAAGTAGAAAGAAGAAACAACAACATCCTAAAATTATTTCTTTTAAAGAAAAAGCAGTCTATTGAAAAATCTCAGACAAGAAAGATTCAGTATAAACTCTAGTAAAACATATATATTACCTCAATAAATGCTGAAAGCCTACACTGGTAAAGTAAGAACAAAGATATTTGTGATTTAGCTCACATTTTTCATGCAAAAATTGGGATGTTTGCTTACACACATGGCTTGTTTTTTTAAATCCAAGCTAAGAGGGAAGTAGAAAAAATGTCTTTAAATTGGAACTAAGTAAGCACAGTCCTGATGAAAACTCTGCTTTGAAAGAAGAAAAGAAGAAAGAAAAGAAAGATCATAAAGAATTAAGATTTGGCTATTGCAGTTCTCACTAAGGTTTAAACAGATGATTCTCCCACTGTAAAATGACAGGAAACTTGCACATGAACATAAATTATTAGACAGCAGACAAACTGTTATATGTAGTTTACTTTATCCATCCCTGGATAGAAAGGCCAAAAGGATGCCATTGAGCAGCAGTGGCATCTGTGCATGATAGCTGCTGCTGGAGCGCCCAGCTTTGGCCTTCTCCCAGCACCATGGAGTTTGGCTGTTTGACCTACTTAAGCAGAAGCATCCTGACAAATCTCCTCTCTGTTCTGAACACCACTATTTGCCTCCTACACTGAACACCTGCACAATCTCATCAGTCCGGTTAGTAAAACAGACCCATTTGTGGGACAACACTCAATCTACTGTCCTTTGGCTCTCATAAACTTGGGTGAATGCAGTTAGAGCAAATTTGCTGTGGGTTTTGTCCTGGTTAGGGGTTTTTTTGTTTGTTTGTTTATTTTTACTACAATTAAAATATTTTAGTGTTTAGACAAGTTTAATTTTTTCCAAGCTCCAACATTTTACAATTTATTTTCTTCTAAGAGAGTTCTAATGATTCTATAGTCTCTCTATTCTGTCTTGTAGACACCTATATGCAAAGTCACAAGATTGCCCTAAATTTGCCCTTTTTCATGACAAAACCTTGTAATTTTATGTCTGAGCACTCTAAGCTGCTGATGCTCCATAAGGACTCCGTAAAAGCCAGAGTTGTTCATGAAATTTTTTGGGAATATCACAGCCTGAAGCAAGGCTAAGCACCAGCTGCACCATATTTATCTACTTGTTTATGAAAGAGTTTCCCCCTCATTGTGTGAATAACTGACCTTAGCCATAGCTAATAAGACATGAGCTTCCTTGAACTGTGCAGCTTTACACTGAATCTTATAAAATACTTCAGTGTTACCCATACAGCTTCACTGAGCTCCTAATGAACTGAAACACATTCTCTCTCCAGTACTGTCATCACAGACAAGGTGTGGTCCAAGGAACAAAAATAACCTGGCCCAACCTTTGCTTTGGCCATCTGTTTCTGTAGACAAGCTTCTTCCTGGCTACTACCAGGTTTTTATAAAGTAAAGAATCAAGGAACATATAGATATTTATGCTCCACCCAACCCAACATCTCATCTTACTGCTCCAACCACATAGTGACAAGAGTGGCTTGCTGCAGGCTGTTTCAGCAGCCTCCCCGAGTGCAGCTGTTTCCAGATGTGTGTCTAGGTACTCAGAGACCTCTGGAACTACATCTCCTCAACCTGAAGCTGTTAAGCATGTTGGGAGCTACACAGTCTGCCTTGAAGAAAATGCAACAATTTTAGTTAAGGTGAAAACCCTGCTCAGTCAAACTAGTTCCACTAAATCAGATGATGTCTTATCAACCTATTCCAGACATGTCTAATTTTTTTTTTTTTTTGGGGGGGGAGGGGTTCTGCTTTTTCTTTTTTCCTTTTTTTCGCCCTTTTTTTTTTTTTTCTCTGTAATACGTGACTGAGAACAGCTACAACTGACAAAAAAGCAAAGATCATGTCAACTGTGGAGCTGTGCTAACCTGAATTATAGGGGGGACATTTTGCACAGGTTACATTGTCATGCTGTTGAATTTGAAATGAGCCACTTGAAGGGGCATAAAAAAGACAGTTTCTGCTCGGTATCTTTTGTTTCCATTTTTTATTTAGGAATATTACTTTTATCCCAGTTGGTATAAATAATAATAATTAAATAACAGCTAATTTACACTGGGTTACAGTTGCAGGGGGTCAAGACGGTTTCTCTTCAGTTGCAAATATTATTGATGATTTAAGATTCTGTCAATAAGTGAGTACTTACTACTAATTTTAAAATGGTTATTAAATTCTGTCTGTGGCACCAGTACAGTGCTAGAGCTCAACTGTCAACTACATATATACACTAAATACAATAAATCCTGAAACACTACTTCAAAATCCAACCAATTTGTCTAATTTGTGGGTTAGTACACACTGAAGTAATATAATCACTTTAATCATTCCAAATAAGCATACCGTGAGTTTCATTTGGGGGGGGGGGGGGGGAGGGGTTTCCCCAACAGCACTTCACTAGTTGTTCCCCTGATGATGTTCCAAGCAGAGCATTCCAGAGAGTCACTCGTGCAGGAAAACAGTTGAGCTAAACTCAAGTTGCCAGCTCTTTTCTAATTTTAAGTTTAGCTTTCCCCTTCTGAAGCAAACATTCCTCTCCAATACTAGTTAAAAGAGCTTATCTAATTTAACATTCATTTTTTCCTTAAACATCTGGGAAACTTCATTTCTCTAATCAGTTTCTTACTTTCCTCCACTAATTACAATCTTGTTTTTTTTCTACATGTATCATTTCCTGTGTGATAATTTTTTCGTCATTGGGTTTCTTGCTCTTTATATATTTCCTAGATGCTGGTGTTCAAACTCAGAAAATGCAGCTTGTTTATTTTGTCCCCACTCTCCTTAAAATACTCAACTAAAATGTGCCACAAGAAGCTATTTGCCTCTATGTATATCTGAGTATTTAGCACAGCTTCCAAAATGCCACCATTTGTTGCCCTGATAGTTCCATCATCAGCAAATTCTGGGATTTTAATTTACTCTAACATGATGAGACGCCCTTCAGAGAAACTGGCCACCAGCTGTCTCTCTGCTCGAGGAGGCCAAAGTCACACACAAAACAATGACGCCTGTCAGACAAACATCACTTCTCTGTTTCACTTTCCTCACTGCCTGTTCTTCCTTTCTATTTCTCCTTTGCCCGAGGCCATATCTTAATCCCATTCCCCAAATTAAAAGGTTTCTTCCTTTCTCTATGGCTCATGAAAGGTTACCACATAGAACTACGTCGCTACAGGGGCTCAGCCTTCAAATTTTGAATACTTTCAGTTTTTAAGCTGTATTTTCATTCTTGTATCACCACGATCCCTTTCATATGGCACCCAAACTGTTTCATACATAATAGGCTAAAATCTGGAGAGGGTAAGTTCTTTTTCACTGAGACAGATACTGTAGTTACATCATATGCATACGGCATTCCATTCTACAAACAAATCAGGACTTTTTTAAAATGCTAGTAATTTAAATAACAGCACACAACTTAGGAAAAGTTATCAAATGCTGTATACAGACTTTCTAGTTTCCACAGTATTAGACTACCATTTAAAAGATTTTGCACAACCTTCATAATGAAGTAGTGAAAAATACGTTGAAAACAAACAAATACTTATTTATTATTATCAGGGACACAGACAAATTTGAAAGTTGTCCCAATACAGGGCTTTGAGTTTTCAAAAAAATTACCATAATTATAAGAAGATTATGTTCAACTGACCTAATGGTTTGGTTTGCATTTTCTGTATAAACACAGTGGTATGTTTACCAAACATCCATTTCCTTCTCTACCCCTGATCATAGATTTTTGAAACGCCACAAAAAGAAAAGTTTTTTTTAATGAACGCAATTGTGTTCACAATATCAAAACAAACTTGAATAAATCATTCATACAGTGTGAAAACTGAAATCTAATAACTCTGAATGAAAGAGCTCTACAACACAGAAGTTCCTGTAAACCTCCACAATATGTTCAAGCACAACTAAAGACAGACTTACGTAATACACCAGCTTGCAATTGCAAAGGACTCCAGGTTTTGTAATCAGTTCTCACACTTAACCACAAACCAGAAAAGAATTGTTATGATACTTCACAGTTACATACGTTGCACAGCTTAGAAATATATCTTCTTACCAAAGTTAAACACAACTTTAATTTCTTTCATTCATTTGAGGAAACTGAGGATCAACATATGCTGTTTCACATGCTGACACTTTAAGTAAAATAACAAAGATTCTTTTAAAAACTAAACTCTCTTATAATGAAAAACAGAAAGAAAAGATTTTATTCCTTTGAGAAGATGATTAGCTTACCTGGTTTTGCCATTCCACACCGACAGCCCGAACAATATTATCAGCTCTTCAGGTACTAATTCTTGCTAACTGGAAGGATATTTTCTCTCTTGCTGGATTAATAATCAACTTTCCTGATAGTTCATTTGTAATTCTCTGCTGGTTAACCCTTTGCAGGGCTCCCATTTCGAACTAGGCAGCCTATACTGTTCAGTTCATTTTAATACAAAAATAACATATGATAGTACCTACATGAGAATTAAATAGCAAGCTAAAGAGAAAGAAAAATAAGAATATATTATCTTAGAAAACTAAAAGCTTATAAATACTTAAAACCAGACTTTCTTTCTCTGAAAGACTCTACTTACTAAACCTAGGAGCCAGTAAAACAATGCATCAACAAACTGGAAGCTGTAAAGTCCAATGGCTCATAGAACTGCACGCTCCCATGAAGCTACGGCTCAAGCTCTCATCTTCAGCAAATGTGTAAGTATGACACATGTCTGCTTAATTCTGAAAATAACATCTCTTATTATTGGAGAGTGTGCTGAGAAATTACCAGAGTTATCAGTCTGGGCAAGGCCACCCATCTGTGTTGTCAGAAAGCAAGAGCAAGAGTGGCCAGGAGTAAAAATGAGATAAGAGAGGCCCAGAATAGTGAAAAGGGGGAGTTCAAATGAGGTCAGAACAGTCCAAGATGGGATACCTAGAAATGATATGTAATTTTATTTTTCAAGAGTAATAGTAGAAAACTACATATATTTCATCAGGTTCATAAAAATTCTATACATTTTGGCAGTTCTGTTGTGAAATGAGTAAAAAGATGATAAAACAACCTGGTAAAAGGGTTTAAAGATCTCATACAAGAGGGCAAAAGACTCTGGAAATGCTGACCAAAACAAACTAGTCGTCAAGGGATATCAGATGGACCTTGGGTTGTGCTTGGATTGTGAACAGAAGTAAGAGAAAAAGAAACTTGTTGCATGGATAACCAAGGCATAATGCTGTAAAAATAGGGAAATAATAAAAAACTTTTTTTTTTTCTTTCTGAAAAAACCATTGTTTGGGGTTTATGGATGCTCCAGGAAAAATATGAGAGGTGACAGTTGTATTCACTAACAGAAATGCTTTCCTGGTGAACTGTGCCATAGCTCCTTTATTAAGTAATACTGCAGTAGTTCTGGGTTTTATCTTAAGACAAAGGGACAGAGTCTCCAAAAGCTTCTGCATGGCACAGATGAGACTTTATCTATTTCCCTTTGCTTAAGAGCAGTCCTATAGCTAATCTATTTTTACACAACTATAGGTGTCTGCTCTCTATTCAGTTGCACCTGATACAGTTTGCTGTAAATGTTCTATAATATGTGCTGTAGAATGATAAAACGTTATAAAGTTTTGAAGCAAATTTATTTCATATTTATAGGTAATTTTATTCTGTTTGCATTTGAAGGAAAACCTTTTAAGAATGCCAGTAATGTGAGAAAGCTACAACAACTAAATTTATTGTTAAGTATCGCATCAGTGGTACTCCTGGGGGCTCCTCTTCATGGGAAGAAAGCTTAAACAACATTTTCTAACACATTGGATTGCTTCCCAGAGATGTGATGGCCTACAGAGGCAATGCTGAACAAAGCAAGCTGGAATAGTAAGTCAGTAAACAACCCTTTTCAGAGGATGGCCACAAATAAGTGCAACTTTGTTTAATAATGGCGAATTATAGTTATCTTTTGTTCTCTAGAAGGTGCATTATCTGTCTCTCCTGTTCCACCTGACTAAACTCGCGGTATCTTTTCTATCACCTGACTGAGTAGTTGGCTAGAAATAACGGGACAAAACAATCCACTATTGTTACAAAAGACAATGACCTTTCATGTCCTTGGAGCTCGCCATGACCTTTCATCTTTCCTATCCTCCAATGGTCTCTCCTAACAACTCAAACTACACCCCGTTAGGCTGAATTCCAGATTGTCATAAAAAGCCCTGTCCCTTCGAAACAAAACCAATTTTTACACCAAGGTGGAGGACAAACACAGGTCCATTGTTCCCTCACAGATGGAAGTTAGAGTTACTAAGGCAACAGCTCTAATCCCCCTTTTTACCACCTTTTTCACATCATTGGCCTATCAAGTGTGCTACCTTTTAACTCATAAGCTCAAAAGCTGGTAGTCTAACTGACTGCTCTAATTAGCTACGATTTTCACAGTACAGACAACATGATGAGCTAATCGAAATTTGCAAAATAATGACGTACCTCCAGCAAATATTCCTCCTCCTGAGGCCCAGTCTTAGAATAACAATAATGAGACCATTATTAGAGGAGGGCATTAAAATGCTGCACTGCTGCTAAACAGAGAACTTAATTGTTCTGGTCTTGTCCATTGAATCAACAACCTATTGTTGTGGACTTGAAAAATAAAGGACTGGAGAATGGGTGCCATAATGATTGGTCTGTGCTGCCATACCAGCACTCTGTAGAATTGTTTTCCTTTTGAAACTCTTGATGGACTAGTAGTTTTGTTTAAAAGTAATATAAAAGCCAATTGTCTGGATAAAAAGTCCTATTTATCAAAATCTTTAGAAGCAGTTGCATGGATTTGTTCATGACCCCCAAGATAAAAACATAGAGATCATAATAATGCTATTTGCGGCGACCACTGCTCGTAGTGACACTAGATAACACTGGCCTGTCTAGCTACTGCAAAAGGAAGGAAGGCATTTCCTTTGCAGACAGAAATCATGGCAGAAGGTCAAATAGTGGACAGACCAAATTCATCCGTATAAAGGAAGATGTTGTATTCCAAAAAAAAAAAAAAAAAAAAAAAAAAATACCACCATGACAAAATATTTGGTCATCAATTACAGTTCTGGATTTAGGACAAACTGATAAAGTTATCCTTAAATCAGTCACAACACAAAACTTCTTTGTCTATTAGTTTGTTGGATATGAAAAAATTACAGGCTTTATTTTTTTTCCTTCACTTCTTCTATAAAATTATACCTTAAACTTTGTCATTGGGAAACTGAATCATATACACCCTGTGATGCAGTGACTCAAATGATGCAAATTGTAACTTACGGTTACCTTTGGATATTCTTTAAATTTGGGACTGGGAAGAAGAGATATCTAAAATCTCTGGCATGCTTTTTAATCTTGGGGTTTTTTGATTGATAGGAAACTTAGAATCTACAGCTTATCACTGTTAAAAATGTTTAAAGCAAACATGATTTTGAGAAAGAAATATTCTCTTAAATCAAAAATCATACTTTTATTACATAAATTCATTGTTAATTGACACTATCCTGGATTCCTCTCTTAGCTTTCATTGCAATAAAACAGTTGAGAACATATAAGCAACAGCAGATTTACACTTTGGAACAGAAATTAAAATCATGTCTCACTGTATTTGTATAGTTACATCTCTTAATACATCTTTCTACACAAAAATTTCTTTAAAAAAAAGCCATGACTCTAGGTTAATATAAACAATGAGAAACCATAGAATTTAGGCTTGCAAGAGTACCCATTAGTAATTTGTTATTCATTTCAATCAGAAAAAGCTTAGGTTCTAATTTTTGTTATCTACATATTGTAAATCTAAATGAGAAAAATAATTCTGAAAAGTTGGG
>JAWWEU010000158.1:13415465-13451649 GCA_035583155.1 Acropternis orthonyx
GGGGGAGGGAGGGGAGAAGAAAACTTAAAGTTAAAGGTTAACCCAAAAGGTATTTTCAGCACTTCTTAGAACTGCTCGCATAACGTCAAGTTGTCTTGCATGCACTCACAGTTCTCTTTAAACTCTTTTCTTTTGTAAATTGAAAAATGCCTAATATAAAATAGTATTAAATTGTAAATAAGACCTCTTGCTTCATTCAATCCATGCTTTGCTTCATTTATCTTCATCTTGTTAGGCTAAATTAATTAACAATCTCTGTGTTGCACACTTTCTCTTTTCATTACATCAAATAATGGCCTGGATATGGGAGAAAACCCTCACCACGGGGATCTTGAAACACTACCTTCAGGAAGAGTCTCTTACATATGCATTGCTTTAGCAATTTTAACGAGCTAGACGTTACGACACTTATTAAGTGGATCCTTTACCGCTTTAAAATAATTGTCCTCATTTTGTGAGAAATGAAAATATTTTTTAAGAAATGGGGGGCTTGCAATAGATCAATTTCTGAACCACAAGTACTAAAAAGAAGAAAGTACCTGTATTCATCAATAGTTTTAATCGATGCTTTATTTAATATAAAATCCCTGCAACTTGAATGCAATTTCTGGCCAACTGTGTATAAAATCCCAAACATATTAATGTGTCAAATTACTCAAACCAAGTTGCCATATCATTTGTTTGTGAACGTTCTGTATATAATTAATTGAGTGTCTGGGACAGTTTCATTGGTAAATCTGGTTATTTAGATGCTGTAATGGGGAGCAATGTGCTAAACTATTAGTCAAGTTTTCTTCCTTTAACCTACATTATGGCATCTAGAGCAAAAGGACAAAACAGTAAAGCCCTTTTTAATCTCACTCTGATCAAACAACCCTCTTTCTCCAATCACAGCTTTGTGCGTGATATCTTTCTGCTAGTGTTTCTTATTTAATTAAAACAGACACTGACAGAAGGACATGGATTAGGACTGTAATGATGCATTTACTTAGATTAATCGGAGGCTCCTTTTGGAGTAATGGCTTAAACAAAGAACAAAAGGAAATTGTTATGAAACAGCCTTTTATCCCACGCAAAGGTCAAATTATGAGGTTTTTAATTTTGTTAGCCTCTGTTATATTGGGCCTTGCTACTGGAACATGAGAAGTGCTTCTCTCCCCTTCTCCCCCGAGCCAAGCCAGTTATTATAATACAGCCATTAAAGCTGCAAATTAAAATGTCTGATTTTAAAACAGGTTGCTCAGCTTTCAAAACCCTCTAATTAGCATGTTGTGCATTGTTGTGAAGGAAAGAAACCTAAAATGCTAATGACCTGCTGCCAGGTGACCGCACTGCTGTGCAAAATAATACGGACTCATTCAAGTAGTAGTAATACCAATAATACCCAGCTCTTATGAATTACCCAGCTCCAGGTCTACTCTGTACCACATATCCTTAAAGAAACAAGCATGCATCCAGCCAAAGATCAGAGTTCAGTAGCCAGCACAAGAGATTGTTGTATGTTAACTGGAAAGAAGTCTGTGCCATTTCAGACACTGCAAGTCAAGAGAAAAACATTTGAAACCACCATGGGCCGGGTGATACTTGGACCAGGCACAGAGAAAAGCATGGAATGGAAAATTCTTACCCTCTTGGGCAGAAACTACAGATACACTTCTGGAAATCTAAAAGGAGACAGCCCCAACTTGCTGTGATAAATTCTACTTCTGTTCCTTGTTCACAAAAGACAGCAATGCATGAGAAGACCTCAAACACAGGTATATTTTTTCCTTTCCCAGTTGACCATTCATGGCAACAAGTTCATTGAACACACAAAATTAGATTGTGATACTTGCTTAAAATATGCTACAGGAGAAAGTCTGATAATGTGTCTTCCAAGACTCAAACCAAATAAAAAACATTTTCTTAAACCTCATGGCACTTGAGGCTCTACGTTTTTGAATATTTCATTTTTAGCAAACTTACTTTGCACAAAATTTCAAAAGAAAAGAGCTCTCATGTCCCAGTGAGAAAAGGTAGCTTAAGTGACTTCCTTTTTTTTGAAAGCGTAGCTGCAAAAATATCCATTAGTCTTCTGCACCACCAAAACTGCACACAGACGCAAACCTTCTCCTGTCACACAGTGCACATCTCTGGCAAGTTGAAATGTCACACAGTACCTAGAGGAACATGATCTGACACCAACAAAGGAGCAAAGCTTTGCTGACAGTGCCAACACTGGGTCCAAACAGCAGCAGCAGAGGCAGCTGTTCAGCACCAGAAATAATACCGTCCTGAAAGGGCAAGAGTCATTAGCAGTCAAGATTAACCCCACTTGACCAGTTTTTTACCAACAGTTGAGAAAGAATTACTTTCTCTGTAACTTGACATCTTCGCCATAAAGATCCCAGTCCATCCCCTTCCAAACATGCCAGCACAGCGTTGACAGCGTTCTTCAGAGGTCACAGTAGTAGGAAGTGGGATAAGATGTTGAACAGCTATGCTGGTCTTGTTGTCTGCTCATTCGCAGAACTCTCCTACCTTTCAAGTGATTTCTAATTGACCATTAAGGGACAAAAATGACTGCAAAGGGCATTTTCAGTCATCTTTAATCCCTTATTGCATTATATTCATCAGTCCAGAGAGAAGGCACTGTCTGATTTCCTGAACTCCCCAAAACTGCTACTCAATGAAAATTACAATTCAATTTCTCTCCATATAAATTAAAAGCAGTCAGATTAAGCAAATTATAATATATAAAGGACCATGCATATCGTTCAATCTCAAACCCATGTGTCAACACTCTGTATTGCTTGTCTCCATTTTATACAGATTCTGCCACCTTGCTGTCAGTATATTCCCTCACAATTTTGCCCCAATCCTGAAAAACCTGACAACTTGCCCTTGGAAATATTAACATGATTACATGTAAGTCACTTAAAAAGACCTACATAAAAAGAAAAACTACACTTTTTTGCAAGGATAGTAATTTCAATTTACTTAACACTCAAACACCTGAACTGCTTAGAAAGTGGCAAACAAAATGTTAATAAAATTAGCTACACAGTCGTACTCTACCTGGTTAGAAATAGGATGAACTTCACAGTAGTCTTCTACAACTTTGAGAGATCACTGTCATCAGCCTGTAATACCATTTATTTATTTGTTTAAACCTCTTTTCAGCCAAGATAATCACATTTTAAGATATGAGAACCTGTTTTCACAGACATGTATCATCCTCTAGTGTTCTTTGGCTGCCTCTTAGTTGTTGGTTTGTTTTTTTTTTTCCTGAATAAACCACCTCTGTAAGACAGAAAACACACTGCTAAGTTTATTTATAAAAAAATATGCTAACACCTACTGAAAAACAGACTTTGTGAAAAGTGATAGGTGGCTCTACCCTTTACAACTCCCAGTCAGGAAATTCTTGTTATTTTCATTTGTCGCTGTGCACATACTATATTTGTAGAATTCATCCTAATGAGGTGTTTTAAAGGCATCTTAGTATGGCTACTGCATTGATATGCACAATGCAAATACAGTTGCCCAAAGTTTCTATTTGTTCCTTAAAACATATTAGGTATGATAACACTCTTCTAGTGAGCAAGTAATAAAAACTGCGTTAGTATCCTACACAGAATGTGAATTCATGCTTTAAGATCAGAGCTGCTTAGATAGCAAATTATCTGCATCATTTCACATTTAGCAGCTAGAGAACTGTCCAGGTACAGTCTGTATACAGTCAGCATTGGAACAATCCATGCCTCCATGACTACAGTACTTTGTGTCCTGGGGTTTTTGCTGAATATCCATGTAGTACCTAGAAATACACGTAAAAGAACAACCCAGTAGTTCAGTAACCTAAGAATTCGATGTGGGAGTCTGACAGGAGTCAGGATGTCACAGCAGCAGCTAGTGGCACAGCACAGTAGATACACTAGTAAAGCAGTCAAATACTACGTAATCGTGCTGCTTTGGCACAGAATAAGGCATTGATTGGACTTTGACACATTAAGAGTTCAACTGGGTCCTTCAAAGTATACCTCTGCATAACTACATTGCTCTATCACGTTGATCCTGGAAACTCTGGTGGCCAATACTGAGCAAAGACAAACTCCTTTCTCACTTTTTGAACATCACTTTCATACAGCCAAGCAAAAGTAACAATATGCTCTGCACTGATGCACAGCAGAATAAAATGTATTTCCAGGGGAAAAGAAAATAAATCTTGAAGTCACTGAGATTTCGTACATAATATGTAAGCAGATTTGACCCACAGACATGAAGACAAGGGAAGTTGCTTCCTTCTACGTTTGTTTAATCTAGTAGCCCCCTAGATCAGTATGTGTTTATGTAAGTGTGTGAATATATATATAATCAAACCAGTATAATGTGGAAGTCTATATACATAATGGAAACCATGTAACAGTCATAAAATGGAATCTAATTCTGTTGTCCAAATTACCAGCCTGTGCACCCAGTCACTAGCACAGAACGGCAATTTTCTCTATCGTCGTGTACCATGTAAGAAGAATAGTTCTTATCTCTGAGCACCAGCAGCTCCTCTTGGGGTTTGCCCCGCTGTGCACAACATATGGCAGTTTACTCCGTGTATCCCTCTACAGGTTCTCTGCATCCTACCTGGTCAGGCCGTACCAGTATCTCTGCATGCACAGCTTTGTATGTCTGTCAGATGAGACAATGCAGAACTGTCTGCTCCTTGGGTTTCCAAAAGACTGCAAGGTTCCCAAAAGAGCTACAGAATCCAGCAACTTAGATATTTGAATTCAAGTCAGATTACCGCATTCACAATTAGAAATTCTTATGACTATTGACCTCTTTTGCAATCCTAGATATCCCAGCTCATTCCAAAACTCCACTTACACTTACGGTACAATGTACAAAACGGTGTTCAAATCCTTTATAAGTATCTTATTTGGTTTAGGAACTGTTACCCCTATGAACATACCATTGAACTGTTTACCCAACATCTTAAACTCTCTTCACATCATCATACTTTCATATCTGCAATTCCTAAGATAAACTAGATAAATGATGGAACAAAAACACACAGTCAACTCCACTCTCTGAGTATCATCACTTGATTTCAATAAATAATAGGGCTATTATATTCCAATTTCTCTTCTGCAAGAGAACGCTGACCTAGGTAATTCATCATTTATTTTATAATGAGTGTCAGAAATTAAGTTGATAAAATAAATGCAGTAGAAAAAACTACCTATAGACTTTTAAGTGCAGATAATATACTCAATAAGCATTTCAGGAAAATATTTTTGCATTCTAGCATGCAAAAGTGGCCTGTACAAATTATGTGAAAATTTCACCCCAATCAAGTGATATGAAAATTATCCATATGCATACTTGACTTGCATCTCAGTTCAGAAGCACAGGCTAGATTTCAAGAGACACTGGGCCAAAAGTATCAGGAAAGAGACTTCAGTTTGCTGGTGAACCCAGCGTAGCTCAGACAGAAAAAGGCACCTTGCACACACAGTTAGAGAGTCAGACTTACACACAGAAGATAGCAACGTGGTGAACTTCGATACCTCCTCAGAAAATAATTCACTTGGCAACTTTTAGAACTTGACCTAGTATTTTCCAACTAGTCAAAATTTCTCAATCAGTATTGTCTACTGAAGGGGGCACACAGAAGAGTAAGGTTTATTTTTGACTCAGTATCTGGCATGCTAATTACCTTTTTATGACTGGGTTTACCCATGTGTAAAACAGGAGAAACAAAATCTTTATAAATCACCTTTCTATACTGCTTTGAGGAGTAGGGAATGAGAGAAACGGAATCTTTAAGCAGTATGAAACAGGGATCACTTCAAAATGAAACCAAACAAATGAACATAAAGGTTTGGGGGTTGCTTGGTTCTTTTCTTTCTCTTATGTTGGAGCTTTCAATACCCAATCAGCCAGTCATACCACTGCATTGTTTGATTACAAAGTGAAACACAACAGACAAACTAATCAAGACAGGACAAGTGAGTGCACTTCATCTACATGCTATATCCTGTACATGTCTGTCCTAGGTTCAGACTGAAACCCAGCTCCAGCTGCAACTGCTTTCAGGCTGAAAAACATTTCTGAAGCTGTGCCACACAGTGTTTCTGACCTGGAAGGAACTCCAAGCAGGCACTTTCACTACAGATCTCAAAACCCCATATATTACAGTTCCCTCAAAAGGGATGCAAACCTGTTGCAGTTTAATGATATGAACCATCCAATCTTTGGGCACTCATTTTTTTTCTGCCTATGCAATTAACAGGATTTTAAAACTTTCCTTTCTAAAGAGTGGAAGTAAAAAATATAACCTATTAGAAAGAGGATACACTTACCTACAGTACTCCTTTATAGCTCAAAGATCTTAGGGTAATAGGTTTTGAAAAATTGTTGGGGTTTGTATATACTATTTTTGGGTATATCTAAATCTTTATGAAATTTCTGCTGCTGACACAGCTGGAAACCCTGTCATGCCCATGGAAACTAAAGCAGTTCAGTAAGCAAAGTGATGCAAATAAGTAAAACCATCTACCTTTTTTTATTACTGTAATCAATTTCTCATTCCGCCAAGCTAACTTAATGTGTCTATAAAAGTTCTGCTGGTAACAACAAAGAATGAACTGTATGACTACCTGGTTTCTTCTACAGTTGTGAAAAATATGATTATCCCAAGTGAATTCTGAAAAAATAGGTTTTATTACTTTTCATATATAGATATGTGTGTATATATATATGTACGCACACATACAGAAATCTGTGTGCAAACACGCATACAGGTACAGTTACATTTAAGCAAAATCATTAGGTTGGGTTTTGAGCCTTTTCTTCAAAGCCCACCAGTTAGGGCAGATGGAAGTACAAAGCCATTTCTCTGCTCTGGTACCTAAAAGGGAACACCACAAGGTGCAGGACAGAGCAGCTGCCACAGATGAGCAGCCTCAGGGAACAGATGTTTCAGCGAAAGAAGAGAGAGCAGAACTAAGGAGAAGAGAATGAGAATAGCAACAGCTTGTGAGAGCTCAGGGACTCCCTACAAAAACCCCAGGAACTTCTGCCCAGCATCTGCATTTGATAGGAAACACTGGCAAGCACTTCCTTCCAACAGACTACTTCAGATTGGAAAAGAGCTGTGAGAAATTAAAGAGTTAGATACATAAATTTATAGAGAGGTTTAAAATAATCCCATATAGAGTGATTATCTTTAATCCTAAAAAGACAGTGTTTTGCTTTATTTCCTCCTCTCGAGCCTGCACCTTTTGTCATAATGAAATGCATAGTCAGCCTTCAGTTGGTAAAATATTTGTGTTGCCATGCAGTTAAACAAATGTTTTTTCATTTTCTTTTAAAATAGCCTCCCACCCATGTTTCTCTAAACAGTGGCCCATCAGTCCAGCTGCGTAACATGTACAAGCTGAGCAGTAAAGTCTCCTCCTGCCCCCATTAAAAAGGTCCTTTCCTTATTCCATTAGCCAGAACACATGGGGAATAAATAGGACTTCAAAAATAATGGAGTACATCTGAAAGGAATCCTAATTCCATAATATTCCCACATTCCACTATAACTCACAGCATCTGATCAGCATTCAGCATCGTAGTTTTAGCAGAGGCAAGTACAGAAGACCAAGGTAATCTTTCCTTATTCTTTTGCACAAGGGGATTCATAATTCCATTCAGTGCTCTTTTTCTTCTATTTTTATTCTTCACAATTCTTTGTATGAAATATGAAGAACTCACAAGTATGATTATCAAATTTACGGTGTATGCTTGCTACCCAGCACATTATAGTCTCACAGTTGTCTGCCCTGCAGTATGAAACATTTGCATCGAGTTTAAATGGGAGAGATCTATACAAACTAGAGTTAAAATATTATTACGTTTATATGTTTTTCTATATCAACTAGTAAAAAAAATAATTTTTTATTCCACTTTAGGGCAAGATTTTACTACAATTAAATGAAAAGGCTTAGCTCTGATAGCTCTTTGAAAAGAATCATGACCAAAAAGACATAGTTTTAGGAAGATGATAAAGAAAATCTCAGTACTTCCTTACGAGGCAATATCCCAACCAAATATATCTTGAAGTATAAATCTGAACATATTTCCTTCTGTAATTCTTTCATCTGTGTGCACAGTTCATACAGGAGCTCTGATAAAGAAAAGAATGAAGTCCTTGCCTTTAATCCTTAGGGGGTTTTATATGGTGCTGTTTTTGTTGGGTTTTTTTTAAATTCATTACCCTCTCCCTTCCCATCACTGGTGACCATCACTCCAGCTGTGAGCTTGAACATACAGCTCCCTGCAGCCAAAAGTACTGCTTTTCTGATTTAGAACAAGGGACATTGGAAGGCAGGGGGGAAAGCTTAAGCTTCCATTCCTTTTGAATTTCAGTGTCACCTCCGAAATGACACAGCAACCTAGCCAGTATGACAAATTACAGGAATAGCTGCAGCAACTAAGACTGTAGCAAGTTATGTGATCTTTTAGCAGCAATTTAGTATTGTGCCACCTTCACAGGGAAAACTCTTTAAAACTACATTTTACATGAAATATTTGATAAACAATACAGTCTAATTTTTAAGGCTCTTCTGTTACAGAGCACAATCTTATGTACCTGATATTACTCCTTTCAGAAAGGACCATCACATAAGAGGAGAGGAATTCTCTCTTGCAGGAAATCCAGTGAACATTAGACACAGAGACAGAAGGATGAGCAGAAAGAAGGGAGGAGAGTGAATATCAACAAGTGAAAGGACAGAAGATTATTTTGGCAGATGTGTGACAGTTACAGAAGAAGAATTTAAAAGGAAAGTGTTTTTTTCTCCACATGAAGTCCAGACTACACATTTTATTACAGTAAGCACTGACTTAATTTTCCAAGACTCAGCCTGAGACAACAGCAGATGACTACAAGCTCAGAAGAGAAGTCTAAAATTAGTATTTTTAAAAGTCTTTTTATTCTCATAAAATTCGTACATTAAAACTGACATTTTAAAAGGTTACTTCTGTGGAGAGGAACTAGCAGCTATCAAAATCTAAAAACACCAATCAAATGTAAACGTGTTTCAAACTAAACTCCAGATAGCACAGACAAATCACCATGCCAGACAGTGGCGCAGAGCAGGCAAAAGCTTTGAGAAAAATTATAAATTAGGTAAATCTTCAAGTTATAATATTATTGCATCAAAGCCGTAGCTTAGACATCCTAGTGTTAACTGCCGAACTGTCTGCATTATTCTATGTTGTTAACCGTAGTAAGTGGATTTCCAACCACTTCAAACAAATTATCAATTCCAATTGAGCAGGTTCATGATAGAGCCAGAGAAAAAGGCTTTCTTTTAAAGCTTGCCTGTTCTATTTTTCTGCCCTACTATAAAATATACCTTATTCTGTATGGATTTTTATACACTTTAGGGTAAGAGAAACCAGCTACTCATTAATACCTCCACAAGTGTATTAAAATCACATTTACCCTAGACTTTTATATGTAAGTTTGTTTTTATCTATCACATACAGCTGTAAGTAGAAGAGACAAGTTAGTCCAAGGACAGAATGTCTTTCAGGCTCTATAGCACTTAGCAGGTTACTGGGCCTCCAAGGCCTCACAGATTTAACCAAGACTTTTCACACAATCAGGTAAAGAGAGCTAGGCCAGTCAGCAGATGTCCCATTTAGATAACAAAGAGAATATTTTACTGACAATGTGAGAAAACAACAGTAAAAATGGTAGAGAAACCCACTGAACCGTAGAGCTCTCTTTTTTTTTTTTTCTTTACAAGGAACCATCAACTGGAGTTTAACTATGACATTCACTGTAGCCTTCAGCCAGGGGAAAGTCAGTCATACAAGCTTTGTCACAAGAGATCCAAGTAATCTATTATAAGAATAAATTACACCAATACTGGGTAACCTTCTATATTTTAATTTCCTCTATGGATTTAGCATGAGTTCACAGATAATCTGTTAAAACTCCAGCTAATATACAAAAGACTCTTGTCATGCATGTCATCACTAAATTGATCTACAACATCCGTAATGATTCTGTGATCCTGTGTTGCTGCAATTGTACCTTCAGTATCTCCTCAGCGTAACACAAGTATTTAGTCTCCTCGAGTCTGAGTTAGCAATATTAAAACTTTCCAATGTAAAATGGCTACTAATATCCAAAATAGCTATAGACAGTTGCAAACCAATGAAGAGGTGAAAGCACTGTGGTGTGAAGGAAGCCAGTTTTAGCATTTGTTAAGGTCACTTCAGTTCTTCAAGTGGCTCTTCTTAAAGCCCATTACCTCAGCTAAATACGCCCACCAAACCATAATAATAATGGAGATAACCCATCTGAAGAGCCCAGTTTGGGGTGTGGTTTTGAATTTGAATCAGGGAAAAGATGACTACACACCCCATGTTCTTGCTCTTCTCTAAGGCCAAGATTAAATAAAGAAGGGTACTTCTCAGTTATCTTGGACCACATTTCAATGGCAAGGGAACTGTGAATGAAAGAAGTTTACAAAGACGACTGTTAAACATTAAAGTATAGTATAATCACTGTATGAATTAGTCATAGGCAGTTTAGGCACTGTCCAACCCACTTTCCAACCATCTGCAACAAATGTGCTCCATTAAAACAGAACCATATGGAAAACAAGCTAGCAATTAACACAGCTTCTATGCATACCTCTAATACAGCACAGATTTCAAACTTTGAGTGAAACTGACTGCTGAATTACTTCCATATTGCTGCTGTTTAGACCTTGGCAACACATATTTATCCTCACTCACTGCAGTATGTCATCCCAAGATACTGCTATATCATCAAAATAAGCATGAAAAAACCACACACAACTGAGCCACTCATTGTGGTTTATAGCCTCTGTTAATAAAATATTTGCAGATCAAAGTGTAGCTGACTTTTTCAAAGATGGATAATACATTACCTACCAGTCAGTATCAAAACTAATAACTAATGAAGGGAAAATCAATTAATTTAATTGCTAACTGGTAATATTTTGTACTAGGAAACAAAACAGCTTCAGGTTTGAGTAGCTTTCTCCTCTCCTGGATTTTCTGAAGTGTTAGAGATGCTGCACTTATCACTTATCTTTCCCAATCCAAAAGGGACATGCAGAAATCCTAGTTCCAAAACTCAGAGCCCTTAGAAATGCTCAAGAAGGGCATTATTTTGGTTATTTTTCTTTAACAAAATAAGAAAAACCCTAGAACACTTCATAATTTTATCTGTTTGAGCATACAAGATCCAGAAAGTGAAGCTTACTATAAACAAAAAACTGACTACAAGCAAAATGGTTTGTTTCCTTCTTCAAAGTAAAGTATCAATGCTCAGTCCCTACTATGTGTCCTTTTCTACCCAGTCCATCAGAGCTCTTCACTCAAAAAGCCTGGCTCTTTAATTCAACCTACAACCTACTTATGCTCAACAGTTCAGTCCACGAGGTTTGGTCAAGGTGGTGAAGCCCCACAGAATTATGTAGGCTGGCAGAGGCCTCTGGAGGCCTCCAGCTCACAGCAACTCAGATCGCTCAGGTAGGGAAAACCTAAACACTGTACTGGAAAAAAAATATACCTAAATAGTAAAAAACATACTGAATATTTAAAACATGACATTTCCAATGCAAATTAAGTTGCTTTAGAACATGCAATATTAAAATTGGGGGGGGGTTATACTTTTTTTTTTAAATAACTGTTTATTTAATTAAACGAAGAACATCATTCTAGTTCAATTCACCCATATTTCCTCAGTTATCTGAGATGAAGTAAAAAAATCTAACTTACAGTCATCATTTTGCAACAGACTTGTCAATAGTCCAAAGTAGAGTTAAAGAGATTCATTTTATGAATCTCAGCACCTACAGAATTTCAAAAGCACTGGAATTTGTGAAGCAAATGATTCTAGGTCATTGTGGGCCACAGTGTTTCCAAAGACCCAAAGAAAATATGATGAGCCTGGAAACAAAAGATTTAGAGGCCGAATTTCCCACATGAATTTAATTCTGTCCACAGAGAAGTTTCTCCCATGCAGAGAACAAGATGAAACTCTAAAACAAGCTCCACATCTCTTCCTGGGTGCTTTTCGTGCCTTCAAAGGTTTGAATACCAACAGCAACAACACACTGTCCGAGCTTAGTACATCAGTGAAAGAAAACTTGGCTATTATTATACAGGTCCATAGCTGCTGCTTCATCTTGTCCTTACAACTGTCCATTGTAACAGCTATATAGAAGATCATATGATGTCTCTTGATGGATTTTATCTACCAGCATTTCAAGTCATGTAATTATACTCCAATTTTCATTTCTTCCAGAAAAGAAAGTTCTAGAAAAACTTGTCCTGAACATGTCCTTGCACATACTACACATCCGTAGGCTTAGGCACATTAACAGAAATAAATGGATATAAACATGCATCATTTTAAAATTCATGGTTTGAGGAGACATTGTAAGCAATACATGAAGACCTAATACAAACAATAAATCATTTGTCTTTAAAATATGCCCATAGCATTTGAAGGAGCTAAGGTATGGGATTCTGATTAAAAACATTTTGGTTTAATAAAAAGTTTTCAATGACAGCCATATTAAACATCAGTTTGCAAATATGACTTTAAGTAAAGCATATGTATGTGTCAAAAACTGGCCTTCTGCCACTATATTTATATTCTACATTCATTAAGTGAACGATACGTAGGCAAAAAGTCCAAAATTACTCAAATGGCATTAGGAGCACAAAAAAATGCAATGCTTTGGAATTAGAACTTAAACTTCCTGAATCCCCCATAAATTCTGACTAATTAAATTTCTAATATGTTACTCCTCCTGTTTTCTTCACAGCTGTTTTATATATTTTCACCTGTTCCACTTCCCTTTTTGTTCAAGTAACAAAAAAAGCTTAACCTTCCTTGATTGACAGAAAGGAATAACAATATTTAATTAACACCACTTCATATGTGACAAATCTTAAACTCTGCTCAGTCAATAAGGCTCTAAGAATGTATTCCCCCAACATTTTTAAAAGCTTTTTAAGAAAGCTCAGAACACTGTGTTCTTAATTCAAAAGTGCATGCCGAGTTAATTATGGTCTTATGCTTTGACCAAAAGTAGGATTTGCGGGATTTTCTTTTTCTTAAGTCAAAGGATTCAAAAGTAATTTATGAATGATACTGAAATAATGCACGAATTAGCTGCTAACATGCTGTTAGTTTCAAACATTTTATTATTTTTTTAAAATGTACTGGGAGGGTCAACATTAAAGTCATGCTGACTAGAAACTCTATTTATACTAAAAACTACATTAACTAAACAATCATGTTATTTTACAGTCCTCCTACTTACTTTTGGGTTATTGCTCTTGACTAGGTTGCTTGTTTGGGAGATTTCTGCACACTTTTTGCCAATTCAAATATAGACATTTCCATAGCTAAACAAATACTGTAACAGTGTCACATATACTCTCCCTAGAGTTACTACTTCTTTATGTACATGACGTTTAATGCATGTTCCCATATCTGTGTGAGCAGTCATACTATAGGTGTATTCTATACACATTCTCATACTGTTGATCTTTTTAAGCAACTTGCTTTACCGTGACCTTATTACCAACAAAGGAACTTGTTTTACCATGACCTTATTATTACTAACATGTTTCCAAAGGGGTCACAAATGATTCACGGCACATTCTCAGGTGTGTGTGTGTGTGCGCACAAATGTAAAATAGCCACAATTTAGTAATGTTTATAAAAAGCATTGCTATCTATTTCTCAGTTGGATTTTAAAGAACATCCAATTTCCTGCAGATTATTGATTTAAAATGTGATCTCAGGCTCTAACTCATGTGGGATTTGCACCATTTCTCTCCCACACAGAAGCTGACAGGCAGAAAGGGCACTCAGGCTGAAGCAGCTTATGGAAAAAAGAGCCGTGGATAGTTCCCTCTCCCTGACTTTCCCCTTCCCTTTGTGATATGTTCCTCAACAGCAGACTGAGCCAGGCAGAGGCCAAGAAAGTCACACTGTAAGGCCTTTCCTAGCTCCAGCCACACACATTCATCTAATCCCAGTGTGGTTCAGGACCAAGCTGAATTTCCCCTGCTATTCTGACAGTTTCTATATTAATTTCTTTTTCTCCTGTAACAATAAACACTAATAACCATAAGCATTCATCCAATGTATTCTGACAATCATTTCTGTTAGGATAATTTTAGCACACTATAAAATTATTTCAGCAAGATAAAGTTCTCTCAGAAATGGTGGAATTAGTTATTCTCTAAGAACAAGGTATGTGGAAGATTAATATGCATAAGGTTTTCCATACTATTATGAACCCTTGCCTAACACTTTTACACCTATTCTGCCTACTTTATACCTCTTGCCACTGTAACTAAATGAACTCCATGTTACTATTTAGTTATTATTTGTAGGAGAAGTGTGCTTTTAAATCAACAACACAAAATGTGAAGTCACTTCTTCACTATACAATCAGCAAATAAATATGACCTAAAAGTAATGTATTCTACAGCTTATATTTCTACTCCATAGTTTCGGGTGGGTTTTTAGTTTGTCCTGTTTCAAACGTTTTGAAAATGCCTTCAGCATATTCAATCACTAGTAAGGTCAGGGCTGCAGTGGTGCAAATTCAATATCAAATCCTTTGCTAAAAAATTGCAGAAAAATAATGCAGTATTATGATACAGAATTAAGGGAGAGCCATGCCCATTCAGACTCAGGGAAGAGTACAACTCAGTAATCAAGGGGAACAATGCAAAAGTTGGAAAGTTTTTCACAGAATAAAATACCAGTATTACTTTAAATAATACTTTTTTTAAAAAAAGCTGCAATTACTAAAGTGGTAGGAAAAATGATACCTGCTTAAAAATTTTCTCAATGCTCTCTGAAAAAAATACAAATAATTTTCTATTTAAATTTTCTTCATTTTAGCTTTACTTCTTGCAATATCTATCAATATAATTTAAGTATGGATTTAAGAGTAAGACCATATTTAGAATTTATAACAGTGTTACAATTTGGTTTTGGTGTTTTTTTTTTTTTAACAAAAAAGACTCAAATTCAGATTTCTGTTTGAAATTCTTCAAAGTGCTATGGGACTACTTCTGTCCAATTTTGCTTATAAATCCCTTGTATCTATTTAAGAGATGAACCAAATCAAATAAAAAGAGAGGAGAAATACAGACTGCCATAGAATAAAGAAGATGGGACATAACTAAAGAACAAGGAGAAAAAAAGCAAGGGATGAGTGCATATTTATGTCTTAAAATACATCAGTTTTAATTCTGACATTTTGGCTTTGGGTGCCTCATTTCTATAATGTATACAGGGTTTATGAACCTTATAATATATAAAGGTTTATAAACCTGTATGTTCAAAGCTATTAATAATTAAGAGAATATCAGAAGACCATCGAGAATTTTTCCCCCTGGAGTACCTAGTAGAGAAAGACTGTTAATTGTTCTAAAATTTTTGTGATGGTAACCCCCTCTTCTTTCACTCAGTAATCCCAGTCTTATGCTTGAATAGATGAAGGAGATAAAGGCTTATTGATTATTCAGTTAGTGATGTCTCTTGGATAAACAGAAGAAAGGTTTGCACAGAAAATATCTACAATGAACTCAAGATAATTAGGGGGAAAAAGCGACAAACAACTCTTCATTCATCGGCTAGAGAAGTTACTGCATTTCTAGCCCAGAAAAACCAATTATTCAGACCTTGCCTCCTCTGTTTCCTACATTGCTTCCTTCTTCTGATGAACAAGAGACCTTTCAACACAGATGTGGTAGTCTTGCTTTCTTTTCTGTTCTCTGCCCACAAGTAAATTTATTGCTCAAGCCAGGTTGACAGCCTCCGAAACTGAAAGGGCTCCATTTATCCAGAGAACAGACACTCCACTGGCCACACTGGCCTCTTCACGTTACCCCACCATTCTCCATTGACCCTGACCCAGAAGGAGTCAGTGTCAATAGGGGGCAGATAGATCAAGTGCCATTTCCAATCCAAGCCTCATGCAATCCCTGAATCTACCAAAAAGTCATCTGACAGTGTTGGTAACCATGGGCCCTAAGGACACCTTTTGTGGATTTGAACCATCAATTAAACACAGTACAGAGAAACTAATTGTCAAACTGTAACAAATATATGCTATTATTTACTTGGCTGAGTTCAAATCAGAGGCTTTTGGGATGACAGGTTCCATTTCTAATTAAACCTTTCCTTTGCAATCCAGTCCCAGAAGTGAGGGGGGAAAAATATCCAAAACCCTAACAAATGACGAAATCAGCATTTACTAATAGAGGGAAAGAAAAAAGCTAAGAACTGAAGGTCGTGAGCCCAGAACAAACACAAACACTCATTTTTGTAATTCTGAAAGCCTTACCACGAAGTGTAATAGGAAGAGAATCACCTTTCAGAGGCTTTCACCACACTCCCAAGCTAAGTTTTGTTGCTACGCATCTGTTGCTCACCGTTAGTTTGCCTTTTTAGATTTAATAGCATGCACTTTAAATGGAAACCAAAATGTTTATTGCAGAATTCAAGCTGAGGGGCTTCCCCTCCAAAAAATGACCTCAGTTAAAAAGAGAGATTAGACCAACTTTACCTAGAGTACCAATGAAAAAAGCTAAGGCAGAAAGGAGACCAGAGAAGTTGCTGCATACTGTTGGTCACTAAGGCAAACAGTTTTTAAAGAACTATCATACATTGCCACATAAATAAACTGTTTTGTGCCTCTTCTAAGCTTCAAAGACAAGCAGTGGGACAGGCTACCCATGGAGGTTGTGCTGACTCGATCTTTGGAGGTTTGTCAAAGCCCTGAGCGATCTGTCAGACCTCACAGTTGACACTGTTGTGAGCAGGAGGATGGACGAGAGAGCTTCTGAGATCCCTTTAAACCTCAATTATCCTATGATCTTCATCTTAAGGCAAATATCACACAAATGTGACTGAAAAACATTACAACACAGCGACGGATATGAACACAGAGCAGCCAAGGCACTATATACGAAATATCTGAATTATGAGGCTTCTTATTCTGAAGTTCTGCACAGAGTACTATAGATATTACTGCTGTGACAGTGGACAAATTAAAACCAAACTTGTTTATAATATTCTTCTTACCATATTCTCTAATCTCTAGTAAATATACTATTGCAGATCCATTAGTCTATAAAACCTTGAAGCTTTGGTGAAGATACAGAGCATAACACAGCAGAGTACACTGAAAGATGAGTAAGAGTTCAGAGTATGCTGAATGATAACTGGCCAGTCCTGGTGCATAGACTGGAATCTGAACTAGGCTTTCAGGCAGCAACAGATGTTACAAGATTTCAGACAGCTGGCCACAGCTTCCACTGCCATGCTTGCAGCAGCTACACACAGGCAGGCTGTGGAAATGAGATCTATGTGGTTTTGCAAGATCTCTGAATATCCGTGAGATCTCCCTGGTTCTGGGAAAAAGAAGGCACCTTCGTGTTCAGCTCCTTTTGGCATATGAAAAGGATACAGCAGTAACAATCCTGGAAAACAAGCCAATGTCCCTCACACTACATGTGGCTGCTGTCAACAAAACCAGCTAAGCTGAACCGGTAACACTCCTTTGGGGATTACTGCTTCTGTACCCATAGTTTGTGTTACTTTATATATTCTGTCCTTTATGTATTGATTTTTAGGGAACAAAATATATCTCAGTGGGTCACAAACTTGACTGAGTCCTGAGTGACCAGAAACAACAACCAAGTTTTATGTGCTCATCCTTTTTTTCTTTTTTTTTTTTTTTCCTGATGGAGCCGTACCTTCCTTGCATTTTGTTATTCAGGCACTCAGACCACCATCTTACATATTTTACCACTGGAGTTATTCACAAGATTGCCAGTCTTTTGGAATTAATTTCTTCTTCAATTGCAGATATGCACAGGGAGAACTTAGCCTTTATAGTGAAAACCCTAATGCCAAAATTTACTTTTTCAAATTAAAACTAGATCCAGTAGCCAAACTATTTAGATTGCATTTTGAACATACTTAAATGAAGTCTGTTGAGCAAGGATGCATGCAGTATTTATGACAATATATCGCTAATAGGATCTCCTCAAGAAATTCAAACCTCTTGTGAATTGGTCAGAAGGAAATTTCAGCTATGCCTTAAAACCTCTCCTTATGAAAGTAATATGCGAGATTTCTTTCTTCTCATTCTGTTTTCAGATATTTCAATGTAAATAAGTACTCAGAGAGAGAAGAACACATTCTTCAGTTAATTATTTATTACAGAAAGGACTTTATATATAAAGACTTCCATACTAAGGTGTGCTCCAGTAATTCTAATCATTGCTCTAACACTGACTCCTTGTCTTGTTAGAAAAAATTAATCCCATGTGCAAAAAGAAGATTAATGTTTTACTTTAGTGTTTGGTGGTGTTGCCATAAAATAAACCTTCCTTGTGTCTGTATGTTTCCTCTGACTCACAACCAATTAGTTCAATCTTCTCTATACTTACAAGGTTTCTCAATAACTCTACCTTTGGTATGTGTTCTAGTATTCTAAGATCCTCTCGAATGTCATTTCTGTTCTTCTCATCTACTGCAACTGTTCTACTCAAATACATAATGACCTTCCACCTGATCTGATCTTCTCCAGCCTTAGCTGACAGCCTTTGCTCACAGTTTGCCACCCTATTTCAGGCAACCACTGTTCCCTTTTGCCTTTCACAGATCTACTGTTTCTATCCATTCCCCTCTTTAATCAGAAACTCAGACTTCAGTTCTTTACCTTCAGCCGAGCCTGATGGATCTTGTGCCCTTACTGCCTTAACTGACCTCTCCACAAACTGCACCACATTTCTCCCTCTAGTTAAGCAGTTAGGAAGGTTTTTAAGACAATTCTTCATTCCCATTCTTCAACATCTCTGAAAGCTATCCTTTCTTCCTTACATCTATGGCTGAAAAGCTGTAAATGAAGTCTTAACTATTCCAGAATCTTCCTCTTGGTGCCTTCTGTCAAATTCTGTTTCTTGGAATAGTTGAAATCTCTTTTATAATTCCATGCATCTGAATTCTGAAAGAACACTTAACAAAGACAACATCTGTGTATTACAAAGCTGGGACTCTTGAAGGACTTCACTTGGCAGTCCTGCACAAAATGAGCACACTAAAATAGAAATTCCCAAAGGCAATATATCAAAAGTCATAAATGCCCAGAATCACTTGTGTGAGTTTCAGCGCCTATACTGATAATTTGTTGCCTTCTTCTTGGCAAAAATCTACCTATGCCAAGTATATTACGGAATCCTAAATTTACACCACATGCATTCTGGTTTTACTTAGAACTCAACAACGTAGTAGAAATGGAAGCAGACATTGGATTGTCACAACAGAGGCCAGCATTCGAGTGGAAGAACTCTTTCACAGGAAGTTGGTTAAAATAATTTTCCTCCCTGTAATTTCAGTTGAAAGTGTCAGCCCCTGTTGGCCCTGAAGACCTTACAGTACCTGTCTCCAAACTGCAAATGTGCCACAACACAGAATCATTACTTCTATGGTACTCTTGTCCCCACATTAAAAATATGTGCGCTAAAACTAACCATTGCACCTTTCTCAATTTGTATTTTGCTTCACAGTCACAGAGCACTAGAGGAAGCAGGAAACATTGTGCTAACATGACTATAGTATTGATGAATAAGAACTATAACCCCCAGGCTAAGCTGCCAAATAAGTAGTGAATTAATTTCTGTAAAGTACTCCAATATTACAAAGGTGTGTTGAAAGGTGTCTGCTCATGTTTCAAATTAAACGCACTGCTGGTCAGCATTAGCACCTCAGCTTTGAACAGCAGCCATTTGCCTATAACACTTCAGGGGCTGGGAAAAACGGATTTGCCGTTCACACTGGAATAATTAGAACATGTCAGGAAGAATTAATTTCCTCATTTTTCAAAAGGATACACAGAAATTACCATGTTATTATATGACAGGGTCCCTTGGAGAATTGTATTAAATTTAATTTCTAGCGCAGCCCACACAACAAATTAAAGTCATAAATAAGATGGAAAGAAGCGGGACGCAGAGCATATGTTTATGGCAATGAGTGAAGCCAAGGGACCAGAAACAACTATCTTCATTTCATTTTATTTAAATCAGCCAGACACTGTGTATCTGAATGACAGCACTTGTTAATGGTGCTGAGATTATAGGCTCCTTAATTTTAGGAAACAGAAGCAGTCACTCAGTATTTGAAATGGGCTTTTTTCTACAATACAGATATTAGCTTTAAGTTGCTCCCTTTCAAGGCAGCTTCTGACAGCCCTGCAGCTAAGTGCAACTTCATAACACAAGATGCACTTTTATTTGTAATCATTTTATTTGGTCTTAGTAATGGCCAGACAATATAAGAAAAGAAAAGAAAAAAGTAAAGCAATTGAGAGAACTAAGTCTTTGGATCAGCAGAACATCCTGAGAGTGAGAAAGATGATGGGAATAGCTATGGGATGGAAATCACCATGATTTTATTTGCTATTTAACTGCCAGTATCTGAAATGATTTTCTACTTTCACATAAACCCAAATGTTCTGAAGTACCAAAAAAAAAAAAAAAAAAAATCAGAGCAATATTACTGCTTGTTAATACTCCAAACACACAAACTCCAGAGCAAGACATACCTTTCCTAACATCCCCCAAACTCCCAAGCCTCTCCTTGGACCCAGCCCTATGAAGTACTTTTGTTCCTTTAGTAAAGAACTGGCACTCACAGAAGGATTTGTGAAAGGGGTCATTTTATACAACTCTGAAGTCAACCGAACTGCATTTTAATAACATTTATAAAAAATTAATAAAGGTTTATGAAATATTAAGAGTACTTTAACTTATTTTAATACCTCCTTCTATATTATTCTTTGTACATTTCAATTTTTAATTGTTGTGAAACTCGTGAACTAAGATGTTAAAATCAGACAGAATTACACTGAACATCACCTCCTGTCTCTGTGCATCTGTAGCAAGTAAGATGACTTCTTGTTCAAGCTTCTGTACATACAAAGGCATGACAAAGTCAGTGAAATACAGGATTTCATAACATTAAATTCTGGAATACAAGTTAGTGTAATTAGTGCTCATCTGTACTGCTAAACTGAAGCCTAACCCAATACTGTATGAAATAATCTTTAAACCTCAAAAGATTTTTCAAAAACACTCACAGTATTTCCCTTAACAGGAAACAAGTTACTCTGCAATTATCAGAAATTAAAGTTGCAATAACAGGCGATAAGGAAAGTTAACAGAGACATTAAAGATGACAAAAGCAATTAATATAAAAAGAGAGACTAAAGTTAATTTCTGGACAAGATCTTTTCTTGTTGATGCCTGTAAAATTTCTTTTTCATATAGACATTTGCTGCGATATGGGGGGGGGGGGGGGGGAACCCTAGAGAAATCCTTTGAATACTGGTGCGCTACAAACTCCCAATATCCAGCTCTCAACCATTTTATCATGCTTGTTAGCTCAACACAATCTTAAAAGAAAAGCCAGTTTGCACACTTTAAGAAATAGTTGTCATGGATCTGAACACTCCCCTGGGTGTAACAAACTTTAAATAATTTGTGAATCAATTAACAGGCAACTCTCTACATAACACAGATTTCACACTCCCAGGTCACTGCATTATCAGCTTGATACGAATCATAACATTTTGGAGAAAAGTTCATAATTGAAATCATTAATTAATTTAACAGGAGCTTTTAGTAATGCATAGCATTACACAGCTGTAAAAGAGCAGAGATAAATTAGATGTTTCTCTGACAATATTCTCTACTTGGTGGAAAACTTCAGCTTGTGAAGCATATTTCTTTCACAACCTTTTATAAGTATTTTAAATTCAAAATGCTCAATATTTTTAAATTCAAAATACTCAATATTATTAAATTCAAAATGCTCAATTATTATATACAATTTTAATGCAAGAAGAAAACCTCAGGTACTGAGAGGAAGAATCGAGTATGACTTTGCAACACCAGATATTATGTAGTAACCTACATTCTTTTTGACTTGGCAGAAAATAAAAATAATTATATTTAAAAGAGGATCAAATACATTTTACAAGGGGAAAAAAAACAAACAGGACCTCAAATGATGGACTCATATTATTGAATCTGCTTACTTCTAACTTAGTTAATATGGAGTATGTAAGAAAGCTGCAGCACTTACATGAGAAATGCACCGGCTTTATAGGAGGAGAAGCATTTCCAAAAAGGGGAAGTTTTCATTAGAATCGACTTGGTGACAGCAGAAGGACTACTACCTCTCCGTAGAATTCCTTTACAATTATGAAAGACTAATACAGAATCATGAGAAAGATTAAAATAATGGAAAACACATTCTGCAGTGAGGCAGTCAAGTGACTTACTCCATCAAATTTGATGAAGTTGGGGGGGGGGGGAAGTCTTTAGATCAGAAATCAGCAGTTTGCACATGGGAAAAAATATGATAACATAGTATTTTTCAACCACACAGACAACCATGGCTGTAAACTTAGATTAAACCAATTCAAACTAGAATTATGGCACATGGCTTAATAAGTGAGATAAATTAAACGCTAAAATTAACAAAAGACCCTGGTACATCTGCTGTCACTGTAAATTTTTCCAGTCAGGTTACATCCCACAAAGATATATCCCCCTAGTCTAGCCATAGCTAGGGGACTTTAGGGACAGTTCTATGCCTGCATTATGCAAGTCACACTAAATAATTACTACCAACCCTATAGTCTTAAAAGTTATCAGCCTATTAAAGCTGGAGTTTTTCAAACATGCATGTGGACTTTCACCACTGGACTTGCATGCAAGCACTCAGGGAGACACCACAATTAACCTCTGGCCCATATTCAGATACTCAAAGCTACTTTGATTAGTTTTTCCTGAAGGACAGATATCTAAACCTTTAAAAGCCCACAGTTTTTAATAACTAGAGAGACTGATTCTACACAGTAATCAGTCTAGATGATTTTTATCTATATTTATTATCAGTGCACAAGGATTAAAGATTTTCAGTCCTCTAATTTTTACCTATACTGTCCATTTAGAAAGTAAACTTGTTGGCAGACACCTTCAGTTCAAGGGAACTTGTTAGTGCAAGGCTTTCCATACAGTAACATAAATAAAATAGGAAGAGAAGGAATCCAAGAACGCCCATTTCTGTAATGTCTAGAACCTTTAGGGAAAGTGCTTCACAGTTCTTCATTCTTATACACTTATAACAGTAAAATGGACACTTCATGCACATTTACTGATATGGAAACTAAGATGTGTTAAACAACTCACTCAATGACAAATGAAAGGCAACACAAGGCTAATTTCAAAGTCCTGCTTCCAAGTCTTATGAATCAAGTTTAGCCCATGTTGCATTTCAATATTGTCATAGAGATATTTTCAAGCACTAGAAGCAAGATATCTGAATTTAATCAATATAGCAAGTAGCATTTTTTAAACAAAAGATAAGAAATATTCTTCGTAGTAGGTGAAACCAGTTTTCCAAAATATTGCTTCGCTTTCTGTAAGTTTGACAAATGGCACAAATTATGTTTCAGAATTTAGAACAATAAGTTTCTAATTCATGATTCTATTAAAAAAAACAAAGCCCGTCTTCTTCAATCATCATGCGGACTTCATTTATCCTAAACTCATTAAACTAAAACCAAGTATTTTCGTAAGAGTAAGGAGTAATTAGATAGAGTTTAAGCTCTCATCATTAAGAACTCCTTTTTAATTTTTCACATTTAGGATCTGAAATCAGAGGACCTACCATGTTTTAAAATCATGTGTATACATTTACACCTTTTGTTTTCATTGGTCACATTCTCAAATTATTCAGCAGACTACAGGGTGTTAATTACTTTAGAGCAATTACTCAGCAGTCCCAGTTATTTAACTTTCACAATCTTACTCCTTTTTATCAATAAATTACTTTCTAAACATACCACCTAACAGGCTCTGAAGGAGAATAGGGAGTAGAAAATATTATGTGAATCAGATACCCTTTTGGTGATTCATATGGAATGGTAATGTTGTGAATCCATTCCTAAATACTCATCAAATCATCTCTCAGGACCCTATTAAAAACATTAAGTATATATTTGAACATAAGTTATTCTATTTTGAACATATTTGAACATGAGTAACTCTATTTTGATCTGACTCAAATCCATTGCTATGCAGCCTTATGATATATTTTCAAATCCAAGAAAAAGTGAGCTGTCCTTATATTCACTTATACTTTGCAAAAACCTAGATTGCTCTTTCCTGACAACAGTGAGCACTGCTGCTTGCCTAATCATCTCTGGAGAGAATTAAGGAACTTGAAACCTAAAGATAAGCAGACATTGATGGGGATCTTAACCATCTTGGAAACTAATGTGCTAAGAATTCCTGCCAACTCAGACAAGTCTCTGAAAATCTAAAGTACAAGCACAACCTCAAACTACAGCCTTCAGAGACAAAAGAGCAGGTATATAAGCGTATTTGAACTCTAATGTTGGCTCCCTCCTTAGCTGGAGGTCCACAGCAGAGAAGGAAAAACAACTTGAAGAAATGGTTCACTATGCTGAACAATTAATTAACTGATTGGCTGTGTAAGTGTCCAGATGTTCCAGCTCCTGTAAGTACAAGCAGGGCTCCAAATTAAATAGCTGAACTGCCAGAGATATTCGGAAGACCTAGTACTGTCAAAGCTGAAGAGGAATCTCTGACACATAGCCCTCCCTCCTCTCTCTTTGCTGGTTGGAACCCTTACCACAGATTGTGTCTTGGACATCTTCCCTCTCTTGACAGACAAGAAATTCAGTCGAATTGCAACAGCCTTAAGGGCTTGGGAAGTGACACTTCCCATCCCAGTATGGATCACAAATGTTTGCCAACATTTTCTTGAGAAACCAATAGCAATTTTGCAAATGCATTTAATATAGATTTTATTCAGCCAGCACATTATCCTCAAATAATCTACCATTAGAACAACTGACATGTCTTTCATATACAGTCTCCTACAGGTTTGGGAGTTGTCAAAAACCTTCAAAGATTACTATTTCTTACTCACCACATTCAGCTCTAAATCAGATGTAGTAATACCAGTTTTTATAGTCTGAGGCACTTTTGTTGATGGGGTAAAAGGAAATTCTTACAGTGTAAGAACTTTGGCCTTTTGCCTCTGTGAACTGAAATGTAGTAAAAAATTCTTCAACAAAGATCTACAGAACTTCTCAGTTATGAGCTCTGTTTTTAGTTATTATAAACAATATCTACAAATATGCTATTAAGGCCTTTACCTGTTTTTTTATGACTACTGTGTTTCACTACTCTCTAACCATAAAACTCTCAGGCTTTGAATAGGAAGAACAATCACATTTGTGCTCACATGAGACCCAGTTTTCATTTGTGGATCTCAAAGACTTTTGTAGACAAATCAGCACTGCCTTTATGTTACAATGAGCAAAAAAAAAAGATAAAAGCTCAGAGGGCTGATCTGACCTATTCAAGTACATGCAAGGATACAAGAGAAAACAAGAGCATCAAGGCATCTAATTGGACATCTAAATTAGGAGCATAAATCCTGCTACGAACAGTGGAAATAGTGGAAAGTAATTCTTCACTTGCACATCTGGAATTGCCTGCTGGGGGTGTTCCAGTGTCTGTACAGCAATTCCAGTTCAGACACTTTACAGTCCTAAAGTGACACCAGGTCTTCCTTGCTCCTATGACAGTCTTTGACTCTTGAGGATCAAAGTGGTACTTCATGATAGCTTAGAAAAATGGGTTGAGGGGAGGAACAGGGGGAGCTTTTTGGTTATTTGTTGTTGTTAGTTTGATTCGATTTTAAGTAGACCACACCAATTTTGTGAGTTTTATTATTTTAGAGCAGCATTTAGTATCTTTCTTACATCAGGGGCCAACTTTAGAATATATTTTATAACTAAAAATCAAGCAATACCTAAAAAATTTAAATCCAGAACTTATGGCTGGGGTTAATCTCACCTAGTTAAACAAAGTTCCTCCCACAAGTTCTCACGTCTTCCTTCTTTTCTCCATTTTTCTTTTATCTTGTGCAGTTTTACATTTCTTTTAATATCTGCAGCACTAATGAACTTTCATAACCTTATTTTTAAATAGACTTTGCTTTCTATTAGCAGTATATAAATTAATATATAGTCCAGTCTATCAACCACTCTCAGCCTTTCGGGTCCAAAATTTTCTCTGTGGAAAAGATTTAGACCAAGCAGGCTCCCCTACTTACAAAATGAGGATGATATGAAGGACATGATATAACTCAGAATGTAATTTCCACTTCAAATAAGACACATTATCATTTGGCACATTTCATTAAGGCACAGCAAAAAAATCTCTGTCATAGAAAACAGGCTCTCAGTTACCTCAGAACTCAGAAATAAAGGAATAAAAATGACAATGGATACATTTGCTTAATTAAAAGTCATGATTTTTTTTAAAGGTAATGCCTTTCCTTACTTCTTAAAAAGTGCCCTTTTGATACCCTGGAGATGAAAGGACAATTTTAACAGACAGCTCAGAAAAAAAATATCTACTGCTATATGGCTATTTTATTCACAGAATGTAATGGCCAGTTGTCCAAGCAGTAAGAATATCAGCAACAGAGAATGTATCAGTAAACCAAAGACCATAATTTGCATTCCTTTTCAATTCTTAAGAAAAATAACCAGGGGAAACTCTCAAGGCATTCATCTGCTTGGTGAACAACAGCAGTGTATGAACCCTGCTGACCAGTCTTTGAGCAGCAAATTCCTTGTTTAGCTTGGGTTCTGCCACAGGTATCTGCATGGCACGCAAAACAAACCCTACACATCACATACACTTACCAATATGTTTCAGACCTTCCAAAGTCTGCCTTGTATTTGATAGGTCATACGGATTATAAAAGTTTGTTAATAACTACAGCACAATTAAATAATTAACAGATAATTCAGTGGTATGAGGTATTAGGGTCCCACTGCTCAACAGGCTGCTTGTAAAGCTCTAAAAATACCATCCACCTTTTCTTTTCAAACTGAGTTTTAAGTGAAAAAATAGGGTCTGAAGTACAAAGATTTCTTTTACTTCAGAGAATAGTCTGCTTTCAAAAGATCAATTGTATTAAAAAGTTTACTATTGTTACAAAATTGACATTAAATGTGTCATACAAGTCCAGGCTATTTTTTCCAACTGTGAGTTTCCACCCTCCTCTTTTTATTACTCCTTATTTTATTTTGGGGTTTGTGAGGGTTTTTTACTATTTCATTCCTATATTTTATAGGCACATCTAAAATTATAGGTGAAATTATCTATAATACAAAGAATTCTATTAATCTTTTAGTTTTCATGGGATCAAAAAATTCTTTGGTACAATGGTAGGTTTTTACTTATCAAGTTTTTTCAAAACACAGACCTGACTGTGAATCAAGCAATGGGTCTTGCATTACTTTAGGTATGGGGGAGCACATATATCAACTTTATAGTGCTGCTACTCCAAAATGCTGGTCCAAAATTCACAGAAATATTTTCCTGGACTTTTCAAAGACTTTTTTTTCCAAAGCAGCCACATCACTGGTGACTAATGATGCCCTCAACAGTAAATAGCTAGTATTTTAAGATTTTACTACTCTCAATGATTTCCATTCATCAGATATAGTCTCTGAAACAAACTTCAGACCTCATCACATGTTTGTTAGAAGGACATCGCCCATTTCAGAACTCCCAGAGCATTAAGTAAATGTCTCTGGAGGTACCTTTACACCTGATAACAAAAAAGAATCTCTCTCTTTTTTTAACTTTCTTTGTGTAAATTTTGTGCTTTTCAATCACCTAAATGTAGTAAAGCCTGATTTGATAGTGCTAGAAATTCTCCTGTTTAATATCTAGGAAATTGCAGGAAGTTTATAATTTCCTTTGATAATCTGCTGTATTTCCCTTCTCGGGACATCATGCAGAATGTGATGTTCACAAGCTGCATTTGATGATGCCAGAATTACGCATACACTCAACTAACTTTATACCAAAATAACACCTATTGGCCAAATTCAATGCCTCAAGTATCTCAGGACTCTCCTTGTACCTTAACACCATTACTCATTTATGTAGATCCTTTGCAGCATGAGCATCTTCAACAACTGTGAATTAATGGATATATGTACACTAAATAAGAGACCAGACAAGCACTACTATTGCTGCTCTTACATTTTGGTCCAAGTGACCAATTTCAAGCATTAAAAATCTCGTAAGTTCAAGTAATAGTGAACTTAAGATCTGTTTTTCATGTAACAGGTAGAAGTTTCACATCCCACATGGAATGAAACTGAAGCACAGTTTGGGGCATTTTCTTTAGAAACAGGAAAATATCATTAATTCAAATTAGTATTTTTACACAAGCAGAAGAGTCTCAAACACACCTAACCTTCTCAGCCCTCAGCTAAGTTATTTAGCTTTTGAAATTTTATTTAAAAACTGCAATTTGTACTTGGCTATCAGATCCTTTGCTTTCTAACAATGATGAAACCTAACCACTCAGAGCTTAAAAAAATGTGAGTACATTTCTGGAAACCATAAATTAGCAGTTCCTTCCAGTTGCACATTTTCAAAATTAAATATTTCACACTAATATTTACCAGAACAAATAAAAGTTTTGAGAGGATTTTTATTGTGTTTCCTCCCTTTTAGCAAAGTGTTCAGCTAATAAATATACTTGTTTTTCAAGCTATTACTAGCTTTTCAGTACCTTGTCCATTGTAGATGTGCCCTTGTATCACACCATTCCACAGATTCAGTCTAATTTCTATAGCATCTACTGATTATCTCTCCATTTCTGGGGAAAATGTAGTTATTTTATTTATTTATTTAATTTGCTGACATGTGGGGCTTGTAGACATGATTATTCCACATAGCTACTTGAATTTGCACTATGAGATAAAAAGATATGAAGTAACTATGGCTGAGCAATTTTATCTTTTTCTTTGAGAACTTTGTTCTCTGCCTTGGAATATTTAAGTACAACGAATCAGGTGCTCTAAGACAAGCACCCGTGCTAGAGAACTCTCCGCTGTTACAGTGTCTCACTGTTTCTCGTTTAGCTTTATGGCAGAACACATGATGCCACCTCTTAGAGACCTCTTACAAATGTAGGAATTTTGGCGTTTGAGGTGGGCTCTTTTCTGAAGAACTATGACTGAGTAATGCGAGCATGAGAGTCTCATCTTCTGAACGTTTTTGCAAACATCTAACAGTCAAAGCAACAGAAACATTTGGAAATGCAAACTTTAAAGGCACAAATTTAACGAGACAAAAATGATGATTCCTTTGCTTTGTTTTACTTCTTTGAGGGAGGACTGATCATTCAAGTTTCTAGCACTTCCCATAGGCAACCCCGGAACTTAATGCATGCGAGTTTTTCTTGTCAAAGACTGGACTCTCACATGCAAAACAAACACATAGGCTTTTGCAAATTTAAAAGCTCAATCTTTATGAAAAATCCCCATTTAAAACATTCCATATGAGTCCATAAAGTCAATAAATACTTCTGGCTTGCAGCAGATGAGAGTTACACCCAAACAATTAGAAAAGGCCAAACTATATTATGCAAATTGGATGTATTTAGCATGAACTCTCTGCAATTTTGATATAAACAAGTGACTAGAAGATTCCCTTCAAAGGCCAATGTGATTAACAGAAAAACTTCACAAATTCACTTACTGCTAATGAAGTAGATGTATTTTTTGCTTAGAGCTATCAAAAGTAGTATGTTAGATATCTATTAAAGCAAAGATTTTCATGATGCCTTTTGTTGTAGTATCTCTTACAACACCCTCATATTTTAGCTCTGGTTTTCTATGGTAAAAGAAAATTTAATTAAAAAAAAAAATTAGTCATCTTGGGTTAACCACAGGAAAAGAATTAACTACTTGAACACAGGTAACAATGGTACAATGGTTCAAACAGCAACAGGCTAAAAGATTTCTGAAAATCCTCCATCCAGACACACTGAAATATTTACAGTTAAGCATTGATAACACTCTCTAACTTAGTGGCAATTAGAGAAAAACTGAACTTGTTATTTTTCAGTTTACTGAATTGAGCCTTTTTTTTTTTTCTTGAAACGACCACAGATGTTTCAAAAGACATTTTGCAGACAAAAACGAGCCAAGTAACACATGTGAAGGATTCATTATGCTCTTTGGAGTAAGTTGGAATAAACGTTTACATGGATGAAGGCCTAGAAGGAGCTCATATTTCCTTGTATCTGTGTGCTTTAGTCAGACCCTAAATGTGATCTGTACATAGTTTTTTGTGGTCTCATAAAATGCTGTTTTAACTGTCCAGCCTGGTGATAGGTACTATATGATGCTGCAAAAGGTTTACTGTTCTCAAACTCTTACCACTCTAGAAACAAACAATCAATTCAATCTGCAAAAGGCAGCTGAATAAAAGAAAAAACAAATTGTAGTAGAAAGGAACATGTAGACAGCAGGGGGAAAGGATCAACTGCCACAATCTATTGCTACAGTATAAATTGTGCAGCAACTTTAACATGGCAGGGTACTTACAGCAATATTATTCTTATTAGAGCAGTGCAGTGTCAGAAAAAACAACAGTTCATTCACAGAGATGAAGTATAGTAGAAGAAAATGTAGGTAAGTGATTTATACTTCATGAAAAAAATGGTATATCCTCCCCTTTCCTGTTTAAATCCATATTGGAAAATATGGGACAACTACTGAATGTAGTCCACTGTTTAAACACAAGATTAACTGAGATGCTCCATGGCAAGCAAATAAATTTGTTTCCAGTGAAATAATTATTCTTATGGAATGTCATCCTCTCTCACAGCATAGAGAAACAGGTTATGACATTCAATAAAATGGGATCTTTATTCCCATTTTCTTGACATGAAGAGATATATAACTTACTCATCTCCTTTGAAATACATGCTCATGCTCTGAGGTCATGTCTATTTTTTCATTTTTTCAGAATGCCATCACCGACTACATAATAGTTAAGTGACTAGGAAAAGTGGGAATATTATCTTCCATTCAATGTAATCCTGCATAAGTATATGAAAGAGCAGCTATTCACGTAATGTGCCCAGCAATATTGCAGTCTTTGTTTCTGTATTTTCAAAAGCTAATCCTACCTGCATTTGAGGTACTTAGACATATCTATAGCAAGTTACCATGTGACAAGTGTTCCAAATATGACAAGAGCTATTATCTGTAAAGAAAAAACAGAATCTATAACTCTTTGTACCATCTAATATTCCTTAGCATTTCAAGTAATTAGCAGCTTATTCCAAAAACATTTGAATAGTTAACAGATTTGATACCTATGGTTAATCCTCATTAAAATTACGATTACATGATATAATTACATGTAAATAAGAAAAATGAACTCAATATAACTCTTACCCTTTCAATGTTGGGCACTATGTTGGGAATCATACAATATGTACAACTAGATTTATACTGCCAAGCTAAAAATATTGGTGAAGATCTAAAAATGACGAACAGTGCCTTTTAAATTAATGTCTTATTAGTTGAGTGAAGTACACTGACAAAGAATAATTTATGCTTATTCAAACTGCTCTCGACATCTTCAGGTGTTTCCAAATGAGCTCACAGAAGAGTGATTAAATGCATCTGATAACAAGCCACACATTGCTGAAATTACTTACCGCCTCATTTTATGATTAATTAAACATGTAGATTAAAGTTGCAAAAGAATTTAGATTAATGAGCAAGTTAAGTCTTGCTGATATAAGTGAATTGGGAATTGGATGCTCTGTGGAACTTTATAAACATGCATTTTATAATGAGTAAGACAAGGCTACATGTTGAATCCTGGCCACAAGGGCCTTTGACGATGCAGTCTTTTTTAACATGGTTTGACAGCTTTCAAATAACATTCTACTACAGACTTTAAACTTTGTGCATTGCTGTAAAACATGAGACTACATAACTCATGTATTAGGAGTACGATTATTTCAAAGCTCTCCAAGGTAATGACCCCCTGTAGCAGCAGCTGTTCAGAAAAATTACAAGCTCGATTGTTATTTTAATCAGAGAGAATTTAGTAGTTAAAAGCAGTTATGCAACTAGTAAAATTATACGACACTCCATCAGTAGCCTTATAGCATCCTTCATAGTCCTGTTCCTCCCAATTCCCCCACCCAAAAACCTTGGTCATCTTAGTAAAACAGGGTGATCAGTAATTCATGAAAAATTCAAAGCCATTTATTACATCTGGTTTCTGTGCAAGGCAAGGTAATTTTTAAATTTATGATTATTCTTATCACTTCCAAAAGTGTGTCAAAATACCTACTAGGTTTGCCATTTTTCCTCTTAGGATCATCTATACCTAATCCACCTAACTTAGTCTGCATTGGAAAGCCAAGTTGGAGTTTATGACTTCGCAGGGCAAAAGCAAATCAAATCGCTCATCCAGACGTGCTATGCTTTGTACAGGATGCTGGAACTGAAACTACTGAGCTACCTGTATGCTTATATCATTTGTAAAACTTTCACAACCTACTGCATAAAGGGACTCCTGCAGACCCACCTGAGATGGCTGGCTACTTTTAAACCATTCAGTTCTTATTTTTGAAATCTAGATAAGAATCAATTTCCTTGCTCTAGTTGTGTCCTTTCAATTTACACTATGCTTCAAAATATCAAAAATCTATCCAGCAAATACCAAGGAAAACAGAATGAAAAGGTCCACGCAACACAAGCTACTCATCATAGATATTAACCTCAGGTCACTAACATTCTCATCTTTTCTGAGCAGTGTATCAACAGAAGTACAATGCCTTAATTTAGAGTTCCTCAGGAGAGCACATGCTTTGAATATTTTGACTTCTTACTCATTCAGTATAACAGTTTAGCATAAGTTAATTATCAAACTTCAGTTGGACTGATGCACATAAGCATATCATTTAGAAGACCAAGACTGCCAATTCCTACTTATTCTGTGCACAGTGATGTCCAAGATAGCATATCCTCATTTGATTTATTAAAGGTGGAATTGAATATGTCATTTAGGGTCAGGCCTGTCTTCCATCCACAGAATCAGTTTTCATGTTCTGTTTTCTAATTGAGTTTAAGCTTTTCATATAAAACTACTTAGGTAATATATTTGAGAGCATTTTATTTAAAAAGAAAAAATGCTTGTGTATGCAATGTGACAATCAATACTTAGAACAGTTCCTCTTCTTTGCTTACCAACTCTACCTATGCATTTCAGTGCTGTCTGCCAGGCTCTCTGGCCTTCCTTCAGAAACACTGCTTATTTCATTAGCTCTGGCTTTGTGATGTAGCAGATTGCACATGCATAAAGGCATAAAATTACTAAAATGTAGTAAACTTTATTTGTAAGTAACTGAAACATGAAGAAGGAAAACATGAGTGGATTTGTATGTTTTACATACAACTTGCAAAACACTAGGACATTTGCCCTCCCCTGTTCTAGTCTGGGTCAATTACTTATCACTGAACAGACTCCTGATATAAAAATCTCAGTATACTGCAGAACAAACTAGGAGCAACAAGGTACGAACTGAAACAAGTTTTCTTCCTGATATCCTGGAAATAGTCACAATAAAAAGTTTCATTTTCTTCAAGAAGTCAAGGAATAAATTCAGTCAAATAAAATGGCATTGCTTGACTCAATAAATGCAAGTCAACGGCAAATCCATGATAGTGGCACAATGTGGGTTGTATTTTTCTATCTTTGATATTCCATGAAAAAAAATCTCACAGTAGGTCAATATTTGACCACAGATGGCAAACACATATCTGATGTTCTTACTTATTGGAATATTTTCTAAACACAATGAATTTCATTATCCAGTTCACTTTTTCAATGTATTTTTTGTGCTTCTCTGTCATATGCATTTAATGTATTCTATTGAACGAAACGTAGTGTTTAGATGCACTAGTACAGAGTAACACATAAAACTGTCAGAAACTAATATCCCAAAGGCTTTCAGAGCACATCACAGGACAGGACAAACAAACAAGTGGCAACTTGCCACTCAGATCAGAGTTCAAAGGAACAAGCTCTCTAAAAGGTAATTCTTCAGCTTTCAAAAACGAAAGAATATATGAGTTTTCCCTAACTTTATTATCCTCCAGAACATTTCTGTTCCCTTCCCAGAAGGGAAGGACTTATTACCAAGGGCTGCATTTCCTGGATCCAGCTATTTGCTCAGAGGGTGAGGCAGCTCCACCCCTCTCCCTGTCACCGTAGCACACTGAAGCTGCACTCGAAACTGTTAAAAGGAGGAAATGGAATCGTCGCACAAACGGATTTCTAAAGAGCCATCTGATCGTCACTGAAGCACTAGGCTTCAGAAGACTACACACAAAGTACAGTTAGCTGATTAAACACTTAATAAGGCAGCTAGCAAAGCTCTGTTCATCCTGTTTTCAACAGAAACCATGAAGTATTCTAAAAGACCCTAAAGAAAAATTTCAAATGTATCAACAAGCAAAAATTCTTACTCAAGTTTTAAAACAAGTGACTCGGACACTCAGAAGCATCACTATTATAAACTTGCAGAGGGATTTAGATTTCTGAATTGAACTGAGTGGAACTTTCCAGGTACTCCACCATTCCATAAACACTTATTACAGCTACCATGCCATCTTCAAACTTTTACCAAACCTACTCTGACAGAACTCTGCTGAGATTTCTGGCAGAAATTGCTGGTCACAGAGAGTCCTGGCAGGGTCTATTGAGTTTGTCTGAGGCAGGCATCTGAACCCTAGATATGCACAGTGAAACCAGTATTTTGAAATCGATACTGTGGTTATTAAGTCTTCAGATACTTTAGAAATGCTCTGGAATAATATACTTCTGCGGTCAGAAGCTGAGACCACTTTTAATTATGCAGCTACTTTTAAGAAGGTTACTAAGACACGAAAATTGGAGCATGCAGATGAAACATAAAGATATACAAGAACTCTAATAAATACTTTTCCCTGGATGTTTGCCAGTGGAAAATGTTGCTTACTTGTCCATTTCTTCAACAACATGTCCAGCAAATCCCATCTACTGTAGAATATGTTTTCACAGACAGAAAAGGAGATCACTTCAAAGCTATCAGTCAATCCTGACTACAGAGAAGAATCCTCCTACTCAGCTGTTCTCCAGAATCAGATATTTCCAAGATGTAAATATGAACAAAACATTAACTAGAGAATTAATGAAAATAACTCTGATTTATAGTCCGTATCTGATTTACACACATACCTCCTATTGTAAGAAAACAAGCATTGAGAATTATTACCCTTTCCCTTTTTTTTCTACCTCAGTAATGGCACAGAATCATTGCTAAAGGCTGTACCAGAGAAAATTCTGGCCTCCTGGCTTTTGTATGTCCAATACCACTTGACAGAACAGATATGACACAGTTTTAAATTAATTGCCTCAAAAGCAGACACCTTCACACTGTAATATACAACAAGAGAAGAAACCTTAGCTGGAAGGAATTAAGGAGTGGCCTTTTTAAGTTGTCATCATACTAATGCATGGAACAGGTATAAAATTGTCCTGCTGGCAGAGCTGGTTTGCATTCAGGACCAATGGAAGCAATGTCAACACAGGAATAAGTCCAGTACGTACCATTAAAAAATGGACAGCAATATGTGCATGTGCCAGTAGCACATGGAGACAAATAGTTCAAAAAATGATCAGACGATATTTGACATTACTAGCACATGACAACAGACTGCATTATATTTAAAGGTAAGAACCAAGATGACATGTCTACACTTTCAGAGCTACTTTCTCACTTAGCTTCTAATATCCATCTGAAATGAACCTTAAGCATCTCCCTGTGCAAGTATAAAAACAGGGAAAAAGAAGGAGGATCTGCATATTCTACCCCATGACACCACTGACATTTTACCAAATTTGTGAAACGAATTAATGGAAAGGGTGACTTCAAAAAGTCACTTTGACATAGTTCAGAGGTATAAAACTAAATTCAGATTAGGCAAATTAAACTAATTTTGTTGAACTTGTACTGGGCATACCAAACCGCCCCACAGCAGTGGCTAATTTACTTATTTGTCAAATACAGATCAATTCTGGTGAGAAAGAAAAACAAAACAAAAAAGAAAAAAAAAAGGTAGGG
>JAWWEU010000158.1:13451686-13499819 GCA_035583155.1 Acropternis orthonyx
ATCAAAACAAGATGCAGGAGAGGATTCTCAAAACCCTACATGTGTGTTTCCATTCCTGAATGGGAACTGTGAGTTAAGCTATCATTTCCCTTCTTTTAAAGTTAGCATCATACCAAAATAATAAAAATTAGTGGAAGCTACTCAGATATCATGGTGATGATGGCAACAGCAAGTACCCAAAGATAATTAACAACAAGGTTAAATAGCTTATTAACAGTGATGCTGGTGCTTTCCAGAGTGTCTTCTCACACAAAAGAAATTACAAGGTGGGGGTGTGAGGGATAAAAAACAGATTCCATGGGAAAAAGAGAATTCATTGTTTCATTTTCCTCCACAAATCAACATTTTTAAATCACACTCAGGTATAGCGCTCCATTTCTTGTCTTGCAAACTAGTATTAATATTTATCTGAAATCTATCAGGCAAATGTGAGATATATTCAACAGAGAGCAGCAGAGAAAGATGTTCTGGAGGGTCATCCCTAGTTGCATGTTACTCGGTTTTAGCCTAAGCCAGTTGGTCTCCATTCTTCTCTCTACTGGGTATTCAGAGACCCAGAATTGGGTTTTATCATTCCAGAAAGCCACACATCATCTATGTATGGCAGAAATTTAACGTTAATGGATCCCACAGCAATTCCATCAAGATACTAAATAGAAGCAAGAAAAAGCATAGGGTTGTCAAGCACTACCCATATGAGTGCTCTGGGAGCAAAGAATAGTCATCCACCATGTGTCACAGGCTTTTGAACATATTTCCATTTTTCCCTGGGATTAGCTGAGGAATGGAAAGGAGAGTTTGGCAACCAAACGTATGTCTCTGCTTAGAGAGAACTAAGCAGAATGAGGATGGATTACTTCCCCTTATTTTATGGGCAGGAAGAGTCATCCATCAGAATGACAAATGCTGTACCTTTATAGGCTCACGGCCCATCTCTGAAGGTCTCAGGATTTGAGCAATTCAGCGGTACCATTGTGAATTCATTGCTACTTTTCTGTTAATTTGCTTAAAAAAAAAAAAAACACACCAAAAAAACCCCCAACAATTTAACAGTAGAAAATAACTGCAGAGGACACCAAGTGCTTTTAATAATAACCAATATTATGCAGAGACCTTAGAGCAATATTCTAGTATCTAACTGGAGTGGCTACAAGAAAGCCAACAAGGGCCTTTTTACAGGGGCATGTAGTGATGGGACAAAGGAGAATGACTTCAAATTGAAGGAGGAGAGATGTAGATTAGATGTTAGGAAGAAATTCCACTATGAGGAGAGTGAGACACTATAACAGGTTGCCCAGAGAAGCTGTGGATGCCCACCCCTGGAAGTGTTCAAATTGGATGGGGTTCTGAGTAACCTGGTCTAGTGAAAGCCATCCCTGCCCATGGCAGGGGGTAGGAACAAGGTGATCTTTAACGTCCCTTTCAATTCAAACCATTCTATTATTTCAATACCTCAAAGTATATGTAGGTTGACTCAAACTCTGAGACAAAAACACAGATTTTTTTACAGGTTTTTTTTTTTTGTTTTTTTTTTTTTTTTGTTTGTTTTTTTTGGTGGGTTTTTTTACAGGAATGGCAAGGAAGGCCCTGAACGCCAGTCTGTGTTTGTAGGACTACCTATGTGAATGGATGAGACAATTGAGAAGAATGGATTGTGTCATGGGGCTCATGGAACAATGAAGGATCAGAACTAAAGAGAAAGCAGAAGTAAAAAAGAATTCTTATGTTTGCATCTAGAGCTATGAACAGTTCAAGGGCATTGCTAGGTACAAGAGATGTTAAAAACCTGATGTGGAAATATCAGGAAAGAATTTCAGTGATGTTGGACCATGAATTTTTTCCAGCCAGGGCAGAAGGGCAGGAAGGGAAAGCGGGTATTTAAATTTATAAAGACATTGAACCTTGTGATCTTTATTGCCATATTAAACCGAAACTGTACTAACTTCTCTGAGAAACCCTTTGTGTTTGGAACTCTGCAGATTAATAGGATGCCCAAACTAATCTGGGAGTCTAGAAACAGGACTAAGTGGATATTCTCAAAAGACTGTATTTCAATAGACCTCTCATGCACTGGAGCTTGGATAGGAATATAATGACTACTCCACTTCATCATCTAATATCTGTTAAAGACATTTAAATACTTCCTTAGTAATATTACTTCCTCCGGTTACAACAACTGCAGACTGAGATGTCCTGGGAAAATATTCTCTTATCTATAGAGCCTCTGTTTTTCTGTTACTATGAAACTTCTGTCCTTCATTAACATTCAAATCACCTTCTTTCTCTGCAGCTGGTGGAGAGGCACTTCACTTTTTTGTCCTAGCAGTGATATAGCACAACCTTTAACCAAGAACAGGATGTGTCTGGGATCACCTTTAGAGTTTAAAGTTTGTAAACTCTTTGGCTTCTTAGAATCTTGACAGCAAAACAGAAAAACTGTCCAGTAAATATCTGCAATTAGAAATCATCCTTTGTATTTTCTCTTTGTTTTTAGAACTGTTGTTTCCAATGTACTGGCCTTAAACACTCCATAAGAGGCTATTCCACAAGACTGTTTTGGTTAGAGAAGTATTTTCCTTCTTTAAAAAAAACAGCAAAAGTGTCTCAAAAAATATGCTATTTTCCCTAATAGCAGATAACTTCCCCCTTTCACTCACAAAAATACCAAAAATTTTAATTCTATATCTTTGTAGAAAGAAACAACACTTTAGGGTAGCAGAATTCAAGACTTCTTTCAGCATTGTCTAGTAGGTTTAGAAAGCTGTTTTGCAAACAGACTTTCGCAACACCACCAGAGAGATCCTTACACTGGTCAAATTTGGCAGAGAAATTAGAGAGCAAGCTTGACTCAGCTAAGTAATGTAGTTTTCCATGTAAAGAGCTAAAGGCTAAAACTGTTCCTTTTATTAATATCACTTATACCCTCCCTGGACAGAATTATATCTTTATGACATATTTCAGTGACTTTTCATATACATTACTGGGAGGGTAAAAATACCTGTTTCAGTGGCTCTACCCAACTGTTTAGGAATTCCAGACCTGAAGCTTAAGTACCAGTTCCTAAAATGTTTCAACATTACCAACAATGAATATTTAAACTATAAATAAAAATTTAAATATATTTACTATAAATACCATTTTCCACAAGATAAAGTTTTAGTTTGCAGCTGGGCAAAACACAGAGTATTTCTAGATTTTAGAACTTAAATTATACTACTTACATCTATGTTAGTCACCATTCTACTTTAATTTAACAAATTAACTTTCATTTGGCAATTTTAGTTTTTAACTGCAAAAATAATCCTTCCCATTCTGTTCAGTAATACTGCATTTGTCACTGTGGTCATTAATGGTAACATTGTGATTATATTAACAATGAAAGGTCAATCACTTTTTAGATCCCTGATGTTTTTCAGTTTGTAAAATTAGTGCCACTAATTAACAGCAGAAGGAACTTCTTTCATTGTTAATTTTATAGTTCTTACTTTGGAATAAAACAAAAATTAAGAAAAAAATTAACAACTATTTTTTCATAACTATATAGATGCAAAATTCTCAAAAATTGTCATTGACCAAGCGGTTATTTCTACAGCTGAACCTTAATCTGAAAATAAGCCTTTGGTGAAAAATTATTAAAAAAAATGCAAAAAGTAAGAAACGTGTATAACTTCTGTATAAATCAGAATATGCAGCAACTTGTACCCTTTAAAAGCACTAAGACATTTCCAATTGGTTGTGGGTAGCTTTGTAGTTATTAATATCCCAATAGTTTAAAATTGCACCTACTGAACTGTACTACAGGTAGCAGCAGTAGTTACTACTACTATCACTACTGTATTTGTAATTGTAATAATTGAAATCAGTGTTACAACCCTTTGTGGCTAATCCCTTTTTTGGGCACCACACTTTGCCATCCATCTTAAAATTACAGTATAATCAAAGATTAAGAAAGGAAACAAAGTGAGCTGCTCAGAGCCATAAAACCAGGAACATTAACCACTGGACTTATTACAGGTCAACCTGACTGGATGCAAACACTGAATGACCTTGAAGGTTTGCATTTTCTTAGCTCATGAATGCTTATGAAAGCAGATATCCTCTCTCTACACCCAAACTGGAAGGAACCTGAATGGTCACCAAGAAGAAAATTTAGGAAAAATACATCAATGTGGTACTTACCTGAGGCTGGAGATCGGCACTAACTCCCAAGGAGAAAGAAACAAGTGCATGGAAGCTGATCCCTCCCATCTTTACCAGATTAGACCACAAAATGAGTCTCCAGGAATTAGCCTCCATACCAGTTGCAGGTGCAGCTCCCCTGAATGCTAATGTCAATCACATGTGCTTACAAAGCAAAGGAAATTTCCCTAAATTTCACTGGGCTTGACAGAACAGTATTTCAAAAAGCAGCTGTTGTTGGTAGCATTGAAGTTTATTGGCAATCCTTATAAAACTACCCCCAAAACACATACTGTTTGTATCTGATCTCATGTTAAGAAGGTTTTTCTCTAAAGAGTACTGAATCACTTTAATGTAGATCCTAATGCTGCCTTAGTCTGCTTTCAAGGTAGCTAGTAAATTCAGCTTTACTACAGTACTATAAAGATGTGAAAGAACTGTAACAGCATCTAAAAATGAGCTGTTGCCACTATACTGCTCAGTTTAGCAAACTCTAAACAGAATACTGATGAAAAATATTAATGATAGTTTGCTGAGTTGCCAAGAGAAATGAGATGAGAAAATTTTTGTTATAAAATGTAAATTATAACATCCTAAAGAATCTGCCACGACTCCAAGAAGGACTAAAAAGAAGATCTAAACAACAGAGTGTTTCAATAATTTAATTTCTTAAAAGAGCTATCCAGCAGCCATACTTACATAATCATATGATCCAAGCAAAGATCTTAGTACTCAAAGGATTTCAACTCCTGCAAAGGTCTGTCTATTGCAATTAAGTACCTCAAAGTATTTAAAGCACCTTGCTGAATTAAGGCCTTAATAACATCTATATATACCTCTGAGTAGTTTGCATTAGATCACCAGTACAGTCTCAATAGACTGGATAAGTAGGGAAATTCAAAATGCTTTATTAGTGTCAGGGGAAGTTTAGGTTAGATATTAGGAAAAGGTGCTTCATCCAGAGGGTGATCAGGCACTGAAACAGGTTCCCCAGGGAAGTGGTCATGGCCCCAAATCTGCCAGAGCTCAAGAAGCATGTGGCCAATGTTCTGAGGCACATGGTGTGATTTTTGTGGGTGTGATTTGTGCCTTGTGCAGGGCCAGGAGTTGGACTTGATGATCCTTGTGCGTCCCTTCCAAGTCAGGGTATTCTGTGATTCTATGTAAAATATTAGAGATGACCCTTGAGTCTGTGATCCTTTAGCTTTGAGGACGCAGCCTGTCTCCTTTATCATACCCATGCTTCTGACCATAAATTTCAAGATTGAATATGAATACTTTCTTGGGTGGTGATAATAAAATTATTTTACAGCCCCAATCCTTTCCCAGACTCTGTAGACTAAGTTCATGGCATGGCCTTAGTCCTACAACTCATAAATGGCACAGAATGTACTGAGAAAAGGCAGAAAGGGTAGGCAGTGTATCCCCTGGCATCTCTGCATAGCAGCTGGTGAGACAAAACAAAAAAAAATCAGATCATTGCCTAGAGAGTCTATTGGCAACTCTCAGTTGCATCTGGGAACAATGACCCATCAAAGCTAACTACGCATTGTTAATATCCCTACCTAATCCAGGCAACTGGAAAGAAAAGTACCAAGTCCCCTAGCAAATCCTACAACCTTCCAACCACTCACATCTTCGTTTTCCTGAGCCTGGCAAGCATATACACAACCATCATTAAGCAGCTTCCCCAGAGCTGCCATAAACATCACCGGGGGCCAGGTTGGGGTAGAGGGTACATTCACTGCTGCCAGAAGATATTTATTGCACGTTTTCACAAAATGCAGAGAAGCTAAGAAGGTCCTATTTCATTCTCCCACCTCACCAGTCTAAGAAGAAATTAAGGTAGTGCAGAACTTCCCTACATGGAAGTAGTGGGGTCTGGGAAACATGTTTCTGAGGGCTGGATTATGATTTTTGAGATAGAGAATTTTTGAGCAATTGGGTTCTAAGCCTGCACAGTCTTAAGCTTGCAGCTACTGGCATGTTTGACATTTTAAACTATGAAATACCAACCTATTTTGAAATTGTCCAAATCATTAGTTGTGGAATTTTCCTAGCACTTCATGAATACCACTGTTAATTGGGCAATTAACTCGAAACTACAGAATATGCTGTGATGGCATGATATGATATAAGCCATGTAAAAGAAGGAACAGCCAAGCAACTCAGTATGTTGAAAGATATTAATGAAGTGGCAAAATCTGCCAGAAAAATAATAATGGGTGATTTTAACTACCCCAATATTAACTGGTTGAATAACACATCTGTACATGGTTTGGAGAAGCAGCTTATTGATACTATAAATGGCTTCTTTTTGGAGCAGCTCCTTCTGGAGCACAGAGGAGGAGGAGTTCCACTCAGTTATTAATTTGTGTTTGTGTAGAAAGCAAGCATGGGTGTTCTGCAAAGCAACAATGGCCACGGGACAATGAGTTTGAATCTCGATGATGAAGTATTTCAAGTGGTAACCAAATAGTTAATGGCAGGTGGATGGGTGAGGAAAAACCCATGAACAACAGACATCTCAAAGGGATGGCTGTTTTGGAAGAATGAAAGAGTTTATTCACACACAAAATCAAATCACCAGAGTTAAAAAGAGGGGAGAAGGGGTAAAAAGAAAAAAAGTTAGCATGTTTCTAAAGTAAAGTACAAGAAACTATGTGGTCTTAGAAAAGCAACTTTCTTTGAATGCATGAACTCTGCCTAAATGCTTTAAGCAGGACATAACATTGATTACTGTTATAGCTTACTGCTCAATATTGCATAATATGAAACTAATTTTTAATGCAAACTGTGGCAGTCAGAATGTATAAATTCAGTTAAAAAATTACACGAAGAGAGAGACCGGCAAAGAGAATGCATATATGTTACCTAATGTATAAATCTGGAATCTGGGGTAAGATTATATGTGTCTTGCCACTGTTTAGAGGAATTCAGCAAAAAAGATAATTGAATGTGGATGGTTATGGTCCCCCCTTCATTCTCTGAAAGTTACAGGTATGTCCGTAAAAAAACATCTTTAACAACAGGGGATTAAAAGAACAAGTAACTAATAGAAAAGTTATAGACAGGCATGGTGGTAATAGTCACCTCCCAGCTGTGATATGTGGGAGCGGGGCTGTGAAGGATCAGAAATGTAACTTGTTTGTTCCTTTATCATATTTCAAGATCTGAAAATTTAAGAACAGGTTCCCACACTGGGTCAGAAAAATCTCAGAGTGGACAGCAACCAATATCTGGTATTTCAGAGGTGAGTAAATATACCTCAACTTGTACCAAACAAATCTTTGGGCAAAAGACTCCTTTCAAATGTCTTCACACTTCTTACCAACACAGACATACTGTCAGGCTTTAGTGAACACAGTAGGGAAGTACATGGACTATTTGCTAGGGTGGGATGCTACCTTAATATATAAGCTAACAGTGATAAAAAGTTGCCCAAGCAAAGTAGGATAAGACAGTTCTAATAACTGTTCTTTAGCTGATACGAGTAATGGAGGAGATTCCATATGGTTTTAGGGTAAATGGCTTTTCAAAAATTTACAGTAAAGTCTGTATCCTGATTTGGAAGAGGAGATGTTCCATAAAATTAGGATTTTCTAACCATACTTCCAAAATATTGGGTTAAGAAGCAGCAAAATGACATGAAACCTTGTGTTGACAAATACAGAATATTGCATTTTAGAAATAATAATTTCAGCTATTTAATTTCACTGCTGGATTTTACACAAACTATGTTCACTTGGAAAAGATGGAGCAATGAAGTACAATGTCAGTAGTACAAACCCTAAAGACATAAAAAGAAAGGAGAAAATGTCGTATCTTTAAATAAATCAATAGTGGATGTTCTGTTAACATAGGGTGCACAAGACTAAAAAATACATCTCAGAAGTACAGGGCAGGGAAAACAGTGCAGTCAATAGACATCACAGAACTTTTTTAGTAAACCAGGTAAATTCTGGAACATTTTCACTTGTCTCTCAAATGCTGCCTGATTAGATGTCCATAAAACTTCTGCTGAAATACAGTCAAGGAGTATTATCACACACTCCAAAGTTAACCACTTGTCTGTTCCCCCGTGTGTGCTGCAGGAGCACCTCTTCAGTTTTTGGTAGTTAGTTACAAGATTTTGGGAAGTGAAATTTTTACTTCACCTTCACCATACTGAGCTTGGCTTCAGATTCCCGAACTTTACTCTGATCACTTCAACAGAACTAACTGTAGTTCAGTGTTGTATCAGGGACTAGGCAATTCTTTAACAGAAAAATGTTGTATATCAAACTACTAAAGCATTTCAGTAGAAAAGTAAGTACTAAAGAAGTAGGAATTCCACATACATGGCCAGTTTGCTAGCTACTCCTCCATCTTCACTCTGGTGCCCCTACAGTACTTTAGGATCTTCTGCACGACCACATGTGTTACAGCCCCTGAAAATAAGAGCTTTGAACTAAGATTTACACTTTGTGAATTGTTTCACTGGGAAAGGCAGAAGTGAGAAGTGAAACTTCAAAAACTCATGTAACTGGCTTTGTTTTTGCATTGGAGAATTGGATTAATTACTCCCTGGGGCTTTTTGGATCCTGCAGAAAGCATCTTTGAGACCAAGTTTGAGAGCCAGGATAATACAGTAATCTCTAATAAACCCATAAAGATAATATGGTATTTACACAATTAAGTGTAGTCTTTGAATATTTTATGATGGACAGTACTGAGTCCATCACACATATGTATTAAGAACAGAAGCTGCTCCCATTTACTGCAAATTGATCTTGTTCACTATCTTGTTAATGTAGAGAGCCAAAAATATCAATTCATCATCACTGTGCGTGAATTTAAACTACTAAAAGTGAAACATGAACATTTTCACATTATTTATATTTTAATTATTAATGAAAGAACTGCCAAGAAGAAAAAAAATGGATGAAAAATTAATTTTAAAAAAAAATGCACTTAAAAACTGACCTTTATGCTTTTATCTTATCTTTAATATCTTAAAGTAACATTTTTAATAGAGGTTTCACTTTGATCAGCTCTTTTTAATTAACTTTAGAAATGTGTTTTACAATACAGTCTTTATCAATTTTTTTTTATTTAGCTATTAACGCTTATGTTTTACCTTCAACAGACCATTATCAGATTTCTATCGAGTCAGGCTTTGGTATATACCAAAGATCTTGATACATCTAGCAAGCAGTTAACCTCTTACCCTACACTCTCTTGTACCGTAATTATGATGAATGAGTGGTTAGTTCTAAGCAATTCTGTTTTATGTCAATAAATGAATCAAACAGTCATTGGTATATGTGCACTAGGAAGACAGAGAGAAAATGCAGCTGTCTGTGGACACTTCATAACCCTCACCCATTTAAGTAATATGATTTGAAAAGTTAATGCTGACATCAACTGTTGGTATTGTTCATCCATACTATAGGATAAGACATTCTTCATGTTGTTTACAAAAACCAAGAAATACTGTATATAATTTACTCCTCACAGTGTGGCTTAAAGAAAATTCTCTCTACAGCTTTCCTAAGATAATGCATTGTAGCTATTAAATGTCCTGAAGTTTTGGGTTTGTGATGAACAACCATTTCTTCTAAAAATATTTTGGCTCTGCAAATGCCAATCTCTTGCTGAAAACCTGTCCAGGTATGGACTTGTAATGAATACTTTGCCACTATGTTCTTAATTGGGCTTCTTAACACAAATATTTCTTATTTCTCCCAAGCATTTCTTGCAACTTCAGTAGCATATAGAATTGTTTGGATGAGGATTTCCATTTTATTGCTTAGTACTTTTGCAAAGAAGGTTTTAGACAGCAGATGGATCTAGTGCATTACACGGATCTCAGCCAGCAGATATATGGAGCAGCAGTAGAACAAGGAGGTCCTTGCTTATGTACAGAGCACGACAATCCTTTGAACTAAAAGCATTTCTATCAGCAACCTTACTAAATGGTTTAATGTCACCAAAAAGTTAGCAAAGACTACACCTGTGTCCCCTGCCTTTGTATAATGTGCCAGAAGCTGGTTTGGTAGTGCTCTCGGCCACAGGGGTGTCCTGGTTTCAGTAACTGCTAAAGAGTCAAACCCTTTGGGTTTGTATGAATGAAAAAAGTTATTTTGTCTATTTTCTCATGACACACATTTCATTCTAAATAAAGAATTGAAGGAGATTTCTGTGCTACATTAAATATAAAAATCCTAAAAGTAGTTTAATTGCACCATATTTTATTATTACAAAAACTGTCTAAAAGGAATACAATGCTTCTACAATACAAAGCATTCTGTGTATGTACTAATTTATTTACTTACTACCAAGAAACAACCTGTATGGTCAATAAAGAAGCAGCCAAAATAATGTCTGCTGCATTCAGAAGGTAAACGGGAACTCAGATAGGAACATGTTTCTGTGCCAGCATCATGCCAACAGACATTCCTCCTGTTAGAACTAGAAGCCTGTAGGTGACCTGCCACAACCACACAGCTTTACATAAAATCACACACAAGATAGGCCAGCAGACATCCCAGCTAGACGTACAGGACGGGGAGAAAGAACTCCAAGTACCAAAAACCAAATGGAAATTTCTGTAGCTTTCATTACAGTTCAGCCCTATTCTTAGCAGAGGAGTGGCCCAGGCACCTTTCTGTCTCCTTCAGGCTTTTTCCCCACACCTCCCTCTCTTCAGTTATGACTATATAGCTTGGATAGATGCAAATACGCATCTATCAGATCCACACTGGCAGATGTGCTTGGGCACCAGGTATCAGCTGACTGTAGAGAAATTCTTTTGCCCCTTCCATTTTGTTTTTACTCAACTTACTCTCTCTTAAGAGCATCTAAAATATGCATACTTAGGAATGTTTTCCCAGACAAGCAAACTCTTCAAGGTGTGTGCCTTCTTTTATATTTATTTATACCAGATGTTATCTACTGGAACTTCGTTCCTTATTAGAAAATTGGTGTGCTACTATAGTGCAAGCATTGCATAAGAACAGCAAGATAGTGTTACACTAGAAATCAACTTTATGTTAACCATTTACAAAATAATCTGTGCTTTCTTTGATTTTATTACATAAATATTCACAATTAAATAATTTTCTCCTTTTAGATAAGCCAGTGTAAATACAAAGCACAAATCTACTTGGTGAGCTGCTCCATAGTGTAAATAGAAACAGCCCAAATTAAACAAAAAGAGTATATAAATTGCCTTAAAATAAGAGTGGAGAAAAAAATAATAAATATTGAGTTTGAAGCAAAGCATACACTTATTGATATGCTGATTGGAATAAGTGTTTGCAAGGATTAAGTTTACCTACCCACAATGTCAGTTTTGTTATGCTATAATGTTGGTGCATGTGTGTGTGTGCTCCCCAAGTGTTTCTATATTTGTTTTCAAACCTTCTTTGAAAAGTAAAATCCTGTCGTTTGTTTTTAAAGCAATTTGATTTTATTCCCAAATCCAGTAATACTATTTTTACCGTATTTTCAATACCCGTTTTTTCACTGTAGAGCTGTTCTCTCAGGACTGAAGTTTTATGTGCTTTAATACCCTTCATTTCAGGGTGTGTCCCGTCCCCCCCCCCCCGTCCCCCCCCCCAGTGTTTTCACATTGTAGTTGAGTCATAATAAAATGTTTACACAGAAACCGAACTGCTAGTAAAAAGTTATATCTAATTGCTGATGTACAAGCAAAAATGGTTTAAATGCTGTGTGATTAGAAGACGTTTATTTTGGTGTCTGTATCTTTAAATAACCATTGCAGTTTACTACTGGACAAACCTACTTGAGAACAATTAAATAAATTAAACCATGTTAAGACCACATGGTTAAAAAAAAAAAAAAAAAGGTAGCCTTTAGTTCAGACAATTACTCTGTGGGTATAAAACAATAGCACAGATGTCACATTTTCCATGAATTTTACTTTTGGATGAATCACCAATCCTGTTTTCTCCTGAACAAAACTAGCCAAATATAATAAAAAAATCCCAAAGTTGTCTGAACTGGATGATCCAAGTAATTACATGTTACAGCAGAATGCATCTATGACAAAACTTCCAAAAATTTGAGGAAAAGTTATTATAGCCCCTGGTTGAAATAGCTTTGATGTAGTCCTATAGCAGTATTTAGCTAATCTTGCTGTATTCCCGTATAAAAATTATGCACAGTTCGAGAGATCAATCTTCCTAGCACTGATCTGCACTCCTTCCCTTTGGAGTACAGATCAAACAAACATAGTATAAAAACGTGCCCAAATATTATAGCATAACATGAAAAAGGTATACGCTTCTCATTAGCATTTTTTAAATGCTGCTTAGAATTGAATCTTCTCAAAACTCCTTATATAGGCCAACTTTTTGTCTTCCACACCAAGCCCCAAAACTTCCATCTTATCCTCTGATTAGGGCCTATTTGTTCAGCATCAGGTCCTGAGCCTGACTCCACCAGCTTCTGTGGTCACTTTGCATGCATAAACATTTGCAAAAATCAAGTCTTTAAATTGATACCTGAGGTCACAACCTGTCCTATTAGTCTATTTTATTAGTCTAATTTATGACACTGTATATATTCCTGTTACTGAATAGTTAGAGTCTGTATCTGCCTATGTGATGTATCTACCTACAGAATATTGTTTAGTTTGGAGAGGTAAAATAGAAATTATTTCAGAAGGCTTAAACCTGTATTACTGTAGAAGGTACTTCAATCCTCTTTTCAGTATATGAGGAAACAGAGCTGAGTCCATCAGTTGTACATCCTACATTTTATTTTATTTCCAGTTTATGTGAACTCAAGGTTTGCATGTTTCTAGATATATAGTGCTAAACACTAAAATAAGTCCTCTAAGCAGAGAACAGTCATCATAGTGTTAGCTTCTCCAGATTTCCACATCAATATGATTGAATTCTGAGTTGCAGAGGACACCCATCTCAGCCCAGACTGTGGTTCATTTTGTACAATCATTTCATACAGCGATTTACTCAGCTTCATTGCTCAGGCTGCTGAACCACGGTCCTGCTCACATGGCCACAGTACTGTCAGGTGTCTCAATGTACTAACAACTTTTTCTGCAAAAGCCAGTGTACAGTTGTGTGATAATAACAGTCCATAAGTCTCCTGAAAGTTTAAGCACTTACTTGATTGACCCAAACACAAACACTGTTTTCAAAGTACTTTTATACTCTCTGTTTACCACAGCTTTTTGTTGATGTCAGCCAAGAAGAGCAGGACTCAGACCAGCAGTCCACAATATAATTACTAAAGCCCTTTTTATGTTCATAATACTACATGAACATGAACTAAATGTTACTTACAACTTCTCACCCAATTAGCCTGGTATGCAAAAAATTGACCATGAAACTACTATTGAATTTATTCCATTGCTTTGCTTGGAAAGTGTACTGCATATTGAGGTATAAAGAAGTACTGTTTGTATAGATTGATATATTACTATTTCCATTTATAAAAGAGAAAAATGAAGCAAAGAAACTGACTGCTTGAAAAAAAACCCATGCAGTTGCAAAGACTTACAACTGCCATCTGAGAACTATTTTTTCAATGGTAATATTTGTTTTTAAATTGTTTATCTTATTTGATAATATTTTCTTTATATGTGACTGACAATGCTCATTAAAAAATGCTGACCTGTAAATGAAGGAAAGTGCAGATATAACAACAACAAAACCATATGTGAAAATGAACATTTGTAAAGAGGATGGGTTAGTACAAATTGAACCCATTTCCATATTGAGAGGAGAACCAGCCATATTTTTTTTTCCTCATGAATGTAATGTAGTTTTGTGAATATCTTTTTTCACAAATGATTGAATAAATATTTTTTCATAAACTATATTTGTGACTTAAGAGAACAAGCTGCATAGATTGATTTCATTTATACTATGTCATATAAGAGATATTGCAATAATTTATATCATGCCAAGTATAAGTCCCATTAGATTTTCCTTGTTATACTTGACTAAAGGTGAGCACTATCCAAAACAGCAATTCTGAAAGCTTTCTCTTTGTTGCATAAATAACTATCTTCCTCCCAGATCCTCTCTTCTAGCTTTCCCTCTCTCAAAGCATTTAGGAGTAGTCCCATTTGCTGTATTTGAACTTGGCCATACTCTGAAACATGTTCTCGAGCTATGGCCTAAATGACCACAGTCATTTTGCTGCAACCATAAAGATCATCTTTCTCTGAGATATATAAACATATATACCTAGTTCAGCAGATACTGGTCATCCTAGTGCTTCCTCAATAAACCCAGGCAGCACTTCGTCTGGAAGTCCTGTCACAGTCTTGAATCACAGCCCCAGCTCTTTTCTAGAAATTATTTTCATTACAGCAGCATGATGCACTGGTGTCATGAGCAAGTGCCACAATGGACGTGTTACTGTAAGCAACAGTATTATCGCCTTATTTTTATTATTATGAAATCCAAGATAAAGCTCAAATAACAGGAATATTCACTGTTAATTCATTTGTAGCCTCTCTGAATAACTGAAGCATAAGTTGGGAGCAAAAAACCTACCTAAAGTTTACAAATAGTTAGGTAAGTTTTACAAAAAGAATGTGCTAAATCTGCAATTCAACCATGACATTTTAAAATAGCTTCCATTCCCCAAGTCAAAAGAATATTAGGAAGATGAACATAACAGGGAAATTAATAAATACTTACAAATACACAAGAAAATCAGCCCCAGCTCCCAGAAATCACTGGTAAGTTGCTTTTGAATTCATGAAACTGACCTGAAAATGTAAAGGGGGGAAAAAAAAAAGTTGAAACAAAAGAAAGCCCAGAACTGATGTTACTTTTTTATTATTATAAAATAGTTATGATTTTTCACCACAAACTGAATAAAACAGAACACAAGACTGTTGTCACGCTTTCAGCCGAGTAATTTACACAGAATTTGTTTCCAGGAAGCCAATACCAAGAGAAACAATTATTTCATTGTTCTGCATCTCACACCATAGCAACCCAGTCCATTACAGCTTCTAAGAACTGTCATAAATGCAAGCATGGTTATCTTTTAATAAGGAAAATAGCTGTGAGGGGGTTTTTTTGCTTGTTGGGGTTTTTGCTTGAGTTTTTTGTTCTCAAGTGTTACAGAACATTTATTCCTTTTCTTTTTTTTAATAAGTATTTTATTAACAGTATTTTGCAGTATACCTGGTGTAAAATTATTGTTTAGGTGTGTTTAACTGGAACCCATCTAAGGAAAAATTTATACAAAAAGAAAGACTAATGATTTTGTCCTCCTATGGTCTAGATCCCAGTTAGAAGCTTAGCCTAAGTACAATGCAGTCACTATAAGGCATGATTAAATCGAACATTCTTTTTCCTGCATACCCCTCAGTTCTAGTTGGAAAGGTAACAGATGCAACTCAAACCCACAGAGCTTGCCTTATAAAATTCTTTAACTAGCACAATGACTCACTTTATGCCTCTAAATATCCATGGTTTCCTCTCTCCAGAACCCCCATGCATTAGAAGGTAGTTCAGTAGTTTATTTTTATTGTTTGGTCTACATACAGCACATTTTTAGTTCTTAGGAAAACAAAGAAACTTTGTTGCACAGCCCTTGTTTTCTTTCCAAAATGTGAGGATGGATATGGGTAACATTAAACTGAAAATAGTAATGGAGCCTGGGCAACTAGTTTAGGTCAAAACCTTTTTGTTCTCTGGGAGCTATCTGATTAATTTGCAGTTCATAAAACAGTGGGTGTAAGCTCAGTTTAAAAACATGTAACTATATTTAAGATGAAATCATCATTTTTGTTAGCCCCCAGTAATCTTTAAGAAACACCTTCCCACAACATTTCTGTATCCTAAAGTGCACCAGCCAGTACTGCACAGTGCCTAGAGACAAGGAGAGAATACCAAACTTATCTTGATGCAGAATATCCTCCTTATTTCATACACCCACCCTGAAGTGCATATTATTCATTCCAACCAAGCCCTCCCCCATCCTGAAAGTACACATTTAATTGTGTCTTCTCTTCTGCAATACCAACAGAGAGTCAACAAATCTCATTTGCTATATCAATGCAGTGTTATTTATATTTTAAAAGCAAGTCTGAATCTCATTATTAGCTGATTTATGCCATTAGTGTGCTTTGGAGCCACCAATTAAACAAGGACAGTGGTTCATAAGGTCATACTTTAATTAATCTGAAAGGGTATAAAATACACTTTAATGCACACCACCTCATGTAGAGAATTTAGGAACAAAGCACCAAACCTTTATTCTGGGCAAGCAATTAGGGGGAAAGGCCAAATACACAAAATTTTAAACTCAGTTTTAGCACTGTGGTAATCTATCAGGAAAAAAGTTCAGTTTGGTAAAAAATCCTGCAGAATAATATGTATGTGAAGCTTTGATTCTTACAGTGACAGTGCAAGTGAAGGAGAAGACAGAACAGGGTTAACCATACCCAGTGATCCTGAGCAAATGAAGGCTTGTTGCTCAGATAACACCTCAGAACTGTGAATCAGCTGCAGTTTTCCTTCAACCACTTTCCCTTAGTAAATCCAATAAGAGAGCGCAATCAAGTAAGTGTTCAGTAACAGCCATAGTTTACCAAGACAACCAGAGTACAAGTAAAATGCTGAAAACAGTCCAATCAACCAGAAATAGTTATTCATAGTGAAAATTCAAGTGTGAGGTGCCTGGGGTTTATATGGAAGAAAATGAGACCTGTTTCTTACTGCCTTATTTTACCTTGCACAGTTACTTGCTCAGAAGATAGACAATATAGCTAACATACAAACACACAAAAATAAACCATGTGACCTCATTAGATGTAGTTGCTATTTCTTCCTCCTTTGCACCTTAGTCCTACATTATATAACCTCTATAACATTTTTTTTTAGCATTCCAAGTGATTTTTCTTAAACAAAAAAAAAAAAAAATCCTATTTTCTTACCCATGTAGAAAACTTTTCGTCCATCAAATATTAACATCACAATTTTAATCCAAAATTTCTATCAGGTGTATCCTATAAAAATCATATAATGAAATATAAATTTATCACCTAAATAAAATATACCAAGGACTAACATTGTACAGGTCAATAGTTGTTCCATGTGAACTGCTATACCTGTCTCTTCTATCAAGAAGAGACTTGCATCATGGTTTTTAAGTGTTTAGGAGGCCAGCTCACAACTGATTTGGGGAAGGAAAACCTAACCCTTATTCTGTTAGCTCAAACTATTTACATTTTCACTTTAGTTGTCTTGAGTTGATCTTCAGGAGACTACACAGATGAATAATTGTTGCATAAAGTTACACAAGAACAAAGTTGTCTTTAATTGATTTAATTGGTACAAGTCCCACCGGAAACTTCTCTCATATATTTTGCAGTTCAAATGTTCTCAAAACAATCTGAATACCTGCAATTTCGGCATGTTTGTCAAGTTGCTACTATCCTTATCAAAGTCTTCCCCTTACAGTCCCACTGTGAAAGGACAAAAATAAAGCTGTAAGACCAACTTATGTTCTGATTTCAGGTACTTTTGCTGAAAGACATTTCATACTTAAATTGGCACATAGGAAAAAAAAAAGTTATGTTTTATTTTTCCTGTTCTATAGTTGACTTCTTGTTTCACTCTGTGAAAATGACAAAAATTTTAATGGCAAATGAAAAGCAGCATAAAGATCTAAATCTGTGTACCACTGACCCCAGTGCTCTAGTACTAAATAACATTTCAACTTACAGGCTAAGGCATGGCTGCAAGGACGGGAACTTGGGGCTAGTATTTTTTCAAAGAGAAAAATGTATCCTCACATCAGATAATATGAAATAAGACCAAGGTCATTTCTGCAAACACCAGAAAGTCACAAGCCTAATTTAACAGAAGAATTGATAAAGATAACCATTTGCCTGAGCAAGAATAACGTACAATCATCCAACAATTTAACAGAATCTTTCAAAATAGCTCAATTTTCAAAAAGCTAAGTTTTGCTTGTCTTGCAAGCACATATTTAGACCAAGGGAACACTGGACATGTAACAGATTATGGGCATCGCTAAATGACAGGAGGATCTTGTTTACCTATGTGTTATGAAGCAAAGAAAATTCCATAAGTAGCCAAATGTCACTTATCAAATTGTCTTCTTTCCACCCAGTCAGCTCTTAATAATTCCAATATCAGAACAAAAAATTTCACCACGTTTGGAAAGCAGAAAAGGAATTACTAATTTTAAAAAATCTTTAATTAAAATATTCTGATTCTTCTAAGATAGAGCCTTTACAGGTAGTCTGTATTTTCTGTGCACAGTCACCAGTGAGCATGAAGGAAGCCCACAAGTAAAAAATGGAAGTAGTTATTTAGTAAAAAGCATGGCATCATGTTATATCATTTGAGAATGTGGCCTATCATTGTGGCCTGCTGAGACTAAAATATGTATCATTCAAAAACTGTTAAAAAAGCTATTTCCAGAATTATAGCAGGATGTGAAATAAGAAAAAGGAATAATACAGAAATGAAGCTATATATTTAGGGCCTGAAGCACGTAGCAGTTTCACACCCTGATATGTGCAAAATTTCACCATTAAAAGCAATATTAATGACCTGTAAGCCCATAGCCACAATCACAAAAATGAAGGAGGCATCAGGCTGATTGTGATTAGAACCTTTGAACTGGCTTTCTAAAAAATCTCAATTCAGGTAAAGGGCACAGTTTCAAGATAGTTCAATGAAAAGTGTTTTACTTACACACTTTACTTATTTACTCTTTGTACATGATCATTTTAGAACACGAAAGCAAACACAACAATTAACCACTATAGATGAGTCTTCCTACAAAACAGATAGAAAATTCCTGATACCTTCCCTTTGTGTCACTTCTGCTCAATGGCCCAAGGATTGTATTTTACTACCTTTACTGGCTTGTTTGTCTAAATCTTTACTCTTTTTGGTTCCATTTGTTAACAAAAAACAACAGAAACAACAACAAATAAACAACCAAAAAACCCCAAACAAACCAAAGCAACCACAGTGATGTTTCCCTATTGCTTTTCACTTTAGAACAGTCCTTCTGCAATGGATTTCTGTACTCACTAACAGAGATTGCAATTAAATCATCTATCGAAGGAGGAATCAGAGTATACCACCTGTTACAGGAATGGGCATTTTAAAATACATTGGCATCATAGTGAGATAAGAACAACACCACAGTGCATACAGTATAAAAATTAGTCTCCAAAGCTCTGTACTCAGTCACTGCCTTTGTTAGGGATTTTCAGCTCCACCTTCAGCAAAAGTTTCTTTGAGCTTCTTAGTTCTTTATTCCTAAAAAGGAGCTACTATTTCTTTCTTCTGTAGCAGTGATGCTTTACAATTCCACACCCCAGAAGCTGTGATGTCGTTATTACAGAAATGAGGCTCAAAAAAATACCTAAAATAGGATACATCTCCACAGAGTTTTGCAGGGAGATATGAGCTCACTCTGCCCACACTCGGAGATGACTGGCCACAAACCCACTCTAATCCAGTTTAGCTATGGTTAGCACTTACGTAAACTACATGACTTCCAGTTTGGAGCAACCTCACATCTGCCTACAAAAAGCATGTTGACATACACATACAATGATGGTGTTTCTGTAAACTACCTCTTAAAAAAAGGAACCCCAAAAGCATCACCACTTTTGCCAAACTCCACAGACAGTGGTTCCCAGTCTTTCCCAAAAGGGTAGCACTCAGTAGTGGCACTTTACCTGGCAGTGTTAGATTGTATAACTGACTGTAAGAGCTCCTTATGATCTCTTCTGTAACAAATAATTGCATTATGTCTTCAACAGGCAACTTGTGAAGGTTTCTCTGCTGTCTGCCTGCAGATCCTATAAAGTATCCAATCATAACAGGACATAAGCACAGAATACAAAATCTATGTAGTATCACTTCATAGCATGGCATCACTTTAAGACTAAAAAGGATTTTGATGAAAAAAAGTATTGCATATGTCCAACAACTAATTTTAATGTATTACTACACCTGCCACTAAAATTACACTTGAAAACACCAAAAACATCTAATTCACTGTGCAGATGAAAGAAATACCTAAATATGTACTTATTCTTTCATATAAAAGGCAGGGTGCTAGCATTCCAGATCTGATAAGCTCTGCACACATACTTTCAAGCAGATAAGAACCACAAGACATACACCACGCTGCTTGAAAGGCTGAAGGGAGAGGAGGGACTCCAGTTATAACTCATCGGTTGGAGACAGCAAAAGCCTCCTCAATTGCCTGGGATAAGGTGGTAAATGCTGTTGGCTCCCTGCTCCCACATCAAGGGACTCAAATTTCCAAGGGGTTCCTGCACCAGCCCACTGCCACTCACACGATGTGCTACGACACAAAAAACACTTCTGAACTTGTTGTGAGCTACATGTCATTTTAACACCCATAGGCTGGGTCACTCTTAATCAATACGATTGGATTAAAGGAAAGAGAGAAAGCTTTCCAAAGGGGCATGTTTCTGCAGCATTTCCATATACAGATTCACACGCTGAAGGCACTACAAGGCAAATTAAGCCCAAAGTGAAAAGTGGCAGCATTACAAGTGCCAAAAGTTTGACCAGTGTTCCAAGCACCAGAAACCCATCCAGTACGGGGTGCTGTTAGGAGGACATACCAAGTACAGAGAGAGTTTTACTGCTGCACTTGGAAAGTTACTCTCAACACCTAGAGAAGCAGAAGTGGGTGGCTTGGAAGTGACACCCAGGGTCACTCTTCAGAGACTCATTTTTGTCACACAACCATGGAATTCATTCACACAAAGACTACTATGACAGCATCGGCACTGACTTGCATTATAGCATTTGGCTATTTCTTTCCTCCTCTCTCTCTCTGTGCCTCAACTGTACTCTCACCATTTGGAATGATAGCTTTTTAATCTCTTTTTATGACTGTAAAGGGACTCGGAACTGTAACAGGGTCTCCTGGCATGACTGTAATACAGTCTCACAAGGGTTCTCTGGATAGAGCTTTAACACAGAATAATAAAAATATTTCTGTTCATTATAGAATATTATCTTTATGCAACAATACACATACCAGGAGCTGTTAACCTACCACTTTGATGTCTTTTTTCTTGACAAATTGCACTAAAATTAACATTGTCAATAGTTTTTTTGCTCCCCTTATAATTTGGATATATAATGTGTCAGGTTCCCTGCTCTTTCATATTCAGACCAATGTTTAAGGTAATTTTCCTGAAGAATTGGCTTTACTGTGTTTAAAAGGGGTTATGTTCTTTCAGCTCAGTCATATGACTGAAAAGAACAGTATAAAAAGTATAAAATTTTATTCAAACTGTAATTTACCATGCAGTTAAGTCTCTTTAATGAGCTTTGTGAGCTCTGGGTTGGACTAAACTGAAATTCAGTTACACAACAGAATGGAATTGCATTGATTTGTGATTCAAATCAACTGTCTATATTTACAGGTACATATTCATTTTATCCTCAGGTTTTTATATCTTATATTTATATATATTCTTATATTTTATCTACAATTGATGACCTCTTCTGAGGAAAAAAAAAAAAAAGAAAAAGCTCTCTTTGGAAAGAAAAATAGTAACAAATTCCATGACTGTATTTTCCTTACTAGACAAAGCATCAAGAGTTATGTAAAGCTGGGAACACTTAAATAACATGGGAGGCTTTGAGTCATTGTACATCACTACTCAAAGTCTGAAGCTGATGCACACGGGCCATGGAAAGGGTTTAGGATACATCTTCAAGTTCTTTCACTGCACTTTGACTTGAACACCTACTAAATTGTACTTGTGCTACATTTACCAGATACAAACTCCTTGGTGCAATTTTTTATAGTGTAACACCTACATATGCATAGGCAAGGCTTGGAATAGTAGCAGGAAACTAAAGCCTTCAAGAAAAGATATATATATATATAGGGGGACAGGGGGGAATGTTAGTTCTGAAAGCCCAATTTCAGCATTTTACCATTATTTCCAAGAGTTACAAATGGAAAGATCGCTGAAATGTCTAGCTGATATTTTAGAGATATCAAAAATAATATTAGTGCATGGGAACACATCACCATATTTAAAATCCCAACATAACTATACCATATAGCACCTGGATTTGAATGTTCCCTGACAATTGGAGAGTTAACCTGTCACAGCTGTGGTGCACTTAAACAACAACAATGACAACAACAACAACAACAAAAGATAGAGATTGGTTGTTTCAATGAAAAAAAAATTAAAATAAAAAGATGGAAAATGAAAATGAATAGGAAAAGGAAAAAATAAAAAAAGAAAGAAGAGGAAAAAGAGATTTACCTTCATTATTTAACATAAGCAGGTTTGTGAGCCAAATGGTCAGGAGCTAAGTGAGCTGCATATAAACTCACATTTTTTTCTGACACATCTATTTTGTAGTATCACAATATAATGTAAGTGTGCCATTTGTTCCAACTGAAATTAGTGTTAATCCAGACAAAATATTGGGGTTCTGTATTGGAGAGTCACATATAACTGAAGCTTAAATTTTCAAAGCTAGTTAAGTAGGACATAAAAATCAATTAGAAGGCCTTAAGAATGTCTGCCTCCAGGTCTACTTTCCTGGATTCCCTGAGGGACAAAAGCTCCTTACTACATATCTTGGAGTTTTATTTCCCTGGAACCCTGAAACATAATAATTATAGCTAAAGTCCTTTTTTTTAGTTAGTCATATACTAACTTCCCCTCTCAATTCCCATTTTTGAAATTCATTTATCCTGACACTACAAACAGAGAAAAAGAGGTCCAGGTGCTCTCATTTTCATTTCACTTTAGGAAAATCATAAGTAAATAAAGCTTCTTTCTTCAAGGATACATTCAGTCAATAAGGATCCTATCTTATATATATATATATATCTCCTCTGTGAGAAAATAGTTCCCAAGTACATGGTACAAAGCACCACCAGCAAAGACAATGCCTCGTATTCTGCCCAAAGGACCATTCTATGTGTGATTATTAACTCTCACTTGCTGGACAAATAAATCACACAAAAAAAATAAGAGCCACATTAGTTCACCAAGCCCTCAAAATAAAAACCTTTTGGCTAGCTTTCAGTCCCTCCTAAAGCACGACTACTTCATTAGTTAAAAGAAAGGCAAGAAAAAAAAATTGTGCTTAACTAATAAAAGAGTACACCTTGAAACAGAAACTTGCCTCCAATGGGAAAGCTATCAGCTTGCTAAGATTTCAACCTTTGGAGACTTAACCAGGGGTAGCCCTAGTTTTTTCTGATTTTTCACCTATGACATCTCTGTCAAAATCTGATTTGAGATTTTGAACTATACTTGTTGCCTATCACCTAGAGATGTTGATTTTTTTTTTTCCTGCAACATTAACCTCTGCAAAATATTTTGAAATCAGAATTGAAATTCGTTCACCACAGATAGAAACCATTTCAGGCAATACTGCCCATCAAATAAATTACATCATAACTTCCAATTCGTGTGAAGCCCAGTCCTTGGTACTAAAGTCAACCAGGTGAAAATGCAAATGCACTGCTTTCTATCAGTCCATAAAGATCAGTCTTATGTTCATAGCCTGGTTTTTGTACTGTGCATAGGAACCACATATTATTAAACCCAGAGTTATCCTGCACTTTAGGACAGACTGTCCCAAGCTACAAATTTAAAGGCAATTTTGGGGCAAGGGTTCAGTTTTTCATGTGCTGAAAATGACTCCTAGCCTCTTTAGATAGTCATATAAAACCATATCTCCAGGCATTTACTAGCATTGCTCAACATCTATGAGCCTCAGGCTATCTGCACCTGCCCTCAGCAAGATACTGACAGGCAGCAAGGAAAAGCTGATGGCTAGAGGGGTGGTTACTAGGTGCTTTGCATATGATATTTCAAAAATGTAAATGGAATGCTGATCTTATTAAAAAAAAAAAAAGAAAAAGGAAAAGAAGGAGAATTTTTAAAAAATTCACGCGCTCAAGAATTGGCATTAATCTGGATAGCAAACCTAAAAGTTCCACCAAATTAACTCATCAACCTGACATGTCTCATTACAAGATCTTATCACTTTTTTAACTAAACAAAACAAAATTATGGAGAAAAGAAAAATATAGAGAGAATAACTTCTATTTCTTTTAAAAGAAGGTTCTTTAGGAAGTGCTTCAAATGTGTTTCTGTCTTGTGCTAAATGAAGCAGCTATTGCGGTGGAATTTTAGGGTGGTGTTTTATCCTGTTTTCTTTTTAACGAACACGGAGTGAACATTACAGCAACATCCATCTGAAATCATTAGAGCACAAGCTATAACTACTCCCTGGCAACTATAAGGCACATAGGTTTTCTTTTTTATTCTTTTTTGTTTTGTTTTTATTGTAACATTTTCCAAATCCTCTATTTTACTTTAACTTAACATACTTTGCTTCTTTGAGCTAGAAATGTCTCTTTTTCCAGGTGCCCTCTTTTTCTGGCATATGAACCCTTTGGAATCATATGTGCAAAGTTAACTACTTATGTATAGGAAAATTTACATGAAAATTTTGGGAGAAATTAAGAAAAAACAAAGTGTTCAAAATCTCAGCCAGTGCCACTCTCCAGAACCAAAATCATGTTCACAGAAGATCTCTCTGAGTTCTAATTCTTATTCTTCAGTTTCTTCATTTAAGAAACGGTAAAATGTTCGTTATCGTTGCAACGATCACATTTATGCTTCCCGCTATTTTATTGCTAACTACTCCTTGCTTCCAAATAATTTAATCTGCTTTCTTTCCAGCTAAGGGCATTAGGGTGGTACTGCAGGTCGCAGCTGTGTTCAAGATCCCATTGTTCTCAGCACTGTGTGAATTGCCACAGAGAGACTTAAAATGTACAGTTCTAAGAGGACATGCATTTTGAAAATATCAGCAGACACACTATTCAGTGGGAAGAAATATGGTCCCTCAAGGAAATGTATCAAACCCAAGGGACTCCCCTGAATTCACGGGAAGGCATGGCTGTTTGGGGGACACAGGGTTAAAGCTCTGCTGTACTGTTTCATCCCAGAAAAACGAAGATTTTAATGGATCTAGGATTTTGCTCTTTATCCTGTCACCCCATTGAGATAATGAAACTCTTAGACATTTTCAGAACTTGGCTGAATTATCAATACCTGATAATTCACTGCAAAGTCAGACACTACTATTATTAATTACCACAAGAATACATTGTGTAGCTATATAATACTTTAAGATGAAATTTTAAAGTACCTTACAAGAAAATAAATATTTAAAAATACTAGAGTTGGATGACATTTTTCTCTGCACAGAGTGCCAACATAAAGTTTGTGGAACTTTCAAGCCATAATTTGAGGATCTAGGAACACCCATTTCTAATACCAATAATCTATACTGGGCTCATTCATGCAATTAAACATCACCTTAATAGCAGTTCTCTCCTTAAGAATCAGGGAATAAGATTCTGCTTAATAAGATCAGAGACAGCAAAACCCCAATCTAAGCCTGTAGAGCTTTGCAAAATTCAGTAAAAATACTATTAAAACATCTTAAATGTTGTAAGTATAAAAAAATTACATTACTCTCAGAAGTCAGATGAATCCTCTGTGTAAGCCTACTGACTCTGATTCTTAGATGAACTAATCATAAGTTGCTTAAGTGCATGTACAAAAATTAAGAGATAATTACATAAAAAAATTTGCAAAGTGGCTCAATGCCAACAAGAGTCTCCCATCAATCATATGTGATACTCTTCCTGATATCTCTCCCTACCTGGAGAAGCAGCTGCGCTCTACAGCAAGTCCCAACAAATTTTAAAGCCTGACTCCTGCAGACACAATAAGAGGGTCTGAGGACATAACCAGTTAGACCCTTCTGATTTTGTTCACTGTTATATGGCAATAGAAGTAGCAGGATTCTTGCATTTTAGAAAACTCAAATTTCACAGTTGCACCAGTCCAATCCTACAGAAGCCAAAGTACTTGCATGATATAAATGATGGCTATATTCGGCCTCATTATCTCAACTATGCCTCATCCAAGATGTATTTCAACAAGCTGACCCTGTAATCACACCACAGTCAGTGGTGAAAATTTCAATTATGTCAATGACAATAACAACGAGAGTTTCAGACAAGGGTAATAGTACTTGTGTGTAAAAACTGGAAACAAATACTACCATCACTGGATTCTCTAACACCACTAGGATTTAGCAAACATATACAAATGCAAAAAAAAATAAAAATCATAGGCAGAACACTTCATTCAAATACATACGAAGTCCTCTGTGATTACAGCACACAAATTATTGCTATGCTGTTACATGCTAGGCTTGACTGGAAGGTATTTAAATTAAAAGTCGAATTTTAACATTGCAGAAACAAATCAATCAACACTTCAAACTTGAATTGACTTACTTTACGAAATCAAGCAACTGCAGGAGTTTAAAAGTGTTCTGTGTGATCTGCTATTTAATTTTTTAGATTCTTTACTCTGAATGTGGCCTGTCCAAATTCCTCCAATAGGAAAATTTTCTAAAAGAACAGGCCACTCTTGAGCCATTGCAGACTAGATGTGGAAAACAAGTAACATCACTACACACCTGAACCCAAAATGCAGGACATATTCACATCGTAGGAGAATTATACATTAACAGCATGCTGTGAAAACTGAGCATGCTGGGAAAATATCAAGCTACTCAAACAAAAACAGTATTATTCATAATACAGTTTTTCCACATTGAAAACATAACTTGGCAACCTCTCTATTAGGCCCAAGTATTCTGAGTTTCAGATAGTCCTACAGAGAAGCTAAGTGGATTTTATTCAGTTACGTGCAAAGAAATATACAGTTATTTCTTTTCTGTGTCTGAAAATAACTTGTCCACTCTAATAAAAAGTATGCTGCTAGAGAGGTTGATAATTAAGCCTTTGGAGTTTGCCATCCATTAAAACTTGATGATCCCACCCAAAGCGCTTCATCATCAGAACCATCTGGTGTTCTTTCTGCACAATTACCAAAATACAGAACATATTTTGACTTGGCACTTGCATTTGGTAGACACTTTAGTCATTTTATAAGCAACAAGACAGCATCTTGCCAAAGCACGGTCTCAAAAGGAAATTTCAACACACCAGAATCTGACTTCTATCCTAGGAAGTTCTACCAGGATAGAAAGAAGGAATGTCTTCACTTTCAGCTAAATCCTCACCTTCACATACAAGATACCTCTTACCAAATTCATGACTCTGCATTACTTCTATATGTAGATTATTCAAAGCATTATCTAGAAGATTAGGGGTAAAGTGAACTGCCTCCAGTTTGAAATTCAGGTGCTTTGAAGAAGCCTGGCTTTGATATCAAACTAATGTTCCATCAGAAATTGAAGTATTAGAAGTAAAAGGAATCAAAGGCATTTCACAATAATACTCTGAAGAACAATACCAAGAGTATTTCACCTAAGACTCTCCCTCCAGTGCCGGCACATACTGTAATAGTATGAGCACAGTTCCAAATGTAGGGAAGTCTGAAAGACAATGGTAAAATGGAATTGAATGACACTAGACTTCTCTTTGTCTGTCAGCTTACAAGATCTACATAAAAGAAAACACCATAAGAACATGGAATATACTTCCAAGAGCATTAATAAAAGTCTTTTGCAGATTGCCTTTAATTCACTTATTTTAGTCATTTCTGTCAGAAAATTTTGTGTCAAAAGGTGAAAATTTTCATGCAGCAATGATGTTATTCTCAGCTTCTCAGGACAGTATGAACAGCATGAAATAAAACCAACAAACAGAGATCTCAATTGAAGTGATTCTCAAAACTAGTTACTTCAATTACTTTTAGGATAGGTCTACATATAATGTCTCTCACCTATAAACATCCCACACGCAAGGACACAAAATGATGCCAACCTATTGAAACTTAAACTCTAAGGAATTTACTTTATATATGATTCTAGGTTGAAAAAAATGCTTCTCTCAAAGGCTTCTATTTGTTGAATATAAATATTATTAACCTGCTTGTTGTCAAAATGGGTCAGCTGCTTCCCACTTAGTGAAAATATATCAAAAAACAACAAGCAAATGTTTTTAAAATAGTGCAGCATAGAAATACATCCCAAATGACAACTACAAGTTCCACAGCAAATAAGCTGCTGCACTCCATATAGCATGGAAACCACAAAAACATATAAACAAGAAATCACAGGTTTACCAATCAAATGATCATACCAGAACATGGATTTGCACACATCAAAATTTTCATATATTGGACAGAAAAAAAAAAATAGAAATAACAGATAAGAGATAACTGATTGATAATTGACAGGTAAAAGAATAACAGATTAAATAATTTTAGACACAGGGAAGTGAACAAAATTTTACAAAAAAAAAATCAGTAAGAATGTTATACAAGAAATTTGGATGGAAATTAAAGAAGCTATTATTGCAAGTAACATTGCAAGGTTAGTCCCTCAACTAAACAACATTCTGAAGAAACAAGTCTAATGAAATTACAATAGCAAAAAGCAAAAAAGAGATGGATAAAATAAGTAATCATAGAAAAATGTATCTGCACAATAGTAAAAGGTAGTGGAACTAATGAAAGTGAGAAATTAGAAACAGTCAATTTAGTGATCTATGAGTGCACATGGCAATCTGAAGCATCACAATCGCATTCATCCTTATTAGACAAGTCATCAGAAAGACAAAATGTAATATATGAGCAAGTAAATAAACATTTGACTACACAGAATGTCATTCTTACTGGGTGACACTCCAAAGAGTATATATCTCCCTGCTGGCAAAAACAAACTGCACATTACATCCTTATTTTCATACAGGATCTCAGAGCAGATTTCCTAACATGAGAGATTTAAAAAACAAATATGGTTTTTTTATTTCCCACAGCTTTTTTCCCCTTTTAATTTTGTCACAGCTAACAATACTGTAACTAGTAGAAAATTGTCATCAAGTCATAGTCTCATATTTTTTGAGCATCAGCATGGCTTTCTTAAGTCTCTACCAACAAGTGAAAAGAACAAAAGTATTTACTTTCAGGAAGGCTAATCAGATTACTGCCACCTTACAAAAGCATTATGGGGTGTCTCTGTTATTTCAAATACTGTCATTGGTGATGTGTGGTGACACCGATGTGATGATAATGTTCCCAAAAGGAACAATCAAATCAAAACACATAACAATTAAGAGAGAAATCATTCAACTTACACCTTAGAATCTTGAGCAACTGCTACAACATCAGAAAAGCTTTGACAGGGAAAGTTGTTGGTGCTTTCAGGCCAGTGGAATTAATATTTTGGTTAAAATTTCACAGCATCTAGAAAAGGCCAAACACAATGGAGCAGATTCACTAATGTGTCACTTCAGATTCATTATTTCTCAGAAACAGTGGAGCCTCATTTGTTTTGATACAAAGTAATTAAATATAATATAATGTCTAGATTAAAAAAGAGACATCCTAACATCTCCATCTCGCTTTAAAATAATATATACATAGATACATACATATATATATATATATGCGCTAGGTCCAGACTTTACTTTTTCTAATAAAACTAGCAGTTTACCATTTATAAAAGTGAGATATTCTGGTATATTTTTGATGCAAATTCTGTGCAAGCAATGACATGAGATAGTAGTAGACTTAAATTCTTTGAACACATCAAGACTCAGTTGCCAGCTTTAAAAACCTGACTTTTTTTGCAAAGCAGATGAGCTTGTCGTGAGCCCCGTGCACGGCTGTTTCTACAACTGCACTCTACTGCAAATGAGGTGGTGGTGGATATAAACAGAGCAAGATATTTCATCTGGCCCTATTCTTACCTCCCCAAAGAGGAACGAGACCAGCAGAGATTTCCCAAGTCCTTCCCATGCACAAATATATGCATTTCTATATGTTTTGGCCTTCACAACTGTGAATCAGAAACCAGGATCAGACCAGAAATAACTACAGTCTGCTTTTCACAGAAACACAGTTTTCTTGTTATGCCTTGCTATAGTTATCTATCTTGTAATGTTATTCTTGTCACATCCTAAAAATCTGCATCACTTTTTTTTCCCACTTCAGGATGAATTCTGCCTTCAGCTGCAAACCAGGAGTCCCCACAGAAGCCACAGCGGTTGCACACTGGTGTACCAGGAAAAAACAGACCTTGCACTTCCAGCTAATCATATCCTACGTATTAACACAGTTTTAGAGGAATATAATACACACAGAGTTTATGTTGTGATTTAAGAATTAAAAATTAATCAAATGTAAAATTAGGCCATTCAAGAAATAACTGCCAAATAAGTTGGAATTAGAGCTGTATATGAACCATTCGATGCTTCCACTTGCATCAGTGAACTGGAAAAGCTCAGTAAGCCAGCAAGGCTTAGGTATGGAAGCTGACGCTCCAGCAGCATCCACAATCCCCTCTCCTTTAAACAATTAAAACAATCCTGCCATTTAATGGCAAGAACAGAGAAGAAACAAAGAGGGGGAAAAAAGGAATGAAAGGATAAGGAAATAAATCATTACAAGTATAACGCATAGGAATCATATTTTTTAGCGTCTGGTCAAAAATTATTCCATACTGTTCAATTCTGAATGTATCTTAAGTTCTTCCTTGTCTAATAATTAATTATAATAAAAAATTAAACAAGATAACACCTTTTCTAAATCCTAAAAAAAAAAAAAAATGAAGTCTGCTAGTAACAAAATATATTTATCCTATTCTAATATGTGTTCTCAACTTCCTGTATACTTATTAAGGAGCACTTCCATCACTGTCTGTCTGAAAAACGTCTGTATTGAACTAAATATGCTATTTTTCACTGAACTCAGGGTAGATATTTTCCTGGAATTTAGAACTGCAGGTCAGTCACATGGCAAATTAATCTAAAATATCATCAATTGATCCATATATGATCAGGTTACAGCCAGTCATATTAGTCTTAGCAAATTATTGTGTTGCTCATGTTCTGGCATCAGCAGTCTTTAGTTTATTTTTCCAGCTACTTGGCTGTCAGTTAGAATGAAATTTTCATTGGTTCTTTTGATGAACAGCAGATATAAAAGCTGAGCTATATAATCTATGACAGGCCAACTGCTTTTGGGGCTATTATTTTAGTTAACAGACAATATAACTTCAAATTATAAAACATGCTTATACACATATATTACATTCACAGCTAGACAGATGCACACAAAATACTCCTGAACTGAGCAATATTCAAGAAAAATGAGAACATGACTGTTTACCTCTTTTCAACTTCTAAAATCCTAAGGAAATATATAAGCTCAAGATGGGGGGGGGCAATGGGAGAGGGGAAGGAGAGGTGGGAGAGGTGCAGTCCTTTTCTTTTCCTCTCTCCTTTTTATTAACAGAAATCTTGTCATACCAAAATGTTTTTGGCCAGACTAGTGCATTAGAATTTCCCTTTAACTTTTGGATATTGCTTCTAATACAGAACAGATATGACAGGATGAACAGGACTCTGTTCCTGTGAAAAGGAGGAAGACAACACAGAGAATCAGGGACACAGGGAATCCTGAATATGCAAAAGAAACAGATAGCCAAGTCTTTCAAGGAATAGAAAGCTGAAATCAGATTATACATAACTGAGCGAAACTGCAGCAGCTATTTAAGAGTACTTAAGGTAAACCTACTCTTAAAGTAGATATTGATTTTTTAAGACTCCATCTTGAGATGACCCTGATTTTTCTGAAGATGGTACTAAAAACTGGTTCAACAGTGTCTCAAGTCTAACCCTAGAAACAAAAGCATACAACAGCTGTTTTTACATTGAAAATGTTGACATTTCACAGCTTATGAGCTGGAAATATACTGAACAAATTCCCTGAACTTGTGAGCTAGATAATAGGTATAAGAAACAATCAACCACTATCAAATGAATTCATGTATGCATTTTTAACCTAGCTTTAAAGAGAGAAAAATGTAGCCCCTTATAAAGGGGGGGGGGGGGAAGGCTGTATAACTGACACTAAAGAAAAGAGCTAAAGAAAACTAAAGAAAAAGCCTCAGAAATAGCAACAGTAACGTATTTGGCCTGTTTCAGGCCCTTAACAAAGGTTTTCATCCTCTAAACAATGAATGGAAATTCACAAATTCAGGCAGAGATAAAATATATTCTACGTATCTTTCTGCAGATACAGATATATGGAATAAAGTATCTAAACATCTCTTTAATTATGGAGAAGAGAGCAAAGGGTACTTAACAAATAGGAGAAATCGAAATCTTATTGAAAGACCCTGTTCTTAGTGGAAATCTGGACTAGCCAGATGCTGCTGCATAAATGGATTAGCTGTTTGTTTATGCTACACAGTTTGGGATGGTCTGGCAGAATAACAGGGTTGGTAGGGCCACAGACGTGAAGAGAGGTCACTGGTGAGGACCTACACCTTTGGTAGCTGTAACAGAGCTCCTGTACAGGCTGCAAGAGACAGTTGAGACATACCACAGTACATCCCCTGATTCTGTTCTTGCCAGGAATGTCATGGAAATTCATTTGCGCAGTTCCTGGCAAGCCTGCTCTTATTTGCAAAGCAAATCTGTACCAGTGTGGCTGCTGGGAGGAGCCAGAATGCGTGCAGGTGAAGAATTTGACTTTCCACTCTTAAATGCATGCAACTAGATTTGTGCCAGTGAGGTGCCTGAATGAATCACTCACCAAAACAAGCTTAAGCAGCAAGTCTGTCACCTCACCTGTATGCAAAGCACATGAGAAGTATTCACACATGTGGAAGATGCATCAGAACTCTACGCTAATACTTTCACAAGGCACCTCTGGTTTTGTCTAGTCTTACCAAAAGCTGTACTACACCTGTCATTTAATCTCTAGTTTGTAGATGACTTCTGAAACACCCTTAATTTACACAGCACATCATGAGTACTCAAATAACCAGGAAAAAAAAATATTTTCACAGTAAAAGACCAGTAATATCAGTCAAGGTGATGTCTTAAATCAAACCACTGATCCTTTCCCTTTCAGTGGCAATAAAATGAAAGACTAAATGGCTGATAGCAATCAAATACAGGAGTGCTTTATTTTCAGACCTAAAATACGCAAGATTTCTCTACCATAAAAACTGCAAGTAGAACACTTGTGAATTATGAAGGTCCTTCCTTTTTAAACAAATTTAGAAAATGTAATCATCCTTCACAGGTGAGATATTTTGTTTATTCTATGGAGAATCATTTCAGTCTAAATTAAACTCTTCAAATGGTTTTGATGATTGCAGCAATAAGGACACAACAGGGAAAAGATCTGGGAAGAGAATAACACGTGTTAGATGAATGGCTGACAGAAATATTTCTAGTATATGAAAACCACTGGTGTTTTTTTAACCGATTACCAGTATTATTTTTTCAAAGCATAAAAACTAATGCTACTTGTCTGTCCTAAATAAAAATGCCAATTGGGACTCTCCTCTTCAATTATCTTCAAAATGTACTGAGTACATCTAAGAAAAATTAAACATATAGGTCTTTTCAGCATTCAAAAAACCCCACTAGTGTTACAAAGACACCTTCTAGATATCAGTGTCAGAAAACCCTGCCCATTCACCTTTTAAAAATGGGGCAGAGTAAAAATGGCTAGTTTGTTAACAATCTAAGACATGAATCCTGCCACAGATTGCTTAGGATTTAAGCAACTCAAAATCTAAAATAGATTTGGATAAGACATGTAATGAAAAAAGGCAAAGATGTTACAAGCACAATACGAATACCTGGCATTCTCTGTTTATTCTTTCTGACCTTAATATCAAACCTCACAGACAGAACATAACCAGATAGATGCCCATAAAAAAACCTGTGGAAAGGATTTTTTCATATGTTCCTCTCTTCCAGGCTGTCTCTAAATTCATACTTGTTTAACGGTGTGATTAAGAATGCTACTGCCAGCAGTCATGGAAAACTCTAATAATGAAGTCACAGAACTACACCATTACTGATACACAGGTGCAAGATGTCTGACTAGTTCATTACTTAAATTATCTCAACAGCAAATATTTTTTAAGAGAAATCTCAAAAGAATAACCAGGAATACTGACACCCAGGTGACTGTAAAACAGCTGTGTGAAGTACCCTATAATCTGTCTTTTCAACCTGTAACTTGGCCATCCTGCTGCTAAGTCTTATTTCCAAGGAAAACTCAGGGATCCTCTACATACTGCTCAAGGTGAACTGTACTAAAACTCTGCTTGTTAAATGTCCTCTGGAGGTTTCTTGTACACAGCAACAAATGGACTGAAGACAGAGAAGGCCAAGACAGGCTCATTTCACCTTCCTGGAGGATGTTTCTAAGGAGACTCTTTACAAAAGCCAATGCAGCTCCAGGCTACACCACTTGCACTCTTTAGCCCACTCAGTAATGAAGAAGCCTCACTGAAACCAAACTGTTCTTGCTATTGGAGTTAAAACAGACACACTGACAAAGATCCTATCCATACACGGTTTCTGCTCAGCCACACCCAGTCTGCTGCTGCTGGTCCCGAGAGCTTTGCCAGGTTTATAGACAAGATTTGAGGTTTACTATACGGTGCGGTCCCTGTCCTCTTCTTTGCAGTAGCATAGTGGGCAACACGAGGTATGAGCTCACTGGCAGACTCAGAACAGGGGAGCCAAACTGCAGCTTAGAGTTAGACCTTTAAGGCAAGAGAACGAACTGAGGAAAAGGATCTGGGATGTTTCTCTTGCTAGTGAGTCAGTTTGTAGTATGCTTTTGGAAGATAAGAAGTCCAACCTACATAAGGGTCACAGGTCTAAAGTCACCATTGTACATAATTAGGCAATAAGAAGCTTATTACATGCCCTCATAATTAAGGGCTTGTTCCAAAGCCTGTTTAAGTCAATAGGAATCTTTTTATTGACTTCAAAGGGGCTTTTGATCAAGCCCTGCCGACTTAGTACGATACCTCTCTCCCCGTGTCATAACTGAGCAGTTGCCATCAGGAGGCACTCAAACTGACAGTCTCGTGGCGCAACCACAAAGGTGCCACTGAGGGGACACTTCCATTTAAGGGCATTTGACCCCGTTTCGTAACTTCAGCCAACTGCTGATCTTCAGGACCTGGGACATTTACTCGGTAAAAAGAGAAAAAAATCACTGGTATGACTTGGAGGAAAGGGACTGAGGGACCTCTTGTACTCACTGAAGATTCACTGGGTCTGTTCTTTGTTGATGCATGTACAGACACATAGACTGTTGCCACAGAATGCAGAATTTACACACACATTGCCTCAATCCAAACAAAAGAAATGGAGGAATGACAAAGCTCCCTCTAATACATTATTTATATACTTCCCTGACCATTAGTCAGTATTACATAATAATCATTTCTAAAAGTTCCGTATTTCTGCACACATATTAATTCTGAAAATGCATACTGTGTGGCCACACTGTAACTTGTCACTGACAGACATTGTGGAAATCCCCCTTATTTCATGGATCATTGATCCAATGTGTAAATCCTTCTTAGCCTGAAAGCCATTGACCAGATAAACCATAAGGGCTCCAAAGGGAAAGAGCCTTTCTGGTCTGTTGAGCAAATTCAGCAGCAGCACATGTACTTCAAACCCACATATGAAAACCTCTTTGAAATTAGGGTCCTGATCCTGCAAATCCTTATCCCATAACCTAGAAGTTATCCCAATACAAGTCTGATACACTTACCAGGCACCCTTAGGAAAAGAACATTGTGCTATTCATACTAAGTGTTTGTATACAGAATCAAGACCCAAATACAACTGGAAAAATAACGTCTAGAATAGTTCAGCCTTTTAAGGTTTTTCACTCAGAAAAAATAAATGCTATGTACTACAGGAAAGGGGTGGGGGTGGGTGGGGGGGGAGCAGAATTGTAATTATTTTAATTAAAAAGTGAGAAAACTTGCATCTATATATACTTTTTTAATTTGTGTACTCTCCTAAGTTTTGAAAGAGCTAATTGGATTTTCCCATCATCTTTGATACTATAAATCACAGATTTTAAGCCAATTCTGCAGATTTACACCTACAATCCAGCAGCTGAATGCCTTTGAAAACATATCTCCTAAAATAAAGACAATACTCTTACAGTAATATTTTATCTTTTAAGCATTTTGTGAGATAACTTATATTTTTCTTCATTTCAGTTCTGAGGCAAATACAAATTCAAAGTACAGAAACACAAATGTTGTTTTCTGTGGTGCTGGCACACTGCTATTTTCCAGATCACCCTAACATGAGGTAACTATTATCGATTGTGAAAGCACAACAGGTGGGTCACATGAAAGGTCACATTAGTTTTGTTCACAGGGCCAAACAGAAGGTTTTCATTATCCTTAATAAAAACAGAAGCAAGTAATAAAATATATCATTGCAATAACATATCTTTCCATTCATATGCAATAACCTCATACATTAGATCCTACCATTTCAAAATACTGCTGTTGGCTCCAGAAGCATGATTATTTCTGTGGTTGCTACTTATAAAAATAATACTATAAATCATAGTTTGACTTGCAGATTTCCACACTGTTCTTTTGAACCGCTTTTTGAAATGTTTTTCTGGACAAACCTCGTCAAAGCATGATCTCACTTAGAAATATTAAGTAATTTAAATGGTCAATAAGGCAGCAAGATTTTTAGTAATTCCTGTCATTAGTGTAATAGCAAATCATGGTACCTGAAAGTAGTCAGGCATCTCATTCAAAACTTGATGGTAGGTTATAGTAGAGTCATAATTCAGACGTGGTGTAAAAAAAGTCACAGCATATTAGATCCTTTCACAGCAGTCTCCAGGATAAACTGATTGACCGGCTCACACATACATGGATGTACACACACACACACACACACACACACACATCTGTGCTCCCATCAGTGCACCAGCATGGACAACAAAGATTTACAGCTCAAAGTAAATGTAACATATTCATGCACCTACTGAAAGCATATTTTATTTGTGTCACTTAGGTATCTCATATGTGTATCATCCATCTTAGAGACATTTCAACACAAATTCCAAAAGTCCTGTATTTAAAAAAGCATCAGTTTGTCGCTTTTAGCATCTGTTTCAGAGAAAATGGTTAATGCTTTCTGTTTCTTTACAAGTATATACATTTTTAACCTAAATTTTACTTTTATTTATTTATAAATGATGCCTAAATATTTCCAGGCTGAATGATAATCAGTACATTGGTTTTTCTCTTCTGCTTTTTCTAAATAAACTATTCTCCAAGGCCTTCTTGTGCTGCTGTGTATCCCCACTTCATGAGGAATATACCTGGATATTAAATAGATTTGAAACCAAAAAAGTCTAAAAGAAACTTGTATTTGCCTCAAACATTACTTCCCAAAATAATAAGGGTTTATAGGCATCAGCAGTAACAGTCCAGGGCCTTCCTGCTGATCCTGTAGCAACAAAGAGACAGCCTGCTCCTGAAAGCAGTAACTTGTTATCAGAGAGCAACATGTGTTATTGGAAGCAGCAAACGTATGGAACAATGTATAGATATCTGCGAACGCAAAATACCCCTGGGAGAATGACTTTTGAGCTTGGTTCCAGAAAAGCAGGCTGCTTATCAGTCTGTCACCTGACTGTACAAAGCTCATCCTGGGGCATGTTGTGTCTGCACAGTGACCGGCGTTCCGGCGGCCCCGCAGCCTCCCAGTCCTACCAGTTCCAGAACAATGCCCTTCTTTTCACAGCCACACATACCTGCTGCCACTTCTGACCAGCTATTCTGTCACGTGCTTCTTCCTTAAGAGGGTTTCAAAATCTTTCGCACGGTTTGAAAATACGGAGTTGCAACTTCACGCTATTTCACACCTTATTCCTCCCCCCCTCACAGCTTCATGTGGCGATATTAAAAATCCTAGAACATAAATCAGTCAGTGTATTTGCATGTCGGGTAGGGCAAGGGTGCAGAGCATCTCAAGCATTTTAGGTCAGGAAAAAAGTCTCCTCGGCTACAGTCTATCTGATACAGACACACACTGTGTGGTATTCCTCAGTTTACAGGGTATGCCAAAACCTTTAACTAGAAAGTGGTGAAGTAAAAGTAGTGGCAGGTAAATAATTTAGTCATGAAAAACATACATCTTGAAAGCATAGTTTAACCAAACAGAACATGTTTTATTCCCTTTCTGCTTAAGCTAAAAATTCCAAGGAGTTATTGGAATTATTCCAATCAATTTAGATAACCAAATGTGTATTTCCCTTTTTGCTTGCATTTCTGTGTGCACTGTACTGAAAGCACTTTTCAAAAAGAAATATAAATCAAAATAAAACAAAAGAAAATCCTCTGATCCTCTGAACTTTAGAAGAATAAATTACTGTTTTTTGACAAATTATCTAAAACCAACACCTATAAAGAGGTAAAAAGACTTTTTGCCTCCCATCTTAGAGGAGTGTAAAGCTAAGTGAACCCAATCAAAAACTTGCTACGTAGCTGACATTTTGTAGGGAAAACGTACTGTAAAAAATAAAAACAATGGAGGAAAATTTTCAATGCCAATAACATGATTTATATGATTTACGCAAGGTTAGTCATTTCTGGGCAGTCTTTTGAAATATTTACAATATTTGCAATTCAGCCATTCCTACATCTTTCATGGTATCAGCACACTAAATTGAGTATTTATCTTAATCAGGGATCATATCAAACTATTAAAATGGGAACTTATGTGCAAACAACTTGTAACCAAGGACAGTCCCACCTGCACACGGAGCATTCCTCTGGGAATCCATGAGTGACCAGCTTTGTTGCAAGTGTACAGTAAATTAAAGACACTGCTGTGGTAAGACTGGCACCCACAGGAGCTGTTTCTAAAACACACCTTGTAAAGCAGCTGGAACAGGAGCACCTAAAGCAAGACTCCTAAATTCGTATTGTAACCACCAAGTCACAGGTGGCTTGATGTGGAGAGGCATTTGGCAAACATACCTGATGCCAGGGGCAAGCAACTTTCAGAAGTCTACCACATCTACACTTTAGAGTGTTAGAGTGAATCAGAACTCGAGCTTTAGACATGCCTACTCTGAATGCATGGCACATGCCAACGTCCATGGGATCATGCCTTTGGTCAAAGGCTGGACTTCATGATTTTGCAGGTCTTTTCCAACCTTAATGATTCTATGATTTCAGTAAGACTTCCCTAATCAACATTTCAGTGTACGATTCTTTTTCCCCCTGAGACCTTCCCTGATCAATACATATCATGGCAGTCCCATTTCTGCCACCATTCCAACCTCCCCTATTTTCACGCAGGAGTTTACATACCCCTGTATTTAGCATGGTTCTGATCTGATACTAATTGGGGGGTTTGGCTCAGGTTTGAATCAAGCTATTGTCTAACAACAAACCTAGTATTTCCTTCAGGATCACACAAATACGCATGCACTTATGCAGATATTTTTAATGTATACGTACTATATACCCCTTTGTATGGAGAAAGGCCAACTCCTTCCAAAAATATATGAGAACAGACAGACACCTGTTACATTCAGTCCTTCTGCAGTATATAAGATAGAGACCGAAGTGCTTCTGTATTGTTCCTATTTGTCTGTCCCACATCACACTGACAGCTACAGACCTGAATGGTTAGTTTCAGAAATAAACATTATTTTTCATCTAACAAAGGGAGCTGGCAGTTTGGGCTAAAATTTCAAAAAGGTCATGAAAGGTCTGGAAGAAAGCAAATGCATTCTGCATTTCAAAATTGCAAAGTCCATCTCATAACTGTATCCTTCTCCCTCCACTTCGGTGTTGTTATTAGGTCTTAAATACATGTCTTCCAAAGCAAAGAAAGTATATGCTAACACAACTTTGTCTGGCTGGAAAAGCCGCCTATGAACAATGAGACCAAATCAGAGGCTTAACCTTTTGATTTTATTTGTATGATTAACCTACAGTGTCTGTAATCTTGATAGCAGTCATATACTATTAATTAATTCCACTAATTCAGGTAGCCTACCCACTGACTTGAGGAAATTTCAGACTTTGGTCAGTATAAGAAATTATATTACATCCTGTGGATGATGAAAAAAAGGAAGGAAAAACCTTTGTACCTACCGAATTGAGCTGTTGTGATTTCAAATCAGTTGTTCTGCACGTACGGATATAATGACAGGAAAAAAAGTAATTATAATTAGGTGTCTATTTTGATTTTTCTCTTCATAGTATCCGTACTGAATGTCATTTGATTTTAACAAACTATAAAGTCATTTCAGGCAGGCACTGTGTACCCTTGCTGTTACCGGTCTACTTAGAGTCTCTAGTTTATTTCTATAAAATTTTCATATGCAACATTTAAACATTTTTATTACTTAAAAAAAAAATTAAAAAAACATGGTGATAATCCAGAAAGGGAAAACAAAAAGTCACTGATCTGAGCAATGTATTAACAACTGTTTTTGAGATAAAGGGAAAAAAGAAAGAAAAAGGGGGTGGCAGGTGGAAAAAAAGAAAACCAGGAATCAGTGAGGCTCAGCTCAATTAACAACTTGATTTTGTAATTTGAGCTACACTACAATTAAGTCCCCCAAAAAGTATTTTTTTATTTTAATGGGACTCCATAACATGCCTAAGAGCTCACAACCATAAGCAGGACTTCCATGAGGATCGAGTCCTTCATTTTCAACAGATGTCTTCACTGAAATTAAATTTCTATGACTAAGATACCCATTTTAATACTCGCCTGGAAATATTCACTAGCATCAACTTCATTGGCAGCAATAAAGCTACTCTCACACTCTGTCATTACAAAGAAACTGATAAATCAGACAAAATGATAAATCTTGTGAGGGAATATTCACACCACATCACTTCAGAAATCTAGTGTAAATGCCTGAATTAGGAGCTAGGGCTTTCCATACAGTTACCGATGGCCCCAGGATCATAAAAGCAACATGAATAAGGGGCCTTTCTCTACTCTGCATAAAAGAGCTTGAAGGTAGATAAATTCTGCACACTACACAGAAAACATTTTCATTCGTGAGGCAAGGCTTCTCCAGGAAAAAAAATAATTATCTCAGGTTAAATGAATGGAATATTTATAAAAAAAGCAAATCCAGAACAAATTAACAGAGTTCAGGACATGTCTAAGAACTACACTTCCAGAGAAGTTAGTCCTGGCAGTTTCAGTAATTTTTAAATGCAGATTCTCATCACAGGATGTTCTGATTATTACTGAAGACTCATCACTGGAAAAAAAAGGTAGGTAAAGGAAATTAATTCAATATTGATTAAACATAATCTGATAATAAATGCATCAATGTAAGGAATGTTTTCCCAGAGACAGCAGTAAAAGTCCAAAAAGTTCGTGGAATATTTCATAATATACTGAAGGTGATTTTAAAAAAAAAAAAAAGTTATTTTGGTATTGCAATAATGAAGAAACATTTATATTAATAACTGTAGAACATTTTAATAACTTCCATTTGTTACAGTAGCAAAACAGGGGGGAAAATGTTTCTTTAACAATCATATTGCAATAGTATCCAAATAGGAACAAAGTAGTAGGCCATCTTGTTGGAAATACAAGCTACTTTTAATCTTGTATGCATACAAAACACCATCATTTGTAACCTGTACCAGGCTTTCTGCTAGCTTTGTCCAGAAATTCATCTAAAACTTTCAGAGCTAGTAGCTCTGAAGGGAGTACTGGAGTTTCTTCAGTAGTCCAAATCACATTCAACACTTCTTCACCACAAAACTACACCACAGGAACCTAGGTTATCTGTAATTAATCCTTTTGTACGTAAATCTGAAAATTAAAATTAATATGACAATATGGGCTTCATATCAAGGCCAATTGTAAATGTCACCACCTTGTAAGTAGACACTGTTCACACAAAGCTGTTCAGAAACACAGCTTTGGAAATTGTGCAGTTTACAAAAAAAAAAAAAGTTAATGTGGCAAGATGTAAACTTACTCCCTATTCCCCTGCTCTGTTTGTTCAAGTTAAAGACTTTGCTTCTGTTTGCTTTTGTACCCTATCATAATCCCTCTTTAAAATACATAGTGTCAGAAATTTCCTAACCCATGAGAGACCTCCAGAGCAGTAATAGTGCATCTTAAAGTGCTGAACTTGCATTTATTGAAAAGCAGAAGTATTTCCACCACAGTTTTGCTTCCCACCCCACCTTCAGTCTGATATCACCTTCATTTGTTTTTCCAGACCAAGCCAATCACTTCCTAAATGCTATGCCTCATTTTCTTTTACAGGCAGTTTCCAAGAGTCTCCGGCATGGAATGAGCTGTGAAACTACACTGAAGACTCAGACTCAACATCTTAGCAACTGGATATTCACTGTCTTTTGACCTCACAGCAAGTAAGCTTCTACCTTACGCTTCCTGAATGAAAATCTTTTTAGAGTAGAAATACTGAGCAGAAAATTACAACCATCCTCTTTAAGTTTGTGTCCTGCAATGCTCTCTTTACCAAAGACAGGTTATCTGACCAACATGTTTCCATCTCCATTTGTCTGGTCCATTCTAACAAAGAAAACAAAGCTGGCATAGTGGGGGGTTTTTTGCTCTCCCTGACTGGATGCTGCCTATCCCACTCCAAGAGAATAAGCACTTAGAGTAACCCTAACTTACTTTTCTCTACTACTTTTGCACATGGGCACCAACTAAAATATTGAATCTATGAGTTAAATGGGAGGTCTCTCATTCAACATCAATGACAACCCCACACCACACAAAGCCTAAAAGTTAAAGTGCAGCTCCTTAAAAAAAAAAAAAAAATTGGTTTTTAATATCAGCGAGTGTGTTAATTGAGGTAAAATGAACAATATTGAAATTGTTTGAAGACGGAATTAAATTTAATGAAATTCACAAACAAACCCCTTTTAGAAAGTAACAACAGTTTTTTGAACATTAAAGAGAAACTCATTATATCAAGACAACTCCAATGTAAAAGGCAACCCGACTTCAATCACTGCATATCTGCATGTTAATGAACTTGGTGTGTGCAGCAGGGACTGAACAGAGTAAGTAATGGGAAGACTGTCTTAAAGCATACAGTACACTGCAAAAAAACCCACGTCACCTTTAATCAATGAAACACCTTTTCATTCGTACCTTAATAGCAACTGAAATGATTTCAAACGTAACACAAAGGGAAGATGATACTTAGTAAAGGTTTCTTTAAGACATAACATTTCTTGCACATTCTTTCAGCATTCACATGCTGTCAGCATCACTGTGGCAAAGACTTTCAAGTTTCAGCAGACAGATACCGCCTAGTACAAAGTCTTTGTCATAATAATTTCATTGCAGCCCCCTGATCAAACATCTAGACAAATCTGAGACTGAAAAGTGAGAGCTAACCAGTGACCTTTGATTAGAACCACAAGCACCAGTTTTAATAAAATGCCTCATTCATTGCCTTCCACTGCCAACAAGGAAGGTGTGTTTGAGCCTGAAAAATGTAGTCAATATACCATTTACACCCATATAATGATTCCTATTATTCACAGTTAGAATTTGTGACTGTAGCAAGTGAAACATAGACATCTTAAAATAACTAAATGAAAACACACTGACAACATTCTACCTTTAAAATATATTCAGGAGCCTGCCTCTGCCTTTCTGTTGCCTGCTGCTGGCTTTCATGTCTTGCTGATCGTATTGTAATAGGGTTGGCTTTTTTCCCCCTACAAGTCTCCATTTACACAATGTTTGGTTTGTTACTATTTCTCAAAAATCTATGACTGTTGGCAAAGTCCAGTTTTAAGGGGCCTTTAAATTTGTACTTCACTTAAAACAGTGCCCCATTCAAATAGAAGTTTATAAGGCTGCCTTTTTGTATATTATACATGAATATTTATACATTAGATTTTGAAAATTCAACTCGTTTTTGGAGCTGAACTTCCTACCTAACTTTGAGTGAAGGTTGTAAAAAGACTTAGCAAACTTTGCAGTTGTTTAACACATATTTTTCCTCAAAAACACCCAAGCTGCTGGTCTCTAATACAGAAGTTCGAGGAAATACAATTAAAATCCGTTTCACATATTTGTGCTTTAGCATATCAGGCAAGAGGACAGAAAGGGGGTCTTATCACATCTATTTCCCACTTGAAAAGCGAAAGTCTTAAGAAGGGTAATAAATATTCAAATGACTTTGCACCACTGAGCTACCATATCAAGCTAATGATCTGTAGTCTGGAGCTCTATAAAAAGAAAGCTTACTGCCTGCCGTCACCTAGAGGTGTTGCTGTAAACACTGTGGGGGGATATTCTCCTCTCAGTGTGTGTGCATGTAACTACACTTAATGTTGTTTTCAAGACAGAATATATTGCTGAGTCGTAAAACAGAAAGGCAGGATGAAACAAATGCAGAAAAAAATGCAAGGACAAAATGAATGAAAAGAAAGTTTCTGGAGATTTAGCTTAACTTCTTTCTTCAGTGTGCTCTGAAGGAGTGGGTTTGCATTTCAGGCCTCACTTGTCTAGCCACAGATAGGAGGGATACAGTTGTTCGGTCATACATATGATGGAAGCTCATGGCTAGTTAACGAAGAGCAAGATGGGTGAACTCCATGGCCTGCCAGAGCCTGCTGTAATCTTGAATTCACTGTACTAGAACTACTGAGGTTCCAAAGCTGAATGGTCCACTGCTTAAGAGAACAGCCCCCTTCAGGCAGGAAGAAAACAGGAAAAAATGACAGATTTGTTATGAACAGTCTGCATCCTTGCTAGAGCAGAGATCAAGCAGGCATATGCTCCATCAAAAGCCATGGAGAAAAGGCAGCTCCAAGTACATAAAGAACTATTTCTAACAGCATATGTAATGGTATAAAAAGTCTTATCTTTATTAAAAAATATTGCATAAGAAAGAAAGAGAGATGGTCTGCAATTAAAGCATAGGCCTGGAAATGAGCCATATCTTCCAAGTTTGAATTCTGGCTAAGACCCAAACCATCTTGAAACCTTCCTGCTTCAGTTTCCCAACTGGAAAAGTGAGAATAAACATACTTGCCTACGTTATTTCTCTCTCAAGAGTGGAGGACTAATTAAACACAGTGTACTAGGATCTTGTCTATTTGGAAGCTCCAATGTCCCTTATCCACCTCTAAACAAGCATAAAAGACAAATTGCAACTGTGCATCTTCTGTCTTGCATACATTCACTTTCTAACATGCAGTAGGGTTTAACCATGGTTAATGTGGGTTATTTAGGTTATTCAGAGAGACTGAAAGAAAACTGCAGGGAAAAGAATCAAAAGTAAAGCTCCTCCAAGGCCCATATTTACTTTCTTCTGAGTCTTACTCTTATAAAAGCACTAACCTTCTTCTAAACCTGAAGGAAAATGCTTGTCATCAGAATCTCTCAGATTCCTCTCACCAAAGACAGCAGGGCTTTAAATAACAAGTAATCTGGAACCAGATAGAAAGGGAGGGTGAAACAGTTTGTCTGTCTCCCAACACAGTGACATAAGCCAGGCTTTTTCTTTCTCTGTGGGTTTTTTTTTCTTATAGGTTGTATGGCAATCCATGCTGGCCCAAAGGTGGCTGATGGCACCTTGTCTAACATACATAATAAGCATATTTTGCCAGTTCTTTGGACTTTTAAATCAATTGGAAGAGGCAAAATTCTGTTCAGTTATAAAAATAATGTACTATCAGATACCAACTTTTGACCTATCATGATTCCATCACGGCTGAACTAATCAAGTTTACTCAGCAGCCATTCAAAGTCTAAGACCTGAATCAGCCACAGTGTCTCCCTTACCAGGATACAGGGAAAGGTCCCATTCAGCCTCAGTACTGAAAGATGGTGTACACAGGATTTCACAACGTCCTTCCAGGACCTGCCTACAGTACCTCCAGCATTTCTGGCATCTCCAAAAAAGGGGACCCTTAACTGGTCACTCTTCATTGACTTTTCATTTCTGGCAAACAGCTCTGAAACAGGACTGTGAGAAAGGAAGTGAGTCCTGACTCTGTGAACACATGTGAGATGCTCAACAAGAATTAGAAGCTAAGACAGCTAAGACATCTGTTGCACCTAAATGATCATTTTGAAATTAAAAAAAAAAAAAAAGCACCCTTGTTGTCTTTCATTTGAAGGGTAAAAATAACTCTCCAAAAGACCCCTTCTTGAACTGTCCAAGCACACAATTCTAGCTCGTGCACAACAGGCATGCAAACTCTTTGCTCCTACAGAATCAGGCTCAAGGAATTTGATTCTATTTACACTTCAGGCCTAAATGATCCCTGAAAATATAATACAGGTTTAACACCCTGATTCATTATCTATTTACAAAAGCAAAACTGAATGGCTGAGAAGAAACTTTATCAGCTTCTACTGATGTTCTCCTGATTATATTTATACATTTTAAACATGCATGAAGAGACAAAGACAACTTCTCAGAAGTGCTTTGAGTGCTGTGGAGTCTTAACAAAAGCCAGGAAAATCTAGAGCCATCTCTCCGAAGCTGCCAGGGGATACTGTCTATGTGTGTACATCCTATACCATTAATGACTTGGTAATTTTCTTTCAGTCTATAACAGAAAAAGATAGATAGACTGACCTATCAGAAGGCTAGATTTCCTACTTTTTGTTATATAGGTTCTGTGCAATCATGGTTTTTAAACATATTTTAGAATAACAGATTTAGCCTTTGTTTTCTCTAGGTAATTAAAAAATTGCTTAATGTCCATTCACACACTAGACATTTTAAGAAGTTTTCACTTGAAGATAACCAAATATAATTAAAACTTTAATACAATATAATACTACTGTTTGTTTGTTTCTGGAACTGCCTGGAATTACATGACTATAGCCACCAAAATGGAGCAAAACAGACTGTTAAGCATTAGCTCTAAGTTAAGTGGTAACATGATCTATTTAGTGGCACACTTATCAAGTCAGTTCTACTGCTGTTTATTTAAATAGAAATTGAAATATTAGCTGTTCAACAAACTCCAGGCATTCTGTGCAGGAACTTGAGAGCACTCTAGACCTTCCTATAAGGAGAGAATTTTTGACAAGCCTTCCCTAAACAGTTTCCTATTCTGAAGTACAGTAACATCTCTAACAGTCAAGCAAAAAAAAAAAACCATAACAAAGCTGCAAGAAGAAAAACATAGGCAGGACAGACACAGTGCAGACACATTCATGTAATGATGCTTACCAGGTTAACAGTTCTTAGGCTCTGAAATTACTGGCGAAGTGAAAGGATACTCCATGCAAAATCATAAAATAGTCAAATGGATTCCTGATAGTACATATTGTTGGCTAAAAATTTATTTTAAAACAGCTTTACATCATACCTTTCAAATCATGGAAGAAAGGAAGAGAAATATACCTACAGTCTCATGATCCTGAGGGCATTAGAACTATTCAACAAATACTTTAGCCAGCTAACCAGATTTTGTCAGGTACCTTTGTAATCACTAAAAATTCTCTACAAGACTCAGCTCTACTACCCATATTTTTTTCTTTATATATACTTTCAGTGTTGTGATTTGAGATGATAGAGCTAAAGGATAATTTTGTATTCCTCTGTTGCCACCTGTCAGTGAGTATTTCCTAAGGGTAGTGCCACTATTCCCAGAGCTTCACACATCCATATAAACCGTTGAGTTTTCATTCTAAACTATCAGGCTCTGAATGTTCAGCCATAAAGATTTTGATTTACTGATAAGAGTGTTGCAATGTAGGAAAACCAAAGAAGAAGTCAAGCAATGTTATCTAAATAAACTAAAATCATTGTGCCTGATCAAAGCTACCATACAGCTAGTTTTGGTCAATCAGCACAGCACAAATAGCATGTTTTCTACTGCAAGATAAAGTTCAGAACTGACCCTGAAAGCTTTTAGTGAGCAGAACAGCCCAAAATAATTAAATTACCTGAGCAAGAACCTCATAATTATACACAAAGACCTCAGAATCATACTGAAAGAGAGAGAGAAAAGAGAGAGAGAAAAGAGAGAGAGAAAAG
>JAWWEU010000158.1:13499919-13776856 GCA_035583155.1 Acropternis orthonyx
AGAAAGAAAGAAAGAAAGAAAGAAAGAAAGAAAGAAAGAAAGAAAGAAAGAAAAAGAAAGAAAGAAAGAAAGAAAGAGGAAGAGAAGAAGAAAGAAAGAAAGGAAGAAAGAGAGGAAGGAAGAAAGAGAGAGAGGAAGAAAGAGAGAGAGGAAGAAAGAGAGAGAGGAAGAAAGAGAGAGAGGTACATTCTTTCCTTTTTTTTTCCCCATGCCTGAAAGTATTAAATATTTAGCAAAAATTACACTGGTGTCCTGTGTTTTATGACTAAAGAATATTGTTCTACTTCTTACTTGTGGTCGTATTTGGGGGGGGCTTTTACTGGAAAAATACTACTCTGTTGTACACATTTTCATTTTTAATAGATGATTCACTTGCTTGATACTAAATGGAACAAATGCCTTAGTAACGTAATCAAAAATATGCAGGCATGTGTTTCCAAAATTAATTTTGATATTTCCTGTCACTGAACTTGCCTCATCAGAGCATAATAGTAATTTTATAGTTGTAGCAATGCTGATTTCACCACATAAGAATCTACAGGAATATTTGAAGTTGCGCATGTTCAAGTTTTTTTTTTGTTTTTTTTTTTTTTTTATCCTGAACAGCTACACAGGCAGTAAATTTCAAATGCCTATCATCTTCCCTTTAAGTCACACAGAAACTGGATTCAGAATTTCCACACGACAATAGTTGAAATTGCAATCTATGCACAGCTACAGCTTCTCTCTTACAAAAAAAATGAAAGTCTAAGTAATCACTAGGAAGCCTTTGCTCACCATTTAAATTGCTTTCTTGCTATTTAAAGTGTATATCTTGATCCTTTTAAGTAATTAGGCAACCAGTAAAAAAAGAATTTGGGCTATTCCAATTATTGTCTAAGGGTTAATTTATATAAGCACTGCAGGGGCTATATTGAACACTTATTTTATAAAAGACCTTTTCCTTCTGTTTCACACAACACTTTCCAGAAAATAAGCAGTTGCACAAAAATGTTAACATATGGCAGTATTTTTGGAACTGCTGTAGAAATTAAAGGCAATAAAATTGCCTTGGACAAGAAAGGACAAATAGGCCAAACCAAATAATTATTCTTGCAGCTTTCTTTAACCACTAACTCCATTTTATATGCAGTTTCCGATCTCTCATATTAAATCTCATCATATATATTTCATTCCATTCTTAAAAATTTCAGTAGACAACTTCAGTGCTAACCTACAACTGCCCTGTCAGACAATCTTTGATGTCACAGCATAATAGCTCCTGAAAGAACAGCGCTAATACTTAATGTAACATGAAACCAGGGCCCTGCAGTGGGGCTGTCTGCTGTCAGGAACAAACAGTTTCACTGCTGTTCCCCAGAAGTGACAAGATTGAGAACTAACAGGGCAGCGGCTCCTTATTGCTACAGGAGACCTGTGCACCACAGTCACTGGCAAATCTGGTTTCTTAAATATAACAGCACTAATAAAAATATAAAAAAATAAAAATTAAAATTAAAAAAAAAAAAAAAAAAAAAAACAACAAGCTAAATAACAATGCCCTGCATTGCAGTCATAGGTCATAGATGTTCCCTTCATCTGTTGTAGATACAACTGTTCTCGGGTGAAGGCAAATTATTTCTATGCTGCAAATGATAAAACAGGAATCTGTGTTTATATGGAATTTCTTTAAATTTCATGCTTGCAAATAAAGATATTTGTGCTGCATGACACATCCTAAATTCTTTTCCAAAATTTATTATTTTGCTTGCTATGACCCTTTCGATCTCTGGTTTTGAGTTGAAATTTTAAATTTAAACGTATTGCTAGTTGGCCTTCAGCACAAAACATGAGATACTTTTCTCTGTTGCTAACCCAGGTGCTTACAGGTCTGCCTATGAACTTATTATCAGATTTTGACTAATGAAAACCACTTCACCCAGCAGAAATCATTGGAAAGATTGGATTCCAAAATCTTGCCCTCTGTTCTGAATGATTCAGAATGTCACTTTCTCTGTGCCCCTTTCAACAAAGCTAAAGGGTCCCACGGGAGGGATGAGATACTCACAGAATCAGGTCCCATATGTCTCTGCTTTGTGCTCCGTATTTTTACCTCTTTCAAAACATTTTTAAGATTCGTGGGTAACATTGCTTTAGGTCAAAATGTATTATTATACATGAGCACCAAGCTCCCATGGAAATCAGTTCCATTGCTGGATTTATTTTCTCTCTTGGAAAGCTGACTAGTCTATTTTATAAACTAGCAATAGCTGTATTTTTAAAGTTTATAAAACCTGGCCTCTGGCTAACTTGTAAACATAGGATATATTATCCTTTTGTTTGTAAGGCTTAATCCTACAACTGTCAAGCTGAATAAACCTTTAGAATAATAGTAAAAATACTGAAAAAAAGAAATAGTCATCACTAACAGAAAATTGAACTCAGATTGAGATAAAAATGTCAGTGGCACAATTTTTTATGTATTTGGCACTACTCATAGAAGAGTGAACATTTTTATCATTCAAATTTCTTAAAAGCATTCTTGGGCCATCTGATTTTAAAAGTCATAAAGTGATAAATTTTTTGAAAAGTATCTACGCTTCATTATCCTCCTTCAGTGAATCTCTGGTAGCTGGCAAAAAAATAATTCGTAGTAGTTTAATCATGTAGGACCTTACTGACACTGAATTGGAAATTAGATTCTTCTGGTAGATTTGGAGCACAAGTCCATACAGCAGCACTAAAAGCTATCTGCTCATATATTTGCAACTCTCAGCATTTGTTCTCAGAACATACTTAAACACGATAACCATGGTGCAAACACTGAGTTAGAGACATTCTTTATACCTTGCAGTCTAGGTAGATTACACAAGAGGAAAGAAGGGTACTGTGAGTAAAGTAACATGTTAGTAGTCATGTGGCAGCATCAAAACAATAGATAACGCCAAGTTCTCCTCCCTCGCCCCAAGTACTGGCGCCCACTGCTCCCTGAGCTACATCAGAGGCGTGTGTTGTTCCTCCTCTTATGAATGCAACCAGAACTGTTTAAGAAGCCACTGCTCTCCCTGCTAGAACTCACTGTCCCGCCATTTAGACACTGTATGGTCTGAGCTGTGGTTTCCACTAACTCCCTTCGCCACACAGTGACATTACATTTGAAGCATTCACAGAGTCATTTACTGCACCTCAGCTGAGAGGCAGGAAAGAGGAGCTAAACGTATGATTTCTTCTGTCCCTCCAGCTAGACGTGCAACAACATGCCTGTCTACACTCTAATCTAGGCTATATAAATACTTTACCTCAGCTATTTTAAAGACAGAGCATAAAAAGCAAGACAAACAGTCAAGATTTAAGCTAGCACTTAACTGTACCCCTATTCCATCTTGGTGGGAGCAAGCAAAAACTCTTACAGAGACAATGAAAGCCTCTTTCCTCAAGGATTTGAAAAGACCAAGATTTGTGCCTGCTGAGGAGAAACGGCATCCATTACCTTTGCTAGAGACATCTAGGATTTTCCTCAGGCTTCGTTTTTGTTCTGTTTTTTTTTTTTTTAATTCAGTTTGTTCAGTTGATCCTTTGTGATGTTTGGTCAGGAGTTTAGAGAATAATGCACAAGTATTTATTTCAAATTAATATATAATCGACAATAATCACACAATAACAGAAAAAGATTCTCTGGCTTCTGTAATGCTACTGAAGTAGTGCCAACATTGTGCTTTGTAGCAGAACAGGTGAGAGGAGGAGGAAAACAATTAGAACCTTTACCTTATGTGGCCAAGACATTTTGAGTCAAGACCAAATATCTGACAGTACGTCTCAGAGATCTCAGTTCAGATAAAGCCCACTGCTAATTATTAGATGAAGAACATTCTTTCAGAATGAAGAAAAAAGAAGTGGTGGAAAGCAGAGAGAACTTGAAAACAGAAAAAGTCAATATAAAAAAATACCATTTATTTTCAGAATTTTATATACTAACTGTAGACAGGCATTATTAATTTCTGCAGATAAACAACATCGTTCAAACAAGAAAGAAATAAAATCTGGGTCAAATGTTGGTCTCCTGACCAAAAATCTTAGCAATTTCACATTAAACATAAGTTGATTATAAAGAACATATTTATTTAGCATTAGTAATTATGTAAAATGAGCCATTCCCTCTAGAGATTATCCATAGCCTTCTAGACAAAACAAGCCCCAGAAGTTTTTAATCCTGACCATGTTGCGGGCTGACCATTAAACAAAGGAGCAGGTCAGTGAGGAAATTTATAAGCCAAAAAAATATATAAACCACCACTAGTGAATACGGATTCAGTCCTCCAAAGTGCTAAGCACACTGGCTCCAATCCAATGAAGTACTTAAATACATGCTGAATTTTAAGCACATACATAGTCTCATTCCCACTGAGATTATTCATGGGCTTTAAAGCTCACCATGTGCTTATACAGTCTTCTGAACCAGGACCAGGACCAGAGCATTTGGTATCTTCCAGGACTTGAACCTAGAGTGTTATGAGCTGGACCTGAGAGAGTTCAGGCAAATGAATTTTTTATCTGCCTTAGTCAATAACTGAATTTTATTCTAAAGATGCGACCCATTCAGAAATTAGGAGTTCAGATTTTTGACACCCAAGCCAAAAAAGAAAAATTTTCCCTAGGTCTACCCAAAGGACCAAAGCCCAACAACTCCTCTGGCTGAGAAAACACACATGCTGCTGAGTTCAGTTCTAAGAATCATCATTGCCTGAATTAATGGGAATAAATGCCAACTGTCCAATTCATCATTGGTACTTCTTTAAATACAAAAATTGTGGCAAGAGGCAAACTGCTCTTCACACATCTGATCATCCTCATGGCTCAGACACCAGAGAACAGGCAGCCTGTGGTTGCCAATGGCTTCTGGCAAATGAGACTCTTCATCCAGCCATTGCCTCTGCCACAGCTTTAGGATTCACCATGAGGCCCAAGTGTGACACTGAGCATGCTTTTGGACAGGCAAAATAGCAGAAAAGCAAAATGCAAATAAATTTATTTTGCACATCAAACAAATCATGGCTAATATTAAACAGCCTTTTATCTGTCTGCAAAAGGGGTTGTTTGTTTTATGTTCTGTCCTTTTTTCTCCCTTTCCAGGGTCCTATTCATTGCAAAAAAAAACCCCAAACCTGGTATACCAAACAATTTTAAACACAAGTAAAGGCATTTTATGAGAATCTTAACTTTTAAAAAGCTTTTCAAGATATCAACACATTAATCAAGTGAAAACTTGCACGGAGAAACTTACTGGGAATAGAAAGAACCACATACACCTTGACATCAGAAACAAGATTTGAAACAAAGTGTGAAAGGCTATTTTGTGCAGTGGCTGCAGTGTCCCATTTGGACAACTGTATTACATTGTGCCATAGAAATTAAATAGTGAACACGCATAACCAGTCATAAAGTGATCCTAAAATAATCAGTCGCCTGCCACGATCTAGTGGCTTTAACTAGATGGAACACTGCTGTGGGGATCCATTTGCTGGTCTACAGCATTCACCAAGAAAAAGCCTTAACATGCACCATGGTGTATTTTTACATGCTCAAGAATTCCAATGAAGCCACACTCTTGAATGATCTTGCTAACCTTGGATACTCCTAGCAGAAACATCGAGGATATATGGGTCCTTCCCTGGAAATTTCAATGGCTCAACGTCTCTTATGACAAAGCTTCACATCTCTTCTATTTTTTGACTGGCTCCCTATTTGTTACCTCTGCAACACAACCAACGGGCCAGCCTACACCTCAGTTACTGAAACATCGTGCAGCAGGTCTAGCCCAACCACACACAGCTGGAAGGCTGCAGACCATGGTCTAGTTCTGAAAGAGCTGCCTATCACAGGAAGTCTGAAAAAAACTTCTTGCTAAAAGTACAAGAACTGCACAATTTTCCAGAAAGCTGAGAACATAGGAAAACTGGTTTTCCCTTTTACGTAACACAATATTCACAGTTCTGGAGGTTGTACATCCCAGTTACCAACAGCTGTTCAATTACTCCCCCTCTAAGTTCAATTAATAACCCATTTGACTGTGAGTGACAAAAATGCTGATTTTAATATCTCATCCTCAGTTCTTGGAAAGTGGAAGAGTCTAAGTGAAGAAGGAGAATAAAGTCATTAGGTATTCTTGAAAGGCTGCATCCACTGAGCTGGTTTGCCTCCACACATCCTAGGCTTTTTCCTGTCTCTCTGCTTCTCATCATATCATCCCCTTTCTTCCTTTTGCCCCTCCTGTTTCCTCTCATTCAAGTATTCTCTCTCCCTTCCCATCCCCAGAAACTGTCTACTTCAGGTTCTGAAGTACCTATTTCTTTTCTGCTTTGCTTTTAGCTAATTTCAAACCTTCATAGCTGGTAAGATCAAAAGGACATAAAATATAATTTCATTTCACATCAAACATTCAGATCACAAATTTGTGTGCAAGTGTATTGCGGTTGCTAATTTACACTGATCACCCAGAACCTCCCTCCTTTGAACAGTATTTTTTTATCAATCAGCTGCTAGAATGATCAGTAAAACACAAAAACATCTAAGATTCATGATAAGCATTCATGGACTGACCATATAAATAATATTTATGCACACTTGCTAAAAAAGACTAAAATGACCAAAGTGATCCACTTAAACTTGCCTCTACTTTTTCTTAGACAGCAAGGACAGGTAACTTGTGTGCCAAAGGATTTGCTGTGAATAACTTGATGAGCAACAGAAATGAAATATGGAGTTCCTACTTGAATACAGTAAGCACTAAAGGGGACATCTTTGACCACTGCATGTTATCTTCTTTAAAAGACAGCATTACGCCATCTACAGAGAAGTTTTAAAAATTTTAATACATCAATCTATATCCAAATACTATCTGACTACAGATATTCTCTATGCATGTTCAACAGCAGTATGAGCATTACAGTTACTGTTCAGTTATACTATGCATTCACTCTTCCCTCTCATCTTTGTCCTTTCATATCCCTTCCCCTCCTCTTCCTCTCCCTTTGTTTTTTCATCCCTTCTTTTCTCCCATACACTTTCAAGAAGACCCAATTCAGCACAGTGTGGCATCAGCAGAGACCAGAGACAGCTGCTGTTCCAGCTACAACAGTGAGTGGATTTAAAAAAAATCAAGGGATGCCTTTAAAGTTTGGGAGAGCTGTTTAAATTGAATATGTAATAAATCTACTGAGGATTTGGACTTCAGCTACATGCAATAGGGGTGCTTCGTTACCTACTTGTGGGAATGTCACTTGTCTGTGATGAGGTCACAGCCTCCTGGCGGTAAATTCCGTATGTGCTGTTTAGCCCGGTCAGCTGAAAACAAACTAGCAGATGCCACACTGATTTGCATCCAGTTGCTATTGATACCAAAGAGGCAATATGTGAAGGACAGGAAGTACCATGTGGGAGCCACACTTCGACAGAGTGCGGGGAAACGAGCATTCACCTTCTCTGTCTAATCATCCCATGCTGAATTAATGGAAGTCTTCCACAACAGGAACACAGCAATCAAAAACAATTTGGGGCTGGATTTGTCTCTTACTGGTTTATCAGTTATCCTAGGCTTTTCTGTGCTGCTTTGACTGGGCCAGGGGGGAGAAGGGGACCCATTAAAAGTAGAATCAGCAACAGCTTATGCCTTGAAGTTTGCACTTCTATTAGAAATCGCCCATACAAGCAATTCAGCAAAACAGATTCTTCCTGTTCCTTTTGGGTTTGGTTGTTATATTCACACTGTGGAAAACTGAATTCAACTTGTCCAAGGGAGGGCTTAATAAATTAGAAACTCTAGCTAATCCTCAGTAATTTACTTTTTAGGTACCTTTTAGCTCTCCTATCCACATTTTCTCTTTCCCTGAAAAGACTATATAACACCCACAGCATTCAAAGTCTTTCACTTTTACACCATCAGGATGACTTTGCGCCTGTAATTTGATCCCATTCCATCACGGAGTTGTGCAACGGTGTTTTCAAATCAACTCTTAGTGGGCACACCCATTCATCCCGTGAAACACGTGGCAGCATAGCTGCACTGAAACACACACCAGTAGTAGCTCCACTATCACTGCTAGTTAGAGATTTTGCTACATTCTTAAACATTACCAATTGAATCTTCCTTGTTTAGAGGTGATGGAGAAGTTAAAAGTAATGAGAAGTTTTACTGACTGAAGAAAAAGAAGGGAAGACTGTGTAGACCAGCCAGGAAAGGCTGAGGGAAAGCCTTCGAAGCAGGGAACGTGCCCACTGAATTCCTTGAATATGCAGTAAACATGCCCCCTTGAATTTCAGGTTAAATGTTGTGGGTATGCACAGAGACACACCTGAACTGACTCACAACATCTCTGTGAGCTCGTATAGAGGCACAAAGGATGAACAGTCAGGGATTCCTTTGCCTAGTGTGGGCTATCTGAAAGTTGCCATGCCCCAGGAGCATCATGCCTATGGTGCAGAAGCCTGAAGGCATGATAACACATAAACTAACACATCCCCAACCTGTGTCAGTCATTCTTGAAGAATAAAGGCAGCCTGTGATTTATCCACCTGGAGCAGTAATATACCTCTGAAGCAGAAAAGCTAATAACATCAACTCTCCAAGTCTAAAATAGTCAGATGCAGAATGGCAAATATTAGCACATTTTTCTACCTTTTGGAAGAAAAGTTGTTGCCCCCCCCCCCCCCCGGTATTTTAAATCTAGGCAGATCTAGCACAAAAACTTTTTTTTCCTCTGACAGGTATGCTGACAGATTTGTAACTTGTGGCATTCTGAAAGTGATTAAAATAAATAAATAACACCACTTAGAAAAGAACAATAGATCTGCTGCACTACTGCTCAGTAGAAATGAGAATATGCTTTGCCTTAATCCTTTTTCTAAAGCATTAGTTGGCAATACCTTTCTTTCTCTTCTGTTTCACATTTTTCCATCTCACTACACTTCTCTAGACTGACTCCTCACAGTCTTTGTAACCATCATCCCATCCCAACACGAGTCAACTGCCTTCTAGCTCATGATATCAAGATAAAAAGCTCATCATATCTAACTTGTTTTGAAATAAATGAAGATTCCATTGTTACTGCCAAAGAGAAATACCATGGGTACCATAATTTCTATTTGAAAGAACGGGTAGCATAATCAGAACTAGAGCCTACAGAAGGCAACCAGAAAGCATGAAAGGGTTTTCAAAGGGTTTTCCTAGAATTCATCTTTGACCTTTTGGGGAAGCAACAAGAATAGCTATAAATAGCAGAATGTAAGAATGTATGAATGCAATCCAGAGGTGAATACTAAATTTCCATTGTGGGAACTACCATAACAAAATTACTACTAACAACATGTTGAAACACATCTGCTTGGGTTCATAAAAAAATTTTCATGTGCACATCTACATATATTTGCACTAAAGGTTGAATAAAGTATGTTCTCACTGCAGTGGTCTACATGAATCCCTTAGCAGAAGAAAAGCATGAAAGGACCTGCAAGAAGATAACATGCTCTCAGCAGATTAGGCGTAACTGAAAGGAAAAAAAAAAAAAAAAAAAAGGAAGGAAAACAAACAAACAAACAAAAAGTAAAACACAGAGCCACAGTCCCCACCACTGCAGACAGCCACTAGTCAGAGTCCTCCCATGCTGCATACTCTGTACCAGGAGACCTGCTGGAAGATCACATATGGCAAGATAGTTGATCTAATACATGGTTTATTTGAAATGAGTTCCTGTTCATGTCATCCTAAAGCCATAAGGAACACCATATAGGCAAACCTGGTTCCACCCTAACTGACACCAAATTATTCTCTACAGCAAGTCCAAGGCAAACAGGGCCTTGACATGGAACCCCCTCCTCACACAGTCAGAAAGGCCTTTTTCCATTGAACCCCAAAGGAACTACATCGTGGCCTAAGGAATGTGTTTGTGGCTAGAGTAAAAAGGCACACTTCCACTTAAGCAAACAGAGTTACACTGGCTTATACCAGCTGAGAAACTGTCAAATATCAAATTATATCAAAATATTCCTCTGAAATAGTTTAACATTCAAATACCATATATAGCAAATCCTTCAACATGTTCATTCTAATAACAGTAAGCCAGTCAGACATAGGGCATTCCTCGTATCCAGAATGCTCCCAAAATCTGAGTCATTATCTAGTTCCACCTACTACTTCAACAGGTGAATTTAGTCCTTCTGAAGTAGAACACTGTGAGTGTCCTTAGCACACTACTGCACTGAGGAAAGGAAGTGAGGATTAACTGAGCCAGCTAAAACTATAAGAAGAATGTAGACAGGCAACTACATCCTATCTCAGCTGGAATTAGGCCATGACACTGAGGTTAACCCCCCACTTGTGCAAAAATACCACAGGTTTTTACTAACCACAAATGGTCAGGAGCTCAGTGGAACAAACCCATCCACAGCAATAATACAGATGTGAAAAGCATGCAGAACAGTCTCTGGAAGGGTGGTATTCCAGCTCAAAGTACCCACAGATATGTATAACAAGCACCTAAAACTGGACAAAACAAAACGAGATTGCAAGACTGCCATAATACAACACTTTCACAGTGCAAACATCTGTTTGAACATGAAGATTTCCTAAAAGCTTCACCTCGATAGTTCTGGAGCATTAATGGATAGAGCCTCTGTAGAACAAGTATCTGTGAGTAATGAGGAAACTTGCAGCACTCGCTGCCTCCTCCGCACTGGGACACTGAGCAATGCAGTTTGTGAAGTAAACAATTCAACAGCAGCCCTTCCGGAACAGCTCCTCACCAGGGCAATCCACTCAGGAATTAAAGTCGCATTTATTCCAGAACAGAGTCTCCAGATAGGGAGCACCCTGCAGTATTTTATGTCAATTTTCCCACAATGGCAGGTCATTGGAGTAATATACTAATTCTCCTTATGTTGTGCAACAATTATTTGAAATTAGTAAACACTATTGTTTCATTAAAAATATTATGTTCCAGCACATGCATTTAATTTGCCATAAAGTACGGTATCTAAGAAAGCACACAATCTTCAATAAATCTAAAAAGATTAGCATTTTTGTTTCTCACACAAGATATATTATGCAAGTAGTAAAATTTCAGTGGTATATGGAAGGGGTCTTAGAGAAATACACAAAAAAATACGACTATAAACAAGCCATCATTCTGGTAAGAGGAAATACAAACAACCAGAATAAAAATAGTTGATGCACAAAAGCCATAATGAGGGGGTTGCTCAAAAAATAACTTCTACTTTGAATGGTTTGGATGAAATACAAATTATCCACAGAAAAGTGTGGACTGGCATAAATGTTTGTACAAAATTGTAAGTATATTTCTAGAAGTATGCAAGAGATAACCGCCTGCATGCTGCACAAGGTCCCAACAACGCTCTCCGTAAGTGCTAGTGCACAGAGTCCAAACCACTGCATTTTAATTACTATGCAGCCTCAGATATATTGCCTTTGATATGGAAATGTTCTTGTTCTCTCATCTTCACATACGGTCTCATGCACAGAAATCTTTATCTGATTCATAAAAAATAAACTAGAATCCAATCTCAACACCTGACCTCAGTGCTTAGAAGTTTTTTACTAAGCATGGTGTCACTATAAAAAGAATGGGTAATACTGGTGCAAAGTTAGATATTTGGAGCAATGATATGAAGGATTTGCAGTTAGGAATAAAATCAATACTGCACCTCTGAGGTTGAGTTTCCTGTTGCCTTATGTCAGTCTAACAGTGACTGGAGAAACAATTGACTACACCTTTCTGTCTAGCTCAAGAAGAAAGAAAAAACATTAAAATGACAGCCTGTCTCACCACTGATAAAAAAGACACAACTCAGCCACTTGCTGTATGAAACAGGTTCTGAAATCTAATAAATCACCAACATCAAACTTTCCACCTTTTTTTTTTTTTTTTTTTAATTCAGATGTAACATTCTTGTGCATATTTTAAAGGTATGCACCACAAAGTTCACACAGGAAGAAGCGAAACATCTCCCAAGCTTCTCTCCAGCAAACACGTAAAAAACCCATAAAAATACTTAAAATACAAATCCATAACTTTCCCTTATCTTACATTAATATGCTGCCTGTAAGAAGGCTGAAAGATTTTGCTTCGATAAATTCTACCAGTCACTCCGAAAAAAACATTAAATATTCAGACCCATTTAGATAATTCTCCTAGCTCTATAGAATTACATTCTCTTTTTCCAAAGAATATGATCTGTGTAACCTCTCTATAGACTATAATGACCCATCTGTAAATCATTTTGTTGCAGGTTATCTGTTTTTTATCACTGCTAGTACCTGTCTGTCCCTGATATGATACCCTTAAACACATTAACTTGATGGAATGTTTTTGCCTGACTTCAAAAAAACATCAATTGACTCATTCTCCACCATAAATGAATTACTCTGATTAACCTAGTTTAACAATATACCTACTTTTATATCACAATTTCCAGTTCATAAGGTTCAAGAAATACTTGATTGAACTCATTTCTAAAGAGTGATTTTCAAACTTGGGACACTGGGGTTTTTCTTCTTAATTTAAGACAAAACAGTAAACAGAAAACTGATGTATTTTAAAATATACAAGAGAAGGAGAGAAATGTCTATGTACTGATTCTTGTTTCTTTAAGAGAAAATCCATTTTTCAGGTTCCTGTTGTACTAATTGAAAGAGAATTATTTAAAACTTCACTGAATACTTGAATATACGATGGGTATCTGTAGCAGTTTCTCAAGTGCCAAAGAACTCTAGACTTTCTGAAAGACAGTAAACTAAAAATTGGCTGGAAATCTCTTACAATGATGTCACAAATATTTGTTGTTGCCACAGAATAATGTTTTAAAAGAACACCTACTTCTGTGCTGAAAAGGCTTTGGGAACATGTAATTATCCAGTTTTATCACTGTAGAAATCGGCTGCTTTCCAGCAAATACGTCTATCAGATCTCTCTCTTCTTGCAGAACTAATTCTAAACAAATAGACACGTATTTCATACAGACATTGCACCAGTCCAGTACACAACCTTACTAATGATAGGATTTTATCACATCTGGTTGTTTTCATAATAGGATGACATGGCCTGCAAACACACATGTACAGATACATACTGTGGGAGAATCGTGACTATAAAAAATTCTGAATGGCTCATATAAAACAACAGAAAATTCAGTTTCTGTGGTTTGGTAACAAGTCCCCTAAAGTTCCCATTCTTGCTGTTCTACCTGAGGAAAAATAGAAAAGGGCGTAAACAAAAATTACACACAAAAAAAACACTGAAAGAGATGAATAGAAGTCAGCTTACTACAGCACAAACCCGAAACATGCACCTCTGTATTTTGCTGCTACTTGATGAATAATCTATATGTGAACTACCAAATACATCATACAGCAGTACTTCTTTCACAGGTTCTGACACCGTGCAGAAATGTTTCAAGGCTCTGGCTCTGTGATTTATTGTATTAAGTGAAATGTTTTAAAAATATGTCGTTGTATCACTGCAGTTGACATACTCATGTATACACAAACACCCCTATTTACATAACTTTTGAAAACTTTAGTCATTACACACAGCCTTTGCCAAACCAGCCTGCTGATCTCTAGAATGACACTATGGAAAAAAGAAATATACAGAACCCCATTGTATGGGGAGGAAAGAAAAGTGCATCCTGGCTTCTCTTTCCAAAGCAATTTTTTTCCTGGGAAGTAAATAAATTAATTAATTAATAGACAGAAGCCTTTTAAGTGTGATCTATATACTTCTAACAGGGAAATCAACCCAAGTGTAAAAGATTAATGGATATGCTTCCTGAAGTGGTATCTCCCAAGGTGATCACAGTGTTTATCAGATAAAAGATGACTAAAGAAACTTTCTAATGCCCACTGAGAAAAAAAATGCATTTGTTTTTGCTATCAGCATGCAAAGCTCTGGCCCTTACTGCCACAAGATATTTCAAGGCCTCTAAGAACTGCAGAGATGTGTGGATACTTTCAACTAAAAATACGACCAAAGATGCAAAAAAAAACATGTCCAAAGAGACAGGTTTTTTTCCCGTTGAGCAAAAGAAGTTCAGCTGGAAGTGACCACGAACAGTTGTTGGCCACATATTAAAAACCACTGGAGAGGGAACAAGCACTGGCAGTTCCCACTTGTGAACAAAATCAATCTGACAAGTGAAGGCAACTAACTTTGGACATCAGTTACCATTTTCTACAAGTCAGGCACTAGTGGCCTTACGAATGAAACTGATGGGCTCCACTTTCTTTCTCTTCTCGCTTTCACCGGTGTGCAAAAGCAAAAAGGAAAAAAACGAAGCAGTTACATAAGTTGAGCAGAGAATCGGGAATGCGCAGGGAGAGACAGCCATCTGTCTCGCTCCCTTTATGCTGTGTTATACACATGGCACTGGCTTGCACCCTGCGATCTAGCAGAGAAGGGAACCGAGCGAGCGCTGAGACAGCCCAGCTCAAGCTCCCAGCAGCACCGAGACGGAGCACTGAGCTGCAAGGAGGAGGGAGAAAATAATGCGTTTAGCAGAGGATGCGAGACTGCCGACCAAAGGGCCTCTTACGCGCTCATCGCTGAATGAATTAAAGTTCTCGGGGAGGAGGCCGGGGAAACCGGAGCGAGCGACGCAGAAAGTGTGACAGGAGGGAAGGAGCCAGGAGCCGTCAGCCGGGGCCCAGGACAGACGCCAGCGGCCGGAGCCCCGGGGGGTGCGGGGGGTCCCCGCCCGCCGCGGGCACCGGAGCGCTCCGGCGGCGCAGGGGGGACACAGCCCGCCCCGGGAGAGCCTGCGGGCCGGGGCGCTGCAGCCCGGGCTCCCCGGCAGCGGGACGCGCACCCGGCCGGGGCAGGGCAGGGCTGGGCGGCCCCCGCCGGGCCCCGACCCCGCAGCACCCCCCCCGCCCCGGCTGCGGGCGCCCGGCGGCGGCCCGGGAGGCGGCCCGGAGAGCGGCGCTGGGAGCGATGCCCAGGGCTCACCTTCCCCTCCCCCCGGAGAAGCGCGCTTCAAAATGGTTTTGCAGGCGAGGCTGGCCAGGCTGCGCTCGGTGCAGGGCTTCCAAGAGCAGTGCCTGGGCTGGTTTCCGTATATTCTTTGGCTTTTAATAGCTAGCTGAGGAAAAAAAGAAAGCATTATTGTTTTCTTTCTTTCCTTCTCTCATTGCCTATTCTAAATTTGACTCCAAAGTTTAAGCAGTTGAATTGGCTAATTCTGAATACAGTCTATTGAGAGACCAGACACAGCAGTATATCCCTGTATAGCAGTAGATACAATGTGCTGAATTGGCAGTCTAATTATAAATGTGGCATTTGGACCTCCTTTCAGACCCAGTGCCACCTTACCTTATGAGGGAACTTCAACTACAGCAACTGTTCAAAACAAAATGCCATTACAGGATCAGCTTCACCCAACACTGGAACCAGCCAGGGGATTGTTTTACAAACAGCCTTTCTCACTTAACACAAGAATGTATTATAAGGAAAAGTTATGGATAGTGCAGAGTCTGAAGAAAACGCGTATGTAGTTGCTGCCAGGTGTTGAGCTACTTCAAACTGCAGCATACTCCAAATGACCTCATTATTTTCTTTTAAATGTACTCACTATAAATAATTATTTCTTAGTTTTACTAGAATGAGCTGCTAGGTACGCTTGGTGTTTATATTCTGAGAGTAGTGTGCATATAACGTCGTGAGCACAGAAACACGCTCAGAACAAAAACCTGCAATAAGATCTTGCCAAAGAATCACAGGGTGATGAAAAAAAGTTTTTTAAAGGGTCTTTTCCAGGGAAATATTTGTATATAATGGCAGGCTACATGCACATATCTCACATTCACTCTTATTATTTACTTTATGGTATTATAATGGCTTAATTAAATGAGTGGGCACAAGCACGTCAATAAAACAAGTCAAGTCAAGTCGAAGTCTCAAAACAGGTTTCAAAATTGCTCCATTACACGAATACAGAAAGGGAAATTCGTTAATTTTTGGACTTCAAACTCTGAGGACTAGCTAGGACTGTTCTTCTGTCCTCACGATCAGCACTGAAGATGGAAATAGCAAAAATGTTAAAATGAGGATAAAAGAAAGCAGTAGTAACAAAGTGCCGCCCGTGTGCCAAAGGCTATTTAATTTGCTTAATAAACATATACCTTATCTACAAACAGCAGGCGAAGATATATTACTTTATCACTGAAAGTTGCACCCTCTATGTTTTTGGGAAACACCCCTAGGACAGCACTAATCTGCCGTCCCCAGGCTCCCACCGGGCCGCCTTTCCCTACGGGCCCCCCCCACCGCCACTCAGACACAACACTAATTGTCCTTTCACGGTGCCACTTTCACTCCTTCCCGTCCTTTCAAAACAACAAAACCGCAGCAAACCCCACGGTGAGACGGCCCGCAGCAAGCAGAGACAGCGCTCGGGTGGACAGGAGGGCTGGCTTTGAGTGACCTCCGGGCCCTGCCCGGGCTCGCAGCCCCGCGGGCTCGCTGCTTGGGGGCTCCCCGGCTCGGGGGCACGGTCTGGCAACTCAGCTGGTAATGCACGCGTGGAAGTACCTGCTCACATCCCGCCTATCTGCTCTCCCTCTCACGTATCTACACCCAGCCACGACCCCGCCGCCGGTACACGCGGACATGCATAACACGAGCGGGCAGCGCCGGTGCCCGCTCCTCCCCGGAGCAGGGCAAGCCGCAGAGGCACACTCATTAGCTCCCACTGATGATTCCTTTCAGGATCATGAATGGAACAATTGTCAAAAACTGCGGGGAAAAAAAAAAAAAAAAGAAAGAAAGAAAGCCCCGAGACTATTATATACAGACACAGCTTGTGTGCACGCATGTGACAGTTGCAGGCAACCCAGATTTGGTCATAAACTCTTCAGCAATATCCGAGATAAAACGTCAGATTGCTTATACGGTTAAAGAGGCTTTTTTTTCCCAATCAGAAAAATAAACATCTTCGAAGGTGGTGAAACCCAGGAAAAGAACAAGCTCTCCACCAGGCACACCTTGCCTCAGTCGTATCCTCCAGCACCGCCTGTAAACAGCTGCGCTGGCTTGTTGCAACTGCCACTATTTTATTTTAAAAGAAGAATAACAGTAATAATAGTAAGTGAAATACTTCCTGAAAACTTACTTTGCATTTAGTTTAGGCACTATTCTTTTTTTCAGCTCGCAAAGGAAGCCGTTTTGTCCAGGTTAGGTATTGTCTACTTATGGATCAGCCCCTGGCTAAGGGTTTATTTTAATTTATGGCTTATGCATTCTTTTAAGGTCGATTTGCATGACCTCCGGCAAAGAGCTAAGGCAGCAAGAAATCCCAAGTCGACTGTTGCCACAAAGCGGCACGCATCTCCCCTTCCCCGGCTGTAAACAGAGCTCTCTGATGATGGACTGCTCTATTCCCCCCTCCTTGTGTATCACAAATTAGGGTGCGATATCAATTTTAAAGTTTTCAGTATAACTTTATCCAAAGGCTCTGCTGGGAGAGATAAGGCGGCGGCGCAGCGCGGCGGCTCCTCGGGACAGCGCCGCGCCGTGGCCGATCCCGGCATTGCCGCCGCCGCTCCCGCAGCTTTGTGTGCCTCCCCGCACTCGTCCCTGGCCAACTTCAAAGCACTCACCCACCTCAAACTTAGCGGAGAACCTACAAGCACCACTAAACTCCCTTCGCCTTTCTCCATCCCGCGTCTTTTGGGGTTACCCGCCAGGAGAAACCCACGCGAGCACTTGGGAGCAATGACAACGGCGCTCCGCTCTCGAAGATTCATTTCGGATTTTATTTTTCCTCTCTTTCTCTCTTTCTCCCTCTCGTGTTAGTTCTTTACGTACAATATCTTCCCGCACCATGTGTTCGCCTGCCGTGGGTGATCTTAAAATACAACGTTGATCTGTCACTACATTTTAAAATAAACTCTACTCGGGAAGGATGAGAAAGTGTTGTGATTTCAAGGTACTGGGGTCCCTTAACGTCTCGGAAACCTCGGGATTTGAACAGCCCCGGAAACTCGCACGGGGACGAGACTATAACTACTTTTCCCCAAAGGGAAAAAAAAAAAGGAAAAAAACCCACAACACCCTCGTGATATAAAAGTAAATAATCGTGCAGGGGGAGGCGGGGGGAAGGGGTGAATTCAGCAATGTTAAAAGCTAAACAACAGATCTATCTCCGGACGCTGCTGCTTCACTCAATTGCAACTAATAACCCATTAAAGACAGCGCAGGGGGAACCGGATTCTCTCCTGCAAAGCGACATAAATCCAGCGAAAACCCATTAAACCACCGCCACCGCCACCAAGCCACGCAGCACTACACACCACAGCAAACAACAGGTATACAACACAATAGGGCTGGTTTTCCTGGTTACCTCCTCGGGATCCAGTGTGGCACAAAGCACTGGGAGAGCCTCCTTTTTTTTTTTTTTTGCAACGCGCTTCGGTAATTTTCATTAAAAAAAAAAAAAAAAAAAAGGGAAGGGGGGTTGGGGGGGTTGGGTGGGGCGGGGGGAAGAGGAATAAATGGGTAGCAATTCGGTAAAATAAAATAAAATAAATGAACTAGAGTCTGCTGGTGTTTCTCCGGGCCATGGATGTGCAGGATCCCGATCGTTAGAAGTTTGCGGATGGGTTGCCTGGAGATTTGGTTACAATCAGGTTCATTTTTTTTTTTCCCCTCCTGAAACAAGTGAAGGCGATGGTTACTGCTGTCAATCTTGGCAATCAATGTGAGCGGCCATGTCGTAAGTATTCAAAGCATTTCCCGTCGTGCAACATCAGAAAGTGAGTGGCCAGGGCATTGATCTGAGGAAGGCAAAAGGAGGCAGGGCTCCCCCGCCCAGACAGCACAGGCAAGATGAGACAACACAGGGAGAGAGAGGAGGGAGAGGGGAAGGGAGAGAGAGAGAGGCTGGGAGCGAGCGGGGAGAGCAACAACTGCGGAGAAAGTGAGCACAAAACAGAAAGTGAAATCGGCGCGGGCTGCCAGCCGCATCCCCGCGCAGCTATCACCACTCACAGGGCCATTAGACACATGAAACCCTACACCGCTCTCCTCTCGCTAATGACCACTGATTGCCCGGAGTGGTGAGGAAAGGTACTAGAAAGTTACCGGGGAGGGGGTGCGAGGGCGGGGCGGGGGCCGGAAAAGGAGGAGGGGGAGAGGGGGGGGGTCCCAGGGGAGCCGGTTCGCGGGGCCGGGGCGGCGCGGGGCGGGGGGTGGGGGGGCGGCGTGTGACACGGAGCCGGCCCGCCCTCCGCCCGCCCGCCCCCGCACCGCACCGGGTGCGTGGGGAGGCACACGCGAGGAGAGCCCTGCCGGGCTCCGGCTCACGGGTTACAATGAAAAAAAAAAAAAATTAAAAAAAAAAAAAAAAAGGAGGAAGACGATGTGCAGGAGGCGGGAAGGGCTGGCGGAGAGGGGAGGGAGCGGGGACGAGCGCAAGCACTCAGCAAGCGCTTACTGACAGCTGATAAATGGGACTCTGAAGAGCCCGATCCCACAGCCCGGCCGAGGGGGAAAAAACAGATGAAATGGAAAGTATAAATTGCTCTAGAGATGCGAGTCCAGCTACAGGGACCCGGGGGAGAGGAGGCAGGAGGAGGCACTCAGAGTCCACAAACTATTTAGTGATGCGTTCAGGAGAAAGGTAAAACCTGAGCGCAGTGAAAAGGGAAAGACAGGTATGGCAGGAGAGTTAAAACTGATTTAGGACGGACTCGAGCTGAAGTTGGGATTCTCGTGCGACGACGAGAGATTTTAGCAGCGGCAATATATAAATATCCCTCTCTCTGCCTACCAAAAGGCAACAGATAGGGACTGGAATATCAGCTTGAATACAAATTTAGGAACTCACGCTCCTTTGGAAGTGCTAATTGGGGAGGGGAGCTCTGGGAAAAAGAAGGGAAAACTGTAAGGAGGTGAGGAGAAAATCAACCAGTGTCAGAGTACTGCAAACCCAAGAAAGTCTCTCTGCTGTTTTTTTGCACTCCAAAGGTAAACATAAAAGAGTCTTTCAAACTGTCAGGGGCCCGCAGATCAGGTGGGCAAACAGCGCTGCAGAGCTAACGTCTCTCTCTTTTGATATTATTCACACCTAGGCTAAACTGTTGTTAAGATGGGAGTGCGGAAAGCAACCTCAAGCCCACAAAATGAGAGAGAGAGAGAGAAGTTGTTGATTCATGTCTGTATTTTTGGCACTTTCTCCCCGTTTTCCAGAAGGCGCCTGGAACAGTTAGTAACAGACAAACTTTTTAATTTTAAAATAGCTTCATAACTTATAGAGGCCAAAAAGACGAGGAGAAAGCTTGATTTTGCGTTCCTCTTCTCTCAAGTAGAAATTGGTGGACTAGGTTAGACCCAGAAGCACACTCAGCCCCACTGCAGATGAACCTTGCTTCATAAAGACGTGATGAAAATTGAGTATTAACGGGATGGCACAGGACAGATCTGATCTGGCTCTATTTCATTTTGTTAACAAGCTGTAAAACTCGACACACTCACTATTGGAGTCATGCACGTTGCATCCTCTACCTTTGCTATCCGAGGTGCTATCATCCCTCTCAAGCCGAGTCCAGGGAAAATGAGTTTTAAGTCAGAACCTCTTGGAATAACGGACCTATTTTATACAGTATTTCGGGGAATTGCACTACAATAAAAGGAGTAACCAAGTGCTATCCGGCAAGTAGCAAACACCTTGAAATAGAACTTTACAATTATCTGGTAAAGCTTTATGAGCCTGTTTGCTGGATGAGAGCATAGTAGCTCATTTTCCATTCATTCTTTCAATTTTAATAAAAGAAACTTTTAAAAATGAAATTCAGAGACGAGAGGGAAATTGTACGACTGTAAATACTGAGTTTGTATTCACCTGCGTTTGACTGATTCAAAGTATTCACCTTGCTGTAGTTATCTGGTGTATGGATTTAACAGCAGTGAATAAGTGCCTTTCCAGATATTGCTATGTCCTTTTTAATTATAAGAATTTCCGTATTTGGTCACTAACGCTTTCCTTGTAACACCTTTAAACCTGCTGCAAGTAAAGGAAACACCTTGACTTTTTGCATAACTAGTAGCTTCGGCGCGCAAAAAAAGGGGGGAAAAAAGCGTTCTGTAAGAGAGAGATATAAATCAGAATACAAGGACGAACTATCCTGCCTGTTTGCAACTCCAGCAATTTGTTACTGGAACTTTTTTTCTTTCAAGAAACAAACAGAAAGGGGGGAGAAAAATCAACCACTCCTCAAATGTAGCGTGCTCCTTAGAAAATACGAAGCGGGAATGGGGCAAGAGATAATTAAGGCATCGGATAAATCTAACCGCCCACCTAGCTCCAAAACGGGGGAGCATCCCACTGCACTCCCGAAAATCCAGTGCAGGGAATGACACTGGGCTGGGGCAGGACACCGCAGGGATGCGGCCACGCTCCCAGGCGGAGCGCAAGGAAAGCTCTCCAGCTTGTTGCTTCCCCTGTGTGATCAATTAAGTTACAGATGTAACTCAGAGTGCCGGAGAGCGACAACTTCTCGGCAGCAGGAAAGGAGGATTCTCTGGGCATTGTATGCAAATGTGCGTGTGTGTGTGCGCTGCACGGAGATAATTGACGTTCCCTCTTTGCATAAGTGAACACCCGCCGTGTAGATCCGTAGACACGTGCCGAGAAACAAGAAAACGCTTTTACTTTTAGTGTCACCCCATATTTAGAAACCACGTTTGAAATTACTTCCCCTTGCTTCGGCTTCATTAAGGCTAAAGCCAGGCAGCGCAGGCAGATGTTGAGGGATGCTGACCTGCTGGGGGTCCCTGCAGAGGGAAGGGACCGGAGGCGCTCAGATCACGTCGGGGCACTTACCTGTTCACAGCTGTCATTGCATTTTGCGCCGTCTGTCTCATTAAATACGTTAAAGTAAAGCAATATTCAACAAGCGAAGCAACCTGTCTGTGTGCTAAGTCGTACGTACCGCATCTTTAACATGAGAAGCAAACCTGCAACTCCTGTAGAGTTGGCGGAAGGGTCTCAGAAGTTTTTGATTCAAAGGGCAAGAAAGTCCACTTTAACTTCTAAACTCCCCTCTCTCCCCAGTTAATGCCGAACAATTAAGAGACATGTTTATAAATTCCCTATGCGGACACTCTCCGACAATGAACGCTTTTTATAGGCTTGCTAAAGATGTTCAGATAAACTTTTGCAAAATAAGAGCATCTGAGAGAAAGCTATAGGAAATGAAGTTAAAGCCTGATCATCCGATTGGGAGAAAGTTTTGTTAGACTAGATAGAAGCATGTTACTGCACGTTACTTCAAAAGCAAACCCATCAGCTGATACGAGTTCCCCTAGAACAAGAACCTCTGGTGATCTCCTCAAAATTTAGGGGACGTTTGTATTTTGTAACACTCATAGCTAAGGATCTGACTGAAAACAGAAACTCTGAATTCCTTACAGCGTCATCTTCCAACAAAATGTATTGTCTTGGCAGGAAGAGGTTCAAGGAGATTTTAATTTCATTTTAAACTGTGCATCGTCTTGATAGTGAAGGGAAAAGCCGCAGCAACAATCTCCCCACTCCACCCCCCACCTTCAAAAAAAAAAAAAAAAAAGCCCCCGAAAAAAAACCGGGGTGGGGGGGAAGAGAGTACTGGAAAAACCACATAAAACTTTTACAAAGAAAATAAAAGCAAGTTCGACATGAAAACCCCTTCCTGTCTCGGAAAGTTCATTTTAAAGGTCCCCTCTGTAAATCTAAAGTGCAAACACCAGGCTAAGGTAGTGAGTGGCTGGAATTTGCATGCTGATAAGAGAAGGCTGTTGTACTTACAGTGACAGAGGGCAGGCTGCGGAAGAAAAGCTGTTTGTGTTAGCCTGAGAGTCACCCAGGGCTGCAATGAGAGGAGAAGAGAGGAGTGGGAGTGCCAAGCTGGATACACCTTCACCGCATCTCATCACATCTGCCAGCCTCTCTCTCCCTCTCTCTTTCATTTCCACATTCCCTTTGTTCCTGAAAAAAAAAATCTACACGTCACATCAGTCCCCAGATGCAGTCTACACCAAAGAAAAAAAAAATGAATAATTCAATCAAACTGTGCATAGTCTCTAAGGCAATAAATCTATTGCACTTAAAGAAACGAAGGGTAATTACCGCTATAGAATTAGAATAAGGCCAGAGCGCGCAGGGATCCCAGGGTCTGTAAACTCCACGGTCAAATAAAGTTTCATTTATTTAATCCTCTGACAACCCCAATGTAAACTAAAGGGGAGGATCAGAACTTATTCCGGTTGGGTTTGAGAATGCTTGAAGTGAATGTTATAAAAGGAGAGCGCCCGTGATCTGTGACAAACACAATACAAGGGAGTAGAAGTGTTTCACTGCATCACCTCCAGGGTCCGTTCCCCCCTCCCTAACGAAGAACAGACCACACTCCCACTTCCACCGGCTCCTGCTGCTCGCTGCAAGTGCAGCGGGGATCGCTGGCAGCCAGCAGCCGCCTTACCTGCTCCCGAGCGCCAGTACAGCCTGAGAAAAACTCAGGGGAACCGGCAATTTTGTTCCACGCTCTGGCGGAGAGAAGCCATGAGGGATTTGCACCGCCACGGACTGAATCGGAACGCTGCCCCTGACTCGTGGATGTGTGCGGGGCCGAGGCTGGGGGACTGCCCGCCGGGGGCGGGGGGAGCCCGGCGGGAGCGGAGCCCGGCGGGGCGGGCGGCGGCGGCGCTGCCGGAGCGCGGTGACAGACCGGCCGGGGCGGGATGGAGGGAGCCTCGCTGCTCCCGCTCCTGCCGCTAAGGCTGCTCCCTCGGCTCGGAGGTAAGATGACTCTACATTGTGTTTGTCCTCGCCGGGTAACCCAGGTCCCAGGGGCACGCTGCTGTGCTAACGAGGGCGGTGGCTCGGGGCTGTGGCTCAGATCCTCGTAGCCAAACCAAGCTGGAGCTTAACGCTGACATCTGCTGCTTTACCCTCTCAATCACATTCTTTGCAAACTTCTCCTGGGGGGCTGAGGGAGGAGAGAGACGTGGAGGGGGAGGGGGGGAAACAACCCCAGGTGAGACCGTGCTCTTCAGATGCCGCAGCCCCTCGCTCCGATCCAGCCGGGCTCTGTGGCGGCCGGGAAGGCTGGAACACCTTCCGCCGCCGCAGAGCACCGCGCACCTCCCGCCCGTGCCCCGCCGTAAGCAGGCGGTTTGATTTATCCAAAACATTAACGGGACTGTTATTCTAATAAAGGTAAACCGGAGCGCGCTCCCGGCCCGCCGCGCCCGTGCGCGGGGTTAACGCGCCACCGTGAGGCGGGCGCGGGCCCCGCACCGGCGGCCGGAGCGCGTCCCGCACAGCCAAGCGCACCGCGGGAGCGGGGACACCGCCGCGGGGCGGGCGTTCCCCCGAGGGCACCCGGCCGTCCCTGGGCTCCGCATGCCGCTCCTTTCCGCCCGCTCTCACCGGCAGGAGGGAGGATTTAAGGAGGTGGGAAGACGCAAAGCGAAACCCCAACACCGGTGGTTTCCCTAGCCACCTGCCCCGAGGCTCGCTCCCTCCTTCCCGTGGCTCACCGGCGCTGGGCGCTCCCCGGGAGACTGGGGGGTGAGCAGGGCAGAGAGCATCCCGGCCTGCTCCTCCCGCCGGCACCGCTCCCTGGGAATCACCGCCGACCCGCTGCTGGAAGACAGCGTCCCCTCCAAGCGTGTGCCAGGGAGCACTGCTGGCTCCTCTTATGCCTCCTTGCCCGGCCAAAATCAGGCCACTTGCAATGCCCGGGCTTTCCTAGAAGATTTTGCTTCTCAAGTCTTTTAGGTGATTTCAGGTCTGAGGCTGCGGTTTTAGGTGTTTTGTGTGGTTTTTTTAATGGAAGGGGAAAATGGGGAAAAAAAAGAAAAGGGTAAGAAAAAAGATTAGACTGTTATGGCAGTACCTGGGGTGACACTGCTAAAAGTTGTGGACCAGTCAGCGCAATAAGTTTCTTCGGCATGCTTCAGGCGTATGAAAGCTATGGGAATGGATCTGCTTTAGGAGGCAGATCCTGGTATATAGGGGCACAACACATCACAACACAGTGCAGTTCTTAACTCTACTCCCACAAAAAGCCTTAACCCGGAAGGGAGCGGGGTCCTCTTGTGGGTCTTTTAGCAGCTGGTGCGATGGATGCTCTCCCCCAGCCACTAGAAAGCATCCATCATGTCAGGGCATCCTGGCACCCAGAAAAGCATCAACTGCACTGGCAAGGTTGAAGCCACCTAACTCTTAGCTACAAGTTGCACTGGCCAAGTAAGCTCCACAAATGAATCATGAAAACACTAATAACAGGCTCAAAAAAATGGAAATTACATTCAGCTGAGATTAGAAATCACAGTAAGATTGGATACCTGATGCTTTGCAGGTATAGAGTAAAAGCGGAAAAACAGTAGCATCACTGTGGGAGGTGCAAACATTTCCATTGAAATGCATCTGCTCCTCCTGTTCTGGGTATTTCACCTAACAGCTGGATTTGCCTATTTGTCATCTTACTAATTTTTCTACTCCCATCTCTGTACAACAGGATGAACATTAACATATAAAAAAATATTAACATGTAAAAAATAGGATTTAAAGATTAACAGTGATTTTAAATGTACTTTTCCAGAAGCAACTCAAAGCTGTGCAAGAGATGTTTAAAGCAATCACCAAAGTCATACTAAGGCGTTTCTTCCTTGAGCATACACCTGTGTGGCTTCGCATATTACACTGATATTCCCAGCTTCAGCTGGGAATAGCAGAGCTTGTCTTATAAATGAGGAAGGACGGGAAGGTTCACTGGCATAACTATACCCACACACAGAGTTGAGGAGCTGGGAGGGGACACATGCTAGAGGACCCCTATACAGTAGTCCTATTTTATATTACAGCCCAGAGTAAGCTGGAGGTCATGAAACTTTTTTATTTTCCCCAGAATCTTAATCACAGAAAAACATTTGCTAAACATGATGACCGCAGACCCCTGTGAATTATTTTTTCACTAGCAATGTCCCATTCTCACAGCTAGAATTCAACAGAGCATGTATTGTAGCACTGTATTATTTCATCAGTTTATTTTTATTTCATAGCCTCCTCCAAAAAAATAAAACAAAATAAATAACCCCAACAGCAAAGCACAGTTTTCAAAGTCCCGGACCAAACTATTGTGCTACAAACAAGATACTGTATTAAAAAAAACCAAAACAAAAAAACTCAAACAAAAAACCAAACCAATCAAAACAAACAAACAAACAAAACCACCAAAACCTGAAGGTTAGAGTAAATAAGAATAAACAAACAAAGCTGCCTTTGACCTGAGGAGTGACCCACACTACAAATAAATTCATTGCCACTAAGCCACATACACATGTCACATGAACAGAAATAAAAGGAATCCTCAAGACAGGCCAATGCAATGATTTTGTATGTTATATTACTACCACTGTGCACTGACAAATTGCATTGATTTCAAGGTGTTCCTGTGAATTTGTGATAATATGGCCTAATCTTGTAGGTTTGTATCACTGTCAGTGGTTTCACCCAGAAGCTCAAGTCCTGTGCGTGTAAAGTGCATGTTTCTTATTAAGAGAATCAAAATGATGATGCTAGAAAGGATTAACAGTTTGTAAAATATCAAGACAAAAGGTTAAAATGTCTACAAAGGAATCTTGGGGTACAAAGTTGTTTTGGACTGTCCAGTTTTAACTGGAGCTTATAAATATCATGGCATATCGCATGGGTAGTATGGGCGTCTCCTCCCTCCTTCCCTCTAAGGGCACTTTACATTTTCTAACCCAAATATGCCGTAGTAACTTCTTGCAACAAAGTTGACTAAGAAGCAAATCACTGTATAAATCTTTCAAAACATGTTTAAATATAGTTTACTAAACCGGGGATATTGGGTAGAAACTGCTGAAAGTATTCATTCCATTAAAAACTAAAATGCAACATGATCTCAACATATTTGATCATTCAATTATATCAAAAGTTTTCCCAGTGTAATATCAAATTTAAGACTGAAGTGAAGTAAATGTGATTTGACTCTTTTGGAATCTTCCTAAGACAAATGACTCAAAGATCAAGGTGTTTTATTTCCTATTTGAATCAATGATCAATAAGTCTTATACATGAGAATCACGCATTTTGAATAGAAAACACACATTTTTAATAAGTGCAAGTTACACTGAGTAAAATTACTATGTTTGGAGAGCAAAGTTCACTATTTTTTAAGTCATTCCAATCTATATAATTATGAAGTAACTTGAATAAACTGTCTTACTTTGGTCCTAAATTTTTTACTCAAGTAAAACACTCATTGATTCCAATGTGAGTGTTGCCTGAGTAATAGAGTTCCCTGTCAAACTGTTAAAATCAGCTAACTTCTAAAAGCCTGCAGATTGATGGAATAGCATGATTATACTAAAGGAATGTATTCAATATGGGAAAAATAATTCAAGTTACCAGGCAAAGCTTTTTAACATTTACAATAAAAGAAGGCAGTAATATAAGTAGATTTTTTTTTTGGGGGGGGGGCGGGGGGGGGGCTATAATTCTGTGCCTGGTCATGCAGACACTCAAGCTTGTGACTTCATTTATGTAAGTCATGGCAGTGAATCAGTACTCTTATGCCACAAGCATTTGAGGTTTAGCATCTAAGACAATAGAAATAGGAATAAATTGGCTTCAAATATTCCACTAACAAAACAAGGCTGTTTTTAAATCAATTGCAATGGATTACACCGTAAGAGTTATTTTGGAATGTCACGTTTAAAAGTTTGTGAGTGATGATATACATTCTCTTTGTTTTGAGTGAAGAAGCTCCTCATCAACATTACAAAGCAGAGTGAGGTTTTTAAAAATGTTCTCACAAAAAATCAGAGTTCTTTCACAAAAAAGCCAACATCAGAAAAATGAAAGATCCCGACACACACCTTTTTCTAATTTTTTTAAAATGAAGTATTAAAAGCTTAATTCTAATAAGATTATTAAGTAAATAAATGTTAACTCTACTCAGTGTTATTAGCATAGTTGAAATAGTAGTTTATAAATTTTTGAGAGCATCAGCATCATGATATGGTTGTCATAGAAACTGCAACAATATGTCATTTCAATTAATTTTACATGCAGCAATGCTGAGGTCCGTGTAACAATTCTTTTAGGAACTTCTAGAAGTAAAGATTGAAAAGCAGGAATAAAAACATTAATAGGTAATGGTACCCTTCAATTAATATTTAATTGACAAAACAAGGAGAAATCTAAATTATTTTAAAATAATAACTGTGTTGGAGGAAATAGTTAAGCAGACTTTGACCTTAAAAACACCAAAAATAAAAGATGAAAGCTACAGAAACATTCAAACTTAAGTTTGAAAAAAAAAAAACCTATGTAAAAAAAGATTTATTCCTGTTCAAGAAATATAAAACATGAAATATTTTTAATTCATGAATGTTCCTTTTGTGTGTGCAAGAAGCAAAAAGTCAAATGTTACAAATCCAAGACCATAATACAAGATTTTAAAAAAAGCTTTAAAGGTAGGAAATGTAACATGAATAGATTTATTTTTCCTGTATAATGCGGCTACTGTGTGTTATGAATGCTACCTTAAGTAAATCATTGCCAGACACACTCAACTAACATTAATGACTTGATTTTTAGAACAGAAAACTTACCAGAATAAAGAAACTGTTTTTAAAAAAATAATAATTGTATTGTAGCAGTGTGAAATTTATTTTTTTTTTTCTCTTATAGGACAGTATGAACATATACTCGTTTCCTTATTGCATATGTATGATATGATACCTAACCCAATAGTTTATACATGTAAGAAAATACTGAGCAGATTGTAATGAGAAAAAAAAATGTAGATTTTCAACACATTTTACACAGCAATCAATAATTACATAGTATATTTTGTTTAAATTGGCTGAGTTGCCACACAGACTAGAACGTGCAAGACCTTTCAAAGTGAGACGAGAAGCAAGCTGTTTGTAAGTAAATAAAAACTATCAATATTAAAATCAAAACAAAACCAAAAAAAAAAAAAAGAAAAAAAAGGGGGAAAGGAAAAAAGAAGAAAGCCCACAGCCTACGGAAGCTATCTGCAGTGAAAAAGGAGAAGCATCTAGAGCTCTCCTTTCTGATAGGATTAAGGAATGCTACAAAAGAAGCATTTAAATCTCTAGTTTTCCCTGACAATTAACAATGAAAAGCAGATGTTTACAAAGCTATTTTACATGCTCGTTTATAAGATGCTAAAAGATGGTTTGTGGATGGTAAGAAGGAAGAGCTGGATAACTGCTTGTCTGGTGTATATTTAAAAGCATTTTCATTGGCTCAGTTATTGTTAATAATGAAAGAAACACTTTGTGCTGTATAGCTGTGACTATAGAAAACTGCCATCGTAAAGTCCTCAACAAACTCTTAAGATGCAATTTACAAAGATAATAATAACACAGAATTATTTCACTTCTCTGAATGCTACACATTTGCATACCAGGACTGTGTACAATATACTCATAATGCACATTCATAACAACAAGGACTTCTTAACATTGCAACAGCACAAGATCTGTGCATTAAAAATCTACAGTTCCAAGTTTTTCTTTTTGGTGGGAAACCATTTCTATAAACCAGATGCTCTGCATCTACACAGAGTAAGCCCACGTTCAGCTCTACACCTTTATTGAATGGGATCATATCAAGAAAATTACAGAACACTGTAAGCTAGCAACAATATTAATAAATTCCCTCTCATACAGAAACATGGCCAATTAACTTTTCACACAAATTTAAGCAGAAGTCTGGTCTATAACTGTGAGTCAGGAGATGTGGGTTCTATTCCTGGCTGTGCTACAAACCTACAGAGTGTTTTTGAACAAGTCACTTACACCAAGTCACTTGAGTAGAAAAAATGCTAAGAATGCATGCCTCGAGCTCAATTTAGACAGATCCATATCTGCTTATATCGGATGCGTGTGAATGTGGGCATATGTCTCTAAAAACCCGAGGCCTACCCTTTTTTTTGGACTTTTCACCTTTTTATCATATTTCTCTACATGGAGGGAGACTGTTGGGGGACTTAATTAATGAAAGATTCCTCACATATCAATTATATTCATGTGTAACAAGATTACCATTAAAAGCCCCAGCCCCGCAGACTCACTCACACATTTCACTTCACACATTGGTAGTAGTCCAATTTACTCTAATAGAATTATTCACTCTCTATAATTCTAGGCATCTAAACTTCTGCAGTATCAGGAACTAAGTTAATGGAATAGATAATGCGTAGAAATCCTCATACAAATTAGTAATGAGTCTCAGCCTTCACGCTCTTAAAGTCCTGCATCACATTCGATAGATGGATTTTTTAAATATTGCTATTGCAGTATTCTGGAACAAGGAAGAGGATGCACAGCTGACTTGACATTAAAAATTTCTGCTATCCTATCATATACACATTTTCAAAACAAACAAAACTCTCTTTGCAATGTGTAAAATAATTCCAAAAGCTGCAGTTCTGATCATAAAAGGTACTCATAAATCAATTGTGTGTTGCCACCATGCAAGCTGGGTTTGGTTTTTGCCTCAGCCGCTGACTAAATTCTAATTTTTGTTAATGTTTATGTTATTCCTACTACTTTTTCAGCTGCGAATGAATATATTACACTAAAGTACAAAAATATTTAAATCATATTAGTTCACCAGGTTTCATTTCCTCGATAGTCTCTTCTGCAACTCAGACTTCCCATCTACAGAATACTGTCTTGAACTAAAATTGCTCTATATACATAATGATATGCAAAGTAGGTCAAGTTTCCAAAGTGCAGCTACAGCCATACTTAACTTCACCCAAATGGATACTGCTCACATGGTGAAAACTAAACGTGCATAGAAATGTTTATAGAATTGAGGCTGAAAGTAGCAAACAGTCTTCCTGCCTTGGATGGCTTTTTACCATAACACAAATTATTTACAAAGAAATCTAACAGCAAGGGATAATTGAAAATATTTTGTCTACCTTTCAACAAACATTGGGGGAAAATACCTTCCCAGCAGCTGCCATTGGTAGGGCAGAAAGGGACAAAAGAAGGAACCAGCCTCTCCCTCAGTCGGTAACAGCCCGCAGTGGTGCTGCACTAATGCCAAGTACCAAACCAGCCAACACCATGCAGCTCACAACTGCTGACTTTTTCTAGTACCACATTCCACAGTCCAGAGACACAAAAGGTATCCTCCCTTCTCCCTCCCCTCCTTACCACAGAAATTATGCTCCTGGCTGGGTCCTTGACTGCTGGCCTGCCACAACCACAGGGGAGGGGACACAATTTGCCTCTGTCTCAGTGTTCTGCCGTTCTTTTAATTTGATGGCATTTTAATAATATGGAATGGTTAGATTTCTCAGACTGCCATCTGAAATGTCTGTGACTAAGGGTTCTGTTCTAGGGGTTTTCTTTTTTTTTTTTTTTTTAAATTTTTCTTCTTTTCTGGTTTGAACATTTCTTTCAATCAGCTTTCTCATTTATGCAATAGAAAGGTATGCCCAAGGTTAGCATTATAGGGTGTTTTTTCTTTTAAATTAACTTAGGAAATGTTTACAGTGTTCATCAAAGGAGCCCATGTCCCTGGAAGTTGGAATTAAAAGGAAAAACATGTTAAGCAAAAAGAGAGCACTTTAGAGTCAATATGGTCACACACACCCCAAATGCCCAACTCTTATGATCAGCAAGCAATCATTTCTTTAGTATGGCAATTTTCCACTTAAGCACTGAAACCTCAAGCTCGATTGTAAAGCAGTGTTCAAAGGGTCATAGTTTCCGCCTTTGCTTTGCTTGTCCTTTATAGAACTTAGAGTTGCAAAGGAAATTGGTCATGTCATGGTTTTTAATGTACAAAAGTGGGATGAGTGTGGAATTAGCAATGTATTAGATTTGAACGCCACGTCTATTGTAGCCACACGTGATGAACCTTTTATGGAACATCCTCTGCAGTCTTGTGTTCTGCATAGGTAGCAATTCCTGAAAAACAGCATAAAATTCTCTGACACACTTCCTAAAGTTCTGGGTCAAAGGAGGTGAAGCAAGGATTTGTCAAGGCCTATTTAATGAAAGACTGAGAAAGGAAACTACTAAAATATGTACTTTAAATGTAGTACACTATATAAAGTCCTTTCTTCAATTCTAAAAAACTCAACCCTCTAATACAGAGTATTTGGAACACTTGTTTTCCAAAGAGTGAGATTCAAACTTTTCAAAGCCCTTACATGAGGAACTTACTCCTTTTTGCTCAAAAAAACCTAATGAATTATACTAATGCCTTGATTTAGAGAGAAGCTTTATTTTTGCGGAGAATATTAAGAGATTTTACTGTTGATATTTTCACATTAATATACATTATTTATCTCCACAGGGTGGCGAAAAAGAGAAAATTGCTAAGGCTTACTGGGTGGCAGGAAGTGGGATTCACTATAATCAACAGCAGCAGGGGATTCTTTGAGGTCGTGTTGCAAGATATATTCAAGATTTTAGCAGAAAGAAAATAATTGCATTTAATATTGTGCTGGTGGGAAATAGCATATGTTCAATCTTTTCCAGCTTTTACACTTACATTCAGATTTAGACTCTTGCCCTATTGATGCAGAGATACAACTCCTCAAAATCTGTTTGGGATTTTTATAATTATTATTTTTAAGCACACTTAATGCAGAGGATGTCCTGTTATTAGCCAGCTGAAGTTTTATGCTACTTGCAAATTTTATGTAAAGAATTTACTAAGGTTTCATGAGCATACTCAGTGAACAAAATAAACACTTCTATGTTCAATAAGCAAGCTATTACCAAAACATAGTAGAGTTTCTAGCATTGTTTTATTTCAGACTTTTTGAAATGTAAAACTCAAAAATTGTATGTTTTCACAGATGTTTGCTTAAAATTTCATTCTGTTTCAAAACACTACACATCTTAGAAATTCAGAACTTCTTTAAAATTTATGTAGTTCTGTCTGTGTAAAGAGTAACTGCGAAGTTGATGAAATACTTGCAGTTACTTAATACAAAAAAGCTGACAGTCATATAAAGGTTCTCCACACTTAAAGGGGATAAAAATTTGTGCATAGGATAATTAAGCCTCAGTGTTAGTTTATATCTCATATAAGTTCAGGAAATTAAAAGTAGCTGTCTAGTTTAAGCTAATTGTGCAGAATTCCTTTATAATCAAATACATACATACAGAGAGGTATCACCATAGCATGTTTCAATATTACTCTGTTTGCCCATGAGTAACTGAAGTAGAAGAGAAACTGGCACTGGAGGAGTCTGTCCCTTTCTCCCAACTTAAAGGGACCTAGAAACAATTAATTTATGCGAGATACCTATATCTTACAGACTAAGGCAAGTGGGATATCTTGTACAATTACTGCAACCCTTGTTCAATCTTTCCATTTATGTTTTGTCATTCCCTACTTTGTGTTACTCCAAAATGGGTATCTTGGGGCAGAACATCAACCAGGTAAAAGGCTAAAGGAACAGTGACCATTTACACCATATACAGATCCAACTATTCCTCACCTGTGAATTTAGTTGCACACTTCAGGCAACCATATAAAATTATTTTTCAATTAAAATCTGTTAGAGTCATATTTTTTTCATAGCCTTGTTGCTTTATGAATTTTCTATGTAAATACAAATTGACGTACATGTATATATTTGTAAAAATACATCATAGACTTCTGGAACATGAAAGATGCCAATCTGGACTTTATGTTGACATGGGCTTAGAAGTGTCTACCAAAAGACTTAAACTGGGAGTTGTGTGTGGGAGGAGGAGGTGGGCAAAAACATTCTTGCATTCAAGAACAGTCATGTTAAAAGTCATGTAAAGGCTAAACATTTGTAAAACATTACATTTGTAAAATGCAATATATATACCTCACAAGCTGCAATTCCATGGTTACTTTACATGGCTTAATGACTAGCATTTACTTTTTTTAAAAAATACTTCTTTTTCTCCATCCTCACGGCCAGCAGTAACATTACATGGCTACACATGCAGTCAGCTGAAGAAATTGCTGTGGTTTTGGGGGGCAGGGAGAGGGGGTCTGTTGTGGTTTGGAATAGCACAGCTACACAAAAATTAGTGCTGGCACCAGAGGGAACAGCAGTGAGTGAATGGGTGCTAGTACAGAGATCAGTTTAGAGAAAGAGTGGAAGTGCAGCCTGAGGGTGGGATCCTACAGCACCTCAAACCAACAAGTGTTCAGGTCGACAGAGCCTCCCCTTTCTCTACCAACTAAGGCTTTCAATTCTTTCCCTTGCACCAGAACTAACACCCACAGAGGCGTGCAGAAGCCAGCCCAGGGAGGTTGCTCGTCTGTAAGCTAACCCCACAAAAGGGAAAAAAAAAAAAAAAAGAAAAAGAAAAACGAAACAAAAAGACTTTTCAGCCAGATCTGCTCCAAGGAGCAATCCACAGAATGATCAGACAAGCGCTACTGCCAGCACAGCGTAGAAGGTGGAAACACAGAGCCAGAGCCAATAGAGGAGAGGACAAGGCAGCCCAAACTTAGATCAACTCCAGCTGTGATGGACCCAGAGCCAGCCTGGCTGCTTACAAGCCTCCTAAAACCCTTTCACTTTCTTTGAAAACATTAAGATAGAACGTGTAAGTATACAGAGTTGAAATTACCACGACGCCAAAGAAATAAAATCAGGATGCCTACTTAAACACTGGTCAAGAAGCAAGAAAAAAGCTTCAAGATCTTAAAGCTATCTAGCAAAGTTTCTCTAAGGTGTAACAGGCAAGGACAAATCATTCGTGAGATCACACTTTTGAATAAATTTCTCCTTTCTAAGCCCTCATTGTGTAGTTTTGGACTAAGAGGAAGACATTAGCCATGGCTTCAGTAAGTATTACTCACAGTTTAGAGAACTCCATGTCATCATCACTATAAAACACATTATTCTACATATTATGCGTTGCAGTGCAGTTAGTACAGAGATGAGAAGATAAGGCAGCTTGAGAAGTATTGGAAAAGACTGAAACCAAGAAGACTAGGAGCTAGCATTTAGAAAATCAACAGTGCAGAAAACAGTACTTCTTTTCTCTATGCAAGTATCTAAATTCTGCCATCCCTCACCCACAAAAACCATGAATATTTTGTTACTTGAGGATATATAAGTTTTTAGAAGAAACAGACTTAACCTGGCTTAAGTTTGTGAGTGCAGCTACATAGACATGATGTGTTGAAAAACTGAATTTAAAAGAAAGGCAAAAAATATTTACGAGTTTAAAAGAAACCAACAACAAATATTCACACTGTAAATAAAAGAAACAAAGTCTAACATGTTGACCACGGCAACAATAATAAGAAAAAAAACATCGCTGTACAAGATAGATTTGGAAAATGCAGGCAAAAGCTGCAGGGAAGCTATAAAGGATGGATGTGTTAATTCCTGAAATAGAATAGGCTAGTTGCAAGTACATAAATAAATAGATATTATTACTAGGTTTAGCTTTTCCATTGCAGCTTGTCCTAGTTGGAGGGAAGATAAAATCTATTACTGATTTAGGGGAAAACACCTAAAACTGTATTAGGAAGGTTTATACTGACCATCTGACTTGCCAAGAAGGCCCAGAATGAAGGACTCTAACAGACTGACTAACCGACAGGTCTTTGAATCTAACTAAGAAAAATTAGTATTTACAGTTACATTTGCGCTCCCACTGTTGTAATATCTTCCTTTCTTCTGCTGATAACTGAGGAAATTAGAACAAATTATATGAAGACACAAAAAAAAATTTCCAAAAAGTTAAGTAGAGTAGTCAAGGTATGTTAAAGGTTAACACAAACACGATGGAATAAAAATGCCTGCTTCTGGAGGACAGCAGTGGAGAGCACTGAGGAAGAAGTGTAAAGGACACTTCCTTACAGAGATACTTCCCTTGAGGAGAGGGAAGGTAAGGAACTTGATTTATGAAGCTTTGATAACTGGCCTGCCCTGGCCAAGATAATAAAATCAAAGTTTAGTCAAGTTAAGTCAATTTGGATGTATATTGATTTGTTGTTGTTGTTGTTAGAGCATTGCTATACTTTCTGTCTTCTTGAGCAAGCAGAAAGAAACCTGAGAAGGGAAGGATACATTGCATGGGGAAGAATAAGATGGCATCTCTGAGACTGGGAATGGGCTTTTAGGATACAACTACAAAAACATCTGTAAACCCCATGTCTTTCTGCTCAGCTTTGTTTATACACGTTTGGTAGCAGTCCGCAAAAGTCAAGCACATCAAGTCAGTTGAACTCCTACTGCCTGTAGGAGCACAGCTCAAGGATTCAATCACACTTAGTGGATAGACTTCAATAGATTGAACATATTTCCTTAGGGAATTTGCCAGAAACAAGACAGTGTTTTAATTCTTACAAAAACAAATGGAAAACACTCCCACCCAGCAAAACAAAACAAAACACAGCAAAGCACGGTTTCTTCTTAACAGCAGAAATGTAGGAAAACATAAGAATAAGAATATAAGGACCACAGAATGTCTTTCCTATCTACAGTACTTTAACCTCGAAACCACAACTCTTGTCCAAGCCAGTCATCACAGAGTGGAGTGCCTAGATTTTAACCAATAGTCTTTTTAATATCTATGTGTGGGTATACAACTGCATACCTTTGAGAGAAGTCTGGAACTGCTGTTGTCAGAGCAGATGATACAGGCAGTGTTTTGCAGTTATGCCATGCTGTGTGCCACAGGATTGTTCAATCCAGCATGCTTCCTCACAGTCCCACCATCACAGCAAATTACAACAGAAACACAGAAAACATGACAATAATACGATTATGAAGTAAACACCTTAATTTACTGGATCACATATAGTATTCCAAAACAGTAACGTATTTCTTACCTAAAATCTAAAAGATCTATACAAGTGGGCAGAAACCATTTTGTAATGAGTTCATGATATCAAATGTCCTCTTTATTGAATGTTGGTCACTGGGAGAATTCATGGGTAATCATGTCAATCTGCTGGATTGTCACTCACCTCCTGTAATACCTTAAGAAATATGTCCTTTCCTGATTAGATGTTTTGGTACCATAAAAAGGAAGTAATAAGAAGAACCCAAAACACAGTGAATTTGAGATTTCCAAATGCATATTAGTGCAGCAAATATAAATTGCCTTATGTTAGTATTACAAAATGGTAAAGTAAATAACTAACACACCAGGCCACTAGAAACTAAGGTTGCTTTTTTTTTTTTTAACAGACTGAACTCATCTTCAACTCACCCAAAATCTTAGCTCTTCTGTGGAAAGACAGGTAAAAGGTTAAATCCTTAGACAACAGAGTTAAATCCAAAGATAAATTCCATCCTAAATTGTCACCAAAATTACAGATCAACTAATTACAATGCAAGAATATGAACTGAGTTGCTTATCCTCTAGACTGAAGGTTAGTATTTTATGTACTAGGACATCGTTTCCTGCACAACTCTTAAAAGTACTTGCAACTATACATACATTCTGCATGCTCCTCAGGAAATAAAAGTTTGAAAAATTGATGATAAGAATTCTTAATTAAATTACTAATAGTTGCAGACTGTCTCTTGGTGTCTTTCTTACAATTTTATTTTTAAAACACAGTAGTTACCTATTTACACATTGAAAAGTTCTGTTTTAAAATGGAAACAGTTCTGGTTCTAAACTGCTACTCATAACATACAAAAATAACAGATATACATAATTCCAGTAGGCACTGTACTTGACTATATTAGACTTTACCAAGAAAAACATTTTCAAGTTTTTTTTTTTCCAGAAGTTTATGAACTGAAGTTGGAAACATGATCTAAAAGTAAACTATTTCACTATCAATGACTTTCCCCTTTGCTTCCAAGTATCTACTGAACACAGAGACTTCATTAAAGTGGGTTGCAAAAAAAGAAAGATTGTGCAATACTATTGGCCTTTCATGTTACAGCTTTAATTTCCTTCAGCATATTATCACACACTTTCAAATAAGTAATCAGTTACCTTAAATTTAGAATTCCTTACCTTCTTTCACAACTAAAAAAAAAATAAAGAACCTAAAAAATAATTGTTCTTTTAATGTCATGAATACTAATTTCATTCATAAGAAAATGAACTTGACTATATTGCTGTTGAAGAACAACAAACCCCACAAAAATAGCTGTTGTCTGTATGTTAATTTCATTATGTATGTAAGAGATTATGTTATCTCTGTTCAATTGTTCAACTGTTCAACACTCAGAATCCATTTTTATCACACTGACATAATAAATTCAGTTGCTTTTAGCTGTGATACAAAATTACCAAACACTAGAAAGCCCAACCCACAACTGCATCCCTTTCTACCAGGCTATACTCATAGACTGAAGATACACAGTAAAAGGCAGATTCTATCCTGAAAAGTCCAACGTTTAATGGACAAGAGAAACAGAAGGCGTGAGGAAAGAGTGTAATGCTAAATAAAGGTACGGACTGTGCAGCAAAGAGAAGGTAAGCAAATGGCTCATGGTCACAGAGGAAGACCATGGCAGAGCCAGAAATTACACCAGATCTCGCATTGTCTTCTAACATTCCTGTCTGCATACATATGGCTTTGCTTGCCTTTCTGCAGGTCTTAAGTCTTGCTAGAATTCAGAATGAGATAAACAATATATCTAAGATGTCCACTCACTTCTTCAAATTAAAACCTGACCACTGGCAGGCGAAGCAGAAAGTTCCAAGCACCACCTGTCACGACAACATCTCTTATTTGCTACTATTCCTAGTAAGAAAGCTACCTGTTCTTTCACTCAGTGTGTGAGGCTGAAAACTTAGAGCAACAAATTTTCATCAGTGAGTAAAGCAGGAAAATATAACCTGAAAGTTTCCTTTGACATCTTAAAATGGAAATCACATAATTATGACAAGGGAAATTAATTGCTAGCATTAATCCCATGTCCTCATTGCATTCCTAATTTTTAGTTCACACATTCACCTAACAAGAAATAAGTAGCACACAATACATCTAATCCCACTGCATTATAATAATTGTATTACAGCACACATGCATTTGTATTCTTAACTGGTTATATATAGGTATGTATATATATAGGTATGTATATATATGTATCCATTTATATGCATCGAGAAACAGGAAGACAAACACATATATAGAATATACAAATTGATGAGTATACTTCCTGAAGAAACCAAAACATACTGGAAAAGTTAAAAAATACTTGCTTGACCACACTCATACCTGTTAGTGAGCTGTTAAGACTTCAGAAAATGCACAGTCACAAGTTTTACCATAGGTTTTGTCTTCAAGAAAAACCTTTGTTAAGCAGATTTCCAATAACAGAAACTAAATATTTTCCTTCTATCTGAATAAGAGAGATACCATTTTGTTTAGGTGTCTTAGCATTTTTAATCTCAAAAAATAATGCCAGCACAAGTAAAACCAAGTAACAGCATTCTAACACTTATGAGTGAAATTAGTGCCTGTTATAAAAAGAAGATAATAGGGGCCAGCACAGCAGAGAAAAAAAATTGTGTTCTTCATGGTCTTCCTGACACACCCCTTCCTATGTCAGACTGTGCAATTCTCTCTTTCATTGGCTGTTCCTGTAATCCTAATCCTTGCCTCTAGGACAGAAGTTACAAGTTTTTGTGGCAGTCAAAGCAAAACTGATCAGTAGTACAGATGTACACTCAGAGAAGTTCAAAACATTCATGGAAATTGGGAAATCAAAGCCCCCTCCAATGCTCCAGCACCGGACTTTAACACAACCTCAGACAAAGCTCCCCTTCTCACTTCTCTGTTGTCATTTTTGACTAACATCTTCATCGTGCTTCAAACGCACAGAGCTACCACCATTACCAGCCATCAAACTGTTGTTAAGGCCAAGTATTCACAAACTGATAGTTTTAAATCATGACAATACTGTTTAGCAGAGATGCTAAACAAGATGAATGGTTTATTCTGTTGAACCCATATAGATGTATTAGAGCCACTGAAGCCCTGAGAGAATTCTGCAGCACTGCCACCTGCACTCCCTGACAGGTAAATTCAGAACAATCAACAAAAGTTAAGATTTTATTTTAGGTGTAACGTATCCTTTTTCTTCTGCTGTATTTCTGCAGGCATATTTGCCCACCATTGTACTTTGACTATCACCAAATTATATGTTTTGTTGTTTTGTCCAGAAGAGATTTTGCCATTGTTACTGCTGTTGCCTAAGGACACCAGCCAGAACAATAAACAGTTCCAAATAAGTTTCTCTTACACAGTCTTGGACATGCTAAAAATTTGCCTGCAAAAGTCTGATCACACATGAAATGTGTTTGAACTTTTTCAGTCCTTAAAACAGAAGGTTTTCATTTATACTAACAGAAACATGAGGAAATCTAGATATAAAACTTTCTTAAAAAAAAAAAAAAGAAAAAAGCTCATCATTGTAAAACAGAACTAAATGATGTATTTCTCCATGGCACTCAAGAGCACTCTGAATGCTCATTTAAAACAGCAAGTACATATTTGAAATAAAATGCATAGGCTTGTCAAGCAGAAGGAATATTGTAACAGCAAATCCAGGGCTGTTCCTGTTACCTTCACTAGTCCACAGTTCCTCGATTTGCATTAACTAGATTGCTGCCACTTTAAGTCTCTTTGCATTTGACATAAAAATTAGCAGAAGACTAATTTTAGGATTATAAACATTGTTCTATAAAAGTATATATATCACACAGGGTTCTTTTCAATTTATGAAACATTTTCCTCCTCAATATCAAGTGAAAAACAGACATTCAATATCTAAGTTCCTCTTCAAAAGTCTAGTTCCCCCACATTTCTCCATTTAAGGACAGCTGACCATCAGTAGGGAATAGAGAGTGGAAATTGTTAAAATAATTGACAGGACACTTTCTTGAATGGGTGTCTCCTAAATCAAATATTAGACCTTTTCCCTGAGTTTGTAACATGTGTGATATAGTTCAATGGTTTGTTCATTACAGTAATTTTCCCTCCCTTCTGTTTTCAAGTTCTTTTTTCTGTCTTTAGCACACATTTGGATCTATTCCCTTTCTTCTGTCAGAGAATATATGGTACGAGCTTATCCAATAAACACTTTATGGTAAGAGATTATCCAGTAAACACTTTATCAAATGTTCCAGAATAAATTACATAGCTCACAAAGCACCCAAATAAATGGCTAATGCATTGAAGCATTCAGCACCTTTAACAGTCTTCACAGCAAACCAAAGTTATGTAAACAGTTGAAAATGCAGAGCGCAGCCGGTATTGGTCCATCTCAAACACAACTGCTTCAGCAGCATGTCTTCAGTGTGGTTTTCAGACTCACTAAGCGGAGATTCCTGGAAGACATGAGTTTTATGGAAGGGCAGCATTGCCCATTATGAAATATTTTTCAAATCCCAACACCTAGCGCAGCCTTATTGTACCTTTAAAAGTAATTACATGCACCTTTCAAAAACAATAAAACACAGCTTGTAATAGCCCACTGAGTGCTGCCAGTGTGCCATCACCACTGTACCTACAGAAAAACAGGGATACAAAATGAGGATTTGATCTGCCACACACACAAAGAACGTCTGTCCCATAACTGCAGGGAAAACTCTGACCTCCCAAGTCCTTATGCCTTAACCACTCGACCAACATAAACACACAAACACACACACCCACTCCTTAATAATTATTTCCTAAGAAATAAACGTAGCATAGTTGCAAAACTGTAGCAAAGATAGACTGAAATAACTCTTCAGCTGCTTGTACTTACAGATTTAAACAGTACACAGTTCATAATCCACCTGGAGTTTTCAGAAGGTTTTGATGTCAATGCTGTTCAAACACATCCTCTAAAATGTTGAGTCTATAATCCCTCAATATGTGTCAGATAAAGGATTTCTTATTGATTTGAGGTCAGGATTTCAGCATAGTGAAACTCATGCAAACGTCAGGCTTTTTGTGTTGTTTCTTTTCCTTTGTCTGGCTACTGCCTTTCCACTTTTAAACATGCAATCTGTGATCCACGAGACTTAGGAAAAAGTCCAAAAGTGTTTTCCTTGTAATTCAGTACATCCAGATAAAACCATGCTAGAAGGTTATTACTGATGCCTTGTTTGCTCATGCAATACTCACAATCTATTATATGTAATCCCTGGATATTCTGAAGAATCACAGCTAAAATTAAAGAACCTTTGTTTGAACTTAAAGTTTTGGTGAGTGAAAGGCATCTACTAATAGAAGACAATCTTAGAAAAAAAACACAGAGAACGGTCCTTCCTTACTGCCACTCCTTTTGCAAACTAGCCACAGAAAAATCATGCTAAGTAACCTCAACAAATTGGTTCAGGTGCCTAAGATTAACATTCACCGTGTTTTCCTGGGACATATCTTGCCCTCCTTAACACATACAGTGTTGCATCATTAACTCATTAAGTTTATTTAAAAACCGATCACCCTATTTGCGTGATAGGCTGCAACTAACAGTCTGTTTTGTAAACTAAGCAAGTTTATTCTTGGTCTGTGTTCATGCAATGCTTAAGATTTGTCTACATACAAAAGTTATTCTTAATTACACTGATTTAACTTAATCAGCTCAAGCCCTGTACTGCGATGAGATCATAAGGTTGCTTTCTACATATGAAGTTCCTCATTGGGGAAGACGGACACGACCCTTCTATACTACTACAGTTGCATCCACATCTTGGCTACACCTGCACAATTATTTAAGTAAAATGTAACATGCATATCTGAAATACTTAGACTCCTCTAGAACCTGTGTTTAAAACCAAACATACATCTGGAAGAGTAAACGGAGCCTAGAAAGAGATTTTATGAGGAATTAAAATACTCTTTATTGATGCATATTATTTGAGAGCTGATGGAAAGTTTCAGATATAATAATCAGTCTCTAGCTGAGTACTGGCAGAACCAACTTTCTGAATTTCTGTGACATCCTCATAGATGAGAAGGTGTTGCAATTTTCATGGCAAACAATCCCTAACTTTGGATGTTTTTAAGTAGCATTCAGGATGCATTTCTATTTGTTGCTTAGAAAATGGAAAGACTGAAGATGCAAGATCACCTGAACCAACAAATGCTAATAAATAGTTGAAATTTCAAAAAGTGTTGAAAATGTTTCATGTGGGATCAGAATTTTTTTCAACTTTGGATGAGGTTTTTTTAGGAGGTTGCAAAATGTAATGGCTCTTTGCTAAATGGTAGCACTGAACTATAAAAACAATGTGAAACATTAATAATTTGAAATTTTCTTAATGGAAATTTCTAATAGGATACTTCAATCACTGATGACATAGCTATTTTTATAACTGAGCAGGGAACTCTTCCAGGCACTAGGAACAGAGGAAAAATAAAACTGAGGTATTACAAAGCTCTAGAATATGTAGTTTCATTAATGGAATTTCAACAGTTATAAAATGTTTTAATAAACAAATTGCTCTGTAAGCAGTGGAAATGTTCGTAGTGTGGCTTCCATCTGACTTATGTGGGTCCCACCACAGTAATTGCCATGTGCTGCATGTACACCCTGTGGGCTCTCCCTCCACTTTCCCCTGACCACGGGCAACACCACGAGCTCTGGTTCCCGTTAGTGCCTCCCCACGGAACGCACGGGGGTACCCGGAGAGCAGCCAGGCAAGATGCAGCATATGGCTCATGCAGCAGTGAGGACAAGCTGCCTGGCTGGCTATAGATACTGCTGCAGAGTGAATGCAGCAGTATCCATCACCAGATCACTCACCTTTTTTTTTTTCTTCTTCTTCTTCTTCTTTTTCGAAGCTCACAGAAACTTGAAATCCTTCAGACACTGTCCCACCATCAAATTCTATCCAAATCTGTCAACATTTTCTGAGATACAGACTGGCACAGACATTGCAGATGTGTTTCTATCAGAAATCAGATTGCAATACACTAGATTATGAGAATGAATATATCTTTTTTTTTTTTCTGGAGATAAGTGGTTGTCCTGCTTTTCTGCTCCCGGACTCCTAAGCATTGTCCTTCTGTGTCTGGATAATGCAAGAGGTCTGACATTGAACAATGATAGCTGATAGTAGAATGCTCTATCCACAGATCTGTTAAATTCCACCATCATCAATGTTTCTAAGCAATCTTCTACTTAAGTAGTATAAAAACATTATTAACTACATGGGTATAATGACAGAAACATTTTAAATGCTAACAGGCTGTAAAAGCAGTATATTACATACTCAGAATACTGGGCAAAATGTTATGAGTTTTCAGTGTTAGATAAATAACATCAATTGCATGTGGAAATTTTTAGGTATACTATTATTTCCTCACAAAATGCCTGTAAATTCAGAGACAAAAACACAACAAAAAGTAAGACTATATATATATGTATATATGCAAATGACAGTGTATGCAAAAGACTATTTGCTGTTATTCATGTATTATATACAGTATAGATGCATATCCACTTGTGAATTAAATATCCTACGAAATTCAGTGTAAAATAATGAAAATACAGATGGAGGATTTAGATTTCTCACTCAAATTTCAGTTATCAAATGTAAAGCAAAAATAGTCTGAAATGGCCAAACCTGTCTTCAACAGACACATCTTTAACTAAAGAGATGAAAGATACACATAGCCTAAAAAATTTCATGTTGTAAATCACTTCAGAAATAATGATGGATTTATAGCACCCTCTCAAGAGTGCAGACAAGCACTACTCCAATCCAAACCACTGGGACCAGGCAGGCTGCATGATACACCCTCCCTCCAGACCACTTAGATCCATCCAAGTATCAGCACTGAAAGTTATTAGCAAGGCATAAAGCATTTGGAACTGTAGTATATTTACTATTGTTCATATTTGAAATGTTATTTTTAAATATTTGGTAACTTTCTGAAGTTTTATTAAGGAACATTTATTGGTTATTAAATCACTCCCCACCCTGTTGCTCTACAGGACTCTGCTCTGTTGCCCTTCCCACTCTGCAGGCTCTTAAAGGCTTGGGTGGCCTAACAGAGTCTGTGGCTGCTCTCGGGCTTCCCTTGCTAGATATATTTACCTTACTCCTACCATTTCATATGGAATTATTTGTCGGTTTCAGTGCCATTCCTTCCTCCCCTTTCATTTTATTTAAATTTTATCTTTTAGATTAATTTTGCCTCTTCATGGAGGGATAGAGAAATTGAAGAACTGACTCCAAATATAATTTGCTATGCTTCCATCTCTTTCTGAGAACCCTCTAGATTAGCAGGCACATTCTGAAAAGCACAATGATAGATTCCTTTGTATAGTGATTTCTCTTCAGATCCCACAAATAAGCACCAAAAAAATTCTCAGCTAATATGGAGTTTCAGCTTAGATGGTCACAAATTAATCAGAAAAGGGTGTATGTTAGTTTAAACAAATTACTCACATTTTCCATTTTTGGTCTACAGCATAAGAAATTAGATAGTTAATTTTAAATGCAAAACTTTGTACAGCGTGCAAATCATGTCTGTATGTCAAAGTAAAATAACAAACCTAATGAGGAATGTTAAAAAAGCAAGACCCATTAGTTTAAAGATACGTGGAAGCAGCCAAAGATGACAAACATGCATAAAATTCAAAACATGATGGAAAAGGGAACAGGCACTGAACCACATAAATCAGTGTTTTGAATTCTATTTCTCTGTGGGTATAATTGTACCTTAGTTTCTTATAATGATTTATTGAGGTAAATAGTCTGTATGGTTTAACAGCTACAGCTTCAAAGTGTCAGGCACAGACTCTCCTTTATTCATGAGGCAGCTGAGTATTGGGATGTGAATCAGCTTCTGTATTCTGGGACTTGGCAAAGTTTGTTTTTAAGGTCCTTATAAAGGATTCATGTTGATGCAGCTATTCAAATGTGAAAAACAGTGTGCCGTAATGGATGAAATAGAAAAGCTTTACAGTAATTCTGGAGGAAAAAAAAAGTAAAAACACTGAAATAAACCATTCAGAATTACCTTCAGCAAGAGAAAGGAACATCCCAGAGTTAATTTTAATACCTTCTATCGTTTGGGGAAACACAGAAAAAACCTAATTTCTTGATAAAGTACAACAGTGTGATGGGATTTCAGAATTTAATTTTAAGTTAAAGTACAAAAGAAGAAATGGCAGAAGTTTAAGCTATGATATTCGCATTTTGGGGTTGATTGCCAAACCCCACGTTCTATTGCTCTCAGACCAGGATAAACCAACCATTAACTAATCAAAAGAGTCATTATCCATGAAAGCTATGATGGCATTTTAACAGTTCTTAATCTATTAATAAGAAAGAATAATTTGCAAAATATATTCCCTCTTCTGTTTACATTCATAGGGCCATTCTTAGCAGAAATTATATGTAGGCTCCCATGGTGTAGAAACCCTATGAAAGCCATGAAAATTCACTAAGCTTCCTTACGTCCTGTGCCAAGATATTCAGCAGGAACTTTGGTTGTTGCCAAGAAACACGTGTGCCTCAGATACAGAAGCTCTGCATGTACCGGTATTTCAACATTCCTGGAGAGAAATGTGACCCCTTGATGCATACACTGGTTTGCTGGCATGCTCGCATTCCTCCCCATCTGTCAGAGTGGCATGCTGCCTTCTCACAAGGTGGGATGCCAGTTTTGGAGCACAGGTGCCAACCAAATATAGGTTCGGACTAATACTCTGCAAAATGTGGCAAATGACATTTCACCTGCAAGAGAACCGTCCTACCTCTGACCCATGCCAAATTAGGATTGCATGCTTCATTAGCAAAGGGGGTCATCAGCTGAAAATCATAGGCAGAACCAGGAATGCTGGCTTTCTGGACAATGTCTCCTAGCTGAGAGCATTCAGCGCTGAGCTTTAATTTACAATATGCCAAATTTTCCTAACATTGCAGCCATACATACAGCCCTTTTGAGCGCGCTGCAGCACACCATGGACAGAGATCTGTTGAATTCATTCTCCCAGACTGATTTCTGATAAATTCCAAGATTCTTTCTTAAAAATGGCAAATTAATTAACAGTGGGGGAAAGGCATAAATAAAGTTTTGTGTTACCTCTAAGGGGGTTTGCTAACATCACAAAGAAAAACTATGACTGCGAAAAAAACCCAAACCAAAACTAATTATACAATACTAAAATTCTTAAATTCTATAAAATATTTTATTAGAAAGGTTGACATATGATATAATAAGTTGTCAGTTTGAGATTTTATGTATATGTGAAAGCCCACTAGTCATGAACAGCCATTATACAAACATCATTCAATATACAATGACAGCACTGGATAATATTAAATGGTATCCACAGAAAAAAGTATGTTTTGAACTCTTTCATTACTAAAAATATTCCACACTATATTAATCTAAAAAGAAATAGTCAGCTTATCAATAAACAGAATAGCCACACAATAGTGTTGGTTTTTCTTCCGTATTAGTACAGCCTACTTCATTTATAAATGTACAGAACAAAAATGAAGCACTGCTAATCTGAAAAAATTATCTGCTTTCAGGAAACAATTTGCTGTCCTTTCTTTGGTAATTTACTATGATTTGTGTAATTTATTTATCCCAGGATGCACCTGATATATCATCAGCTTTAGGTGATTTTGTTTAACTGGCTATCCAAAAATTAGTCATATTATGCATAGTTCTGCATTATTTAGGCTACTCAGAAGGCATGGCACTGCTATTCCCAGATGACAAACTCAAAGCTATTAATTCTTACAAACACAAAATTATAACTCAATACATTGTGTTTGTAATTATAACTCAATACCTAGAGATCCAAAGTCCTGCATCTGAGGTGGAATAACCCCACGCAACAGCACAGGCTGGGGGCCAATGGGCTAGAAAGCCTATTTGCAAGAAAAAAAACCTAGAGGTCCCTGTGGACAAGCTGATCGTGAGCCAGCAGTGTGCCCTGGCAGCAAAGGCAGCCAACAGCATCCCAGGCTGTTTTAACAGGAGCACTGCCGGCAGATAGAGGGACCTGGTAATTTCCCTCTTTCTGGCATTTGTGAGACTGCACCAGGAGCAGTCTCCAGCTCTGGTCTTCCCAGGGCAAGACAGATACTGAAACGGAACAGGACAACAAGGAGGCTGCAGCATGATACACAAGATATACAAGAAGATGAGAGAGTCTGGGGAACAGCAGGTGAAGGCAAAAGCTCATTGTTGCCTGCAACAGCCTAAAAAAGAGGCTGTAGGGAAGATGGAACAAGGCTCCTCACAGAGGTGCACAGGGACATGACAAGAGGCGATGGATACAAGCTGAACTACGGGAAATTCCAATTCAACATAAGGGAAAAAAAATTACCTTGAGGGTGGCCAAACACTGGGCTAGGTTGCCAAGAAACACATCAGCATCCTTGGAAATAGTCCAACGTGACTGGAGATGGCCCTGTGCAACCTGCTCTAATTGGACCTGCACCGAGCAAGAGGTAGGACTGGATTACCCCAGGCGGTCTTTCCCCATCTACGTATTTCCATGATATATGTGCTATGATTTTGTATGAAACACATGCCAGATTTAACAATGCCATATACAGGAGCGTTTCCAAATATCACACTCAAGGCAATCACAAAAATATTTAGGGACAGCATATAGCCTTACATTTGCTTTTCTCTTCTTTCAAACAAAGTCTTCAGTCTTTTCTACAGAACTTATTTCCAGTAAATTAACAGCATCAGACATGGTATTTATACTATGCCTTCCCACTTTGGATCCCAAATGTTTTAGAAATATAATACATTACTTAACATAGAAAAAGGGACCTGTTTATGCCCCCAGCAAAACAAGTATAGTGGCATAAAGACATATTTTTTTCCTGGCACACTGTGCCTGTATGTCACAACCACTGTCCTAATGTAAAGGAGATTGTCCTGCCTCTAGGCAGGATACCAAAATTCCACTATAGTCTCAGGCCTATCATAAATATCACCATATTAAGAAGACATGATCTTTCGTGCCTAGGTTAATTTATTTAAAATTTATTATTTCAGACTATTAAAAATATCCTGATGCTTGGGCTACAAGTTTTCATGCTCAAAGTCAAAATGTGCATAAATTGCTGTGGTATTGCACCTGCAACTTAATGCCATTTATTATAAGAGAATGAATACCAAAATGCTAAAGTCAACTTTAGTACAGGCAGAGGAGACTGTAGGTTCTTGGCAGTGCTGACAGATATTTTATAGTTTATTAATACAGTGCAGAGCTTAAAAAGATCACTATATTAATTTTAAAGACTTGATGCAAGAAATAAAATGTTGATGTTAAACAGGTAACAGAGGGTAATGAATTTCCCTTTTATTTTTGTGCTTCTTGCAGTCACTCAAAGCCAATGGGCTGAGACTAAAACACAGTAAATAACCCATGAGTCCAGCACAAGGACAAAACAAATATGTATGTCCTTTGTACAGTAGAGATCTTCCAGTAGCTAAAAGGCGCAAAAATCAGCATTGCCCAGGAGACACACTGCCTGTGTTTTAAGGACCACAGGTCATCAGAACACACACAAACTGGTTACAGTGGACCTGACTCATCTTCTATAGGTTCCTGTAAATAAAAGGGGTAATGAGTGATCACATACTTGGAAATATACTGTCGGGACACAAATTAATTAAATGAGTTTGCAACAGGAAAAAATCTTTCCGATGCAGTGGCAGCAGACAGTATTGTGACATAGCTCTATCAGGCAGATGCAGATATTGTCAGGAAAGAAAAATCTTCAGCAGTCTTCGAAGTTTATTTGGACATTGCGTGCATATGAAAAGCCTATGTGCTCCACTGATGATGAAAGTGGAGGAATTTCTTTCATAAAGGACACTGACTTGGGAGCTATGCAGATACACCAGAGCTTTAGGACACCTATTTTTTTCACACCTTTAAAATGTTTCTCTAAACATTTTGGATAAAGTGAAACCAGCAGTGTAAAGATATCTTATGCTGTTTCTTATTTCTTTCCACTGACCACTTCCACAAATGTTACTGAAGTTCCTAGGAAAGAGCAACTAATACAATCCTACATGGAAGCAGGAGAACACACAGCATTACAATTTTCCTGACACTACTTATATGTCCTTCTACTTTCTCTGTGTTCATGCAATAAAAGATTCAAAGGTGTTAGGAACAGGAATAGTTCTATGAAGACACAAATTCTGTTTACAGACAATTTTCCATGGACTTCAGCGACTTTGGCTTTCACAGCACCACATGACTCAAAAAAGGACAATGTGAATTTTGTTCAACGTTTTTCAGCAGAGCATTACTCCTTAAGGTATGTTAAGGTGTGGTTTGTCCACTTTTAAAATCACCCAATAGGTTAAACTCCCTAAGAGAAACAGATAGAAATATTAAGGTTCTCTTTTCCTTGCAGTATTCTGCTTTACTACTGATGGATGAAACAGTATACCAAAGGAAACAGAAGAGACACCCAAGGAAGGAACTACAGTGCTTGCTCTCTAAACACAATTCATTTTGATAATACTGACATTTTTTCCTCATCATTCAGACTCACAGTAGAATAACTGAATTTGGCAGATAATTTCTGTGAAGTGTTGTGTCTTTATTGGTGCTTTTATGTGCTAGCAAGCACAAAAGAAAAAGAAGGAAAACCAGTGATATATATAAAGCTATACCTTCATTGCAATAAAAATGGTTTTTACTCAGGTACAATATTCTAGCAGTGCACCACGTGCAGTGGTAAATGAAGAGGCCTAGTCAGTCTAATATGATGTAAAATCTTAAGGAAGCAAAGTGCTGTATTTCCTTATCTTGGTGTATTTGGTTCACAACAACTCCAAGTAAGAGATATATCAGTGGCCTTGACTGGCTAAACTGATATAAAAACTATCTGGGACCTGTCTGCACTAGGACTGTACCTAAAGAAAGGTGTCTTAACATACCTTTTATGATGTTAAAAAATGGGGATTTTTAAAAAAATCTATGTAGAAACCTAATACACAAGGATACTAGAAATGTGCACAGTGCAAGGCTCAAGGACATAATCTCTCCATTCTTTGCTTTCTTCCTTTGTTAAACTGAGGCAACAATTCTTTTTTCTATGGTATTGAATAATGGCCTGTTCTGCTAGCCCAGAAATAAAAGTAAGTGAAGATAGTCTTTGTATTGATGTGCTGCCTGTCTTGTTTATGATAGAAACTACTTTGTTTTTAGATGGGAAATGTTCAAAGAAAAGCTTTTACAACAGGTTCAGAAATATAAAAGCCATTTCACGATGAGGACCTCTCTATCCTTTATTTTGTTAGTCCTTGAAAGGGCTTTTTAAATGTTAACAGCTACGACTGCCTTCCCCCAACTGATGCTCCCTTCTCAGCAATCCCACTGTTGACATCTCTTTGTTTGCTCTTAGCTTGTCTCTCCTTCTTCTCAACCTCTTAAAACAAAACTTAGCCAAGAGCTTGGAATTGAACTTCTGGCAGACATCGTGCCACTAAAACACACCAAATAATTATGTTGCACAAGTTAGATTTCAGTAAAAGAGTTTCTTTCCTCACTTTCAGCGATGTACAGAATATTTTCCACTCTTCTTTGTGGCAACCTCTATATATTGCAGTGACAACTACTAAGCAAAGCTGCTCAGAAAACAGGAAGCATTTTCAGCTGAAAATATGCTAAAAGAGACGAAACAGTTTTGAAATGCTAGGGTAATGTCCTATTTCTATTTAATATGAAATAGAGCTTTCTGCTTAGAAAAAAATTTAATTTAAACTCTGCACGTAAAGTAGGTGTATGTGTACATACATACTTTTTTTTAATTTCAAGCTAAAAAGAAGTCATTACTTTCCCTGTTAAGCTTTCCTACAGACAGATACTGGCAGCATTCCCTGTCTCATAGTGATAGCTACTTTGAGTCTGAGAAGTTCATTAGTAACAATTAAACATTCTACAGCACTTGAGAAGAGGTTGATCCTATTTTTTATGCCAATGTCAGTGAGCACATTATAAATTACAGCAGTCCAATTACTCTATAGCTAATATTTAGCACTTCTACATTGCTTTGAACACACACTCTGCAACTGTTAATTAATTCTTAACGCTGGCATGTAGATATATTATCCTAATTTCACAGATAAAGCAGAAAGGTGAGATAATTTGCCAAAAGCCACTTAGTCTTCAGTAGAGCCAGAACTAAATGGGTTCAAGTTTGTATCCATAACTTTCAAGCCAGGACTGACCAGTATTTTGGTCAGTGTGATAGTTTTATTACTGCATCTTAGTCAATCACTGCATGGCAAAGACATCCTTATGACATGACAGTATGAAAAATTCTTTTAGTTGTCAGACCTGGTTCTACTTTAATCTACCCTACCTCTCTACACAGAGTTAAAAAAAAAAAAAATTAAAAATTTGTGAAGATTTTACATCAGGTTCCTCAAACATGAAACTGCTTCTGCAAGATCTAGTTAAGCCTCATCTTTCCCATCCCCAGGTTTCCTAAGCTGTTATCTGCCCAAAAGTTTTTATAATGCAGACTGCTGAGCTTCAAAACTTTGAATTGGACTGGGGCAGGAAATGTTCATTTAAGTCGTTCTTCTGGTACTTCCTGTAACAGAGCTGGTGTGCAGCTACTCTCCGCCCACAAAGATGGTTCCCATCCACAGACTGGAGCTCACTACAGAAGCAGAAATATATTGAAAAGTCTAAAAGAGTATAATTGCACATGACGATGAATAATTTTGTTACCTTACTTGTCATTTCACCTCATCTCACTCTCACCTTATTGCTTCTGTTAATGTTCAACAAGAAACCTCAGCGTTCCTGCCTGTTGTGTTTTAGCTACACTGATAGTTATTTACTTGAGATCTGATTTCTGCATCGTAATCAGTTTCTGCTTCTTGACAAAATCTCACCTGCTGTAAACTGAATGTTAACTTCAGGACAGTCTCTTCAAAGGGACTATGCCAAAGAAATATGGAAAACTCACAGAAATATTGCCCATGATCCTTACCTATTGTTTTGTTTGTGTTCTAAAACACTCTCAGAGTTTGGAGGAGAGAGGTTTCCTCTTAGAAACCCTACCTGTCTTGTTCTCCTGAGAATCACTGCATTTCTCAGTGGCTCAAAAGAATACAGCAAATATAACACTGGATTCCAGCATGACAGGATTTTCAGAACTCTTTTCTTATCATTGACTAGTGTTACTGGAATTGTATAAAACTAATGAGTCACACATCTTCGGAATCATCTGTAATATCTCCATGAAGGTAAGTGAAACCTTTACATAACCAGTCTGCTAATGAGAGAATCCACATTTTTCTTAGCAGTCAGATGTCTCCATTTTTAAGCTACCCCATAAGTAGATGGCTTCCATTTAATGTTGAGGATGTATTTATTTAGTAAGGTACCTCTTGTCTGCAAAATAGAGCACTGTAAACAAGTGGGCAATAAACTAAGGGAAAATATTTGTAAAAGACTCTCACTGAAATATCAGCAGCACATCATTATTCAAAATGTAAACAAAAACAAAAGTACCAAACCATTAGTCAGACATTCAAACATTAGTTCATTTCAGTTGTCCTCAAAAAGACTCAAATTGAACAGTAAGCCACAACTGAGACACAATTAAAATAGCTAATTTAGAGTTTAACAGTCTTTTCCTCCACTTTTTTTTCCCCAAAGACAAACTCTCTCTGTTTGTTCCATAAAGGAAATGTAGCCATGAAGTTCAAATTTGTTTTAATTAAGGAACAAGTCTTTAGGCAAAATAGTACAGAAGCTCTAATAAGAACTTCAAAAAATGGAAAGGTGCAATTTCACTGGTATTAGATTACCGTAATGCCTATTAAGTTAACAGACTAAAAATGCTGCTAGATACTACTAAAAATCAAGGGGTTTTTTAAATTTGTAAAATAATGTAATTTTCTTTTTTTTTTTTTTTTTGTAATTTTACTCTTCTTTTTAGAAATATTTTTTAAATACTGAAATCTAAATCCATTATTATAGTCTCTATATAAGTCTGGTTAAAATTGTAAATATACAATTGTCTCAGATTTATTCTCCCTTCTGCTCTTTATCATTGTCAAATAATAACCATAGAAGCTGCAGAAAGCAAATCTCACAACTGTGCCTTTCCCTTTGGTTTTGCACACTCAAGCAGTGCAATATATGTAAACATGAAATAAAACATTATTATCCTAGTGCTATTCTCTATGAATAAGAGTTGAAAATAATTATATTCTATATATCACATCATATAGTTTGGGTTGGAATGGACCTTAAAGATCATCTCATTCCAATGCTCCAGCCATTGGCAGGGATCCCTTTCACTAGACCAGGTTTCTCCAAGTCCTGTCCAGCCTGGCTTTGAACACTTCCAGGGATGGGGGATCTGGGCAACCTATTTCAGTGCATCACCATCCTCACAGTAAGGAATTTCTTCCCAACATCCAATCTAAACCTGCCTGCTTTGAATTTGAAGCCATTCCCCCTTGTCCTGTCACTACATGACCTTGTAGAAAGTCTCTCTCCATCTTTCCTGTAGGCCCCCTTTACGTACCAGAAGGCTCTCTAAGCTCTCCCCAGAGCCAGAGCCTTCTCTTCTCCAGGCTGAACAGCCCCAACTTTCTCAGCCTGTGTTCATAGGAGAGGTGCTCCAGCCCCCTGATCATCTCCACGGCCCTCCTCTGCACTCCAGCAGGTCCACAGGTCCCCACGCTGGGGGTCCCAGAGCTGGATGCAGCACTCCAGCTGGGGTCTCACGAAAGTGGAAGGGCAGAATCACCTCCCTTGACCTGTTGGACACACTGCTTTTGATGCAATCCAGGATGCGGTTGGCTCTCTGGGCTGCAAATGCACATTGCCAGTGAATGTAAATTTTCTCTTCTACCAACACTCCCAGGTCCTAGTCCTCAGGGCTGCTCTCAATCCCTTTTCCACTCAGCCTGTATTTGTGTTTGGGATTTCCTCAACTCAGGTGCAGAACCTTGCACCTGGCCTTGTTGAACTTCACATGGTTTGCACAGGCCCACTTCTCCACTCTGTCAGGGTCCCTCTGGACAGCATCCCTTCTCTCCAGGGTGTTGACCACACCACACAGCTTGTTGTCATCTGTAAACCTGCTGAGGGTGCTCTAAATCCCACGGTCCATGTCACCAATAAAGACAGTCCCAATACTGACCTCTGAGGAAATCTTTAACTCTGAATCTATCTACCCAAGACATCTCTACATTATTAGATCTACTGAACTTTTGTGCTCTATCTTCCAAAATATTTTCTTATCCACTCTTCTTTCTCTGTATTTCTCCAAAAGAACAATGGGTGACATTTGAATAACAAGGCTTGGGAAGAAGCGTCAAAGTGACTGAAGAGCTTCATGGCCATACTCACAAAACACTGTAATGACACATTTTTAGCAAGGAGAGGAGAGGAGAGATCGCATTAATGCATATAAATCCCACAAAGGTGGGTGCCAAGAGGATGGTGCCAGGCTCTTCAGCGGTGGCAGCAACAGGACAAGGAGTAACGGCCATAAACCAAAACACAAGAAGTTCCATCTCAGCATAAGGAAAAACTTTACATTGAGGGCGGCAAAGCACTGGAACGGGCTGTTCCAGGAGGTCACCGAGTCTCCCTTGCGGATGACTATACCTGGAGTGAGCAGGCATGGACTTCCTTGTCCCTCTAACCTTCAAAAACCAAAGTTTTCCTTGATGGAACACGGAGATAGATAGGTGGGTGAATAGACTTGTTGACTCAAATTCAAAACCTTGAACAGTTGCAGTGACAAAAAAACAGTAAAAATGAGAATAAAAACTTGTGATTAGAATAAAACAAGCCAAACAAACCACTAAATATAAGTAGTTGCAAATAAATGCAGCTTAGATCACTGAAAGTTAGAAGTTCAGATTCAAGACAACTTTTGAGAAGAACAGAAGATTTGGGACATATTCTGATCACCTGTACTGTGCGTGCAAAGCACGCAAAATTAGAGGGGGAAAAGCACATGTAATTTATGGGTACTGCTGGAGATGAAAAGTCCATGGCTGAAGTGACTGCCTTTATGCACAGAGACAACATGCACATAGACCACCAACCACTCAAAAAAGATCTCATCAAGACAGTAACTTTAGCTCCTTAACATAAGAAATTTGCAATCATTTGTTTTGAATCAGTTGTAAAAGAGGTTACAATAAGAACACATTCTTTTCTGTGTGCTCACACCTGTTTTCATCCCCAGTAGTTTACCTAAGTTTTATTTCAAAAATCCTTAAGCAACTAACTTTAAAGGTTAAACTAGCCAGGTTTAAGCTGTGCATGGAATTGGCACATGCTGTTTGCACATTTCAGCATGCTCACCATAACATCCTGAGGAATTAAAACAGAAGGGATTTGCTTAAAGTTAAGAAGACCTAGAGATGTTACTGTGAATCTTCACAGACAATAAATCTAAGCAAAACCGCCAGAATGCCAACATTCAAGGGCAACCCAAACTGAGCTAATTCTGAATCAGACTTATGTGAGAAAATACTAAGTTCCCAGAATTGTTAGGGTTGGAAGGGACCTCGGGAGATCATCTATCCGAGCTCCCTGTCAAAGCAAGGAGCAAGTTGCACACTGGAGCAAGTTACGCAGGAATGCGCCCAGACGGATTTTGAATGTCTCCAGGGAGATATTTCCATTCCATCCCATTGCACCCACGACCTCCCTGGGGAGCCTGTTCTCTGCCACCCTCAATCTAAAGCAGTTCTTCCTCGTGTTCAGGTGAAACTCCCTGTGTTTTAGTTTACGGCCTTTGCTCCTCGTCCTGTCGCTGGGCAACACAGAAAAGAGCGCGGCACCATCCTCTTGGCACGAGACACTTATACGCCTTAATAAACTTGGGGGCAGCGGTACCGGGACCGAAGGGGAAGGGGAGGGAGGCGGCCGCGCAGTCCCGCCCCCGCCGCCGCGGAACTACCGCTCCCGGCGCGCCCCGGGCCCGGCCCGCCCCCCCGGGGGAGCGGCTCCGGCAGGAAGGCGGCAGCGGGGCCCGGTCACCGAGCCGCCACCATGAGCTCGGCCAGGGAGTCGCAGAGCCACCACGGCCTCAAGCGAGCGGCCTCCCCCGATGTAACCGGGCGCGGGGCGGCGGCGGCGGCGGCGGGGCGGGCGGGGGGAGGCGGTGAGGGCGGCGGGGAGGCCGGGCGGGCCTGCGGCGGGGGGCCGTGAGGGCGGCGGGGCGCACAGTGAGCGTGTGGTCCCGCAGGGCTCCAGCAGCTGGGAGGCGGCGGATCTCGGCAACGAGGAGCGGAAGCAGAAGTTCCTGCGGCTGATGGGCGCCGCGAAGGTGAGGCCGCCCCGGCCCCGTGTGCCCCCGTCCCCACAACCCCGCGGCAGCGCTGTTTGCGGGGCGCTGCCCCGAGGGAAGGATTTGGCCCTGGGGCTCTCGGGAGGGTTCGGGTGCCGCAGCTTGTTGTGTCACCGGCGGCGTGACGCGGAATGTCGCTCTGAAGTTGCCGAGTCCCCGCGCTGCGGGTTCGTCCCCACCCCCTCGCCTTTATCCTCTCAGACCTGCTCGTAAAATCAGCTGTGGGCGCGCCTGAGAGAGGCCTTGTCACAAACTAACAAACCTGGGTACTAGGCCTGTGAAATTCTCTTTCAGTGGAAAAAAAAAAAAACTTAAAAAAAAAAGATGTTAGCTGATAGGCTAAACCAGTAAAGTCGTAAACCTACTTATAAATTCAGGAAAAATTTTTAAAGAGAAAATGCTTTAAAGTTACATTTCTGTTAAGCTTGTTGCAAAAAATGCTGCAAAACCAATGAAATATAATAATGCTTCGTTCATGTATAAAGTGTTGGTTTAGTATTGCTATTTTACTTGCCCCCAGGAAAAATATTTTCACTTGCACTAGCTTATTTTGCTTGACTACAGTAATTTTGTAAGCTAAAATATTTTACTGTATTAAAGAGGTGAAAATTAATACTTTCTAGTGGATAAGGATACAATACCCTATATTAAAGCGTCCCTCTACCACTGAGCTTAATGTCTGCTTGGATGCTTAATGCTGCTTGCTGTGTAATGCCAGTTCTTGCCTGTTGGGACACCCTTGCTAATGAGCAACTACTGAGCCAATAAGTTAATGAGCACTGTGAAGTTCTTACCTGACTCTGTGACCAGTCTAAACGTGGGATCATTGTAAGATGGACAGCCTGAACTATTGCCGAGTGCCAGAGAAAGGGCAGATTGTCAGAACCTACATATGCATTTGTCCAGCATCGTGTAGTAGCGTTTTTATATCAGTGACAACAAAGAGAATAGAATAGAACCAGCTTTGGGGTCTGGGAAGAGCAAAGAGTATATAGTTGTTGGGATTTCTTTTTCAGAAAATTCAGCAAAACAAAGATGAAATGAGTTCATCAAGAGGTAGCAGCTGTTAGCTAGTAAAACTTACAGTCCTACACATTTGGTTGTCAGGGTTTGACAGCAAACCTTTCCCATTGAAGATTACAGGATGCTGGCAGAGCTGTCAGTGCACCCTAAAGCTCCAAAACAAACTGCCTTTTCTTTTAGAAAGAACATACTGGCCGCCTTGTTATCGGAGACCACAGATCAACCTCTCACTTCAGGACAGGTCAGTTTATCCAACAGCTGATACAAAGTTGGAAATCTAACCCTTATTTAGGGACATGCCAGTACTTGGAGTAGATATTGCAGGGAGGGATTTCAGGTTTCGTGCCTTCAGCAGAAGACGGGTCAGACTGTGGAGTTGTAGAGGTTCCTAATTTCTCCTGTTGGATTACTGATTGCACTTGCCTTCCGAAGTCCAGGTTCAGCCAAGTACCCGATGGTCAGGTACACTTGGGTACAACAACCCTGGAAATCAGGGCCTGTAGGTCTTCAGTGTTATTTTGCTGTCAAAATAAGTTTTATTGCTCCTGGCATCTAGCAATAGTACACTTCCTTGCTGCCATGTATGGATATACAAACCTCGAAACTGTAGCTCATGGAAAAGAACAGGGTTGATTTCTCCCCCATCTGGTTACCTATTGAACAGAAAGATCTCTGCCCTAGAGCAATGAGGTAAAAGCTGAAAAGATCTGCAGGGTCATCTTGGCAATGAGCAGTAATTGCCTGTCAGGTGTGACCATGGTACCTTTATATCATGCTTGCTTAGATAGTAAGTCAAAGTACATTGCACCAAGCTGGGTTGGACTGCGCTGCCTGAGAGAAGCTTTGATAAAGTCGTGTGTAAAAGCAGCTGTCACTGTTCCAGAAATCTTTTCCTGGTACATTCCACTGATCATTTTTCAGTTGATGAAAAATTATCTGTGGATCTGAGGATTGGTTCCAGGTTCTGCTGTTAGCTTGCAGAGTGACTGAGAATCACTTCCTCATACCTGAATTTCTTCCAAAGGAGATGGTGCTTCTCCTAAGGAGTCAGTACTGCTTTGTTATTAGCAAAAAGTTAAAAGTGCTGGTTTTTACACCGAAAAAAAGAACAACTGTTTTCTTAACACTGCTTTGTCCAACGTACGTTATTGCCCTTTTACAACAACCTACAGCTCTGACTTTCAAATGAGGAAACATGAATTTGGAATACAACCTTTCAGCTTCATGGAGATACAGACTGAAAAACTACAATGTTGTAGGCCTATCAGGGAGATTTAGAGATTCCTACCTTTTGAAAGAACAGAGGATTCTTAACTATTGTAAACCATGTTTTCCTCCAGTGAAAATGATTATTTACTTATTCAAACAAGTAAGTAAAAGGCATGCAGAAGTAGCTTGTGAAAATTAGTTTTTCTGCTAATTCCTAAAGATGGAAGAATGCAGAGCTGTAATAACTGCACCTGGTAATTCAGGATGCACGATAACAGTTTCAGATACAGCTCTATGAACAAGAGTGGTAGTATTGTCCCAAGTTCTGATGCTGTATATGAATCATGATTTAATCACAGTAATCGCATGTTATGCAGTGAAGGTCAGAAACTTTCTCCTTGCTGTGACATGTTGCAGTATTGGCAGGAAGAACAAAGAATTCATGCTGGATTACGTTGTTTAGTGGGACATAACACTGTCCCCAGTACAACTGAACACATCAGGTCTTGGTAACTTACCAGCCCATCTTTCTATCAAAACAGTTCTGCTTGCACACTGATACAATTGCTTATAAGTCTGATGGTTTGTACACAGTAATACTCTCAATCCAATAGTTTTAGATGGTTAAATTTAAACTTTTTGACTTTGAAAATGTAACTTCATGTAATTTGATGTCTTTGTTAATTTGAATGTACCATAACCAAAGTACCCTGGACAATGCAGGGGAAGAAGACAAGAAAATGAATGAAGAATTGGAGTCTCAGTACCAACAAAGCATGGACAGCACAATGTCTGGGCGGAACCGGCGCCACTGTGGACTTGGTTTCAGTGAGGTACTACGTTTATTTTCATAATGATTTGGCTTTCACTTCACTATGACAGGATGATACTTGGTTTAAAAATCCAATCACCACAACTAGTGGCAAACCTCCATGGTTTGGGTTAAAAGACAAACTTATGGCAGGCACTTGACTTCTGTTCACATACAGTGTGGTGGCTATTTAAATGCTTGGAAGGGATTGATGCTTCTGATTGTTCTGTTAAGTGGTATGACATGCTTAATGCTCCATAGTAGTCAAGACTGATCAGAGCAGAAAGTGTCAATATATTAAATCAGGGTGTTGCCAAGGAATACATAAGTAGGCAGGATAATCATCTGCATTGTTGCTGAAAGCTAATTAATCTCAGCTTCTTGTTGGGGGGAGGCACTTACCTCTCTGTGGTCCTCAAAAGTAAGTGGCTGCAGAAGGTGAGACTTGCTGTACAGAGTCCTGCAATGAGCTGACACTTGCCTAGTCTTGTACTTGCAAGGAATTCCATAGGAATGAGCTGGAAGAGTAGTGTTACAAAAACCAAGAGAATCAGGTTATTAGGAGCATGGCTCCATCTGTCAATTTTTGCTCACTCTTAGCACCAATAACTGCATAAAAATGTAGCTGATGTTGCCAGAGTGAGTAAAACCACCTGTGCAGCGCTGGGAATTCTTAGTGTTAGGGTCAGGGAGGCTTTGCTCTTTAGGACCACAAACAAAATGCCATTTTGCATTGTTCTTGTTAGCACTATCATTGGATTACTTCGGCATTCCTCATGCTGCGGTTTGGTAAACTTACTTTGAAAGATCAGTCCTGAATGTGAATTCTTGATGGTCTGGTTGTTAGTTCCATTGTGTCACACTCCATGACAGATATCCAGTGTCATGTACTGTGTGCACCAAAGTACGGAATTACTGAACTGATGTGATCTGAAACGTTTCAGATGCAGCGAATGGTATCTTTACAATTTCTGCTGTGATTTAATAAACCAGTGGCTGATGAAACCATGGGTGCCATGGTTGGGATGGCTAACCACCTCAGGGGAGTTGCTCTCTAATCCTTTGTGTATTACAGGCCTATGTTTAGCAACATAAGCTCCTTTTAGTACCAAAATGAAAGGAGCTGTTAAGCGAAACATTGTCATTGGGAAATCTGAATGGCTGCAGTGGAGTTGCCAGGAAATAATGTTTTACCTGTCTCATAATCTGAACTTGTAGTTTCAGGAAGATGAAGAACAAGAAGAGGCAGCTGGACACTCCTCTGACGAGAGTTCAGAGGATTCTGAAAGTGGCTCTGACTCAGAGCAGGAGGAATCTGCAGAGGAGCTACAAGCTGCTGAGAAACATGATGAAGCTGAGGTTCCAGAAAACAAAAAAGAAGCAAAAAGCAACTACAAAATGATGTTTGTGAAAGCCAGTGGTTCATAACTGCAGATGTAACAGCTTTGTATTTAAAGTACAGTAAGCCTTATTGTTACAGTGCAAAGTGGAGGACTGCTACAGCACAAATCTTTGTATTTTGATTTTAAAAAGACCCCATTAGATGACAAAAAGTAGTATTTGCTTTCTGTTGCCATGGATAACATTTTTATGGGCACAGTGATATTACTGGTTTTTGTAAAGTGTATAAAATTCTGGATGGAGAAATAAATTTGTTTTGTTCCTGCCCAATCTCTACAATGTTATCTAAACTATTCCTTCCCTTATTCCATGCCAGATAAGGAAGCTTCATGTTAGTGGTTTATTCAGTTAGTACCCCAGTCTTGAATTTTTAACTAATAAGACTACGTGTGAATTACGTGATGTTGCATTAGTTGTAAAATACCAATATCAGCATTATTCTGTGATGTACTAGAGCTTTAAACAATGATTTTGTCTATAGATGCTAGTGTTGACAGGGCTGAGAGGAGAAATCGCTCACTTTTGTGATGGTATTAATCACTGTATCCATCTGAAGTCCTACAGCAGTTGCATGGAGAAGGTGTTTTAGAAAAGCGTAATACAACAGAAGGCTCTTAATTGCTTATATGGCTTTCTAATGAGGGGAATAAGCTGTAGGTTTTTTTCTGCTTTTCAGTAGGAAAGAGTGATTTTTGAATTACTGGTTCCTGGTTATAGCACTGAGCTGTTATTAAAAATAACTCCTCCCGAAGAAACAAGTTTACTTTGAAAGAGAAGGTATACTTTGATAATGAAAAGGATATACAAATCATTTAGCTTTTTTAAAATATAGAATAAAGAGTTAAGTATGTGAGGCCTTCTTCCTTTTCTCCCCATACATGTATCATTTGGAGGTCTGAGTCACTTATCACAAGGTTGTACCTCAAGTCAAGTTGATATGCTTAGAGAGCCAGGAGTTCTAGTAACTCCTTCCACCAAGAGTTAAACACATCCATTCCTCTGCAAATTCATTGCATTCAAGTAATGAATAAAATATCAGAGTTTTTTAGACTTTGTTTCCTCTTAGTACATTAGACAGATCACCTGCCTCTCCTTGCTGGGAGAACAGGACATCTGCTGTGTACCTTTAGGACAGCCACGTTATGCCACAGCCGTGTTTCAAGAAACACTCCAGATGCTCATGGAGACTTCCATTTCTGTGTACAATTTCTGGCGTGCAGACAACATCTTCCAGCCAGTCGGCTGACAGGAAAGCAGCACTGTGTACTATCATTGCGTAGTTTATTGAATGTAAACACTGCAGCATCAGTTATTGGGGGAGGACTTGGAATAAGTTACATTCTCAAAAAAATAAAAGTAATATTGTAAATAAAAACTTGAGTGTAGATTTTGATTAATACGTTTTACTGTATTTGCATGCAATACAAATTTTTTTAGTCATTCAATTTTAAGAACAATGTTATGGCAGCCCCTGATGGTGGTCAGTCATTTGTACTTGATTTTTGTGGATTGTTTTGTTTTCCAAATACTGCAAGCTAATACTTAGATAAATTCAGGTTGCCTGTGCATTGTGAAGAGAGAAAACCTCACCATGACTTAGGAAAGCTGTTCTGTTTCTAGGAAAAAGTGAGGCCCTCCCCAACAGATCAACTAATTACTTCCCTAATAGACCCATACCAGTTTTTTCCTGTTTAGACACTGAACCAACATTTCACTGTTAAATTCTTTTAGCTGTGACTGCCACTTACTGCCTTCCTGCATATACACTTAGCTCTCTGTGTTCTCTGTCCTGGCACTGCTGCTCTCACCACCTTGTCCTCTGCAGCTCTCTGGGCTTTCCCACCAGCATGCAGCCACCCAGAGACTCCTGTTGGGAAGGTGATGGAATCCATTGCTGCTGACCCGCCCTGCCAGGCAGAGGGCTCTGCTGCTTTCCCACCAGCCTCAGAGGCAGAGCAGGGTAAAACCTTACCTGAGGGCTTTTCTCCAAAGTGCAAGTGGATCTGGGAACATGCAGGAAAAGCAGATCCTCTGGGTCTCTGTCAAAGACACAATGCGGGGCTCTTCCACTCAGCCTCCTGCCTCGTAAAACAGATTTGGCCGTCAACATACAAGATTAAAAACATAAACTGAAATTAAACTATTCTAGTTACAGCTCTGACCAGAAAAAAAACAAACAACTTGCATTGTCCAAAAGTAGGACACCTAATATGTCAGTGAACATCTGAGGAGGTTTTATGTAATGCATCTGTGATACTGACCTAAGCCTCACCTGCTCAAAATAGGAAGAGTTCTCATAATCACGTCTGTTTCTAACATTTATAAACACACTAAGAACTTGCAGAATCATCTATGAAACAGACTAAGAAGCTTCTCCATATACACCAAGAAAGGCTGATTTAGCTCAGTGTGGTTTGTGCAGTGACTCTTTCAATTCAGGAGTCAGTTTTAGCAACATTTAATATAATAGCAGCAGTAGTGACATGGATAGTAGCAGGATGGTTTCAGCTCTCATCAGAGACAGAGAACAGGAAAAATCAGGGTTGGTGTTGATTCTGGTCAACCCTTTGCTTTTTCAGGTTCGTATGGAAGAGGCTCCCAGAGATGACAGCAAAACATACCATAACCAGACACTGAATCATAAAAGGGGTAACTGCATTTGTCTATTCAAACAAGATTTGGCCACTGAAATTCCTTAAAAACCAGCTTGTTTCCATCTCAATAGAAAGGCAGAACTCTGTCAGTTCTCTTACACGTCTTCAGAAACTACAGCTTCAAGTTAGATCACAGACAGTTGTCACAGAACAACCATCGCATCTGGGAAGTTTTCATCTGTTTCTAAACCACACTGAAAATTTACCTACACGAAGGGCAGTACAGGCGCATTATCAGCTCTTGCCTTTGGAAGATGGAAAACAATCTTCAAAGCACTGGTGTCCCCATTTCCCTTCCATTTGCCCTGGAACACAGAACCCCTCAAGATGAGCTCCATCACAGCCCCACTGCCCACAAGGTCCTGCAGTCACAAAAGGGGGTTCTTCTAAGCCAGGTAAAAAGGGATCCTCAACATCCTACAGGAATTCTCTGAGGCCAAGAAAACCAGATCTGCAGGTTGCCCTGTAGCTCTCTGCAACTGTTTTACACTTTACTCTCCCTTTCTTCCTGAAGAGGAGGCTGACAACTTGATTCCTGAAAGCACAATTTATAGGCCAGCTTCAAAGCTATAGGTCCTTCTAAGGCTCTGGTTGGGGAATTCACATCAAAGACAACGTGCACATGTTGTTCTGATGCCAGAGAGGACGGTTGGTAGAAATCTCTGTGGATTTGCTACAGTCCCCAGTACAGGGATTAAATTATGCACTGAAGCTGCCTCTGTAAACTGCAGGAGACAAAGAGAATAAGTGGCAGTGCAATATCTCATAATCAAAGCCTGGCACAGTTCTTTGCATCTGTCTATTGGAAGCTGTCAGGGGATTAAGAGAAGGGACATATGTCAAGGTACCCTCACTGACGGGACAAAGCAGAAGTTGGTTTTGTTTGCTTTTAAGCCTGCCACCTCAACTGCGCTTTTCTTGAGAAAAGCGTCTTAGTACACAGGTGTACAGAATCACAATGGGAGATAAAAGTTTCCTTAGTTTTTGCACAACATTAAAGGAACACAATACTTGCTGATTTAATCCAATTCGAGTTAGTTTTGATTTGCAGGTGCAGAATGAGATCACACTGACAGTTCGTGCTATTATCTATCTAAACCCAGCACCATTTATGGTGGCCACAGGAGGATCCAGTTGAGGAAAAAAAAAAGGGGGGGGAAAAATACTGAAAAGTAACACACATCAGAAGAAGGGGATTGTATAATCAGTCAACCAATACAAGGACAGATCAAACAAACAAACAAACAAACAAACTTCTTTGCTTTTAACTTTTTCAAGGCTGCCCACCTTGACCTCAACTGTTAGCATAAGTAAGGGTTCTCATCATAAGCATATTGAGCTACATTAAAACCTTCAGATAATCTGAACTGACATCTTTTCACCCTCACATTTATTGCTAAAGCTTTCCAAAAAATGCAAGTGAAGCTTTTGATCTTTAACTGGTTGGAGTCAAGTCTCCTTCCCATTACAGACACTAAAATCTAATGATTGGGACCTGTTTGTAAGGATGCAGAAACAGAACATCTCTTTCCAAAACAGCTTTTTTGTTTTGTTTTTGTGGAAAAGACTTCTTACCATAAGAAATCAATCCTAGACACAAAAAAATAAAATAAAATTTCCTCAGTAGTCAACTGATGGAGCTCCTACCCATAGCCTGAATGAAACCTGTAAATAAAACCATTTGCCCACTACCTTTAAACTGGATTCAGTGAAGACACCTGAAGAGTCCTCAGGCTTTGTGAATACCAGGAGACACAGCTGCACTCACAAGATGTTGCTCTCTCTTCCCTTTGAGCCTCTCAACTCAGGAAGTGAGCCAAGCAGCCGGTGCTGGTATTTATCCCAGCAGTGGTCCCTCAGCTGTTGCCAGTTCTTTGCCTTAGCACCAAATGAAGGAAGAATGGGACCAACATGTGTGCATTCTCACCCTTCAACACACGCACAGACACATGACATCCGTGTTGGGCAGGAGACAAAATCCTGTTCTATAATGGGAAAAGATGCTCAAAGACATAACACAGAAACAGGGCAGAGACACAGAAGAATTGTTCATCACGATTTAAGCCATCAGAAAAGCCAACAATACGAGACACACAGTATTACCAGTGACTTTTCAGATGTAAACTTTGTCACCCAGGGTGGTACATCTCAATATAACAAAATATCACCAGCTACTTCATTTCATTAGGGTTACATCTTGCATAAGCCATTGGCCAGGATATCAAATGTCTGAAGAGATGAACCAGAAAATGTTAAGGTTTTCCCAATTCTGGCTGTAGAGTTAGTCAAGCAGCCCAAACCCTCTGACTGTGTAACAGAATTGAGACCAAAGACCACAGCAGGGGACATAACATTCCATCCTGCACTGGTACATCACCACTGCTGAGAGAAGCACTTGGGCCAGGCTCTGTGCTGGGGAAGACCAGCCTTTTCCATCTCTGGCTCTGGAGCAAACTGTTTTTATAGGAAAAGGAGAGTTTCGCTCATACCAGCCATTCTTAGCTGCAATGGGCTTAAAGAACAGAGCATTACAGCTGGCACTGGAAAAGACAATCAATTGTCCTGTTACCAAAACACTATCCCGAAGTCATAAGTGATTCTCTCCTTCACCCACTGCCACCATCAATGCCTTATTCTCTTGATTATTCACAAGGTATTTTTTGTACTAGGACACTGGACTTACATTCTTATTTGCCAGTTACTTCTTTTTCTTACCTTCCCCGCTACAATTTAGGCTGAGTCCTTTTGTTAAAGCATTTTGCTTCTGTCCAAGTCCACATATTCAAGCTCCTCCAAACTTTTTACTACCTCTCACACCAAACCACTAGGCTGTTCTCCACACTCACCGTTATTTTCTACAAACTCACTATTCACCTTTGTTTTCTTAATCTCTTCCTTCCTTTAGTGCTTCCTTTTGCTACAGCTCCTGGTAAAAGGTTTCTTCTAGTGGACTACAACATCACTGTCTTTCAAGGTTACATCTGGTAACTATTTCATCAATAACTCCTCCAAAAATGCTAATTGTCAGTGTTTTCTTTGGAGACTGTTTTACACTCTCTGAAAGGCAACCAGGACCACTGACAAGTAAGTAACAAGTAAACAGTGCCCAAATGTGCATATGTGCAATACTTTCTGATTTTCTTTATAATTAGCACTTGAAGTTAGTCTGCCATTTCCCAGCCACTTCATGGCAGGCTTTATAATTTTACCTTCCTCTTAGGTTTACCTGTAGTTTAACATTCAAAGTGTGGTTGTTGCACAGAATACCTCAACAGACTTGTATTAAAAATGCTCTTTAAAATTCCAAAGCTTTGAACTGAAGAAAATATCTCAACAAGTTTTCATGGAAAGTTCATGGCAGTTGGTTCAATTCAGCTACAGTTAGATGCACCTTTTCAAATAATGGAAAAAAATGTAAAGGGGTCAGACCAAATCAATACAGTTGTTCAAACAGAATTTCAGGCACTGTGATGTGGGTATTTTTTGTGCTCTTTCTTTGTACTCCTTCACTATGAAGAAAGGTTGCTTTTGCCAGTAGAGCAATAAAAATCTTAGCCTTTTGAATACAGCCAAATAACCAATGGAAATGTTTACCAGGTGTGGAAAATATAGCAATTTTTTCATGTTTTTCTCATGTATGGCTTTGTTCTTTTTATAACCCTGCCATACATAGGCACACAGACACACACCGGCACAAGTGAACAATTTAACATACCCACAGACAGACATAAATCAGAGGGGTAACATCACATCATGCCTTCTGTACCTTCTAAGTTTTGACACCAAGCAGATCTGGTCTTTCCTTCATATAACATCCAGAAGCTAATTGCTAAGACACATGGGAGATAGGTGGTTTTGTTGAGGGGAACAGACACTGGCATAAAACACATACACATACATTTGAAGATCTGGAAATCAGATGAGTAAATGATGCACATGGAAAAAAAACAGTGTAAAGAGTATCAGAACACGTCGTAAGTGCTCTGCTTTCTCAAAACACCAGCCCCTCCCTCCAAAGACTATGGGGTACCCAAGAACACCTTACTGGGCTTTAACAACCTTTTGAAATAGCAACACAGCAGTACCATCCTTCAGTAGCTTTCCATTCTACACATAAGAAACTTTCCAGAGTAGAATCTCTTCATCCAGTTTCCTGAAAAATCTTTTTATCTAGTTTTGGGGTGGGGCTTTTTTGTTTGGTTCAGTTTTGTTGTTTTTGGGGTTGCCCCCCCCCCCCAAACATCCTGGATGCCTCTAAGTACTGCTACTTGCCCAGTCCTTCAAACCAAACAGCTTAATACAGATGTGCAAAGACAAGCACTACAGCTCAACAGGGTTCCCAGCAGCCTGGCAACGCACACAAACTTCAAATAGCAGTGAAAAACAGGGGTGGGGGACATTGTGCAAGTCCGAAAAGGTGACAGAGGTGCTACTTACGAGTATCAGGCTGTACTTTTATAAACGCAGCTGGGCAATAAAGTTTTAGTAACTTCAGCTGAAGAAATTGAAACCAGATGTATAAGGGAAGTCAGTCTGCATAACTTTGGCTTGGTATAACATTACAAAACACTAATTAAAAAACAGTGCATTTGAAACAACTGATACTACTTTCTAATGAGTGAGTATAATTAGTCCCAAACACTTCACTGCTTAATAGGCAGAGGGGAAAAAAGCCACTTTCTGACCAAAATTATATAAATTTGCAAGTAGATATACTCTTTTTCTAGTTTTAATATTAGATAGCATCTAACACCTAGAAAAGAACGTTTTGATTAAAAAAAACAGAACTGAAAAAGGAAATTGATCCAACCCAAACACTATCTGCATAGGAAAACTAGTCATTACTGTTTAAATACTACACCCATCCCTACCAAAAATAGTCACTAAGAACAGCATTTCACATACCCAAAAAAAAGTTTGGGGATAAAAATTACCTTGATAATTTTTTCGCAAATATGGGATTAACTATGGATGCAGACCAAAATCTTTAGAAAGACTGATTTTACTGAAAACATTAATGATATAATTATTTCTAGCAAAATCCTTTTCTTTCACGTGAGCTTGAATGAGCAGATCTTGCGTGGGGGATCAAAGGAAAGAAAACAAACATCTCCCACAACCTGCAGAGCAGCAGTGACTGCGCTCCGTTCCCTTCCCTTCATTGCCAGGGCAGCAGACGGAATCTGGAGTCAAGGAATGCAGCAGCCCCGGAGCCCAAATTACGGCCACACACTCTTCCCTCCTGCATGACAAAGCTCCTGCAGAAAGAATGCCGCCTCCCTGAGCCACGAAACACGTGGCCAAAGGCTCCTTTGTGAGTCTGGGAAACAGGAGGAGCTCATCCTAAGCAGCTCAGCTCTGAATTTCTGCCGCTCATCTAAAGGTCAAGGACTCACAGCCCCAAATGTTCTCCTTTGAGTTGGCAGAGTCAGCACTAAAGCCACAGAAACACTTCCAACCTGCTTCTTTACATTTTGTTCCAGAGGTGATCTTTCAGAAGAATTAAACCTTTCCGGTGGTCTCCATCAAACTGACAAAATTTGAGAGAACTGTTGAAAATAAATCACTGCCAATGAAGTGCACCAAAATCTGCTTTGGCAGGAGCCCCCCACTCCTCCCTTTGGCCAGTGCCTCATTCCCACACAGTGCACCTGTGATGCTTCCAGGCTTGTTGTTGGGTTGTTTTCGAATTGAAGTTACTCCTGGGTCTTTGTAAGTGCTAAAAATGTCTCAGACAAACAGCTGTATTTATGAAATTCAAAGGACACTATTGGAGTTATTATGTTTTGGACACAAACCTGAAAAATCTTGCTATTCAAGCATAAAAGCAGATTTAACCAAATGCTAAGAAAACATTTCTAAAAAATAGTAATAATTAAAAAAATAAAAATGAAGCATTGGTGCAGAGGGAACCTGAGTCAAATTCCAGTGAAGTAAGTGCAAACCTCGGGAACTTCAATGGGATTGGAACCAGAGAAGAGCAAAATGTGGTAACAGCACAGATGACTCTGGATTTCCAACTATCTGGACACTGATAAAAGAGCAGAGAAGACAGAGGCAATAGGAGGAAGTTATGTTAATATTTTAATCTGTACATATACCATTTTCCAAACTGTTACATTTTATTTAAATTAATGTTTTCTTGCAAAATATTCATTTATGCTTTCAAAACTTTTTATAAAGGCAAAAATAAATCATTATTTTGGCAAAAGGTTTTGAAGTTGATACTGGCAGTATTGAGGTAAAATAGATTGCATTAGCTAAATATATACGTTAAAGAATATTTCTGAGTATAGTGTTAATATAATATGATTTGTCTTAAAGTCTGAAACGCGAAGGTCAATTTCAGGGGGTTTTTAGCTATTACTTGAATACAGGAAATAAACAAGTTAGTGGTTTCCACAAAATACTGCAGAAGTATTTCTCAGTTATTTCTCATCCAGAGCTGAACTCAGCTACTAATTACACGACACTGAAACATTTTTGCATGCCTTGCATTCAATGTGTACGCAGGGGGTTTTTTCAAGTATAGTTGCAGCAATTCATTTAGTCTTATTTTCTTCTTATGTAACTACCTCACCCTTTACCCTATGCATAAGTACAACACTGAATTTCAAAATTTGGCAGAGTTAAGCACCAGGTGAACATACATACAAAACTAGCAGGTGCCACATTACATTAGTTTTGCTGTTTCCAGGATAAATACTAGTCAATACATCATATTGTAAGGTTTATTAAAAAAAAAATAAATCAAAAGAAATATACGTATTTACTAGTAAAATGACATATTACGATTTCTTATTGCTTACTTCACATATTTTAATTAAAAGTCATCTTCTTTCACATCTCAACTTTCAAAAAAAATAAAATTTGTTAGCTGTTTGTTACAGAGGGGGCAGCACTACTGTCAAGGGCAATATAGCAAACTGTGTATTGATACCAGCAAGTTAATCATCTGGGATCAAAAAAGGAAATGGGAGTTAAAACTGGCTTTCATTATGGCTTTCTTGGGAAATTTAAGCTATATGGTGGTTACTAATATTTGGACATTCAAGCTAAAAGTTCTTGCAAGGTATTATTTAATGCGCAAAAGGGTGGGTGATTAGATCTACAAAAATATTCAATCCAAAACACCCTTTCACCAAATCTGTCACCTGTATTAGCTCTATCCATACCTTATGAATGTGCTCCTTGGTTTGTTCAAATGTATGGGGTTTTTTCACAAAACTTTACAATGTGCATCTGAGCCTGAGGGGGAAGTAACAGTGTCTTTTAGTATCTATGCAAGTAGTGTCTTTTAAAATGAATTCAGCCCTTGATTTAAAAAAAAATCTAGAATACACTGTTCTAAAAATATATTGTCAATATTTTACAGAGTTTATTAAAAGTGCTGTTTATTTGTATAAAAAGTATGAACTAAACTGAAGTAAATAGAAAATGATTTGCAGTTCTCTTCATTTTCATAGAAAATCCCCCTATTAGTCTCTGAATGTATTTCCAGAAGAATGTGCCATCAGCCGATGAGTATCTTCACAGAACGCTGGTGAAGAGTCTCCTCTGTCTTCCACGCAGTGTCACTAGGTGGGATTTGCCTCGAGTCTGATGTCAGTGTTCACTTACTGCTTTGGCTAGTATGAAGCAAAATAAAACATGGTTAAATACTGAAATGAGTAAAACAATGCCAAGCATTAAGCAATTTCTGGGAACAATTTTAAGCCTTCTGCAGTTTGGCAGAATAAACAGTTCATACAGACACATTAAGCAAACAATTATCTCATGATGCCACTGATCCTCAAACTCCTGTGTCCCCTGCATAGTGCTGGTTATCACAGTTATTTTATTTTTCTGAAGAAAATGTACATTTTTTACATATATATGTAACTATATAACTATGTGTGTATATTTGTATAGACCTGTGATACATGTGTTTTTTTCTAAGTCAGTCTGGAATCACAGAATGGTTGGGGTAGGAAGGGACCCCTGCCCAAGCCCCCTGCTCAAATCTAATACTCTGGCACTGTACAATTATTTTTCTGGGTTCTTGAGACCACACGCAGGTACCCTCTTCACATGCAAAGATCTCATGTGATAGCAATAATCAAAAAGCACATCCCTGGATATAAGAAGAGTCAAGCGTTACTCAGACACAGCAAAGATGGTAGAATATGGTACTCGGAAAGATAAACTGAACCAGAAAAACAAACAGTCCTTTCCATCAAGTTCTGCAGATGGGTCCTAATGTCTATACATCTCTCTTGATGTAAATTTGCCATTTGTCACAGGTCTTGTAGAAGGCAGTCACTGCCTCTTTGGGTATGTGGTCATTCCTATTTAGACTTTTACTTTATGAATAGACGCTTGACTCAGATTAATGGCAGTTAAAGGCATCTAAAGATTAATGCTCTTTGAATTACTTAATCAACCCTCTTTACTATTTCATCTACATTTTATCTTTTTCTTCAATTTCAGGCAATAAAATTAGGCCAAAGGACAACAAAAAGGTCAGAATAATATCAAAGGGAACTATGGATGCATAGAGAGTGCCTTAACTAGGAGCACACTTAGCAGTCATTTACAATATTTACACGCTTTCCTATTTCAAATAGAGAAAACTCTGCAAATCCTACCAGGAAGAGACACAAATAAAGACATTTTTTTATAAGGACAATGAAATTTGAAGAGCTAAAATAACCTAATCAGAGACAAAAATAATCTTCTGTTAAAACCATTCAATGAAAAACACATCAAAGGCATGATCATAGTCAAACACAGAGATTGTAGACTTAGTCATAAAGGGCCAAATTTTCAGCTCACCTCAGTTAAGACTCCTACGCCAGCTCATGTGTAAGACACCCAGCCCACAAACGAACGCCCTGCTTATCAAAGTGTGCACTTTGGATTCTCTCGAGCAGTGGCTGTATACGCCACACACAGGCAAAACCACCTGTGCAGCCCTGCAGTGGCCACAGGAGCACAGGACAGAGCACAAAGGGCTGCTGAAAATCTGGCCCCCCATTCCGAGAGTACAGATGTCTCCTTCCTTCACCACAGCAAGATTATGGAAGCACCTTATCCAGAGAGTGACAGCAGTTAGCTGAAGACTTTGGAAGCCCACATGTTAGCTCATTAGAAGCAATGTTTACAGGAATGAAAGGTTTCAGAAAAATAGCTGCATGCTTTCATTTGGATCCAATTCGGGTTTAGTAAAGGTGTTAAAATTTAGCAAGCCACAGCACAGGCACAATGGCAAATCAGACACGCCGAGAGCAGTTAGTTCTTACTTTTAAGGTGTTTAAACAAATGTGTAGTGAAATCCATTGCTTAAGGGGGAGTGAGGTGGCTGTGGTACAGAAGGTGAGGGTGCTTTAGGTGGATAGGTCAATTGCTGAGCTAGAAGGGATCACATACAGGAGTTAGGCTGCACAATCAAATATCCATATTATAACTGGAGTGACCTTAATTTTCTACCACATGAATAGGAAACCTGATCAGTAACACAATGAGGTGCTACGCTACTTTAGTCACACAGAACACAGTCTAAATTACAACATTTCTTTCTACCTGCTTTTTCCTTTATTTGTTGCCTAAGTTATGCAAGTAAACATTCCTGTTTGGACAAGAATATGGACAATCTATAGACAAAGTTTCACTGGAACATTATTAAGGCACACAACACTAATACACTCTCATCAGCCCTGCTTTTAAAACTGCAGTTCTGGACCTGCACCTATATTTGCTAATTTGATTTCCAGACTTCACTGAGGCTGTACAGGTTTTCAGCATTTCCTTTGTTATATGCCAATGAGCAGAAATAAAATAATGTAGAAAAAATAATTTAAAAAAAATTACATACACGTGTAACATTTTGCTAAGTACAGCGCATGACACAGTAAGTAACTTTTCGCATTCGGCTTGAAAATACAGGATAAAGAACACAATTATTAAAGCTATCCTTGTTTATAAATCAGAGTAATGGTATAGTATTAGACGACAATGATCACAAAATTTAAGAGATTGTAACTCAATCTAAAATTCTGCTTTTACATTTTGGAGGGCTGAATATAGACCTAATTCCAAAGCACACAAATTAGGAAATTATTCTTGTATTTGACTTTAATCTTCCAGATTCTTGGCATGATTTCCCTTTAGAAGGTTGATTTCTTACTAGGAACAGAGGAACTCTAAAATGCTGCTTTTCAAGGATTAGAAAAATGTACAATTTATTTTAAAAGATTTATATAAGCATAGCATCTTAACATAACTGCTTCCCCCCGGAAAAATGGGAAAAGTTAAGCTGCACAGTCTTTTTCATGAGCAAATCTTTGTGGAAACATCTAGATAATTAGTTTGGGATTTTCAGATATGGTCTGCTTCATCATCAAGGAGCAAATGACAACCCACACTTCAAAAATCAAACTACAAAAATAAGAATGTGAAGGAATCTGTAATATGAGACTAAATGAGAATGTACAATCAGCTGTGCGAAGTGTCAAATGCTTTTCTTTTTAATCACCCTAGATTATCAGAAAATAGGCCATAACTAAAAGCCCTGAATTCTTTTCTGGTTTGTAGATTTTCTATCAAAACCAAACTACTCTGGCTTTTTCTTCTTTTTTTCCTTTTTTTTTTTTTTAATGCCATGAAGGGTGATTGCTTTTAAAGAAGTAAGTAATAACTGAAATCAAAACAAGACATGTTTCAAGAAGTGAGTTTTTGAGGTACAAGTGTGGCAAGGAAAACTGTGCATGGACATAAAGGTTTGGGATTCCTTAAAAACCTTAGTCCTTGGCTACTGTGTTGGGATTTCTTTAAGTGTCTGAATGACAAAAGAGGCAGCTGCTATACTTCACAAAGAAAACTAAACTAAAAATCATCTCTCAACTGACTGCAAATTTTTTGAAGCAGCATTTAAACATTTCAGTGCCAATTACACATTTTAATTCCCTCTTTGAGGAAAACTGAAGAATTAAGAAAATTCCTGTGGTTACGTGTAACTAAAAATATGTGACAGTCATATGTGAAATAATTACGATTAAAAAAATTAAAATATAAATTAAAAAAACTATAGCAATGAAAAGACTACTACACTCACTATACAGTATTTAAAAAAAATCAAACCTATTTCAGTTCTGTACAGTTGCTACAAGCTCAGACACACCCAGAAGTGAGTTAACTGGCCCCATGAAGACCTCTAAGTAGGGCAGGCACTCTGCTCTTATACTGACACAGAAGAATAATTTCAAGTATGGGCTGCATTCATCTGGGCTGATCTTAGCTTTGGTATGACCCTTTCCCAGCAGAAGCTAGAACTCACATGGCAAAATGCTCATACCTCATGGAATGCAAAGTCTCACTCCATAACCAAAGCTCCAGAGTCCTGGTTACAAGGACCTGGGACCAGACTGCCTGTGGAGAGACCTTTTGAGACACGGATGGCCTGAAGGTCCATGAGGTTACACCTTGATATGCTCCCATGGTTTTACAATTCTGGTTTTTTTGTTTGCTTGGTTTGGTTTTATAATGTCTTGTCTCCTCAGTGAATCATTTTATCCCTGCCAGTCAGTTAAAATTACCCACAGAAACTCTCTGAAGTCTCAAGATTCCTATCCTGAAAACGTATTCCATCCCCTCAAAAATCCCATTCCCCTCAGATTTAGCTGGCACTGCATCCCTGAGTAAAAAGCTGCATTCAATCAACAGTCTGTTACTGTAGATGTGTTATGCATCTGGATATTGGAATAATCTGTCTTTAATGGGAAGGTCTTAGGGGCTGCTGTGGCAAGTGCCATAAGTCTAAACTGACAATTTCAGATGAGAAATGCGCACATTTTTTCTCCATCACAGTTGAAGTTTCCATTATTTCCATTCTCCACTGGAACAGTGAATGGTGCCAGTTATAAATGGCCAGTCAGATACTTGCTAGACTCTCTGCTGCATGGATTACTGTGTGATACAAATCTCTTGACATTTCTTACTTATTTCAACTATAAAGCAATCAAGAGTGAAATTATCACTTTTAGTAACATATTGCAGGAGGATCTATTAATTTCCAGGCATCAAGCAGAATTCATGCACAGCTGTCTTGCTCTGACCTCTAATCTTGGTCACCAGACAGAAACATGCCAATCCCTGTTTTACAAGGTCTTTTTCAGCCTGTTGTCTCACAGCTTAAGCTGCAAATGACTGTACTCCAATCTCAACCACTGGATCAGGGAATCTTTCTGTTAAAAAAAATATTTAAAATCTTTTATTTTTTTAAGTCACAATCTACATTTTAAAAATTAATATAGAAATATCTGATTTAATATAATTACAGAGAATTCAACTAAAATGTTTATTTTTTAGCACTATTAGTTGGAGCAAGTTTCCAAGTTCTGAACTTACTGATCATACTATTTTGTCCTTTCATCCAGTCCACTGGGGGCCAAATACTCAATGCAAATTGTTAGTCTCTCTACACTTGTTACCTACACACACTTTTCACTATTTTGAATACGAATGACTGAAACTTTCTCTTATGCCAGGAGTTCAGCAACAACCTCACACAACTTTAGAAGCTGGTAAGAAATAGCTGTTATTTTGTAAATAACTAAGCATTACCTGCTACCTCCTTGCTCCTCTGAGAGGCTTCAGAAGCCAAAGCGTATGATATGGTAATGATGCGCTCCTGCTCTTGCAGCTGTGAATCTAAATCAATCGAGTTGTGTTTGTCCTGGGCTACAGTAGGCTGTAGATTGTGCATACTAGTGGGAAAGTGAAAAACAACATTAACATTTGCAAACATAAAGAATCCACCATGCAGATAAGAACAAGGTTGAATTCATACAGCAGTTTTCAGATCTCATCTATCAGGCTCTGTATTTTATTACTGTTCTTTAAAGTAGTGTTGATATTACATGCAAATGCCTACAGCATACAAAGAAAAATGACACAGCCATTACATGTTCAGTCACAATTCCTACAAAGTCTTAAGTACATCTGAAGGCCCTGTGTTGGAAATATGCTGTTTACACAAAAGCGCTATAAAAATGCTATTTATTTGAAGTTGTTAGTAAAATTTTTTGCTAGTGCTCAGACAAAAAGGCGTATAACCTGGTGGTCCTCAGGCACAGCCTCCTCAATTGTCTTCCACAGAGACAGCAGACACTTGATGTATAGAATTCTTGAAACTGAATGTTTCAACTGACTCTACATTAGCTGTAAGTAGCCAAAAGTGCTCTTTCACAACTCCAGCTCTCTGGAGACAAGACACTTGTTCTCACGCTGACTTTTCTTCTGCTTTTGGCCAGATTTGTGCCTTTCCTTCCTCCTCACTCTCATCTATAAGTTGCTTAGTGAGGACTCGCTATTATTTTAGGATTCTCTGAACAAGAAAATGGACATGTACAAAATTTGTCATTGTCTCTTCTGTCTTGCTTTAAAAAGCAGCTTTATACTACATAATTCTGAGTTCATTTTCTAAAAGCTAAAAGTTGCATTTAGAAAATTCACAGGAATTAAGATTGTTGTGTGAAATTAGTTTTCAGTGTTTAACATGAGCCCCTATGTAAAATTTGGGGGGAAAAAAAACCAAACAAAACCTGACCTTGATTTAGTAAGAATATTCTTTATCTTTTCTGCTTTACGCTGCCTTGCTGCCAGCTCTTCTGTAGAAAGAGGCTCTTCTGGCTCCAGCTCAACATAACGTTCTGGAATTACAACCTTCTCAGGTTTTGATAACTGTGGAAAGAAAGCAAGTGTCAAGTTTTTAATAACAAAGACATAAAAAATATTGAGATAAGTTCTTCTCAATGGGAGACCACAGTGAAAAGAATAAAGCATGGATTTTCACAGTCAGTACATGCACCTGATGCTAAACACTCTCTCTGGATATCAGCTGATGCCCTTTTAACTGTGTCTTCTCCCTCTCATTTTTTTTACTTTAGAAGTTAGATCAAACCAATATTAAAGAGCATTACAAAAGAAAATCAGAATCAGCAGGTATCATTCTTCTGAGACTGCAGAATCTTCTGTGAGCAGTGGAGGTAAAAAAAGGCAAACAGAAATACACTGCGCTGTGCAATTTTAACAACGTGTTGCATAGAAGTATTTCTGCAGACTGAAAATTTCAGTATGATTGCACAAAAGCTAGCAACAAGTTTTTGTTAGGATCAATTACTTTGTGGGAAATTTTCAATCCATGTAAGAGAACTAAACTACCCAACAAAAACACAGGTTACAAATGGACTTTGAAAACCAATGCTTATTATACAGAACAGACTGCTTTTGAAAAAACAAAAACAGAGGATATGCAAATGAGTAGAAAAAAGTAAAAGGAACTGTTTTTTCTTCTTCTCATTAGATTTTTGTTGAAACACTCATGAGGCAGTAAGTTTTCAAAATTCAAAGTTTTCAATAAAAATAATTCTACATTTGTTCATCACTGAACTTAGTTCATACTTACTCAGTGGATTCTGTAAAGAGGCCTGACCTAACCCCCAGGTTACTGATTAGGCTCAGTAATTCACAGGCAATCATAGGACAAAAGCATACAAAACAGTCATTGGCACTCATAACCATACTGTAACTGACCTAGACCAGCTTATCCTGCCACGCTCAGAATAACAAGCCCATTTATCATGTGAACAGCAGATGTATTCACCTTAAAGACACAACTGAGTACATTTCCTTCTGAGGCACTGAAGTACCTAAAGTAGAGAAGTGCCTGCCAGGTGAAGAGGATGGCTACATAAAATGGAAAAGGACAAGATGACCAGGCTGGATGGGGTTCTCAGCAACCTGGGTCCCATGGGAGGTGTCCCTGCCCACAGCAGAAGGGTTGGAACTAAATGATCTTTAAGTTCCCTTCTGACCCAAACCATTCTGTGATTCCAGCCTGGGTAAAGAAGCTTTACACTCAAGAGTTTCAGAACCTGCTTCAATTACTCCGAAGTAGGACAGAAATGCCTATAAGCAAAAATGGTTTCTATCCAAGGCTTAAAGGAAGTACAAAGTGACTCCCTGGGGGCCTTTGGGAAAAGAAAAATTAATAGCAGAGTGCAAAAAGGAAAGGAAATAGAAAATAAGTATTTTTTCTGTTTCTGAAGTTTACAAAAGCGCTGCATTTTCTGTAAGACTTCTACAAAGATTAACTGATACATTCATTCATAAAAATCAACACATAATGGCTTGCAGAGTAAACCTTTTACAAATATCTCTCTATATAAAATTTTACTCAGCTTTCAGAAGAGCTGAGATGCCTACTAGTCTAATTATCATTAGTAAGTTTATTGATTTGCCATCTACCATGGTACTTAACACAACACAATGCACCTCCTGAAATCTTTCCACTTGCTGTATTCTTTCTTTCCCACCAGATGGCTCAATCGCATTTCAAACTGACACTTTATTCAGTTACCGAAGCTGAAAAAAGATCTGGTGCCCAGAACATGAACCAAGTCGTTCCAAAAGCTGGCAGCAAGGTGTTTTCGGCTCAAGCCCGAATAAAGCAGTGCTCCCTCTTCTCTGTCATCTTTTGCCAGTCAAAATGAAGAGGAGTAAGGTAGCTCTGCAGAACTAATCTTTTCTTCGTTCCTGTTCCTCATTTTCAAATACTCCTCGTGTTGTCTTCTCATCTTTTTTTCCCCAATTTATATAACTTTCCCTAATTTAATCACTGTTTCCTTTACAAAGCCTGATATATGTAATTCAAACAGTAAAGCCAACTTTTCCATTTCTTCTCTCCACTAGAACACAATACGAACACAAACCTTACAGAGATTATCTGTTCCAGATCATAAATTTTCAATACGCGAAAGACTCATTTTAGTTCAAACTTCCAGATAACTTTTGAAACAAAAGATGAGAATTCATTGACTGAAACACAGAAAGGTTGATATTTTTGGGCACAGAACAGAAGGCAAAAAATTATGAGTGTTACCTCTCTGCTGATATCTAAATCATAGTCTTGAGGCTCCAGGTCTGTCTCTGTCACTGCTACTGGCTGAACTTTTAACCATTCATTTTCATCTTTCTCTTCTCCACGAATTGCCCTCTCAAGTAACTGCAAATCAAATTCTTGCTCTCGTTTCCACTGGTAATAGATACAGAACAATTAACAGCATTCAACCATACTGCCAAATTCACCACATAGCAATGTACATAACTACTGCAAATGCTACGTTGCTGAAAGGACGTGCAGAGCAAACTGACCAGAGAAAGAAAATACAACTGTGTTTGTTGTTGAGAGTTTTCATCTCTACCTGCACTGCGTGGAATCTGGAGTATTGTTTAATTTTACGAGTAATCTTCAGCAGTATTAGAGTCTAAGAAATATTTTATCACAATTTCACATTTGCTGACTAACATGGAACTAGCTACACACAAACATCTTTGGAAGCAGAGGCATCTGTACCAGTGAGCCTGTGGACTGACTGACTAGTTCTAGGGAAGCAGAGCTGTGTGGTTTGGAATCACTACACAGAAAGGGTATTTACATTGCAGGTTGAGAATCACAACTTGAAAATCTTGTGTACCTTTTTAGAATAATACCTACTGTTTAAAGTTGTATCTTACATATTGGCATTAACTCGTCTTGAATTAAAAAAATATTTAATTTCTAAGGTCTTCTGACTTCATTAAAAGCAGAATCTAGCTACCTGCAAAAATCTTGCACACAGTCTTTAAAGGTGAATATTTAGCAATATATGTTAGAAATATTCAATACTTATCAATATGAAATATTTAAATTTAGTATATTTAACTTAAGCAGCATAATTTAGAGTTCCCAAATCACTTCACAGTAGCTCCTTCACAACTACACACAATATAGCTGCATAGAAACTCATACTTAAGGATACTACCAACACCTTTTTGTTCAAAAAATTAAGTTCAGTTGTAGCATCATTCCATCCAGTAGATCTGAGTAACTTTACCACAGACACTATTAAAAGCAGTCGGGGAAAAAGAAAGGACAAATAGAACAACAAAAAAATTATCTCCTCAAGCGTTTGAGGCAATCAGTAGGAGAACATGCCACTTTTATGTTTCTTAATAATATCTCTAGTACTTCTGGTACAAATCTTTGGCTTGTTTTGGTTGCAGTTTGAACTCCACATGAAGTCCTTAGACTTCATTATGCTACTCTTATTAATAAACCTAATTGAAACCTATTCATGCACAAGCTCTCAGTATTCACTCAGAAGACAAGTATCTTCCATATATATTAAAAATGTTAAATAGCTAAAAAGGCAATTATACCTCAAAAATTAGGATGTTTCTTTACAGAATTCGAAAGAGAAAAAAAAACGTTTTCTCATGAGTACTCCAAACTCCTCCTACTCATATTCGAACCAGGCCTGATTGACATAGTATATCTTAAATACACAGTATCATTTTCAAGTTATTATATATAGGTAAGAAAAACATCAAACCATTCTTACGAAGCAGTATTTTTATTGGCTTTGATGTTGCAACTTTTACATTAAAAAGGCATTGTATATAACAAATGAATTCAGGTACTGTGATCAATACTTAAAATGTCATACTACACTTGAGAGCTGACCAATTAAAAATTAGAACTACACATACAATTTATGTTTAAAGCAAATGTTACATACTGAGCAGCACTTGAATTATACATTTAAGTGTTTGCCATTTTGGCTGCTAAATAATTGTAATGCTGTAAATAATTGTGCTATCAAACATGCTTTTGCATATCAAAGCCCTATAGGTACAAGAGATGACCTCTACAAAACATTACTAGGGCTGATAAACTCTATTTTAATTCTTTACAGCAAGAAAAAGACCAAGATGGCACCCAAATTTATAAATAAAGTGTTTGCCACAAATGTTAATAACGAGTGTTACGAAAATGTTTAAATTCAATTTGAGTATGTTACGTGAGTCAGGAAACATAAGAAGCCCAGAATTGTTTCTTCTAATTAAAATACGAAAATAACAGTGATAATATAGTACTACAGTTCCCAAACATTATGCACTGTCTTTAAAAAAATTGTGATTGCAAAACAGAAGACAAAACAGATGAATGTCTCCAAGCAGTGCACTCGTATTTACTGGGAGAGTAAATACAAATAACTGGTTGTAAATTAGTGCTACAGAACAGGGGGAATGAAAAGCTGAATATTATAAGGTTTTTTAATGCCAGCAATTGACACACATGTACTAAATGCAATTAAGCCTGGTAAAAATTGAGTAGTCCAGTTAGAAATTTTAAAGTAACTACAAAATTCTGCAAATTAAAAACAAGCAAACCAAAAAAAGAAAAGAGGCATTAGCTATGATGAGTGACAAATCTAAAAGCAAGAGATCTTGTGCAATGAATTAGGTAAAACAACGTGATCATTCTAAAGCTCTAGTGGACCAAATAAAAAATAAATTAAAAGACCACAGCATAAGTGCAATTACAGTACAATCTTGGTTTAGCACCAAGTGAGCAACTGGGTAACTTCACCAATTAGAATTGCTTTGGTTAGTATCCAAAATGTATCATTATAAACTTATTATCTGTACAGCATTTATTCTCAGAATGCAACAAAAATACTTTTCTTCAGCAGCTTAAATTTGAGCCTTATTAGAATATTCCACCTTTCGAGCTTTAAAGAAGAATTTGTATCGATTAAAACAGATTAGCTCTTACATAAATTCCTAATCAGCATGATTAGATTTTAAAACTGACTATCCATTTACCATCTTTTTAAAAAAAACCAAACACCACCTTGGGCTGATATTGCCATGACTATCTTGCAGACTAATTTATGAATTAAAAATACCCATGGTGAACAAGAACATTCTAAAAGGCCCATTCCATTATGAAGCAGTTTTAGAACTGTACACACTTCTTACACTTTCTAAATACAATTCCAAGGAAAAAAAAACCTCATGGCTCTGAAATCACCCCAATAAACTGTCATCTCACCACTCGAACCTCGGACCAACTTACCTGCTGAACCTGCTACATTTACCGTAAATAGGAGCTACAAAGATCGCCTGATACTCACACCCTCTGAACTCATTTGATACTGAATAACACTAATTTAATTGGACTAGGAGCATCACACACACTCAAGTGAAAGTGCTTGCCAGAAAAAAAAAAGAATAAATCCAAAGATATTTTTAGTTTAGTCCTTTTAAGGCATATCTAACATACTGAGCCTATGTCTGCAGAAACGGGCCTGATGAAAGACCGAGATGAAACAGACTGCCTTTCTCCTTGGCTAAGAGTCCTCTTGCGTTCCCGAACTAATGCCTTCTGATGTCGCTTCATTCTTTCTAGTTGTTCCTCTGCACTCATCTTGCCTCTTTGGTGGTCTCCAGAGTATAAACGTTCCAAGGCACTCTTTGGTCTCTCCTGTAGAAGTCACAAGGCACACAAAACAACATGTTGTAATTAATACTTTATAAAAGAACACAAAAAAATGAACTCTTTCTCCTCCTTATTACTAAATTATATTCTATTATCTTTGCACTTATTTGTATATTTTGACTCTGTATTTTCTATTAGTAGTGCTGATTTTTGATTTTAAACCTTGTTTTGTAAATCTGTTTGAAATGCAGTCAGTTGCTTTTCTGTTTTCTGATTCATATAAGAAAGTGAAAAACTGGAGATTTTATTAGATCACAGCCCTTGGTCTTACCCCTGTTACCGCAGTCCCACTCCCTGTTATGCAAAATATATTTTGGGCTTAACTGTTTTCAACAGTTCAGACATTTGCCTTCAGATGTTTATTTAAAACTTACCTTGGACCTATCCCTTCGAAGTGTTGCAAAGGATGAAATGGTAGATGACTGGTGCAGTCTGGAAGTTGATCCAGACAAACCTTTATAAGGAAAAAGAGGATGCCTTAAAACCAAATGACAGGCAAAATAAGACAAGCACCAGATATTTTTTTATATTATAGTGTTTTCTGTGGCATTCTGGTAATTATTTTAGCTCACATTTAACATTTTGCAGTTCTGAAGATCATGAGAGGCATGAAATTTCATTTCAGCCAAACATAATGTGTTTCAGGTCACTATTGATCAAAATTAAAAAATATCTACAATAATTTAGAAGCTTACATTAAATGAGGGACGGGGTGGAATCAGCTCTACCACAGTAGATAAACTGGACAAAAAAATCACATCTATGAAGAAAATCTTAAGGTTCAGAGTTAGAAAGGAAATAAATAAGAAGAGAATGGCTACGAAATTATTTGGTTTTGCCCAAGTATCATTTCTACCCTCATTTGTAAAACAGTTACAGGACTGCAGCACAGTGGAGATGGAGTGTCAAGTCAGATGTAATGTCCAGGGGCATTAAATTCATATGTTTTATCAATTAAATTTCAGTGGTAATACAAGTGTTTCAAAAAGAGTTTGTAAAAGATCACACAGAAATTATGAGGAAAAATAACTCTGAATACAAGAGATTCTAATAGCTAATTCCATGTTTTGCTATGGGGGAGTTTTAAGCCTTATGTATTGAGTTGCTTTGCAAAAGGCTGGTTGTCTGTAACAGCACCATTAAAATGCACAAAATTTCTAGACTTTCACAGCACTGTACAGTTAATCTAAAAATAGTGATCTCATTATAAAGATCATCTCCAGAATATTCTAGGAGAGAAAAACTCTCATATAGACAGTTAAAAATCAACTACATAAATTCCTGGCTTACCACGGGTAGGTAATGTCTGGTATCCACTGTCAGGGCTTATTAAAGCACTGGTAGGATGGCTGAGGTCACCCCCTATCATTGCTAGTTCTGGTTCACTCATGTACGAACGCAGTTCCACCTATACAAAAAAACCACTCATCAGCTCAACTGAAATCACAGACAGCAAATCTTAATAATCTTTAAACAAATCCTAATTCTGGATTACTAAATTTCTCTCTGTCAGTATATATCATTATTACCAGATTTAAAGATCCATATAATTTACAGACAATAGTACCTTTTATTACAGGTTCACATATCTATAAAGTGCAAGTGTATAGGAGTATGAGCGCTCACCCTGTAATCTCCGTTTACACACTGTCCGAGCTCTCTGTCTCTCTTTCTCTCATCTGACTGACGTTTCAGGCCCCGCACTGATGTGTGTCTGATGACAGTGGCTTCTCTCGGGAGAGGAGGAACAGCTGGTGGCTGATCATCAGGACTGTACAGCTGAGGGAGAGGAGGTCTGGGTGGTGCTTCATCTTCCTGGTAACAGCAAAGCACAGGTATTTGGCAAACAGCCTGAAAACAGTCTGGCATAAACTGAAAGTTCATTGCATTGTATGTTCTTTGTGACTGTTTTAGCGTGCTCTCCTCTGCCCACACCAGGAGCTCGAGGCTTTAAAACCCAAAGAAGAGCCAAGAAATCTGCCACAAAGCACTCCCAAGAAAGGCTGTGAATTAATAAGTTCTAAAACAGTACATGGCCAGTGCACATAAAGCTCCAGATTACACATATGTATTTTGCTGTAAGTACTGCTGCTCAGATTCAATACAAACATCCTAAGCATCTCCCTGTTGTGCCTCCACACTGTGTGCACTTCGTAACCATGGCACCTTCACTGTTCCTGCCAGAAGGAAATGGAAACACTGGTGAATGAATCTCACAAGAGCAGTACTTACAACCTTTGGCTTGAGCTTAACTGGTGACTGAAGAGGCGGCTCGATTTTTTTCAGCTGCTGTGCTTGGTGCTGTGTTCTGGTCTGGAAATAAGGCTGTGGATACAGCCTAACCTCCAGAGGGGATTTAACCGGACTGCGTGGAGGGCTCTGCAGAACTGGAAGTTTGCTCTCTGCAGTTGCAAGGGAAGCTGGTAAGGAAGGCACTGAAGACTGAGAAAATGAAGGCACTGTTTTTCTCTCTACAGGAAAAATAGACAAATGTGTTAGGTGTTGTTTCCTAGCAAAAATGTTCATAATAACAGCAATTAATATCCTTAGACTTCATAAGCAGCCCCAGTCCTCTGCACGTTGCTTTGAACACAAAAGGGGGGCTTCAGACATAAAAAAATGTTTGTTCATTGCATTGTAACAAGAGTGGAAAACATTTTTGGATGAGGAACTAGCAAGTCTTTCAGGCCAAAAATAAAACCACAGAGTTTAATATCATCCAGTAAAATGTCTTGTAGAGCGCAGTGGGAGGGAAGGAAGGAAAAGCCTTAGAGTCATACGAAATCTGTTCATAGGCTGTACCTGGCCCCATGCCACAGATTCCTTAAGATGCCATTAGATCTAGACAAGGCTGGGCACTCATAGCCATACTGTAAATAAAATGAGACCTCAGCATCTCAGAACTGTTTTATGTCTGTATGCAAAAGGTGAGCAAAGATACTTTATAGAGTGGATTTATAGTAGGCATTAACAGTCTCTTGCTATCCCAATGCATTAGGTCTTTTCTTTGAAATGTAATAAAGCAATTGAAATGCACACCACACACACCTTCCCTTCCTCTCTTCCATAGCTGATGTTGTTGCTCTGCCCACCAAACACCAGCCTGAAGAGGGAGGACGAAGGCAACTGCAGCAGGGGCAGCTGGGCATCATCCAAGGGGAACAGCAACAACCAAACAAAAAACCCAGCAGAAAAACCCAGGGAGGAACTGCTGGACCGAATACAGAACAGATACTATGCTGGTATGAGCCTGGCATATGACAGGAACTCCTGCAACTTGAAGAACTTAGCCCATTATTGTTACTGTTGTTCCCTTTTATCATGGCTTGTTATATTTTACTGCCATCAGTACGTGAAAACAAACAACAAAAAACCTTTTTGCCACCTCAAGCAAAGAAATGCCAAATTAACGTGCTCAATCAACAGAGATTTTGGATATAACCTATAGCAGAATTAACTGGATTTTCTGTGGCAGAACAAACTTCCAGACTGTTTGCACAGACCCAAAGATTCAGTCGCATTTGTATCTTTTTTTCTTTTTCCATCATATTGTCCTTACCTGGATTCTTTATAGAATCTACGATGGTTTTGTAGTTTGCTTTATTTGCACTCAAGCCAGCTGTAACATCTTCAATTCTCCACAAGTCTTTCTGTATTTGTGTTTTCTCCTGATGTTTGTAGTAAAACCAAAAGGAAAGGAAATAAAAATCTATTATACCTAACTTTTAATTTGTTAGGGGTTTGTTCTCCTTCTGATATGACACCCAAACTAGTGTTTCAGAACTTAAATGAAAACTTGGGAGTCTAAAAATTAGTTAAATCATTATTTTAAAATAATAATAAAAAAGCCCAAACCCAACACTACCCAACTTACCTTGCCCATAAAATTTATTAGAGCATTTCCTAAGTCTTGGAAGACTTCCTACAGAACACTGGGGAAAAGAGACACTCTACTTTCTTTTTCCTCTACAATCTTATTCAGGCTACAAAAACCTAGTTTAATGCTCTACATAAAATAAGCTTACAGAATCTTTCCATTTGAACTTTGTTCTGAAATACTACAACTAACACACTGAAGACTTAAGACAGCAGCCTTACAAAACTCATCTTAATACAGGGGAAATGTACAGCATTAAAATAGCAAAAAGCTAGTATAGTCTCTCTGAACTCTGATGTGAGCTTCCCAATGGCTTTTAATGATGAAACACAAAACCCAAACAAACTCAGAAAGGCTGACAATTTTAATATCTGCTTACCTTTGGGTTGTTAGGCCTACAGGACATAATATATTATAGGTTGAAACAATATACTGCTGCTGTTACAGGATTTGGTCTCATTTGCATCTTAATGGCTTTACCAGGGCTTCCCAGAAGGAAAGAACGGGAAACTTTTTCTACAGTCTGGATTCTGCCTTCAACTGTTATCTCGCAGCCAGAGGCCTTGGCTACTGAAGCCACTACTTCAGTCATTCCAATCATCATAAATAGTTATTGTCATCTAATTAATCAAAGCCTGGTAACTCTGCCTTCAAAATTTTGCATCAAGAATAACTTAATAAAGCAAATACTATTAAAGAAAGCAGAAGGCAGTGAAACACTTTAGTTAAGAATTGCTTACAAACTGCTCAAGAACTTTAGATATCCATCACTTGCCATGAGCTACAAAATAGCTACTAATTAATCCTATAAGCCTGAAAGTGAAAAAAACTTCAGTAAAAGCTGTTACACCTCACAGAGCTAAGGAAAGCATATAAATTGCTTTCCACTTTCTGTCTTAGATCAGGAAATATGTTCGGCCAGGTTACAGATCAGCAAACAGGGTGCCAAGAATACAAACATTTAAATGATGGAGAACGTTATTTGCCTGTAGTAAACTCACTCGATAGATGGGACATATCTTGAAAGATTGTCAGGATACAAACTATAAATTTGCACATTTAATTTCATTTTTCTGAGATTAATCATACTACAAGGAACCAAATGATGGATTTACAATAATCAAGCCTCAGAACAGCTGAGAAAACCACTACATGTACCAAAAATCCTGCTTCTGAAACCACACAGAAAACATTTGATTAGCAATGTCAAAAAGCCACATTTTTTTTTTAATATTATTTGTTCTCATTACTTAAATATTGATGTGAAAAAAATATTTTAGGTCTAAAATGGACTAGGTCTGAACAATAGGGAGATAAATTAGTTTTAAAATTATGAAAGCCAAGATTGCTGTTTACAAAAGGGTATAGATATCCTTCATGGGCCAGCATGAAAAAGTAACTTGGACAGAGAATTCAATTTCTCTAATTTCCTCCACACAGAAACATAATTTAAAATTACTTACAAAACCAGAGGAGAAACACTTACCAACTGAGAAGTTATCACTGATAAAACAGCCCACCTCAGTTAATTTCAGCATGCCCAGATCCTCCTCAACTCATAAGCAAAAGAGAGTGAAGCTACACTCTTAAAAGCAGGATTTACTATGACCAAGCTGCTTGAAATATTCAGTTTTTGACCTCTTAATGAATGCTATATAGAAACAACATTGGTGGTTTCTTACAGCAACTTGAGCCTGCAAATTTACTGAATTTTTAATGATATTCTGTGAAGACTGCCTTTTTTTAAATGCCATATGTGTATTAATTTAGTGCTATTGGAAAACGCTAGATAAATAATCTTCAGTCTACATACCCTTGGGCAGAGATCATAAAAATTTTAACTATTATGGGTACTTTAAGTGAGACTTCTTAGAAGAAATAGTTTGAAGAATATTTGGTACTTTCCAAAAATATCAGTTCCCATCATTAACTCCAAAATAGGTGTTCAGAAACACTTTTTTAAATCTTAGCCAAACTTATCCATGCATACTAATATATATATATGTGTGTATATATATATATATATACATACACACAGAGAGCTGATAACATGCTTATGTTTCTGTGTGTATTTATAATTATGCACATATGTGATATGAGATGATAATCAAAATGAATTAACATTTTTTCCTATGCAAACCGATTCCCTTCCACACATATTGGTGAATCCCATGCCACACATACAGTATTTTAAGCATGCTCAATTCTCAACTGGAAATTGTTTGTTAAAGTAGTCTAACAAAGTATATTTTGTTTAAACCTGTAATGTTCCTCAGTTAAACAAAAGAACTTCATACAGGGACCATTTCATTCTAAAATGCCCCTGGAATTTTTTTTGAAAGATGTGTTCTACAGCTGAGCTTAAATACATAATATTCTGGCTCCAGAAACTGAATCATTTCCACACACCCCAGAATTAAAAGTACATGAGAAAAAGGACTTCAAAGACTGATGCAATCAAAAAAAGTTTTACAACTCTTGCTTTGATAGAAAACATTTATCCCTTAATAGTGAAAATAAACAGGCTTCAACTAATATATAATCAGATATTTATTGCAAATAAATAAATCAATTAAAAAATTTAACTAGTGCATTCTTTAGGTCCAGATATTTGGAAAAATAGACCAAGATTTGAACAAAATGTATACGTCAGCTTTGTTCCTTGTGTTCTGTTCTGCTTAAACAAAGGAAAAAAAGCCCAGTCTCCATTCCTTGCTCTAAGAATAAAGTCACCAGTTCTAAGCAGGTACGTAGAAATAATCCGCTATGCCACATCCAGTTCAGCAAAGAGAGTAACTTAGCTTCAAACAAAGCTGCTTTCTAAGATTCGAAACTGAATAATTGATTTAAAACTGAGATGCCTTTGAATTACTGATGCCTGTTAAAACACTTATTCCACCTCACAAAACAATCTGCAGAGATAAATCTTCCACAAATAGAAGAACACGACAAAGAACAAGTAATGATGATAACAATCCACTGACTGATGATCTTAAAAATGGATAAAGCCAACAATGTCAGATCAAATAAATGGAAGACTAAGAAGTCTTGCATAGTCTTATAAATTAAATACGTTTTCAATGTCAAGATGTCAGCATGTAATAAAAACGTAATAAAATAATGACAAATTTGCACAGGCAACTTATGAGAAACTCTTGCGTGTGCTGCACGACAGCCTGCACAGCCGGGCTGCTGCAGTGTCTGAACTCTGCCAGCTGAACTACGTGACAGCTGAATGCACTGCAGAAATGGCAGAGAATTTCTCCTGTGAGATGATAGCTTCAGGCTCTGACAAAATCATCTCCTAAGTGCTTACAGTGTCTGGAAATGGACTCACCTGAGATAGCAATGAACTGTTCATCTGTTCCTGTAAGGCTTTTTTCAGTTGGCTCACATCCTTTTCTAATTTCAGATACTCGTTCCAGGCATTTTCCATTTCCTGTTAACAGAGGGAATACTCTAATACAACGTTATGATAAACTTCAAAATCACTCTATCCATTTCTCTAATGGAGCACCAAAGTGTTTTGAAGTTAGTGTTGTTCTATTACAAAAAGAAGCAAAAAATGTATTTTGTCATCTACATTGTTGCTTAGAATTGAGTATACACTTTGAAATGCTTTATAGCTTGCAATATCAAGTCAAGAATCCCTAGTTAAAAAACTCTGCCCAACTTTCTCACACAAAACCATTTCTTAAGTATAAAATTGGCATGTAATACGACCTGAACTATGAGTAATAGAACCTGAACTATACTCTCTGAGGGAATTGAGTCTATTGCAGTTCAATTTCCTTTTCCTTTACTCCTCTAGTTAACAGAAGTTTATAATTAAAAACCAGTCACCTACATCAGAACTCGTATTTCGAAACACAAAGCACGTTATCCTTCAACAGTTCTACAGACTGTGTTATAAAGTGAGTAAACCAGTCCCCATCTGGAGAACAAGGCTGTCCAATCACCCTTACTGTACTTAGATTATTTCCAGCATCCACAACATCACACAGTCAGCCTTCTGGCCCAGAACTGAGAAAAATCAAGTGTCTTGTGCATTTCTGTGCAAGGGATTATGGAATAGGCTTTTTCTCCGAATTTTAGAAAAAAAGAACACTTGGGAGTTGAGGGGAAGAAATAATGGAAGTCCATGAAACCATGAGTGCCATGGAAAGAGAAGAAGACTGACTGCTCCCCGTCTTTTCTCATACAAGAATAAGGAGCTATCACATTAAACATTTACATGACAGATTCAAACCAAGTAAAAGAAAGGGGTTGTCTATGCAGTGGGGAAAAGATCTGTGCAATACCTTGCCAAATGATGTTTTGGAAGAAGAAGGTTCACAGAATTTAAAAGGGTATTATCTAGGTTCTTGGAAATAACATCTACTGAGAACTACAAAATAGACAAAAAAACCAAAAAAGCCCAATCTCGGGAATTCTCTGAGCAGAGAACAGTTAGAATCTGGATTGGTTATGAGAAGAAATACTACCCACCTCTCCTATCCTTACTCTTTCCTAAGCATCTGCTTATGCCCACTGCTGAAGAACCCTGGACTAGAAGGTGCCTTGAACTGTACTAGGACAGGCCTTATTACACTGACTGCTATTTATGCCCACAATTACATTTCAAGTGTTGACTGTGAAAGTCATATGTTTTCTAGAGGCACAAACCACTGTATCTATACATTAATATAATACTGATGTTTGAATGATCAGATCTTACTATAAAAAAGTTGTTCATGCAATTTTAGAAACAGTCTTACAAAGACCTAGCCCCGTATTCATTAAAAGGAAGAAATAAGAAAGTGAATACACATCACCCAGGCTTAATATACTCTCTTTCATGTCCAATTCTTATCAATAATTTTATTAATAAAATGCAACATTAAATTACATTTTAATTTTATTGAGTCATAATATCAATAGTAAATTTTGACTGAGATATCAACAGACTTTCCCAATTCTTTTTGCCCTGGAAAAATATCATGCAATCACCTTTATATTTTCAAAGGACTAGCTGAAAGGTTTGCAATTTAAGCCCACACATAAAATAAAAAGACATAAAAAAATGTCTTGAGTCATCTTCTTTTGCAGAAGCAGGGAACATTAAAAAGCAAAGCTGGAGAGGTTGTTTAAATTTTTTTTTCTGGTATCCTGTATCTTAACCAAAACTGCTCAGAGCAGGACTTAACTCCCCTATTCAATGAACAATACAGTTTTGCTCTATCTGGTATTTTAATTATGGTTTTCTTGAAGCAACCAAAAACACATACCGTTGAAACTTTGGATATTTCAGCCCGAATACGTATAAGATCCTCTTGCAAAAGTCTCTGCTGGTAAGATATTTTTTCTGCATGTTGTGGCTGGTCTTTGTACTGATCCATCTGCCTGTGTAAAACCTCCAAAACAGACTCCAGCTGATCCTAGCAAAGAGGAAGATGACAGTAAGTTTACAACATTTACATGAAATTTTATACACCTGCCTGTAGCAATATGAAAGGTGTTTGCCATGCCCCAAGTTTCCCTATAAACCGATAGAGGTTAGGACTGGCCTCCTGTTTTGGAGACTGGGACGTAAACAAGGAAGCATAAGAGCCTCAGTTATCTATAATAACAAAAATTATCTGATACTTTCCATTAATTCTTTCTATTAATCCTTTCCATTAAGTAGCCAAAACTGTGGAAAACACAATGCACTGCGGCAGTGAAGCAGGTGGGTTTAAAACATTCAGTTTCAAAAACATGTTTTCTAAGAATTAGTAATCAATCCTAACATAAAACCCACTTCTTTTCCTCACAAAAGTTTATACACATGTCCAAAGAAAATTACTACAGTGGAGGAAGCATCCAATAATTCAATTTTTGTTTGCAATTTCATATTTTATGATTAGATAAAAGCTGTTGCTTTATTCTACTAAGTCATTTTTAACCAACTTACTTTATTCTCTTTAAGAGCTCTTATTTTGTCCTCCAAGTCCTGCAGAATTCTGTCCTGCTCACAGAAAATGCTTAACTTCACCTGGAAATGAAGTAACATACATATATAATGTTAGATTTTAAAAACCAAGCAGAAGATTATCCACTTGTAATATTATCACAAAATCTACTAGGTAGAAAAAGGCCTCTGAGAACATTGAGTCTGACCTTGGAGTCCAACCTTTGACCAAACACCACCTTGTCTACTAGACCATGGCACTAAGTGCTACATCCAGACTCTTCTGAAACACCTCCAAGGACAGTGACTCCACCACCTCCCTGGGCAGCCCATTCCAACGCCCAGTCACTCTCTCTGCGAAGAACTTCTTCCTAATGTGCAACCTAAAGCTCCCTTGGTGCAGCTTTAGACCGTGTCCTCTTGTCCTACTGTTGGTTGCGGGGGAGAAGAGACCGATACCCACCCGGCTGCAACCTCCTTTATCCTGAAGAGTTATAATAATGAACATGTAACTGCACAACAGAAATAGCCAAATCAATGCAAGAGGTGCTGAAGTGGTGTTTGGTACTTACGTCAATGTCACTTTCTGCAATCTTGACAGGTTTTGTATTTCTTTCTTTTAAAGTGTCACGTCCTGTCACCTAAGAGGAACAGGTTTTTAAAATGTAAGAAATTCGTTGCAAACTAAAACCTAATTATGCCTCAGCAATGAAAAGTTTTGTTAAATATTCATGGCTATTAACAAAAATTAATAAAATTTGAGTCCAAGTATTTTCAAGTCTGGCTTTAGTTTTTGAAAAGTGCTAACAGAAAGGATTACTAGTTATATGAGGCTATTTAACTCTTAGGAACTCTTGGTAGTTTAGAATTCTGTAACAGAGCAGCATAATCCCACCTGTCTATGGTTACAAAGGTCCTTTTCCTGCAAAATCTAGCAATTTTAGCAGTTCAGCTAGAATAGCTTTCTTGAAGCCAAAAGACTTGAACAGTTCCTTTAAATGCATGGTTGCAAGAATAGCAGCATTCATTAATGACTAAAAATACAACTTTTAGCAAGTATTTCATTCTACACAGGACAGTACCTTCCTCACCACAGGGTAAATTTTATTAAAGACAGACTGCTATAAAAATGCTATAGTGGAATTAAATGTAATTAATCTACTTTGACACATTTATAATGTACCAAATCTCTCATTCCATAAATCACTAGTTTCACATTCTGGTTAAGAAGATTATCTTCTCACATAACACAGTTTTTAAATCAGTATAGGAACGATACTGTATTATACTTCCAACCTTCACAGCAACCTTAAAATGAAGGCATGTCTATCTCTGTAGAAACATTTATTATTTCCACTGCCTACATGTGAATAATTTTTTGTGTGTGAATAAATGAGGTAAAGAAAACAGCAATATAATACAGCTCATTAATCATACTTTTTTTAAAAACCTGAAAATCTAATGATTTAATATTACTAGATTAGAATATTTTTAAAGATTTGTTAAAGTAAATACTATCTTATCAATGACCTGATGTCTAGTAGTACTCATATACACCATATTCCTATTCATACACAGTCAAGAGTTTATGAAGAAAAAGTCAGCTAAGTATTATTTTCAATAATAAAGGAGAAGAGGTTTTAATATAAGAGCAGAAGTTGTTGGCTTTTTAGTGGAGTAGGAAGGGTAGAAGACACAGTTTGCTTTTTTACCAACTGACCAGCAACCTCCAGACTTGAAGCTACATAGTTTACTTATTAACCTGAAAGTCACCTACAGGATCATGTTAGCTTTTTAGAAGTAATTAGATTTTACTCCTTACTGCAGATAAATCTTTAATATAACCTCAGCTTCTCACTTGACATATTATATGAAATTAGGCATCTATACAGTGTTTTCAAATAACAAAGTAGGTTTAAAACAGAAGAGTCTGGTTCATCATTTATGTTTACTGTCTTCTCCAATAGCAGGCTCCATTCTAAGACTCATCATGTACCTTTATGTGGTGAAATGTTACTTCTCTACCACCAAAATCAAAAGCATTTATTGCCTCTCAAAACTTTCAATTTTTTGGTATTTTCTTTTTCAACAAGTGCGTTTTATAGAAGAAAAAACTTTTCTTTCAGAAGTATTAATGGAATTATTTAAATGGCAAATCATACATATAGAATAGTAACAATGAATTAAATGTAAATATAAAATACTAGCATATCAAAGTAATAATTATGCATATTCAATTACCTGCAAGCTAAGAGAATGCAAAAACCTTTTTCAAAGCAATGGAATTAACATAAAAACAAGCCTACAGATCTTGGGGATACTTTAAATTACATAATAAGAACTGTAAGGAATCTGTTAATAATCAAGCAGTGAACATGAGAACATAATGAAGATTTAGCATGCTTTCACATTTTCAAAATTTCACATAGGAGACTACTTGACACAATCATTTTCAAAACATGGTAAAATTAACCCAAACGCTGAGGTCAGCCATAACTTTGCATACAGACTCCAAAAGGGAAAAAAAAAAAAAAAAAAGAAATAAAGAGGCAAGAAAAAAAAGCCTTACAGAAAGCACTACTACCATAAGACACCTGTAAAAGCCAGAACACTGACTGCTACTTCAAAAAAGCAATGGGATGAGCACGTTTCAGATGCAAGCAGTCTTACATGTATACTGGATAGTAACCCTTGTGCTGAGTTCTTTAGCACTTTGTAAATCATGTTGATCAGAGGTCCATTATTTTCTATCTGTTTCAAACAAAAGTTTAGTAATAGCTTGTTACAGACATGAAGATTTAAACCCCCAAACTTTACCACTCAAAACTCCACGAGCAGCAGTAACCACATGCTCTTGTGTCACACCGATCCTCGAGGTTTATGGTCTACACAGTCTGCCACGACAGAAGCTACACCTGGAGGTCTATCTATCGTCTCATACTGTGGGTAGATTCTTCATACAACAGAAAGACTTTTCTACTTTTTCAAAGCACACATCCAAACACCCAGCACAAGCCAGGATTTGCTCAGTCTTGCCCAGCCACAGTTTCAAGACTGTTGGGAATTACACCACAGTATTTTCTGTCATGCAATATGCAGTGACGCTTGCACCAAGAACTCTACAATAATAATTCGAGCAACACGGGTAAAACCTCAGAGAATGATGTTATTTCAATCACTTTTATCCTTCCTCCCTTAACAAATACCTGCTGTGCGCTGTATCCTTCATTATCTAAGGGACAGCAGCTTGCACTAGAAACCTCTTTCAACTGCAGTAGAAACTAAACAGCTTCAGACATCACAGCCTGACTGCAGGAGAATGAAGCAGGACCACTGAGAGGGCTCCAGATTTGCTTCAACTGGTTGCACAATTCATGTTTAGTGACACAAATTTTCCTAGATTTCCTCATTTGTATTTTCTGCAACCTGTCAGGGAATGTTTGTAAAGTATTCTGATGTGAGGCTGCCCATCCATCCCTCCTGTAGCCAGCCTGAACTTCACTTCATAGCCACAAAAAAGGGAAGCTTGCTTCACCATTTGTGTTTCACCTTATTTGTAAAATCATCTTCGAAACCTGGGGGGAAACTGAGTTTTTCTTTCCTTTGCTCTTCCTTTCTGCTTTTCTAATACAGGGTCTGTCCACTTCAGAGATTTAAAAAACCCAACTGTAGAAATACAGCTGTGGAAATCTGTTTGCAGAAGAGGCATAATTGTGCCATAGCATATAAATATACCATTTCTTCCATGTTCCACATGCCTTTATTTCATGAGTTAAAGAAGAATACAGGGTCATGGCAACAATTTGGAGGGGAAAAAAGGTTCATAATCTAAGGACAGTATTGTCAAAAGAAACCTTCACAATGCATGGTGTTTGGCACATCAAAAATTATTAATAATTTTTCCTCATAGTGTGAGTAAACAGTCTTTAGACTTTTTTTTTCCCAAGACCACTACTGAAAGGTTATTAAGAAATGCCCATTTTGAAAAATTACATCATTCCTATGGAAATACACTTGACACTTTGATTGTGAAGACTTTCAAAAGGGAACCAACACGAGCATTAAGTTTCTTTTAACAGAAAGATCAGGTGCCCCCATGCATTTCTCTTCCCGGCTGCTTTCATTAGATGCTACACAGGCTGCAAGGGGAGCTCCTGGGAGACCAAACAGCCCTTCATGTCCCAGGTTGCAACAAATTAATCTGGGCAGAATCCACTAAAGGGTTAAAAATCTCTCCTAATAACTTTGCTAAGCATACCACATTTTCAAAGGCTTGAACTGCGGTCACCTTAACTGCAGAAATAGTTGTGTTTTATAATGGACAAAACACTGTTTATTAGTAATTTCTCGACTTGTAGGACTTCTGAAATTGTAATTTGTCATAAAATTCAGCTGATGGTTTGGGATGCAGCTACACTTGGCAAAGCCATGAACAGACCAGGGACAATGCCTAAAATGAAATGGGTCCAACCAATTTAAAATGTATATATTAATGATTCCAACAGCTTACATAGTTGATCATTTAGACTATACCACCTACATTATATGATAAACTTTAAATCTTTATACATATATATATATATATATATAATATGTATTACTAATATTTTCCATTTATGTATTTGTTTATATATTCAGCAATTAAAACATCAGATAAAATAGCAATACACACCCTCATGGGTGCAGTCAGCTCATTAGCTGCACATATGCAACACCCCACGACACCCACTACATACATGCAAACAAGATGGAGAACCAGGGGTCAAACTTCCCTCCACCTTGATTTTCAGGAACACCCTATGATTTATATATGGCGAGACATCCTACACACCACAGAAAGTTGCAGACTACTTTGCTAAACAAAACCGTTATACTTTTTTGTATTTTTTTGGTGGGTTTTTTTTTCCCTTAAAACCTGATACTAAGAAGTCTAGATTTGCTTTCAAATTGCCAATCATCAAGTGCACCAGATACAGAAGTACTTTAGTTTAGACAGATGATATGATACTCAATATCATATTTAATTCTTTTTTAAAGAATACATTGTACCATTACTTGGTGAAATTATATCTGTGGAAGGATGGATGAATGGGTGCATTTGAAATATCTTACCTGTAATAACATGAAAACAATGACAGGTGCTAATTAATCACCACATTTTCACAAGAGCACTAGGCATTATAAATACAGCATATTATAAAACCAAGGAAAAAGCCAGCTCAAGAATATTTAAAGGGAAAAAAGCTGGATTAAAAGAACATGTATTTTAGCTTAGAGGTGCTGACTTCATATTGGTTCCAATGCTACAGCAGAGAAACTTTTTGAATCTGGTTTTTTATCTTATTTCCCTAAACCCACGAATCATTCATCTGTAGTCCCAGTAACACAAGTTCTTCCTACAAACTAAAGCAACTACATTTTCTGAGTTTGCACATTAATTGTCACTACTGAAAAGACACTCAATATTCTAAGCACAACAGTGAGGCAGAAAACACAATTTCTGTCTCTGACTAGCAGATGACTTGAAAACCTGCAGGTACAAAGAGGATACACAAAAGACAACCGTGTTGGGATAAAAAAAAAAAAAAGGAAGCATACTCCTATAAAATCTTACCTTTAGATCCAAATACTCCAGATCCTTTTTCAACTGGATATAAGTGTCATCAGCCTTCAGGTAAGTGCATAGGAAAAAAACAATGCAATGTATTTGAATTTTTGAAACAATTTCAGAATACTTGGACTGATTATATATAACATATGAAAGAAGGAACAAAATAACAGAGTAGGAAGTACATAAAAAGGCACATTTGCTCCACCAGCATATTGCTATTTACAGCTGAAAAATGGGCAAAATCTTTTGCAAGAATATTACTGCCTCATACCCACCCTCCCACACAGAGATTTTTGTTTGCCACCTCTAATGAGACACAGATCTATCTGAAACAATACATTTTCAAAAACTGTGTTTTCAAGATCAATTTCTACTGATTAGTCCTTCACTGAAAAAGTTATGGTGGTGTCCTTCATGTCTCTTTGGGAGAAGAAAAGAAGACTTACACCTAATAATGTCAGATGCAACTAGAAGCCATCATGTAACAAATCATTAGAACACTTTTGATCACAATTCATACACATTTTAAAATATTAATTCCTTTATTCAGGGAAAGTATGAAGTAAGTCTTGTGAATAAAATACTGAAAAATATCTCATATGATCAGAGAATCCATTTTGTCTTTTGAGTAATAGCATTCAACTTGATCTTTATTTTTCACTGGCTCACCTGCAATTGCTATCAGCTTAATTTTATAGTCACACTGACCTAGCAACATCTTCATTACAGTCGCTCCAAGAAAAGCACACATGTAACAAAGTTATTTCTCCTCTTTTCAAAAGGAGTATTTGGAAGACAGAATAAAATGAAGTTTAACTGTTGCAAATGTGCTTTGTAGTCAGACAAAATGTCCCAAACTTTCTAGAACTTTAACTGCTATTTTGACAGGATTTTACATCCTGGGTACATTAAACTTCAGAATAAAATATACCTTTTCTCAATTTTTGAGCCCATGAGAATGTGCAGTTAAAAAAGAAAAGAAAAACCCTCTATGCCACAAAACCAATAGATCACACTTGCATTTCTTTAGAGGTGATCACTTACAAAATCCTGTCCAATCAGCTTGTAAGGCTGGCGGAGGACTTGACTAGAAAGTCTGCCCATTTTTGGAGAAATCCCTGTTATTATCGCCCATCTTAGTGCAATTGTTCTGTAGGTGAGGTAAGTTGGGAAATGAAACATTTTCAAATTCCAAAAAATTCCTTTAGCTTTGGGCCAAAGCCTTCACCAATTCCAAGAAGTCACCACCTTTTATTCCCAAATGGCTCCATTTCTTAGACTCTAACAGGAACCAGAGAGCTCTATAGGTACATTTCTGTTCGATCTCACAGTTACAAGTTTCATGACACCAGTGCAATCAAGAGCACTGTTGATGATCCAAGATGCCCCTGAGCTTTTATGAACCGATGTTCACCTGCAGAACTGACACAGTTACAAGCTCATATGAATGTACAAACTGGCTGATGCATTTCAGTTTGCAGGAGATGCAGCATGTGGCACAGGGAGCCAATCCCATCATGAAAGCAGCACAAAGAAATGGTTTTGCTTTAGAACAAACTGAGTATTTTAAGCCACATTTCTGAAGATGCAGCATTTTCAGAAATAGTATAAGAAGGAAGTAGACACAACACTCTGAAACATATGGACTGGTGCTGTATAACTTAAAACACTCTTCTTTCATAGCAAATACAGTAAGCAAAGAAAAACCACAAATGACCTGGGAACTGTAGAATACCAAAAAATGGGCAAGAAAGCACAGACTCAAGCATGCCACTAATGAAGCATTTGCAGAGTCACAAAATGTCATATGGCACAGATGAGCCACGCAGCAGCTGACCTGATAGGTGGAATTAGTTGGCAAGTGCTGCAGTAATTGTGCGATTGTGTAATTTCTTATACTAGCCAACTTAGCCTGATGTCTCCTTAATCGAATGAGAAGCAATGTTAGCTCTTCAGGCTGCAGGTATTTAGACACATTGTAAAGAGGAAATTAGCAGTCTTCAGGGAGAGTAACTATAATTACATTTTTCACCTCAGTGCCCAGAAAGCAGTTACTTGACATGATTAAGCAATTATTTAATTAACTCTGCATTTGGTCAAATAAACATAATAAAGGTTGAATCCTGTAATAACAGACAGCTCACCTTTGTTCATGCTGCAGATAACAGCAGAATTCCTACAGGCTTTACTGGGAGCTGGTTAAGATTAAGTTCTCATTCGAGTTATTTATGTTTTAACTAATAAAGTTAAGATTAAAGAGTACTGAGCAGGATTTTAAAACTTAATACCATGAGGACACAAAAGGAGGAGCAGCCGCGCTCTGCACTTACCGACTTGCCGTGCAGACTGGGCGCGCTGACAGTGTGTGTCATGTAGCCCATGGCAGGCATAGAGCGCCGGTCCAGGTGAGTTGAGCTCTGTAAGAAGCCACAGCCAGAACTGTAAGGATTGTGACAAGTGACAGGTACTCTGCACTTGAGGGAAAACTCAGTGTGCACCTCTGTGTGAATTCCCAGAGAGCTCAGATCAGGGTGACATTCATGGGCCAGCCCAAACCTTTGATGATTATGTTGGACTTATGAATGAACCAATGCCAATTTATCACCTGTGATGCCGAGCACATCAGTGGATTCTGGCAGTAGGAGATGCTTCAGCAGAACATGAAAAATCCCTTCCAGCAATTCCAGTTCTCCCCCCACCCCAATGTTTCCCAGAAGAAGGCTGGTTTGCTTATGCCCTCCAACAGCACACACACACAGCAACAACTGTGAATGCTCTCTTTTAGCCAGGGAACACTAAGCTACTGACATGACTGACACCTTGTGGCAACTGCTTCCAGTAATACCAAGGGTGTTTTTAATAATCATATATGATCTGCCCCTTTCTGCTTACAATATGAAAACCTACCGCACACCCATTCTTTCATCTTTCTCTTACAGCCAAACTTTTATGGCTTTCTTCAAGGCAGACTAAATGTGTCATGATTTACTTTTAGTCCTGTCTCTGAATTTCACTGAATGCTGTTTTGTTTTGCCTTTTTTTCCTTTTTTTCTTTTTAAGTGTAACTGGATGGAATTTAATAAAGCATTACAAGAAGCGTGGAGTATCACAGACTTCTGCAGACATACAGATGTAAATGTAAAATGACGCTGTGTGCTTATGTATAAAAACACAAGACTTTTTTCTCTAGAAACTTCTACAGAAGTTCTACAGAGAAGTTTTAATTATGAGGAAAACTGTGTTTCGCTATAATGGTAAAGCGGGATGCCATAAAAAGAGCTTTATTTTATGATTAAAATTTCTGCAGCCACATTGCATAGGCAGGGAAAAGACTGCTGTACATGCCTTCCTAAGGGATGTAATGCTCCTTCCACTTACACATGGAGAAACCAATATGTGGTAGAATATAATCAGGAGTTAAAAAAAATATTAATTTCCAGTGCTGCACATCACTAGACTATTTCATCTCCTGATAGAGTATTATAAACCTATAAATGCTGAAAGACACTGACAGCTACACCACATCTACACTAGGAAAAAAAATCTAAACTGCACATGAAGCTGCAGCCTGAAGTCATGGTCCTGAATCCACACTGGGTGTCTGAATTTACAAGTCTCTCTCCTTGCAAATACTTTCCCCATCAGAGTCCACAGCTGAGGTCAGAGAATTAGGTGAATACAGAGGCTTTCACTATTAATTATTCCAGTGTAAGAGCTACCAAGGCAAGTCAATCTTCCATTGATTCAATCATGAATTTCCCCAAGGAGAGCCATGTCGAGTACCAAACAGGGAAACCTCTGTCACCTCTGGATAAGAGGGTACAACATTGTCTACAAAAAGACCCACACTGAAATTATGGAGGAGGTTGAAGTTTCAAACCAACACTATTTGATTTGGTTAGTCGAATGATAAAAACTCTGCAATGGACTTAAACTATCAAATGCATGAAAACTAATGAATGTGCTTCTAGTCATAACTCAAAACTGAATCAGCTGTAAGACTAACTACAACAGCAAAACACAAAGGGAAAGCAGGCACAGCAAACACTGAAAGCTATAAGCATAAATAAATAATCAAGGAAGAGTTCATCCTGATGAGTTTTTATTCTTGCCTACCTACCCTACATATTCAAATACTACCATTTGTGTATTTTATACACATAAACATATGCCTTTGAGTTTTTGGACAAAATATTCCAAACTGATGTGATGTGCCACCAGTTTTCCGTTCCTAATCAACAAAAACTAGTAAATGTGAAATGATCAGAATGCTTGGAGCTTGATGAGAAAATTCTTCATTGCATTAACTTTCACAACTTACATGATCTTTCATACACAAGGAAGGATGCAATGAAACACGAATAAACAAACTGTCCATGTGTGACACCACATGTAGAATAGTTTGAAATCAGTTATATGTATACAAACCTTTACAGCATGATTTCGTATCTTCCTGGGTGATCCAGCAAAAGGAACATCTACAGTCTGTCTCTCATCGGATGGTTTAACTGTAAGCCTTTCTGCAGGAGTATGTGGTCTCCTTGGGAGAAAGTTTTTTGGAGGTCCAGGTGGAGGAATATCAGATGGGGAGGGCGGAACAGATATTGATCGTGGAACATCTAATGAACTTTTTGACTTACCACGATCAATAAAGTCTGAAGAACCTACATAAAGTGGGGCAGTGGGACTGCCATGTTTAAACTGCTGTCTCTGCTGCCACTCATACAGCTGCCAAACAGTTCCATCCTTATTTGCTTTCCTTTCCTCCTGGGACATCTTCAAGTGGCTAACACGATCTTGTGCATATTTGTAGTCACTCGGCAAGTTGCGGTTTGGTGGTGGTGAGCTCCCTGAAGGCTGCCTGGTATTCTTTGGCAAAGTGTGGTAGATTTCAGGAAAAGAAGGATTGGGACCCTGACGTGTAAGAGTCTGATCAGAAGTGAGGCTGCAAAGGAAAGGGAAGAAAAGGGTAAATTTCAGCATACATTGATGAGCAGGAGTGACTGATAAAAAAGAATCTCTAATGACATATGCATAGGAGCTACAAGACACAACATACAACCGTAATTTTAAAAGAATTCACAGAAATGTTTTCAAAATAATATCAATGAAAACAACCCTGCATAAAAACATTACACTGTATAAATATAGGCTTTTAATTTAGTGACTCAACTAGGATGAACTACTAGAAACAAACTTAAGTGAGGGCAGCATTTGCTTAGACTGAAAAGAAAGTCAAGAACATGAAGAAAGGAATTTCTGTTCTATTTAAAGAGTGAATCCATAAATTAAAATACTCCTTTTCCCTAAAAGCATGATCACCACTAGGTGGTGCGGTTTACGAAAACAAATGCATGCTCATTATAAAAAACTACCTTAAAGTGCAAGAAGAAATATCACCACAGTCACAGAATATCTCAGATATTTTTTGTTCATATGAATAAAGCAAAAAACGTAAGAAACTGCTTAAAATCTCTAGATCTGTACGATTTACTTTCACTTAATGCTACTGCTTCTACTGTTTTATCAATACAAAGCTTTTTACAAGTCACTAATAAACTGGAATATAAAAAGAGGAGTAATCCTTTTTTTAAAGGATTTTTTTAAAGGAGTAAGCCTTTAGTACTGCAACTATAATATACTAAAACTATAGAAACCAAATATTGTAGAAGGCAAAGAGTTAAGACAGACTTGGCAAAAGCTCTGAAAAACTGTAGTTAGCTCCCCTCCCCTACTCTGAAGTCAAAATCTTTCTGTAGCCTCATACATGAGAACCTGCCTGTCCAATTTCTGGTTCTCCAGTCAAACATCTGGGGGTTCTGTTCTTGCAGTCATTCACCAATTGATTCAGAATCTCCAACCAGAAAACCCATTCTGCTAGACTTGCTACAGAGCATCAATAAAAAAAAAAAAAAAAATAAAAACAACCAAAAAAACCACAAATGAAGAAACTCCTGAGCATGTTCACCATTCCACTCGATAGGCTCCATTCTGTGCATGAGAGGGAGACCTCATGGTTTGGAAAATACAGGAATTCCACGTGAAAGAAAAGGCAGGATGGAAAAGAGTATCTTTGTTCAGCATCCAAGAATAACAGAAGCAGGGGAGAAAGAACTGCTACCAGTAACTGCTGCTCAATAGTTGTCTTGGTCTCTTTTCACTTGAAGGATTTGGCACAGTTGGGCTGCCTTGAAATATGGATGCTCTTGGGAGGATACGTAATTCCTCGTGCCAGAAAGCAGAGTAACTGCCCTGCGCTGCACAGAGGATTACAAAGCTGTAAAAGCTCTGCTCTCAGGTACCACAGAACCTTGAATTTCACAATGAAGGTTAAAGCAGGTAGGTAGTGTGAACAAAGGCAACTCAAAGATCAGCATACAGTGGTCATGTAACCTCTTTTAATTGCCTAATTCACTGCATTATGTGTACTTTGCACATTCTGTACTTTGCTGCCATTTTTTTCCACAGGGAAATCATGTGGTAGAAAGTTGGTAGAAACACATTTTCTCTAGATAGGAATAAGAACTGAGAATGCTTTGAAAGGACATCTGAGGCAAGCATGAAGCTAGGACAGATCTTTTTGGTGATTTCTCTGTGGAAAAGCAGGCAAGGGGGCTTGACCACTCCCGTAGTCCAACCTAGTGGAGTTCTCATGAAGGCATAAGCAAACTTGAATGTTGTAAACCATCTGTGTGTGGTTATTTTCTAATTAGACATGAAGGGGTAAAGTACTGAGATCAGCTGGAATTAATGGTAGTCAATGAAGTCACCAGGGCTAGCAGCTTTAGGAGCAAATCCAGTCTGAAAACAAAGACCCCATGAGCTTTGTTAGGGGCAGGGGCAATCATGCCTTTCTTCTAGAAAAGAATGAATTTGTCTGTTTGGATGAAAGCAGTACTTGGAGCAGCTGGGAAGAGCCAGCTTCATGCAATACTTCAGCCAGCTAGACAAAAGACCAAAGCTGCATGTGAATTACAGGAAAAGTCATATTCAGAGCTGAACTTCAGAGGCAACTGCCTACATCTAGGCAGGTTGTGTTTTATCAGTATATGAAGTAGGAACAAGCCTCAAGCTGAAATGAGAAGCTTTGAGCTGGTGCCATCTCTACCACACACAAGGTTTCAGTCCCTTAGAAATAACTTGCATTATATAAAAATAGGCACTAATTAATTTCTAGAAAAAGAACAACATCTCAAATGATTCAAAGTAGTCCACAATGGATTATGAACAATTGCTTTCTCAGGGATTAAGAGTAAAACTGAGCAAATGCAGCTGTTTTGAGAATCTCTCTCTCTTGAATGATGAGGTATAAAGAACATAAAAAGGAAAGCAGATACTGAAAGGTGAAAATGGCCTGATGCCATACTATATGATTATTGACCATGAAAATCCTTTGGGGTCTGCAATGGGAAGCAACCACACAGAAGATATCGTAAAAAGAGAAGACAAATGTTCAAAAGAAAACAAGTACTATTAATAGAAACACTATCCCCATTCATGGAAATGCAGAGAAGCTAACAAAGACAAGCAATGTTTCTTCCTTAAGCAAATCAGGAAGGAACGGAAAGTTCTGCACAACAAGAAATGTTTTGACACTGTATTTGCAAGGAAAGAAATTTCTCAACATGACTACACTTAGTTAGGAAATACTAAGCCTCACTAAGTTTAAATATTTTTAAAAGTGCAAATAAACTGCTAGAAACAGCAGACTCTTCACAATTATGCATTGTCAATGCAGGCATTGGAAGAAGACAAAAACCTAATAATTTCTGAACAGCTGCTGTTTGATGGTCCTGACCTTTAAGTACTTAAACCCAAAATCTACTGAAAGCCTCCTTTCAAACTGTCTTCCAGCTCTCAAGATCTCTCTCAAAGGCTAGCATGAGCCTTACCAAAGCAGGTATTCCCCTCTGCTGAGAACAGAGCGGGATTAGATGACTACATTGAATGTCTCTGTAGTGCAGGTGAGAGTTCACTAAGAGAGGTGGAACTCCAAGGTGACAGCTAACATTTACAACTTGGCAAACAGTTCTGAGTGATTTATAAAAGGGGAAAGTAAAACACCTATTTGAAATTTGAAAGATCTAAAAATTTATATAAAAGGTACAATTCTTGCAAATAATTCTAAGAACAACTGCTATATTTGTGTGAAGCCTTTAGCTGAAAGAGTTATTTCTTGTCATAATGAACTTGCTGGCAAGCATTGCACCTGTATACACCTGAGCCAGGAAACAAATAAAACTGTACTCATTCTGTGTTCAAAAATAATACAGGCTTCTGAATCCTCAGAGGTTCTTTATTTGTAACATTTCAGCTGCAGTATCAGTCAACATGGAGCATTAAGAAATCAAGTGGTCCACTAACATTAACTAAAATTAAAATGGCATGTCAATAAAATTATCATCTTTGTAATCAAGAACATATTTGACAACTAACATGCCACTTCTGTCCATCAGTTAACTGCACTGCAACAACCTCGGCAAGATGGGAGAAGATGCCATTTAAAAGAGCTATTAATCTTCGCGAAGGTAACGTGCAATTTATTCTGCACACAGAAATATAATGGCATTTGCAGGCAAAGACAAAGAAAACAAGGTCAACTGAGCTAAAATAGAACTCATATATATATATCTATTTTAGTTTCACTGAATACTTAGCAGCTGCAGATGAGGTAGCCAGTTTTATCTTGCACAAAACCTTGCACCTGGAACAACACTATCTTAACATTACACCTGATACACACTTAAAGTTAATTTACTGGAAAGAGTAATTAGGAAGAAAACAGCACTTAATTAGCTATCAGTCAAGTTTGTCACTGCCAACTTTTGATATAAAAAACACCAACAGAAATTTTTCTAAACATTAGCTAATTGGGTCAATAATTTTTTACATTATTTCAGACAAATACATCTATGTGTGTAATAAGAACAAAGATACCAAGTACCTTTTTTCATTAAAATCATGTTCTTTTGGGAAGCACTGATTGATATCCAAGCCAAAAAGATGCTAGTTATCTGACTCTAGCAGTGTAGAACAATGATAAATAACATCAAAAAGTAAGAAAGCTTCTTGAAGGGTAATTCCAAAGATAAAAAAGTAAAAGAATGGACTCCTACAAAAAATTATCAAGCCTTAAATTTCTTACTGGCTCTAAATGGACAAATGTTAGCTTCAATAAGAATTAAAAAAATGCCCCAACTGTTTTTCCCCTCCTGAAAACTACATGCCAATGCCTCTTGTGTATATTGTAATTCGATTTTAGCAACTTTATAAAACACTGATTTAGTAGATTAAGCATATTTGAAAAATCTTCACAAGTAGCATCAAACCCAACAGTCTTTCCTGCCACTTGACACAAGGTGACATTCCGAACAGATGCATGTACACATCACTTCATTTTTTTCAACTGGTACTTAATCTGACCGCACACTTCAAAAGTAAAGCAATTATGGGATTTTCAAACAACAAAAGCATTCCAGTGTGCACTCCTCCTACTGGTAAAATTCATGTAATTTTCAGGGATGGAAAAGGGAAAAGAGAATCCTGGAGACCATGGGAAGATCCTAGAACCTCTGCATTAACTAAAAGAATATATGGAAACCTTTCAATACTGTGACGTTAAGTGCAGTGATCTGATATAGAGCAGTGAATGGAAGTTTGGAACAGAAGAGAGAAGAAAAGTAATCAGCATCCTTTACTTTTAAGTGGAAAACAAACTATTATCTACAATTTATATTGTGCAGTTGTTCATGAGTAAGAGGCAACCACCGAGAGTTGCACTTCACTTTCTGGCTCTTCAAAATTTAAGCAAATTTTATGTACCCACAGTGATTAAAAACAGTTAAAAAAAAAACAAAAACAAAACACCAGCATGATAATCTCACTTACTCTGCAATACTGTGACAACATTAAAAAGATTTGACTACCAATCCCATATTGACCTTCCCATAAGATAAATGCCGGGAAAATACCATTCTGCACTGAAGGAGAAAACAAGTTTTCTCATATATTGTCTCTGTAAAATATCATTCTGATTTGCAACAAAGATATTATTAACGCATATTTTCCTTTAACTTAAGAAAATGCCAGTGGGCAATCTGTTTAAAGATGGGCCTGTTACTGACCTTTTTGTATCTCCTTTTTGGACTTTTACCCAGTGTTCCACTTGAGCCATGTTACTTTTTCTTTGAAACTGCTTATCTGGATTTGTTCTGGGAACAAATCCTCTTTTATAGGAGCCAGTACCATTCTGCTCCACTAGGCCAGCACTCACACTTAATGAACTAGGAAGGGTTCCATTCTTCTCAGCTGGCTGAGGCTGAGCTACTTGGGACCACGCACTGGATGCATTCGTTAAGTCTGGAAATAATGAGTCAGCTTCTGTTAACGCGTGCTTGGCCTTTCCCTTTTTAGTTTCCAGAGTTCCTTTTCTGTGGCTATAACGCTCCTCCCCCTCCTTTTCTCTTCTTATCTCTTCACGCTTATCATATCCAAGCATTTCAGCTGATTTTTGATAACTTTCTTTTGTATCTGTAATGTCTGCCTTCACACACTCCTTACAGGCATCCACGTGATTGACTTGGGGAACAGCTTGCTGATCCACTTTTTCAGTTTCTCTGAAAAGAAAATACATGTCAGTAATGAACATTGCTTAATTGTGAAAAGTTGATGTGGTCTCATTACTCTTTCAGAAAGGATACCCACAAAAATACCTTCTGCAGGCTCTGATATATTTGACATGTTAAGATAGATATGCTCAGCAAAACTCAGTTGTTATCCCAGTTAGACAAAAGTTGCCTTCACAGTGCTGTCAAGGAAGCAGAAATTATTTATATGCTTCTGTAAAAATGACTGAAAATGCTAATATTTTATGAAAGAAGTGTTCAAGTTGTATACAAAAAGCTGTAAAAGAGAAAGTCTTCCTATCCTAGGAAACACTGAAAGCCAGAAAAACCAAAACCAAATTGCCAACTGCTCATTGCAAAGTGAAAAAAAGTCTTTCTTATCATTGTAGATGCCTTAGGGACTAGTTATTTCTGGCCAAGAGAACAGAGCAACATCTACAGTTGAGTCAGTACTATTGTCCAGGGAATTTCTAACAGGAGGGCTATTTCTGGGAAAAATAAAAAATTTAAAAAAGGTCCATTGCTCCTAACACATGCTGCAGTGCACAATAGTTTACTTATTTACCTTATTGCCTAAATATGTCAAAAATTCCATGTCTGTCAGAAATCTTGATATTAAACTTTGAACGCACTACAAAATGTGTAAGGATCCTAAAAGTTTCATGTTGCTTTTGATACATAACTTCATTTGCCATTTTCTTCATCTCCTTATAGCAATAACCTTCTCAACAACATTTTTTTCTCTCACAATTCAATGGGGTATCATTGATCTTGGAGCAGCATTTCATGTTCTCTGAAACTAAGTTCAGCTTCTTTAAAGATTTTTTTATTAAAGGTAAATTCTGAGTAACTGCCACAACACAATTGTTTTTGCTTCAGTCTCCTTAGAAAATATGCTCAAAGGCATATGTTTTTCTTTCAATTATGCCAGTCCTTATAAAGAAGATAAAGAAAAATCCAGGCATCAGGTTATATGTTACTTGAAACTTAAATTAAATCCAGAAAGTCTTAATATACGATGCAAAGCTCTGGAAGAGATGTTGATCCTTTGCTTATATTTGATTGGCCAAAAGAAAGCAGTAGTGTGAGATATTCTGAGAAACAGCACCATGACGTTTTAGTCCTGACAGGCCCAGTGGTTAAAAGCAGGGTAGTCTCACAATACAGTGTCTTCTTTCACATGGAGTTGTAGGGAAAGAATCACATTCCAAAGTCAAAACACCAGGAAGGCTACATCAATTTTAAGAAAAGAAAAAAATTTGAAGCACATTTTGACACAGTTGAATTTGTTCATGAACAGTTCATACCTGCATAAATTAGCTAATGTCCATTAACTCTCTGCACTTATGATTTACCCACCTTCAACATTCCTTTTCCCTTAACAGCACTTTAATCCTAGTTCTAAACACTCATTTGAAATAACTTAATACACTTCTGTCCTTTCTCTTCCACTTACCTCTCCTAAATGGTGCCAATTGGCTGGCACAGTTGTAGGAATTTGCTCACAGAAACAGTAAGTTTTTAACTGCAATTCCATAAAATATTTTTTATATATACATATATGCATACACGTACAGAAATTAAGTCCCTACACATGGGCACACAATTTGCATGTATACACAACCAGTGAACACCAGGTTTTCTTAATTAGTATCAGCCAACTGATTTGCAGCAGAATGTGAATGAAAAATAATTATTTCTTTAAAATGGGAACGAGTTTCATGCACATATTTACCAATGGCACTCTCAGAAATCACCAGTGATGTGATTTATTGAACATATATTTAATTCAAAACGCTAACAGGCTTCCGTATGGAACTTGCCTCTTCAGTGAAGAGCGTGTTTGCATAAGAGCAGCTTGATTCATAGCCCGGATCCAGCCATTCATATCCTCCTGGGTATCGGCACTGAAGTAGTACGTCCGCATCCCTGAATGCTCTGCCTGAGAGCCAATAACAGAATTCTTATTATAAATATATGCCCGCATACCTGTATGAACAGCCTGGGTGAAAAAAAAAAAAAAAAAAAGACGAAAAAAAAGTCAGAACAGCTCTTTTAATTTATTTTTTTTCCCCAAAACAATTTCCTTTCAAAACAACTTTCCGGATTCCTTGACTGCCGCAATGGGCTCTAGCGCGGCGAACTCAAATGGCACCACGATTTTTACTGAAATTCCTCTGGTCCTTCTAAAACTATTAAGCTAAAAGTGCAGTGATTCTGTTTTTCACAGTAGGAAATTTCAGCTTTTCATTTTCTTTTAATTGATACATTCAATTTGCCATAAATACTATACTAAATGAATTTAAGAAATTCTCAATGAGACACGCATAAGCGAGTCAATTTTCCCAGCTCATTTAATAAAGCAATTTATTCAGACAAAACACAGACAAAATCTTACAACTTAAGCAATTAAACTGCTTATTTAAGAATTGATTATAATGCCTGTTAAGATCTTCTGGTTACAGCGTGCACTTGAACACGTATTAGCTGCGAAATCACAAGACTTACTGATAAAGTTAGTAATACTGATGGAATTATCACAGCACATAAAATATTGACAAGTATCTCTGCACACCAAAATGCTTCATGAAAATTCCACTGCAAACTAGAGGTGTTTGGCAATTCCTCTATAAATATATTCAATATTCAAGCATATTCAATATGCAATGTCTTTGTAACTCTAGACTAGTTGAATTTAATGAAATCTCATCCACATTTGTATTTGCCACAGTATAGATATTATTAAGTCATATCAGTCCTGAAACACTTACTATATTTCCTCAAAGTTACTTTACAGATGTGCTTCAGATTAGTAGAGATAGACTTGTCTCCTTACTTTCCAAAAAACACATATACTCTGCTTGAAAGTTCTTTTATGGTATTAAAACAAAATTAGTAATTTAAACTCCTTTTTATAAAAGTAAACCTGCTATCACACACAAAAACTAATAGCATGAAACTCTGTTGAGACAGGGTTATTTTTAAAAGAGAAAAATTCTATCAACTTTTTAATTTGGTTACATCTTCTTTTAGAGGTTAAATGTGTTTTGCAAACCTTCCCTAAATAATTGGTTTCTTTATATTGATGAAATCTTCTCCTCCTCATTATTCCAAATTAAATTTAAAAAAATCACTCTACAATCACAGATGGCTTCAGAAACACGACAATACTTTTGACCAAACCCAGGCTATTTAATCCAGTGCAGCCCTCCCTAAACGTTACAATTTCAGTTTTTTACCCTGAATTTCCAAAATTACTGCAATCTTAGAGACTTGTATCCACAACTCCAAACAACAAAGTATGTGCTCGCTATTACAGTGCTTTTAAATTCTGTGGAAAATTTACACCCTTTCTGTTGCAGCCTGATCTCCTGTATGTGTGAAATGTGGCCTTTCCCTTCTCCACCCCAAGCAAGGAAGACCGAGTTTGCTTTGAGAACTGGAGACAAGCAGAATAGTCAGCTAGAGAAAGAAGGAGGAGGAGAAGGAAGAGGAGGAAAAGGTTGGATACAGAAGTCCACGACTCTGTCCTGCTCAAAAGAGTCTCCCTTTCCCAACAGGGGTTGGCTGATAAGGGAATAGAAGGTGGTTTCTTCTCCCTTCCCATAATTAACTACCTACCTACCTGAATACAGGAAAACAGGACTTCCATACATTAAACAGCAGCTCTGATCAATCACATATTTAAGAATCAAAAGGCTTTATTCATGTTTGCCTGGCTGAGCCCTTTGGGTTTTCTTTGTTGAATTGAGGGTCATGTTTTTTTCTTTTTTTTTTTCCATTTTGAGAGCATTAAAATGCTCAAAGCAAATACGATTTGGAAGCATTAATTCATTTCAATTTATGTTTAGCATCCGGTGTATGAAGAGACCAAAAATTGGCAGCTCCGTATATAAAGGAAAACAGTGATTTTAATGCAAGACCTTAGGACTACATTGTTCCTTCAGAGACCATGTTGAGCCCATAGAAGGTTTTAAAACTCAGAAGTAAAGTGACTTCTGCAGAAAAGCAGACTATGTATGCCCCACTGCAGATGGTGCAGTAGGGACCCAACCATTCTCTGGTTATATACTTGCCAAAACCCCCAGAATCTTGGGTAACTCTCGGCAGTAACTCCGTAGCACATCAAGAAATGGATTTAACAACTGTGTTAATTGACCTGTACATCCAAATCAGCACAACCCACTTGCACTTTAGGTTCTGTTTCAGCTGTGCATGCTGAACACAGCTGAAAGCACTGCCTGAGAGGCTCTAGGTGAAAACAGTATAAAAATGCTAACTGTGTCGCACCATTCTCCCTTGAGAGACTGAAGCTATCGTAGCCATAAAATATTCACAGCTTCAGAAGGGATAATGGTGTGCAATAATCAACAAACACAGCATTCTGAAGTTTGTAATAGAGAACACTGGTTAAAGGAAAGCTCAGATTTATTTCAGTTATTTATTAGTAGTGTGTCTTATATGCAACAGACCCACTTTGTGCCAATGGCCTGTAGCTGTTACTGCCAGCAGAGAGAAGCTAGCAGAAGGTCTTTTGGTTTTGGAGTTTTTTGAAAGCAAAAGCTATTAGAATGACTACAGCATACTAAAAAGCCTAAAACACAGCACATGTGCAACATGTACGCCATACACACAACACAGAAAAAATAATATTGGTACCTATTCATGCATTCAGATGCCTTAAGGTAGATACACTGAGAAGAAAAGCAGTCTCTCTCCCATAGTGCACAGTAGGAGAAATGGACAGTAAACCCCAAGAGCATATCAACAGGACAAGACAAGGACAAAAAGTTAAACAAGTTAAAAATCATTAAAATATTCATGTTTCCAAGACAATACTTAACAAGAAACTATACTAAAAGTAACTAATGCCTACAGCAGTTATGTTCACCTCCACTTGTTCAAAATTCCTAGGAGAGAAGAAGCAACCATTCAAAGAACAAAGGGGTGGGGAAGGGAACAGTTTTCTAATATCTGTAATCTTTCAAAGTTAGTTCTCTCAATAAGCTGCAAAATACAGGAAATTCTCCCTCCTCCTGAAGTTTGATGTTTATTAACCATTTATGAGCAAAAATTGAAATAATACTCCAAGCCTTCACTACGAACTCAAAAACAGCAAACAACACAATCTAACTCATCTTTCACCTTCTAATAATATTGAGCTTTTTGAGGACTTATAGAAACTTGAACCCTCCTCTCTCCCAAACTCTAAAATAGCATCTCTCAAATTTATAACCCTTGGCATTTCTTCACTGACTCCTCAGAGCCAGAGAAGTTCTATAAGCAATATGGGAGCCTAAGGAAGCAACACTGATTTGGAGAACATAATGGAACAAACTATGTTTTGAGGGCATGGTGGTGGTTTTGTTTTTAAAGAAAACCACTCAGATCAAAGAAACCAACACAAAGTAGATCTGCTGGGACCAGGGCATAAACAATTAACAAATACTTTCATTATTAAGACTCTGAGTGTCAATAATAAAAAGACGTTTAAACCCAAGCTGCATAAGCCTCCTCTGGAAGTAATGATTTGGCCTGACTTCCTTGGCTCAGAATGTCCTCATGATGAAGGAAAATTTTAAAAGTAGTATCAAAATAAAAAGCAGTGATTTGTGTCTCCAACACTACTTCCTACCTCTTACAAGAGCACCAGAGCGTTCTTCACTGACTATTTATGACTATTATCTGTGCACCTCGATACAACTATATACTTGCATGCATTGTCTTTGCATGAAGTTTTCTTGATTTCTTTACAGCAAACATAGGTAGGCCTTCCAAATTTCTCAAATTGTCAGATTAATATAAATACATTTACTTTCTGTATTCTCTCTTATATTTTAACACACATAAGACCAATTAAAAATAACTTTCATAATTGAGGACAAAAAGGTTCCTAAAGAGACTGTGTTGACATGAACCTTCTTAAACTGATACCATTCATGTTTAAAGCTGCTGTATTACTAAAAGATACAGTCAATTCTCTGAAAATCACAAGGAGTATTTCCAGACATATATTAATATTGTGTAAGCCTTTTCACATTAAAATCTAAACACTGGATTTGTGCGAACTTATATTTGTATTAACAAAAAATTACTGTACTTTAAAATACAGCAAATAGATTAACTAAATATCTTCAGAGTATTAGCTACTGAACTAAATATGTAGAAAGGATCCTCAGTTCTAGGTTGTCACACAGCTTAGTGACAGTAGCTTACTGCACTTGGCTTGGGACAAAGAAACAATGGGAAAAAAATGGTCAAGATAGATGCTTAAAAGCCGAGTTTCAATTTAACACACAGAGTGCTACACTTCAAAGTAGGGGTTTGTGTTTGAAAAGCCTGTACCCACCCAGTTCTGCAGGTGTATGACTGTTAAACACCCAAAGACAGACACAAAAGCTTAAAGCTGGGCCTCAGGAAGAGATGAAGGGAGAAGAATTTTGAGAACTCCTGCAGCACACATTTTAACAGTCAGCAGGGTTTAACACAGACCCTGGTGAGCATGTGTTTTATAAACTTCCTTCTAACCAAATCACACATAAAAAGATGCAAAAAGCATTCATGTATTTGCTATGCACATTTCCTTCCTCTAATTTTGCAAATATGTTGATTTTTTCCCTAGAGTTTTACTGTTTCCCTCACTTCAAAACTCAGTCATTTAAAACAGCCACTTAAAATGGGAGCCAATACCTCTATTGTAACAAAAGATTTACAACAATCTGAATAAAGGACAGGCCAAATGTAAAAATGACATGGCACATTCTCCCACTCATTCAGGTCTTAAATGCCAAAAAAAAGTCTTATCTTTATTTTGGGCTTAGTCTGCTTGTGTGTTCTATTCCTGGCCACACTACACTGCCAGACAGAATGTCCGTCTACGCGCTGGATCTCCAAGTGTGCTGAAGAGATTAGATAAAGGTAATGGCTGGTGAGTGATGGAATGCCGGTATGGTCATATTCCTGTGGCTGTGTGCCCACAGCCGACTCTGTGACCACTGAATGCCAGTGTTGGACAGGGTCCAGACAACAGCAATCTTACAAAACCCTCCTACTGCCCTAGGAGCTGGTTCTAAACAAAATAAAACCGCAGCATCCAGGCTGCAGTCAATCATCAAGCACCCAAAGCAGAGTTAAAATGGGCCCGATAAACTAATACATGAAATGTTAATTTTTTTTTCACAGAGATTCCTGGCATGAACTTTCTTTTGCCATCAACACCCTATTTCTATCTATATGAACATTTTAGTAATGAGCCTGTATTGAAAGCCTCAGGTTACTGGCTCATGCCAATTTTCAGAAAAAGACTCAGATTGAAGACCTGGCAGAGCTCATACAGGTATGATATCCCAAAAGTAACAGGGGAAGTCTGCATGTGCTTCTGAAAATGTTTAACCATGATCACACCATGATTCTGCTCCACAGGGAAGGAGAGCCACAACTTGGCCAGTGGTGACTTAGGAGCATGTGTATAAACACCGTTTCAATGAAACAAAAAGCAGGGAAGCCTGGAAGAGTACACTGAGTTCTTCTCTTTCAGTGTGTGCTTCTTCCTAGAGAAGGCTCTAGAAGAGGAGGGCTTTATGAATCACACTCAGCAAATACTGGAGTGGAAGGTTTTTCTTACACAAAGGTTCCTTTGTAGCTTGTCTTGCTATCTCATGTTCGGTGCACTTGAAAAAGTACAATAAACATTTACACAAAGTGCGCTGGGTCTTTTTAAACATATTTCCCAAGTTAATACTTGTTTAATAAATTTCAAACCATTATCTACTTGAACATAGAACCAAAAGTAAGAAAAGGCAGTCCCAATTTTAAAACACCTCAAAAAATCGAAATGGGAGAGAAAAATCTAGTCTGAGATGTTCCTCATAACTTCAGCACAGAGAACATTTAAACAGAAAGTTTCCTCCTTAGATCTCCTAAAGTATGCCTGATCAAAACCTAATTCATAAATTATCTTTAAGTACATAGCTCACTTGGCTTGACAGAAAAACAAGTTCTGCTTCAAATACTGGTAGACTTTAAATCTGCCACAGGCACAGAAGTTTCTAAACTTTGCCTAAGTAGTGCAGCTCAGACAATCATTTGGAGCCAGGTTTTCACACTGTCAAGAAGAAATTTATTTTTCATTTCATATTTGTGAGCTTTTATAACAAAGAACAGAAAGCTAAATTACACAAATAATTTTTTTTCAGTAAAAGAACAAAACACAAAACCAATTTCAAACTATATTAAACAAGGGAATTTTTTTCTTTAAAAATTCCAAGCCACTTAGGATGCCTATAGCTTCCCCTAAAGGAGAGAAAAAAATACACTTTTTGCCTTTGAAATGAGGGAAATAAACACCAAAAGCTACAATATTGTCATTTGCTGATTCTGAGAACCAAGCTGATTCTTTCATTTTTAAAAAACCACAACACCACGAAACAGACATCAGTCCATTATGAGATCAAGTATTCTATAAAGTAAATAAGAAAACTCTTATTTCAATTTGTAAACAGTACTGGAACAACTTATCAATACTAATTTCTGATTTTAGAAACAGGATCTTTACTCACAGACACTTCATTAAGCTCTAAGGACACTTACAAAGTAACAGACATGAATGTCAATTCATAAGCAAGAAAAAAGTGCCACGTCACATTTGAACAGGCAGTCAATAAATCTGCCTCCTTTTAAAAAATAGTAACAAATAGAATAGGCAAACAGGATGTTTCTGCTTACAGCAGAAGCATTTCCAATGCAAATAAACTCCGATTAGCTGATAAACCTTGTAAACTGTACCTTAAAAGAAAATTTGCGGTTTATACGATCTTCAGGTCCAACTGGAGATATTACATAACTAGGCAATGGTATGCTCCCCAGAACAGATTCTTCTCTGCTGTCTGTTGAATAAAAAAGGTAGAACTTAATTCCCTGCACTATTCAGTGGGTTAACAACACATTCTCCTTTATAGACACAGAGACAACAGGCATTCAGTAGAAGGAAGAGCGGTTCAGACTGGACATAAGGAAACAAATTTTCCCCACAAGGACAGAGCAGAGGGGGAACAGGCAAGCCAAGGAAGGCTGTGCCACCTCCATCCTTGGAGGTTTTCAGTGCCTGACTAGACTAAGCACTGAGCAACCTGGGCTGACTCCCTTCCTGACCCTGCTTTCACCAAGCAGTGGGATGAGACATTCCTTAAGTCCCTTGTGACCCAAACTCACTTATGACTCAATACCAATAATACACACAAAAATGTTTTACTTTTAAAGTAACAAGACCGAAAATTTTTTTAAATCAGTTTGGGGTTTTATTGAGGTTTTTTTCTTTTTTGGGGGTGGGTGGATGTTGGTTTTTCAGGTTCAGCCAGAAGAATACAGTTCAAGAATAAAGCTCATTGTGCCAAATGAACTGTGACAGGCTAGATGACATGACGGACCTTCCATTTAGCATTGTTCATGAAGGCTAATTGCTATAATTAGGAAACCTCTATTACTGCTGGCTCTAAGTGATCATCAGCAGAAATGTAATGCCTAGGAATATGAAGTCCAAGCTTCATATTCTGTAATCCTTTCAATATTCAAATGCAATATTTAAAATTTGAAAATAGCCTTGTGTAATACCATTATTCTTAGTTTGGCCTAAGATCACAACTAACTTTTTTTTTTAAAGTAGAATTACTGGATTCAGAAGTTCTCGCTCTTACAGTGTCTCTTGGATTAAAGCTGAACCAATGCCCTGATCTGGTCATAGCAAGTTCTCAAAAAAATTCAGATATCCAAGTGCAAGCAAATAGTTAACACAACATAGACCAGAGACAGGATAAATCTTATATTGCAGTCAAGTGTTGTGCACTCTAAACCTTGGCATATATCAAAGATAAGTTACGTGACAAAACATCATACATCATCTCCTGCTTCCCCTACTCTGGCCTGAAATTTGCTGCGCGTTATAAACGTATGGACAAGCAATTGTTTCACTGTTCATCTTCTCAGAATACCTAGCTACAGCAAAAAAGTTCAATTAGTTCATCAATTTGGTGTGATTTGTACAGATAAACTAGTACAGACTAAATCAAAACACCGAGTATCTACTCACCTTTGTAGTAAAATAAACAATAATCAGCAAGCACAAACCATCGTCTTTTCCATAATCGCATTCCAGAGCTATCCTGAAATGCAAGAAATGCAATACATTTTTCATTTAATGAAAGTGAACAGCTTATCATACAATGCTGATCCAGTGAGTAGTTTACCAGAAGTATACCTAAATATGATTATTAATTGCAAAACAAGTGGTTTGTATTTTAGCAAAACATTATGTACTAAGAAAGATAAGAGGCAAAACATCCAGCTATAAAATAATGAGGGTAGAATATTCAAACTGCTAATTTTCATTAAGTAATTAAACTTGCATCCCAAACAGCATTCAGATTAACCTTATACACAGCCAATGCATATTTCATCTACACCGATTTGTCTGCAATGAAGAAACAAAATATGCTTCTGGATGACACGCTCCAACAAAAACTGCCTGTAGACCACGATGAAAATCACTACACAGCTGTGAAGTATGACATCAGATTTCAGGCAATGATCCCCTATAATTCTACAGTCAATCTCCATATGTTAACCATGCCTAAAACATAATTTAATAAAATATTCCTTAGGAAATAAAACGGGGTGCATAATGTGCAAATTTTAATGATGTGAAATATAATAAGCCTGTGGAAATATCTATATCTATATATCTATAAATCTGTATCACCTTGTCAAAATGAGTAATATTTGCATTGAAATTAATTTTAGAAGCTTGTAAAATTGCCAAACTGTAACCTAGGCAAGTACAGTTTATTCAGCTCAGGTAGGCTTTGCTAAGACCAGCAGCACAGAAAGCATCTTCAGGCTTTAAGAGCTTGCAACCAGAGGTAAGGGGACAGAAGGAAATAGGATATACAATACTGCTCTAGGTATTTCCCTCCTCCTTTCTACAGTCAAATTAAGCTTGCAAAGACTTTCTTCCCTTCCCATTTTCATGCTACAATGTTGTCAACACGTACTGCGTCTGATTCTGTCCTGAAAATTAATGGACTTGGGGAGTGTTTGTCAACAGAGCCGAGTCCAGAACACAGCAGAACTCTGTGCAGGAGCAAGTGAATAGCTGTCAGCAACTTCACTTTCCTGTACATGTACATAACTGTAGGCCTCAGAGTTCAGCTTTCTCCTACTCATCCCTAAACATTCCTGCTGGATCCCTGGTGATGATCTGGTGGGATGCTGACTGCCAAATCAGAAGCAGGGGAGTATTTTCATACAACAAACAGCTTTATTTACTTCTTGCACTCAAGGATGTGCTTCTGTCAGGCTGAAGAGTTCAAGATGTAGCAGCTGTAGAATTCTGTTCATCGGATGAAATTCTGTAACGCAGCCTTTGCTGGATACTGGCCTTGGTGACAGCAGTAAGTGGTGAATGGGTCCCTATTTCCCATAATTTTCTCCCTCCTGCTTTTGGAGAACAAAAGGCATATGGGTTGGAATTAAGCCTTGATCGGGGCAGAATGGCATAAGCAAGCAGATGGAATGAGGCCTTCACAGCCAAACTCATCTTGAGTGTGTTCTGAAGGAGACCAAGATCATCATGGCAAAAAGCCAGCAGGATAAAACAGGGAAAATAACCCCACAACAATGCTATAACCTCAACATTCAACCATGATGGTGATACCCATTTACCATTGTTTCCACTTCTGAATCAAACCTGTACGTAAACCTTGGTTTTCACACTTGCTGAGCATGAATTCCTCATTACAGAAGCTTGTGGGAATATTCAATGCTGCCCTGTGTCACCAACACTTGAGCTTCTGCCTTTTCAGTTACTTGGAAGGCACTTGCTTTTCCTTGATGATTGTATTGAAGTATACAAAGAGAAACTGGTGCTCACACACATACCTGTTTGTGTAGCCAGCCTCTTACTATAACAGGAACATTGGGATTTCTCCTGATAGCTTGTTCCCTCTTTCCAAAGCTATGAACTTTGCTTCCAGTCTTCACAACCTGTAAAGAAGTATAACATAGCAGTGGTTTTTAAACTGTACTGAGACTCATTTCATATTACAAGTAACCTCACTGCAATAACTCATCCTTCATTAAACACTAACAAAGTATTCATAGCATTTTCAAGGGCAAGTAAACAGTCAATAATATTTACAACATAGCAAAGTCAATCTTTCGCTTTCATCAACATCTTAGTGCCAGGATGGTCTGCCAACTCCCAGCTGAACAGCAGCAGCACTGGTGTGTCAAGTCAGAAAGGCAGGACTTTGGAAGTTTCAGTGTGGCTGGGAAGTACTTTTGAAAGCTGCATGCAAATCTCTTGCTGCAACATGGTACAGGTCTCTTACATGCAGAGGACTTTGTACATACAAATCCTACTCTTGCTCTTCTTTGTTAGTTTTTTTTTTTTTTTATTAGTTTTTTGGTTGATTTTATTTTTCCTCCCTGTTTAAATGCAAAAAACATTGATAGCTTAATAAAATGCTTGGACTTTGACCCTGCAAACAAAAGAAGACACAGTGACGCTGGGGAAGGGAAGAGCCCCAGAGAGCAGTAAATGGCAATCACAAGGACTAGGTAATGATTTGTGTGTTACCGAAACCTCACTTTTGACTCACATGGGCAAAACTATTTCAAAAATAAACAAAGCAAGCCCATCCATCTGTGAAAAGGCAAGAATCTTTAGATGAATAATTTGCCTGTTTTTTTCCAGCCTCAGCACAGTTTGGTCCTCCAACTGCTTTAGGAACCTGAGATGCACCATCTACCCTTATAGTTGCGCCTGACTTCTCCAACAAAAGGACTGTCCAGATTCCTTCCTACAGCGACTCCCTTTTTAATCTCTTATCTAAGCTCATCAGGGTACAGGTGCTCTGTGAGCTGCAGACAAACAGCAACTCTGGAAATGAGCACATTTGTCATGCACAAGGGATAACATCATTAAAATATCTCAACCTACTACTCCTGCAAGTCATGCAAGATCTGGACCGGAAGACAGCATATATAACAATAAATTATTCTAGCAATATATGATAACTTTAAATGGATTCTGTTAAGTTTGAGGCCAAGCTTTACCAACCCGTGCTAAATTTCCTGGCTAAGTGAAGAGTTAAGATAATAGCTATAAACAGTAAGGAAAAAAAAAATGCACTTCCTTGGTGCTACAGCATATAAAACAGCAACAGATTTAACACTTGTAAGGAGGTATCAAAGGTCAGATTTCACTACGGAGTTTCCCCGAGCTGTGTTCTCCAGGAAGCAGCATGCTACTTCCAGCTCTGCTGAGGAGTCAGGTGAGCTGCATGTCACAGTCATTTCAGTGAAAAGCCCTGACATTTAGGTGATGGGAAAAATGCCAAGTATGGCCTTTTCCCCAGGCGAGACACCTCACAAGACACCTTAGGGAGAGCCTGCACAAGACTTGCCCATGTTCCAGGGCAGCACAGGTGATCACCTGAGCAGACAGCTGTCTAGGGCTGGAACAAACCCAGCAGGCTGGGGTGTAAACAAACAGCAACAGGTTTCCAAGCAGGTGTCCCTGACCCCCAGCTGCCAAGAACCAGCTCACAGTGAAAGTCAGGTGGGGATGAGACTGCCAAGATCTCTCAGCCTGTTCCTCTGCCATACCTGTGCTAAGGCACTCAGCTTACAGGCTGCAGAGCACCAGCTTCGGGCAAACACAGCATGTTGACTAGGAGCACAAAAACCTCTCTGGGCGCTCACTCACAAGCAGAAAGTTTGACACAAAAGGAAGGAAGAAGTAAGATGTTAGGCATTTTGTGTTTGCTACTGAAAATATTTCAAAAGAAAACTTGCAAACCTGTGTCCAAATACCACTCTAAAAAACCGCACAGATGTGTATCACAAGGACAGCCACGCCCTGGATGATCATGCCATGTGTGGGGCTTTTTTAAGAAAAATGAGAAGTAAACAATTCAGTTGAGTTTTACAGAATTGTTGCCAAAAGTTAAAATGCAACAGTTAAATTACAGGGATGATGAAAATGAGGTGCAAATTGTTTAAAGCTCTGAAGTGAAAAATTTACACTTTCTACCTGAACAGAAATCAATTTACAAAATGTAAAGAATTTAGTTTCCTAATTTTCCTCTCTCATAGTTATCCTTGGAAGGGTGGATGAACCAAGGAACAGTTAAAGTATAGCTGATCTAGCCTTACAGCAGCATTTAATATTGATTGATTTTTTCCATCAGATCCCTTATCAGTGACAAAGCACTTTCACAGTCTCTGATCTTACTCAATTTAAAAAGATGCAGACCATAACATAGAAAAATAATCCTTGGACTTGGTCAAAAGACCAAACAATTTCTATTGCATAGGAGGGGGAACCATTTTCCCAAGGCTGTGTATTCTGTATGAATACAATACCCATAATGGAAACAAAATTATCATTTTATGGTACTTTATGTAATTAAAATTCTCATATAATCTTCACTGTTAATCACCTCATTCTGCTCTGAAGTAAAACAAAGCGTAACAGACACTATGTCACATCTTGCTTCCACTGGCTAAACTAAAAAGTTAGTTTAAAAGAAAAGGTCTATTTTTTTAACTCTTTGCCTGTATTGCAGTATTAGGAAAAGACTGTTCTGATATCACTGTCATGCACTGAAAAATGCGGCTCAGCACAGCTGTCTGTGTCGCTGGAGACACAGCAGTAACTTTTGACTTCAGTACATTTGTTATGCCGACTTGTTTGTGAATGACTTGTAAGTTCTTGCAAAAAAAAAAAAAAAAAAAAAAAAAAAACCCAAAATGTCAAGAGTCAAAATTTTCAAATCCCTTTTCATCACTGCCTCATCTTCTTCCTTACATTAGCCTCTAGCTGAGAAGCAAAGTCGCTAACTTAATTATAAAATATAAATGTTTTTTCTTTTTTTTTTTTAAACTGGACAGTCAAAAAAAAAATTGTAGGCAGACTTTTTCTTTGGACAGATTTTCTAAATATTAAAAAGGAAGACTGTATCTTGGTCAAAATATGCAAATATATACACATAAGAGAACATGTAACTTTCAACCTAGAGGGAAGTAAAAACAAAAAATCCAACGTAAAAATAAAACAATTCACAAAATTCCACCTTTTTAAGTCACAAACTCCTTCATTCAAAAAATCACGTTTCACTTAGAAATGAACTTACGAATCCTTTCAATATCTCTAAGAAAATGATTTAAAAAAAATCCTTATTTTTCAGATAGGAAAACCAGAAACTCTCAGAAACTCCTGCTCTTCATTTTACGCCTTCACATACAGGGGCTGCGAATTAAACACTGTTTTCTACACTCCAGCTCCAGACAGCCCCACAGAGCTGGCACCATCACACACCTGTCACCACTGCCTGTTCCTCTCCATGGCTAGGTCAGTCTTCATTTGTTGTATTCCTCGCCAGTTTATCTTGGAAAAGCACCAGCAGCTACCGGTGTCATCAACAATTCAATTATTTCTCTTACGCAGAATCCATTCAAAACATGTTCTCAAAATGCAGATAGCAATAAATACATTACACTGCTCTCCCTTTACGTTCTTGAACTGGCCAGAGTCCTGTGTAGCACAGTAACATTTACCAACTTCCATTCAGACCACCAGATGCATAAACAGACTAAATTACAAACGTACCTTACTCTTGAACTAAAACAGATCTTTATTCCTCCACAGCCTTAATTTTTAATCAATATAAATCACTTTTAATATGGTTAATCATGTAATTGAGTTGGCTATTAACAGGCAGGTCTCTGGGACAGAGAAGGACTGCCATTTATCAAGTGCCCTTTTGCTTTTCATTCCCTCAACCCCATACCCCTCAAACGTCAATGAGCAGGGTAGACTGCACTGCTCTGAAGTCTTCAGATGACTTACTCAGACAGTTCCTCCATGAAAATGGTGGGGCTCACCCCAACAATCTGTGTGCATTCCTGCAAAACTGCCCATCCCAGCTGCCTTACAGAACAAAGGCAATTATATACTCATATGCACATCAATGAAACACAATGACATTTTCATAAATACAAGCCTCATTTTGGCTTTTTTTCTTCTTTTCAACATGTACACCATACAATTGACACTGTTGGAAAGAAATTGTGAAATTCTTTTTCCAAAGAATCAATTCAAGCTCAGACCTGAACACTGCAACAAGCAAGCCAGAAGTCTTCCTCTCATCTTGAGCTGAGAATGACAAATCTGCTGTACATTTGGCAGTTTACCTCCCCTCCCTCCACCCCAAATGCAGCGACTCTTAGCTGCCAACTCGCTGCAGAAGAGTCAAGTGGGAAGCCACGTACCTGTTCCTGCACTTTCTCATTTGGTACTACTTCAATGTGCACAGCTCTGTATAAAAAACAATTTGAATTTGGCCAGGACTCCAACATTATGCATACACCATTCTGTGATTGCATTTGCGGGACAAAATTATGACAGCATTTCATAAAAGATAATAATTAGCCCGGAGTCGATAAGAGAGACCTTTACCATAAACATGTCTCTGGCTTCATGATTGTGCCTCATGTCTGGGAACTGGGAACTCACTCTTTGAAAGAATGATTATGGAATTAATGGAAGAAAACATTTAGAAATAAGTAAAAGGACCTTAAAATCTACACTCAACCTGACAAAAGTCAAGCTCAAAATGGAGGACACAGGTTATTCATTTTACAGCCTTTGTTCTCATTGATAGTTCATTTGAGTTAGTTTTTGTGTTAGGCTGTGAAGGAATTCAACAGATCTTCTGACTATAGAATGGGAGAAGTGAACCTGGAAACATATGCAATGATGAAACAATGCACATGTAAAATATGATGGTTCTCTGTTTTTAATTAAACTCCAGTATTTATTAAGGGCCTGCAGCAGGATGGATCCTATAAAAACAAACTTGGTGGAGATACAAAGTACAGGAAAAACCTCTGTGAAAGCCCTAGTCTAAGTCTAAAGCTGCCATGTATTAAAAAATGCCACACCTGAGAGCCTGCCAGCAGCATGTGTGGCCACACTTACACTGGACTGCAACCAGAATAGAAGCAGAGACCAAAATCTTTCTTAAAAATTATTGTTTAGCTTTTAATGAAATCATTTGCATCCTCTCCAATATTCACCCAAGCATATCAAAACATTAGAAAAAAAGCTTTCATGTATTCAACCAAAATATCTCTGCAATCAATTCACCAAAGTCCCTTCTCCAGCTCAGTTACCTAAGAGGCTGCTCATTTTTGTGTTTCAAAAATCCTGTGCAGTTTTAAGAACTGCAGGAAAACTTAAGAAATATATCTTATCTCTGTGAATTCTTCCAGTCTTGTTTTTTCCCCTTTTATCCACCCACTACCATTCTCACTGTATTGTAATTTATTGTAAGGTCAAGGAAGCACTTCAAGTACAGCACTTCATTTTATTTTGTGCAATAATAAACACAGGCCCTTTGACAATGACAAAGAATGAACTTTTCTATTACTGAACCTTATGTACGTAAACTTTGGTGCCTGCACTGTTTGTGCACTGCAGTGATGGAAGAAAACAATTTAAGTTGTTACTAAGAGGAGGAACAGCAGTAAGGTTTCATGGAAAATAAGAACCACGAATATAAACCCTGGTAGTCTGCAACACTTGTTGCCATACATGCTGGACTACCAAAAAACTTGATGAAATACACGTATTACATATACTTACCTCCATTCATAAGAAGACTCTCAAACTTTCCATGTCACAATAATCACCATTTTTTGAAATTAGGTTCAACAATATCATGTGGGAACAGTGCTTTTAAAAGTGCTGTTACAGCTGTATACAGTGCTGTTAAAAGGTTTTTGCTTGAGGTTCTACTACACTGCTAGGCTAAACCCACAGCCATATTAAAATCAGCATTAAAAGAGTATTGGATTTAAAGTGAGTGAACTTCTAATCAACAAGCTGAAAAAACAGCTTTTTCTTTTACCTTAGAGCCAGGTTTTGTATCAACAGCAGATGTAGTTACTGCAGTGGACGTTTCACTGACCATGCTTGAAGGTCTTTGGTTTATTTGATGCTTGGACATAGATGAATTCTGTCTAGAAAACAAACAAAATCAGATAATCTAAAGCACATTGTTTCAAACAGCTTTGCCTTTTTATAGTCAAGATTCGCAGTGCGCAAATGAATGACAGGCTAGCCAAATATTTCCCATGAATCTGCAACTTCCTTTGCACCATTCCTCTTATTTTCATTTCAAGTCTTTCTAAGGAGATGCTGCCAGTGACTTCTGATGATTGGTGTTTGCCTGTATCAGGAGGAAAAATCCTGCCAAATTGTCTGGGAACCCAACAGAGAATCAAGACACAACAAAGAGCACTCAGAGAAGATAAGGCTAATGCAGAGAAACTAAATTGTGCCCAGCGTAGAGACTTGGCTGCAAACAGTTGAAAGAGCAAATACTGGAGAGGGAAAGACAGGAATCAGCACTTTGTAATAACAGGCTTCTTATTTAAAATCCAAGTGAGACCAGCCTACCGTTAGATCTTTCAACTAACTTAATGTTAGGTCTTTGGATCTGCCCAAAATATGATTCATACCATAATATGAATTACTAAAACACCTTTTTAGTGAAATGGTGCAATTCATGGCAGGTATTGTCAGAAATATGTAACTTCTGAGTCATACTAAGACTCCAGAAATCCTGATAACTAGCTCAGATACCCATATAAAGTATAGGTGAGGTCAATCCTACCAGAAGAACCTGTTCAACAAGTAAGAATTTGGTACAGCTGCCCAGATGAAGAAATGAGAGGATAAATGGAAGGGCAAAATCTTGTTGAAATGCAAATTTTGAAGAGAAGCCTCAGCAGCCAAGCTTGACACCAACTTGTTAATTAAAACCACAGGTGGCATTTTCAAAAATCATTAACGACATAATTTAGCAAATTGTCATTCAGAAACAAGTAGCAATAGTCACATTAGAAAAGAAGATAAAACAGACAATTAACACTCCATGATTTTCCTTTTTCCATCTCAGTAAGTCACCAAAACCAGTTACTAAAAAAACAAAAACACATGACATACAGGCCACAACAAACATGGTTGTTGCTACCTCTGAAATTCAATTGAGTTCTGAATGCAACAGAGAACAGAAGTAATTCTGAGCAGTTACCACTCAGGAGAACAAAGAAGAAGAGTTTCTGATTGTAGCAGCTTAACAGAAGATTTAACTGATGACAAGGCATTTGCCATCACTGGTCTTCCTCAGTTACAATCTGAACAATTGCCAGTCCAAAAGCTTTTAAAGGTGTTTTGGTGTCAGGGAAAGCACATTTTCCATTTGTGGCCACAGAGTTTCAATCACGTTTGCAAGTAAGTAACACAACTTTGGTCCCATTTTCTTTATACCTTGCTTATCTGGCATAAGTCCCTTCTGTCTAGATTTTATACATAAACTCAGGTGCAAGATAGGAGAACAAACTACATCAAGTCCCTAAAATTCATCATGATCTCTTAAAGCACAAGACCTCTATCATATCATTTGAGTCAGTTTGCCTTACCTCTTATGGATCAGGTATCCTACTGCAACATTTAAGCAGCATTTGGAATATACAGTTTCAGCAAAAAACAGGTTAAGACACTTCCCATGGGTGAAACTGCCTGCCAAAGCTATTCCTGTCTTGCTCCCTTCCCACTTTATAAACTTTGAAAACAGGTAGAAAGTGCAGATGTGCAATGTGCCTGCATCTTACTTGCACCTACTTCCTAGTACCTACTTACCAAAAGAGTTCCATTTCCCTGCTCAAGGTAACTAAGCCAAGATCAGGTATTTCAATGAGGGAGGAAACACTAACAGGGCCGTGAGAGTCTCCTACATTGCTTCCTCAAAATGGAAAGTATTAGATTTTACGTCGTTAAGAAAGCCACTAGAAATGAGTTGCAGAAGCACAACACCAAAACACATCCAAGGAAAATGTTCGGCTGTAGATGACACAAAATTTCCTTTCTTTCCTTGAGGTCTGAATTCTCTACAATGTCCCCACCCACAGACTACTGAGCCTTATACTGTAGGACAGTCCCACATTATTACCCAGGTACTTACTGGGTTGATGAGGGAGGAAAGGAGGAGTTGGAGAGAGCACATAACATACCTATTCAGAAAATCTGTTGGCTTTCCAGACTACAGATAATCTGGTTGGATTATGTTCCTTCCTTCTTATAGAGTAACTATTTCAGAAAGCTAACTTTCCCAGAAAAGACAAAAATAAAATTTAAGTTTCAACAAATTGGAACTAATTTTTCCAATAAAAAAAATCATTTAAAAAGTGGTATAATCCCAGAGGAATGGTTTTAATTTAAAGATTCAACTCTGATTGAACAGATTTTCACTATTCCTCAAGATACTGTTTCATAGCTGGTTATACTTCACTTTCAAAAAAAAAGAAAAAGAAAAAAACCAAAAAACCCCAAGAATGACAGAGGAAGATAAGCTTTTTAATGTTTAACAAGGCTATCACTATTAGAAAATCATAATGCAATACAGAATGATAAACATGTAATTTCTAAGCATTTATTATGTGGTCATATAGTGATTTCTCTTCCACTTGTTACTGAAAGTGATCACTGCCAATAAACAGAGCTCTCCTTTACTAGTAGTACCAAATTAATGATGAACTTCAATTTCACAAGCTGAAAAAAAATGGTCTTTAAAACATGTGAGCTTGTTGCCATGGAAAAACTCAAATAGCCAGCAAGAGAGACATTAAGCCCACTGAAAGAGAAAATATGTTATTCTTCAAAAAAAAGTCTTTGTCAGCAAACACTGGTGAATCCAAACTTGCTGTACCTGTCATGTAACAGAAAACACCAAACAATACTGGAAATTAATTTCCATATTTGTATACAGAATTTCAAGGACGCAATAGATTTGTTGCATAAAATCAAAACATAACAAAACTCAGGTACTCAAGTCTCTTAATAGCTAATTAATATGCTCAGGCTGTTTTTAAAAGCCAATTAAAACAGCCAGAATATGAAGAATTACGTGAAACATCCTGGCATGTTAAAGGTGTTAATGTTGTCCTAACATTATTCACAGATTTAACTATGAAAATAAGTGACTACAGCATTAGCAGTGCATTCAGAAATGTTAGTTCAATATCACTATTACCAAAGATGTTTGATAACATCTGTTATCCAAGATACTCATTCTGCCTTCGTAGCAATATTTTCTGATCATTTTCAGGCTAGTTTTCTTACTGCCTCCCCCAAGTGTGTGCATACACACACAGAATTGCAGTATATACATCTGGAGCCCCAGTACTGTGTGAATTCTTTTAAGTACTTGAAAATAACCCTCTATATAGTATCTCCTTTCAAGCAACTCCCTGCTCTACTTATACAATGCTAGTATGTCTACAGAAATCACATTTACTATCTCAAAGAATTATATAGCCAATATTTGGGCTATTAAAAAAAAAAACCCAACACTGAACAATAAAAAACTGATGACACCGGCAGCCCATACTGAAAATCCAATACTCATGAGTGAACACATTCCTTTGCTCTAAAGGATCATACCAGCAACTTAAAAAGTTTATTTTGCTGGATCATATATGATGTAATAATGTCATGTCAATCTAGTTTTAATACTAGTAAATATCCCAATCAGCTAGATTTAAAAATAACTGTCCAAGTATTTCTGTATATGTAAACATGGCAGGTATTTATTTTGGGGCTATTTGGGCTTCCTCTTTTCTCTCCACCTGATATTTTTGCTGCTATAGTAACCAAATCCAACAGACAAAATAAGACAGCTCTCTACCCAGAGGTGATACAAAGGTTTTATGAGCCACACAAATACAGGCAAGAAAGGGGATAACACTCATTGTATTAAGCACACTACCTTTTTTCCCCTGTATGTCTGCATTTATGTTCAAGTGTAATTTTTTTGAAGTATAAAGTATTATCTTTCTCATTTGCAAACACCTTACTGCGGCAAATATAACATCTAGTTCTTAATACACAACCAGGAGTGTTTAACACAGATACAATGAGGTGCATGGCTGCATGTGCCTGATTCTTCCTTTCTGTATATAATTATTTAAAGAGCTGTCATTTAAAGAAAGATAAGAGAGGGGAAATCTAAACATTACATACATCTACCCTAAGACATTCTATCATGGATTTTTCAGATAAATACATGTGTAACAATGTGGTTTACTAATACCTTTCCAGCAGCCTTATCATTAATTCTGTTTTCCACTGGTTGTTTAGGAAATGGCCCTTTGTGGATTAAGGGTTTGTTGAACACATGAAAGTACAGCACAGAAATCAAGAGGCAGTTGTGAAAAGGAGGGAGGCTACTAGACAGGCTTCCCATACAGCAAGATGCTTACATTATTTAGAGGTGATTCTAAACACTGTGAGGTGACCAAGTCAATAGAGACCAAAAATTATTCTGGATAGAAACTGAAATGTTGGCAGGAATAGATAAAAAAGTAATCTTCAGATATGAGTAATCAAGTGACAAGATGCCAAACTGAAATCAGTGTCAACAGCAGAAAAGTAATTCAAAAGAAAAAGAAATGAAACCATCTCTGCAGCTTTTATCACTCAAAACAACACTGGCAAGGAAAGGATGTTTTTAAATCTAAGCACAAGGAGTAGCAACAGCCAAAGTATGCTAAGAATTATTAGTAAAAGCATAGAGGAGGAAAAGTAAAATTACATTATTATAACAAACAATAAGCTCATATGCTGAATACTGCATTCACTCATAATCAATCACTCCATGAGAAAAAAAATAAATCTAAAAGTGACACACAGAAAAGTTGGCTCTCAAGCAGAGCTAGGTAAAGGTACAGAACATACACCCCCACACACAAAGTGACCAAAGCTGCTAAGCTTGGAAAAAAACAAAATAAGAGGCAGGATTTCACAGTGGCCCCAGCTAACATGTTACGAAATAAGGAATCACTATTAAAAATAAATGGGGGAAAAAAAAAAAGAAATCTAACTAAGAACACCTTTAAGAAGGAATAGCATAAGGATCAAAGATAACGTAATTCAAAAGTCACAGGTTCCAGTTACAATGGAGTTGAGGAAACCAGATTTCAGCTTAAAATTGATGTGATACTGTTTAAATGCCTTGGAAAAAAACTAGTGAAATACAGTCTCAGCCTTCTACTGAAAGTAACCAGTTCTCATTTGATCAAGTGAAGCAAGGGCATGTGGTTCACAACTGAGTCACAATCAAGCTAAGATTACATCATTTATTGACGTCATTTTCCAAAATTTGTTTTTAGAACTTCTTGCCAGAACACTGCTCCCAGGATGAGGAATGGCCACAGCAGTCCCTACATTCATCATTTCTAGATGACTGCAAATTACTTTTCTGATGTTAAATGTGCCCTTTTGAATAGATATGTCCGCTGTAGCCTGAACAAGTTTGTGCCAACTTCTCCCAGCTAGCTCCCAGTCAACATCAGGTGACAACCCATGGCTCTGGCCCTAATCCTAAATTAAAATCAACACACCATTAATAAATCATGTCACAACAGCACTGAAGAAAGAATCACCTTTTATGAAACCCTTACACCAGTGCTACTACTTCAGACAAGATTCTTCAGCTACAGGAAAAAGTACTCCTGGTCAAAGGATCCCACAATGGAAAGGTTCCACAGACCATGCCAGTCCAGAGACTCCCTTTCTGACTGAGTCCTGTTTGTGGAAGTTGCTTCATCACATGATATGATCTACAACACTGATTCCAAACTCATACATGATCAACAACACTGATTCTGAGAAATCCCTGATGCCTGAGGGAAAAGAATGAAAATGTGGCCCCATGACAATCCGTAGGCCCAAAAACAGGGAGGTGCTGGCAGCTCCTTTGATTTCATCCACATCTGTCAACAGCATCATTTGACAGGAACTCAGATCGAACTGTGATGAACAGCACCTGTGTTAAACTCCCACTGTTGCACAGAAGTGGTATGAAAGGAAAGAAAACCAGAGCATCCCACACATTTGAAAATGACATTTTAGAAGCAATTTTAACTGACAGATTAAAAACACCTAATTTCAAAAACACTATAGGTACTTCAGGTCAATAACAAAGCTTAGAAAAATGTTCCTGCACAGATTGTTTCCTGAGCAGTCACTAGAAATACATATTCCTCTCTATATCCCTTCAGCCTCTTCTTTTAGAATAAAGCCCACCTCTCTCTATTAAGTCTACTATAGTGTAGATTTTTCCTGGGTTTGATACATCTCTTGCAAGTAATTGAAGTCTACAGACCCCTGTTCATCTGATGGCCCTCCAACTAAGCACCTTCATTTCTCTTCCAAAGACTTTATTAACATACATTAAAGATCACTACAATCATGAGCCACCAAGTTGTTCTTTCAATTCTGCTTTTACTTTTTTATCTGACTACAAAATCAAAAACAGCCTAGGGAAGTGTGACTAACCCAGGCAGTCACTCCAAGGAGTTCTATCCAAACACCTATTTTTCAGTACACATGTACAAATTTATTTTAAATCTGACTGAACCTTTACAACAGATGAATTCAAAATCAGTTAATGGGTGGAAGCTGGAACACAGATGCACAGTGGCTGTTGGCCATAGTGTCTCTCAGATTTACTCCACTGCAACATACCTGTTCACCTCACTAAAAGAGCTGGAGCAGCTTGTTTGCGTAAGTGCAATGAGACAAACCCCTCTGAGCAGCAAGTCACCTGTATGTCCTGGAACAGCTGGGATGACCTCCAGCTCAGCAGCCATCCCACAGCCTTCATACTTCATCACAGGCCTCTCCCACAATGTTCTACTTCATGCTAGTTCTCAGCAGGCACCTTAATATAGGGTTGGCCCTTGGCTTTGCTTTCCTTTTGGGGGAGAGCAGCTGTTGAGCCACGGTTTTGTTGCTAATGTTGTTTTTGTTTGGTTGATTTGTTTTATAAACTACTTGAGAAATACTGTATCAGACTGTATCAGAACGTCTGAGCTCTACAGTCATGCCCCACCTCTTTCTCCTCCAAGCTCACAGTAGAACACATTGCTAGAAAGGGCTCAATCTCCTGAAAGCCTTTCATGGTCCTTCTCAGTGTCTCATTTTTCTTAATGCTATAAACTGCTTTGAGTTAAATGTAAAGCAAATTAAATGTCAGAGAGTTCGAAATGTGGAGTGTTCAGAATCACATGAACAGCCATACAGTGACCCCTTTCCAGGCCACTACAGTGACACCAGCCTCTGTGATAAATGAGGAGTTAGAGGCTGCTTAAACAGTGTTGGCAGAAGAAAAGCTATCTGGTGGTGTCCCACTCTTCTTGCCTTTGGAGTGGTTTTAAAAGTGATGTAGAATTTTCTCCTAGACTCTGTCCCTTATGTCTAGGAAAGGTACCATTACACTTGTTCCAGTACAGACAGGATTGCAGGAGCATTTAGCGTGCAGCAAGGATAGTTAAAAGTGGTTAAACCCAACAATGAGATAGGACATGACCTAATCCAACACCACAGACAGGCCCAAATTCACCAGACTGAACACATGCATTTCTTCCTTTTTCTTTTCTGTGTCTGTTTTTTGGGTTTTTTTTATCAGACAATCAAGATAAAATATGCTGCAAACTAAAACATTTTACACCATTGCTCTAGAAGAAGGAAGAACATCCAATCAATGTAGAACATCTTAAACATAAGAAAACCAAGGAACTACAATGGAAACATGTAATATATTTTTGTATTTCAATTTCAGTACAAACCTGTCAGTTCACTTTGAAACATGTTTCATTTATGTTCTGTATATCTGATATTCATGTAAGGCTAAAGCATTATCCTATGTACATTGCATTTTTTTGTTTGTTTACTTCTGGGTTTGTTTACGTTTTTAGAAGATTTGATAAATATTTTCTCTCAAGTCCTAGCATGGAGCAGTGCTACAATGAAAAAAATACTATCACAATGAGAAGTAAAATTTTAAGCATAAATCTCAATGACATTTTTGCTACAATTTCGGAAGAACTGTCAATAATCTAAAGCATTAATCTACTGTAGGTTAATGTGTTACTGTTTTAGATCTCTTGACATGGATATAAAACTACTTACTCTTCTCGCAAAATAAATTCAATATTTTCTGGAGAAACCTGTCCTGTCACAGGATGTCTAAATGATGTGGTCTGCTGATTATGGCTGAAAGGAAAAAGAAAAAAGGAAATTAATATTGCTAAACTCAGTAAAGTATGATCTCTAAAAGGCAGAACTACTTATAATGATGTTTTACTGCTCTACTGCAGAAATGAAACATATTTCTGAGGTACTTTTCAAGTCTGAAACGTTTTCAGCTCCTTTCTGTTCTTGTTGACTTTGCCAATGGCACACTTCACCATTTAATTATTAAACAGCTTAACGTTTTAAAGTAAACTAGTTGCAATCCTTAGGAAGACACAATTGAACTTATGATGATTTACACCTAACTGTTAACAGATTATTTAAATATAACGTAACACATAACAAATTACTGATTTATGTCTCTGTCAATTTCACAGAACATAACCACTCCAATAACTTGAAACGCTGCTAGACAACATTTTACACAATTTCTATTATTGAATGAAATCACAGACAGAGATTGTGTGGAAGCCATTTCTTGCCCTTTTTTTTGTGTGTGTTTTTTTTTTCTTTTAACTCTAGTATGGTATTTCTCCAATGATTTTTCTTTACACCTTCATGCAGAGGATCATATATAACCTCAGCTGTTCCACTACATGGTCTACATAAAACAACATAATTTAGTATTTTATCCGAGCTGAATTAAAAATCAGAATTTTCTATCAACTTTCCCCTCAGAGTTCTATCCAGATGTTTTGATACCCTCTGTGATTATGTTACTACTCTTTAAAGGTAAATATTTTTCCTATCTCTGTAACAGCACCTCACAAAATGCAAATATAAGGAGTGAAGAAAGCTTGTTTCAGTATAAACTGGTAGTCTTCCCTCCTTTCCAAAATCAGTTATTTCAATTAACTGCACAGAAAACACAAGACAATTTCTGTAGAGTCTTATACACACATGGACATTCTTCTGTCCAAAGAAATGACTCTATAAAAATCACAAGTTTAAAAGAAGTAAGAAATTTAAGCTCTTACTTTAGAATTAGAAAAGTCGTGGCTGATATGCCAATAGCCTTGGAATTAAAGAGAATAGTGAACCAAGTGCTCACTTATTTAAGGTTATGAATTTTTCTGGCTTTATTAAAGATTTTTAGACAAATATTCAAAACTAGAATTCCCACCAAATCCAGCAAAATAGTAACACACTGTGAGTATATTCAGAAAACAAAAATAATATGGCATTTAAAAGAATTATATCTCAAAGAGCCAAAAATGAAAACTTCATCAATTTTTTTTTGTTTAAAGACTTGGAGTTTTTCCTTCTGTATTGCCCAGCGGTTTCAGGTCTATAAAGAAATATATTGAGTTTTCAGAGTCATGAAATTCCTAAGAGATAACACTCTTTCTGATGAGTAAAGGAGAGCTAAAAATCAAACAGCTCATGAAGCCATAACGTTCCAATGTAAATAGCTCAGGACATGCCTTGATTAAAAAAAAAAAAAAAAAAAAAAAAAAAAAAAACAAGCAAAAAAAAACAAACCAAACAAAAAAAGAAAACAGAAACAAGCAAATCAAAACCAACCAACCAAATAACCAAAACAACCCCCAAGAACAACAAAAATCCCACAAATTGTTCACACTAAGTCCCACTTGAGCCACAAACAGCAGAGGATGTTTGGTGTGCCATCAGCTTGTCATCCCTTTTCCAATATGCATTGCTACAGGAAGTCACATATAAGGAGCCCACATAATAACATTTCCAATGATAAGCTGAGAGCTGTAACAACTTATGTAACATCAAAAGGACTTTTCCCAGCCTCGCCTATCATAAAAATTCTTCCCCTAAAGCCATTGGAAACTTTCAACAAGATATTTGGCCAGGAACTACTCCACGGTACCAGTGACAGCATTCATTGCCTAGGCTGGTGAGAACCGACCTCTCCTACAGCTGTGGATTAATAAAGGACCTTTGCAGTTTCTGACTCTTCAGTTCTCCCCAGGAAATCAGCGATCCAGAGAAAGCATTTCCAATGAACACACACCACTAACATCAAAAAAGAAGCCGGGATCTTTTTCCTCACAAAAAGACTAAGAGTATTGTTTTCTAAAGAAGCATTTTTATGTGAGTTTATATTTTAATTTTGGGTTTACATCCAAGGAGAGGGATAGGAACTTGCAGATGTTTTCAAAGAAAATAATAATGAAATTATAACACTAACAATTAAACTCCACGTTTTTCAAACAGTCCGGTTTTAAGTTGAAAGTCTTTTCTTTCAAATCAGGCCTGAAGCAATCTGTTTAACCTTTGATGCTTAGGTTAGGACTGCTAACAAAACAAAGGCAGATACCTTGTTAGCTTAGAAAAATCAAAGTACCTTGCCAGCTATATTCTCCAGGGGCAGACAAACTGTCAACAAGCTCTCCTCTGCAGGCTTTTAGTCATTAATAACTCACTCTACAAATAAGACTAGGAAGAAGGACTGTAGTCAGAAAGGTCCTAGGGTTATTTAAGAAGTGAAGATACCCATTATACCATGCTAGCATGTATACAAATGAAATAAATTCACCAGGTCTTCTAAAGATGAATTATTTCTCTTCTTGCAACTTAAGAGCGAGTACATTACAAATAGTCTAAATATTACTTACTACTAATAAAAGTTTCATATGGAAAGTAAATACATCTTAAATATCTGAGCAAATGCATTTTGGGATAAGTTTTACATGTCAAATACTAAGAGCAGAGAACCAGAGAGATGGGTCTGTTACTGCACAAAATGCAGACTGTAGTTTCACAGACAAGGAGAAGGAATATAAAAGCAAGAGTTCCTGCAAATCTGCAGCTTCAATAAGTAGGACTGGACTGGGAAGAGAGAAGTGAAACCCCTGCCACTAACAATTAGTTCTGCAGAACACAGTGGTTTATTTGAATTTGAAAAGTGAGCATTTAAGTGTTTTGCCTCACAGGACTCATTAAGAATAAGCAATACTATTCAAAACAACCTATACAACAGATGGCTAATGCCTTGCAACAAGGAATTAGATAGCAGGGAGATTTTTGTTCACAATGAGAGCAGTCAAACATTGGACGAGGTTGCCTAGCAAAGCTGTGGAATCTCCATCCTTGGAAACATCCAAAATGTGGCCGGATAAGGCTCTGAGCAACCAACAAACTTTATAAGCTGGTTCCAGCTTTGAAGCTGGCCTGGCTCTGAACAGGATGGGCTGGATCTGATGGGGTACAGAGGTTCTTTCCAATATAAATTATTCTGTTCTATCATGCTCTGCTGCTCCCGCCATCTTTCTCCACAAATGTAATTTAATTCTTACAATATCTTTGAAGTTTTCCCAGTATTTATTTATTCCACGACTACTAGCAGTGCCTTTTTATTAGAATGAGAAAAATTGAATCATTATATTTTCAGATTATGATTTTTTTGTTGCTGTTTTCATGGTTTTTTAAACATTTTCCTAACAGTGATATCTGTTACAACACTGATAACAATAACTTTGCCAGTGAGAGTGATATAGTAAATTTGTTGCAGAGCAAGTTTTCCTTCCTTTCCAAGCAGACTGAGAAAAGGCCTGACACAGTTGTTCTCCAGACACATCAACTAACCAAGCCTCTCAGCAGTTAATCACCTGTATTTCCTCCAAATAACAACTGTTGAATGTGTTCCTATTGTCCAGAAATCTACCATGTATAACAGGCATAATAAATGTGCCTTAATAAAAGGACATGATATGCTGCTCCCCTTTTCATGCCCCTCTTATTCTGCTTTTTTTTCCCCTAGAGAAAGACTTAACAGTCCCCAACAAAACTGGGAAAGGCTTATGAAGATGCTTCGCTTGTCTGAATTCTGAATGCTTTGTAACTTGTACAACGCCACATGTTTGAAACACCAAGCTAACCTTTCTAGCAACGTTACAAATATTCTGTGTGAGAAAATATGGCATTTTTCCCTAGCAACCATCTTTTCATTCTAACAGTTTTGTATTATATGATTCTGAACAAATACTGATCAACGGAGTGCCCAAACCAAAGCAATATAAAAATGAAAAATCCACACAAAAATGACATTCATTAGCATCTACCAATACTAGCGTTTTTAAATTACAACAGACTGTTAGAAGTAATTCTGAATTTCAAAGTTACAAAACACCACTTTCCAAAGTTTGCTGTCGGTTTGTAATAGTTAAGACTCAAACTCTTCACAAGGGAATCCCGGTTTAAACACCGTTTTTCTGTAATTAGATACTTCAACACAAATTCTATTATTTGACAGCACGCGTATACAACACTTACCAACATAAGACCTGACAGTCGCTCAGTGCCTTAGACAGATGTACTGAAGCAGTTTAGACTCAAGACCTTCAAGATGTAAATAAAATGAATACACCTGGCTAACCTGAGCCCCAGGTGAAGCCATGCTGCTTGAGCAGCTAATGTCACTTCTAAGCTGGCCCTGGGTTCAGGGGTAGAACCAGATAACAGACAACCTTACAAACAAAATCGTTATGGTCCTGCTGGGTGGGTGGGAGTGCAGACAGACGGACAGACACACACCCCCCTATACCCTTTAATAGCACCTTACTGCTCACCATCCAAATGCCACCTAAAATATTGCTCAAGTGTTCCTTAAGCAAGCCTGCAAGTTTAACACTGCCTGCTGTTTGTTTGCACGAAACTAACATATAGTATGGGGAAATTCGACTGATTTAAACACAAGAAAACTACACAATCATAATCCAGTCTCCAATTCTACAGAATAATTGACACAGGCGGGCACTTCTGCTTGCATGGATACTTTTGCAGAACTCATAATTAACATGACTTCAGTTCATTTTGTATTTGAGTCTAAGCCAAGTTCTAATTATTAATTTTTGAACATGACTGATGCTGATGACCTTTCATTTGAAGTCAAGCAAGCTTATAGATTGCCTGTAGAGCAATTTAAATGCCCAGGCAGATGAACCTTGAAATGTGTGAATCAATTACTGATTGACTCTACATCACATTAACAACAAATTTATAAGTTGTGAGAAAAATTCACGCTGTCATTGGATAGACCGTCATATAAATTATTGCAAGTCATTTCTACATTATTTATTTTCCAGGTAGGCTGAATCCTTTACACTTACCTGCAAGACTAGATAAGCAAAAACACCTTTATGTTGAATACCCCAAATGGTGATAGTTCCAGGTGAGCACCTACACTTGTGTGGGAGTTTCTGGTGTGGGTACAGCTGACAGAAGAACTCGTGCAGGGAAGAACCTCTGTTCAGCCAGCGAGTTGTTACTCCAAGGAGGAGAAAGTGCTTGTGTCCAACCAGGCAAACAGCCAGGCATAGTCTGCATTATTTTGTAACATATTCCTGAAATACGTCAATAGCTTCAAAATAGTTTCAGCACTGCCTTCTGGTTTATTTATTTATTTTTTGGATATTCAGCTTTTAGAATGGGTTAGAACAAGTATCAATAAATAGTCCAATAAAAACAGTGCCCTCAAAGCTCTGCAAGTAATATTACTGGGGAAAAAATGCAGTGTTATACCTAGCACAAGCAAAGCACCCACTACAAGCTGCATGCATGCAAAACTTCATCTTTTCATACTGAACACTATTTACAGTTTAAAATAGTAGAAGCATCTGCTGTAATCAGTGACTAGAAGACTTCCATAAAGTCTAAATTTCATGCCCACGTACAGTTTAATCAGCATGTTAATCTAGGAACTGGTGCATAAGAACCCCAGAGTAAAAGTGATTCTCTCAAACCTTACATCCCCCCCCAGAATTCACAAGTATTTAGTTGTTGAGTCAGAATACAATTCTGTAACTCTTGAGCCGCTGTGTCTGTGACTACCATCAGTCAACACAAGAGTCTGTGCTTATTAAGTCAGATAAAGGGGACAAGTTGGCCTGACATCAGATTTTATCATGTTCTCACTTCTTGCAAAAGCATACAGACAAGAAGAAAATGTCTTGTTACTCCTTGAAACTAACAGTAAACTGACAGTCATGCTCTCACATAGTGTGGTCTCCTTCTACCCAGTTTGCCAACAAGGAGCTTAAAACAGAACTGCAAGTTTCATTGGAACTGATACAATTCTTTTTTCCTGTCTTAATGAACTACCAAAGATCATTTATACTATCCAATGGTAGTAACAAGATTTTGTTAACAAACACACTTTTAAAAACAGATCTAATAAAACAATGGTAAACTAAATACAGAAAATGCCACAGAATCACTACAAATATTTTCAGTCATTAAAAGTACAGATAAGAGGATGAATACACTACCATCACTGGATCAACACAGATTTCCATGAGTAATACACGCTGAAGTCATCTGCTGATTCACAAATCCTTTTGATGCATATCATGAAACACTATCAGGATTCTATTAACTCACAAAAAAATACCTTCAGGGAACTTGAAATTAAGGGGTGAAAGCATGTTAGAGGCTTGAAGACAAGCAAATCTTTAGAAAAGAGGAATTTGATTCTATTTCCTCACTTCTGCAGCTTTAGAAAAGTTACAGTCCCTGCCTTCAAAATCAAAAATTAAATTAAAAAATTCCCTGATAACAGCAAACTAAAATTAGAAAGGTAAAAGATCAAGTTACTGCATCCCATCATCTTAATTCAAGCTTGAAATTCACTTAAGACTGCTCCTTTCTTTCTTTCTAAAATATCTGCAGGTAGTCAGACAATTCTCCATAAACTCCCAAAACAAAATGCAGTACCTTCAAATCTATCTAAGTTAGTTTGAACTTCACTACCTTACAAAAGCAATCTTGACTTTTAGTGACAGTAAAATGTAACTAATGTCACAAAACAAACAGCAGATCCCTTGGGTTGTACATAGCTTACATATATCACATGAGCATCTAAGCCAAAACTTGAACCTCTGAAATGGAAACAGGAGTGGGTCCAACAGTTAAATACACGTACTGGTGATTTATACATTCATATATTTGTATGCATACATATATACGTGGATATTTGATATAGACACACACACACATCCTTCTCATCTCCAATGCTGGCAACAGACATTTCTGCAACGATGTAAACCACTTTGGCTTCCATAGCATTAAATGGTTGGGACAAATGATCCCAGCAGTCCAATAGATGCAGAAGCTCCTTACAGGGGTGTAGTCTGATGGAGTTTTCCATGGAGAAGGCAAGTATTTATTTTAACCAAAGATTTTGGGAAGTATGGAGGTGTTTGGGAAGTGTGCTTTGTTTTTCCACTGGTGGTCATTGGTATTACAGGAAAGCAGCAACTTAACTTTTTCCACTACTCAGTTCTGTCCTACACATAGAGCAGCATTTGCCCTATAGAAAAAGGTGCAACTATATTACAGGAGCAGGGCTGCAGAGCAGTTCTACAGAAAATGCTGCCATAAACCAATCCTGACACCAGGAAACAGCACATAGAGAGCAACATGTCATGTTATTTATTCCTTCTGGATCTGGTACACAAACTACATTAATAAATTCATTCTCTAATAAAAATTTAAAAAAAAAAAAAAAAAGAAAGTGGTGATACCATTATGTAATACAATGAAAACATTCTGGGTAAAACCAGCACTCATATTCCAAACATCAATCACAATTTAAAGAGTTTAGTGAGGAAGCCACGCAACAAGCCTTGCCACATAGACATAATATTTTGGAAAAGGTATTTAAGGGAAGCTTTACACAAAAATATTACACATCTCAAGTTGTAAGCCATAACAAAACTGGTCAAAATAGGAGGTGTTCACATGCATAGCATCTAAACATACCAAAGGAGGCTGAAACCCCTGACTAGTCCTATTTGAATATATTTTACTTTGATGTGAAGACTTACATGAAAACAGACAACATAATCCGCATTGTTCTAAATATGAAAGCAAAACCAAGTTTTCCGGCATCCAGTTTTCATCTAAGTAGCAAGCCATACAGTGTAGAAACCTGAAACAATTTAATACATGTACAAAAACTGAATAAAACAGATTTCAAAATTCTATTCCATTGTCGCGTAAGACATATAACCCCAAAACAGAGATGGATTTTAACTTAAGACAAATGGACATCTGATTTATTATTTATCTAATTTAATGCATAACACAAAAAAAATTATCATCAGAGGATAATACTGCGGACTGAGACCTTGCTGGGCTGCTTTGTGTGCCCTCAGACAATGTGGAAACACACAGCCCTTTTCCGTTCTCCATAAAATGGAAATGCTTCATCTATACAACCTATACCATGAGTTTTAATCAAACATTGTCTCTTTACAAAATCACAAGTGTCCAGAACAGAATTAAAGAATTTTAGCTGGCATCCATGAAATTCTCTCAGGGCTACAATCTAGAATACTGAATCCAATTTTAGACCTTCTCATACAGGAAAGGCACCAGCAAACTGAAGCGGGCTCAGCAGAGGGGCACCAAAATGGTCAGGAGCACCTGCTGTGTGAGGAGAGGCTGAAGGAGCTGGTTGTGCTCAGATTCAGGGTGTCCCGCCTCCTGCCAGGACGCAATCAAGGCTCTTCACAGTGGTACACAATGGGAGTACGAGAGAGAGCAGGCATAAAATGAAATGTGAGACTTTCAAACTGCTCATAGGAGAAGCTTTTTCACCCTGAGGATACGAATATGTACCATGGGGATGGCGAAGCATTGGAACAGGCTGTCCAGAGGGGCTGGACAGTTTCCATCCTTAGAGGTTTCAAACACAAGTGGAAGAGGAGCTGAGAAACTTGGTCTGACCTCACCACTGACCTTGCTGTGAGCAGGAGATTGCACTAGAGACCTGATGTCTCACCCAATCCAAGCTCTCCAACAATCATAAGGTTGGGTATAGTTCCTATTTCTACCACAAAGCAAAAAAAACCCCGCAAACAAAACCTAAAACAAACATGAAAGTTTTGCAGAACAGATCTTGCTAAGAGAATAATGTAAAAACTCCACATCGTTTAGCAAGAAAAACTCAAGACAGCATTAAAACCTGGCTGCTTCTTTTGAACTTTAATAATATCATTAATTAACTTCTTTAGTAAATAATGAAATCCCAAATCCATTTACATTCTATTAATAAATGTTCCATGAGAAAAGATTATTTGTACAGGCTAGGTTCCTGTGGTTATGTGCCTTATATCTAATAGGACACATTTTCTGTCCAAAGCTTTTCCTTCAGCTAAGGTCAAACGAAACATGCCAGGGTCTGGCTCAGTCCCTCTCTAGCCCTACCTACGTCCTCCACAGCTTCACAATATGGTTACTGACTGTAACCATACAAACCTCATCCCCCTCAGACACCAGGCTAAAGAATAAACAAGAATATTAGCATTATATTTACTGAAGTAACGTTTAATACTAAGAAACCACATTTCCCACAGAGCACACCTATTTTTGTGGGTTGGTTGTTAATGTTTACTGGCATATATATTAATAAAAGTTGCTTCACTGGTAGCAAACTGTTCCAGCCTATTTTGTGGTTAATTCTGAAACACTTCAAACTCTATTCATCTGCAGCTTACACCAAAGAAATAAAAAGTTACAGAGCAAAGTTACTTGGTTTGTGTAATTCTTGATTGTTTTAAAGGAGTTCCTCCTTCCCCAATCTCTCTCAACTCACTGTGTTGAATAAAATGTAGTGCATCTCCTCCAAATTTAAATGCATTTGTAAAATAGTTTTTCGTATCAAATCTAAAGTATTAAATGGACTACAGTACTCCTGAAGGCCACTTAATATCCAGCTTTAGCTTAAGAGGAGATTAGTAATTTAAGATCACCTTGCCTAGAGCAACAGGTATAAATTAATGGAGCTTTTCAGACTGACTCTTCGGAGCTGTGAATTCTACACCTACTGTTGCTTTCCTTTACAAAGAAGCCCAGCACCTGCAGCACTGAAACACTGACAGGCTCAAAAGCCATGACAGCAGCACCCGTTCATAAAACGCCGCTGTAAGTCACACACAGGGCCAAACCTACACTGCACAGTCAGAACCAAGAGCAGGCCCATCAACCAGGGGCAGCACTGGGAACCATTCCCAGCAGAACTTCATCCTCCCTCCTTTCTGGGCCCTTCCTCTCCCCCGCAGGCGCTGCAGAGCTCAGATACGCGGGCTCACAGCCTGGCCCCGCAGCACCCCTGCACGACATCGGCCAGGAACAAAACCCAGCACATCACAGCTGCCACTGCCATTAAATAAAACTTCAAAGATTACAGAAATTTGCACTGTCAGAGACTAGTACCTCTTCAAACAATTTTTTTCAGTCACATTAATCAATACAGTACTAAGGAAGTTACTGCACATTAATCACTCTCTTTAATACCTCATATAAAATGGTTCTGAGACCAAAGCTATAAAGCAGATAAACCTTTTGTAAGCTGTGATTTACTCAAATGTTTCCATGATACAAGTTACCCCACTGTGCAGTGAGAAACCCACTATGATTCATAGCCTAAAACCAATTTCAGATTAATACTTTAGGGATTGGAACTGTAGAACAGATATGGAATATTATATTTTTAGATTATGCACAGTTTATAAATTTTCCAGAAATGTCTCTTTAATTCAACAATTCCGCTACCAGAAACAAAACCAAAAAAAAAAAAAAAAGGCAGGAGGTATTTATAGCTACATAACTGTGTAAATAAGTAGCTATATCAATATATAGCTAACTGAAGTTGACAACTTCAGACTAACTTGCCCAAAGAAATAACCTAGAGCCACCTTGTGCCTACAGAGATGCAGAAATACTCAGTGGCCCCAAGTCAGACAAACAAACTCCTCAGACATTTCCCAACAATCAGAGAAACACTGCTGTATGACTTACGGTATTCTTTTTGGCATATGTAGAATGGAAAATATGCTAAAATATACATAACACTACTAGACAGCATTTAAACAAAGAAGAAAAAATACAATTATTAATATGTATCATTAATAATTTCAACATTGTACTGAACAACTCCAGTCTCAAAAACATCTCTGCTTTAAGACTCATTATTTCACTCAATGCAGAAAGCCAAGCAAACTTCTGAAAATGAACTATTTGTGTGTGTGTAATTCCAGAATTTTCTTTGCTAAATACAAACCAATGAATTAATTGTCCAGAAAGGCAACTATTTTCATTTATCCATTGTCTCTTTCCCAACCTCCAACTCATCACTATGTAATCAAAGCATGTCAAGTCACAATATAACCAATAGAAATTGATTAATAACTATTTACATTATTGGCATAAGTTATGCTGAGTTTAGTGTATTGGATATCTAAGTATGTGAATCAAACACAAATCCAATTTTAGAAAACTCTCATATGCTGTGTTAAACTTCTTGAGTCAACACATTGCACTATCAGAAGGTGAAAATTTGAGAATGTAATATTAAAATAAAATACAGACGACTGTGATGAGTGGCACTGAAAACTACCCAACCACAGGAGAAACATTTGCATTTTCTTAATGTCACTAAGCATACACATTAACGATGCCCAAACAATCTGCTCAAAAAACCTCCACACTACACACAACTGATGTCAATATAAAGATCTAGTAGCTAAGGAAAACAGTACAAGGAATCTATAAAGAAACACATCTTCGCTCTTCCTGTGTAAAAAAACTGCTTTAGCTAGCAAACACATTTTTAAAACTACTTCATTGGTTTTCTGTGAAGCAGTTCAGATGTTTCATTTATATTAGCAAACACCAATGTGCATCGTTGGATAGCGTGCAGTCTGCTGAGGACAGCATGCAGCTTCACAGTCGGTTCTGAATGACACTCAGAAATCACATTATTGCACTGCAGAAGACGAAAACTCCTTCCTTAAACATGAAGAGTGCTATTATTTTTTTAAGTAACTGGCAAGATGAAGCAATGGCCACCTTTCACAATACGCCTGGAAGTCAAACGGCCAAAACGTCAACAGCCAGCACGGACGAAATCGGGCTCCTTTGCCTGAGGGAGCACGGCTGCAGCCAAACCCATCCAAAAGACAGCTCTTAGTACATCACTATATATAGTGGAGCTCTCAGCTACATTCCTCCCAGGCCACTTGAGCAGCATGTTACGGCCTCTTGGCCTGGTTCTTGTCCTGCAGCTCCACTGTACCGAAGCCCCTGAAGAGCCCTCCATTCCCACCAAAGTGAAGCAGGTGCAGATAACACCTCCAAGAGTACAATAGCACTGCTTCTGCTGCTGCTTTACTGCCAGGGCTTTCACAGCCTACACACTACACTGCACAATATCAGAGAAACATGCTCTTAAATCAGACCTCAGCCAGAAGATCTACAGCAACACCCCCCCTCTCACCTTCGCAACACAATGACTAGTTCTCTGCCATCTCCCCGAGCCGGCCAGCGACCTGCGAGGACAGTCCCATGCCGGCTCACTTTCTGACCTCAAAGCATCACCACTGTTTGTTGCTGTCAGGTAACAGGGCCAGAGCAGAGCAAGGGCACCGCTCAGGCATCGCTCCGGTCCGCACGTCTCGCCGCTCAGCTCTGCTCCGCCAGCCGGCACGCACGCAAGGGCAGCGATGAAGCAAGAGAATCTGGCAGCACGGAGAGCTCCCACGTTGCTGACAGGGCCTGGGGTGAGAACGGGGAGCGCTGGCAGGATTAGAGATTGAAAGAAATTCCAAAAACTTCTTCAGATCCCGTATTAAGTCCTTTCAATGCCAAGAAAGTCTCTATCAAGCATGTGACTGAAACTTGGCAGCTGTGAAGGTGAAGTAACTTCACATGAAATAATATTTGTTCTTCGGGTAATTATTTAACAGTGAATACAATGATAGAATGCCTTTGAAAAATGTGCATCTTTAACTTAGAGAAAACTTTGTAATCTCTTGAAAATATAGATATAAAATGGTAGGGAATTAAAATCTTTTCCCCTTCAGATACCACAAGATCAAAAGTAAAGTGCTACACAGCATATGACTGAGCAGAGCCAGACTAAGAGCTAGACACTCCAGATAAGTTCAGACCAACACTACAGTAGAAGGGTTTTTTTCCAGTGCTACCTTTTAAAATGCAAAAAACTCCAAGCACAACATAATGAGAATTTATATGCATATATATTTTATCAAAAGGATTACAAGCAGCACAATACCTTTTCATGCTTTCAGTGCTTCCATTACATTTTAACTTACTAATTATAGAAAACGGACAATGTTTTTAAAAATGCTTAGATAAATATTTAATCTAGCAATACAATTATTTGCAAAAGAAGATTCAGTTGTTCTGGGTTTCTTTTCTCATGTTCTTTTTTCGATTTTGTTTTTCATACTCACCTTTTCTGGGACTTAATTTGATTACAGAAAATAAAAATTTTCAAAGAGGAAATGCAATAAGTAATTGGACAAACCCTGTGTCAGTTCCTTCTGAAAACTTCTTACGTCCTGCACATAAAAACTTCAGATTAATTTCATTTTAGTTTCTCCCAATCAGTTATTAGAACTGTTGGAGCTAATCAAGGTCATAAATCATTTCTTTGAACATCTGCTGTGCCTAAAACACATGAATTCATGGAGTGATGGATTTTAGCTATTTCGGATACCAAACTGGGACTCAGAATTGTGTCTTCGCAAAGAAATACTTTCCTGCCACAAGAAAAGCAAAGGAAGTGGCTAAATTTCCAAACCGAAGTTTTTCTGCATCATTGACAGACAAAAAAAGCTACTCATTTTGGCACTACTACATTGGGATTTGGGAGATCAGGACTCGGGTCTTGGCTCTGAAGTAGATTATCTTGTATGCCCCTGCCAAGTCATCCTATTTTTATAAAATCACCATTTTATTAATATTTCAGACTTTCAAAAGCGAGAAAAGGTGCCTAAAAATTTAGAGTTTTAACTTCATTTACAGCTTTCAGAGTGCTACTGCAACATATACAAGCAAAAACATTCATTGTTTTTCAATAGCAGAAAGGACTTCATCAACCTTTCCAAAGAATTCCATCAAAGCTGGGAAGCGAGAACAGGCTGAAATTCCTGAATTTAGATAAACAAGACACATTGCTTCCAAGACTAATTGTTTACGGATTTACAGAAAATCTCTTCCACTGCATAGAGCTTTGTTCTTTAAAATATTTGTATCCAATATAAAATCGTCTTAATTCTGAAGATAACATTTTGACAACATTAATGCTCTTTTCACTTCCAAAAACTAAGTGTGTGGATGTGGGAAGAAGGTGGTAGCCTTTTATACTAGCGTACTTTTTCACAGCTGTGAGGTAACACACTGTAAAACAGGATACGATTCCATACCAACACAATGAAGCCTAATGCATTACAATACCCAGAAAGCAATTCCAGGGAAATTATTTGGTGAGATTAAATTGCCAGTGAAGTTCTTCAAAACTGAACCAGTCAATGCCACCTGAAAAGCTGCATCTCCAAATCTAAGTGTAAGTCTTCCCTCTGAGGTGAACTTTGCAATATTACTTAATCTAAACCTTTCTGCTCAGTTACTTACTTTATAGTTGCTATCAATTTAATTCACCCAGGTACAACTCCTAAATAACTGCACTGAAACATTAAGTTCAGCTTAATATGCCACAGAATACATTTCCTTCTGTAGTATCATATGCTGTCATCTTATTACTGTTACCTGAAAGCAATCTAAGAACTTGAACATGAGCTAGTGATGCCAATACAGCAGATCAAATTAAAGACGTGAGCAGTGGCAATATCCATTCATCTCACAGCACAACACTAGACAGACATGGCTACATTGTAATGCAAATTACTGTCAAATCTGAATGAAAGGAGGGGAAATGCCCCATTGCTGAATGAGAAGATGCTCTCTAGAAAAAAAAAATAAAATAAATCAATCATTCTTATCTTGTATTCCGCAGACTTGGTTTTCTATCCAGCATTCTGGGGCCCTCATGTTATATACCATGATTTCAAGATATAATGCATCTGAATTTAACTACTATCAGAGAGCTCACAAACACTGCAAAGACCATGTGCATATTTTACATCCTTCTGATGTAAAAAGGTTGCAGAATAAAACCGTATTTTTAAAACATTAAGAAAAAACAGCTCAAAGTTTTTGGCACCTCAAAACGCCCAGTTCTGAATCCCTTATGTACCTGTTTTCACTCCCCAATATTTCTATTAACATGAATGTAAACTTTAGCTGCATGAGAACTAGAAAATAAGACAAAAGCTCTTTTGTTGATGCATTAGAAAATTGCAACTGAGAGTTACTGTGGGAAGAAAAAAACCCATTAGAGTTCTACCTGGAAATAGACAGTTATAGTTTTGTTTTAAATACCATCATCTAAAGAAAACAAACAATGTAACTGACTGAGGTTCCAACAGGAACATTTGTGACTAGTCAAATGCCCTGTAGGGAAGGACAACAAAAATAAGAAATCAGTCAGGTACTTTGCTGTGAATTGTGAGACCACCTCCCTACATCTTGTATTGAAGATTAGCAAAAGAAACAAACAAACAAACAGAAAGATTCTTGCCAGTAGGACCAAGAATCCTGTCGTGTTTCTTAACAGTCTTCCCCAGAAGTTTATCCAAAGGAAGAAAAAAGACAGGTGCACCATTTTTATTAAGAGGTCTTACCTTACCCATAAAATCACATATGTAAGGATGGTGGTCCCATTTTTGAGGTATTACCTGCTACAGTTAGGTGCAGATTCTTAAGCGAAAAGGAATAATCCATATCCATGACACATAACACCAACTGTTTTTGGAAGTGAGGAACCTTCATCTGATGCCAAGTGGCACGTATCAAAGACACATACAAGATGCCACATTTCTAACTGCTTATCAGCAGAAGAGGAAAAAAACCACACACACACAAGATTTCTTTCATGAAATCATTAATAAGCCAAGCAACAAAGAGATACAAGGGAATAACTGAACTTTTTCAGGACTGCCCTGTAAGTTGCATTAATACTTTATACAACCTGACCTCTTTACATGCTTGAAGAATTGATATGTCTATGTATTTGGTAGAATAGGTAAAGAGGTCACTTAAAATACCAGAAGTATATATAACCTCTACCTAACTGTTAAGAAGTTAGTGTAGCTCACAAACTACCTCAATCCATAACTACTGAATTATATGGTTTCAGCACCAATACAACTCACTAGTTTTCACCTGGATTCTATTAAAACTGCCTTCAGTCAAAGTAATGGGATGCATATCTGGGAAGTAATGTCACTCAAATGTAATCATCAGAGAATCATAGAAAGGGTTGGGTTCAAAGGGACCTTAAAGATCATCTGTTTCAGCCCCCTTGCCATGGGCAGGGACACCTTCCACTGGACCAGGTTGCTCAGAGCCCCAACCAGTCCGGCCTTGAACACTTCCAGGGATGAGGCAACCACAACTTCTCTGGGCAACCTATTCCAGTATCTCACTACCCTCACAGAAAAGAATTTCCTCCTAATGTCTAACCTAAAACATCCCATTGCCCAACATCCTATCACCACACTCATTTGATAATGAGCCCATCCTGATCTTTCCTATAAGCTCCTTTTAAGTACACAAAGGCTGCAATAAGGTGTCCCTGGAGCCTTCCCTTCTCCAGGCTGATCAACATCAACTCTCTCAGCCTGTTCTCATGAAGGAGGTGCTCCAGCCCTCTGATCATCTTCATGGCCTTCCTCTGGCCTCATTCGATGTGGTCCATGTCTTTCATATATTGAGGCCCCCAGAGCTGGATGCAGTGCTCCAGGTGGGGAGTTCTGTCACCAGAGCACAGGGGAAGAACCACCTCGCTCGACCTGCTAACTGCAATTTGCCCATTGAAATTCCAAGAAGTTAATTTAAATTGTGTTTGGGCCAGTGTTCGCTTAACACAGTCTGCACATCTGCTTATCGCTGATAACTGTATTCCGCATTGCTCAAGACCTCCTACGCTTGATGAAAGTATCAAGCATCATGAAAAGGTCATAAACTAGGTGTTCCACAAATTCTTCACAGAAAATTTTCAAGACATAAAGTTTAAAGTTTATCTGCTCTTTTTGTGATGCCATCTTCCAGTGGGAACAGCTGAGTAAGGAGGCAAGAGAGAGGATGCAGGAGCGATACGGACCAGTACATGCAAAGAGCCAAGGGAAGGATGTGTGCAGGGCAGCAAAATGCTGAATGCCCACAACAAAATGAATTCTATGCAGTTGCCACTGAAGAAAACAAAAACGTTCATGAGAGTTCTGGTTCTATTACAGGAAAACTCAGAAACCAACTAGTACCTAAAACCACCTTGGGAGAGACCAGACGAGCAAAAAACTGCATGTCCTTCCACAGGCACATGATACAGCAACGCACAGAGCTCAGGTCACAGGATTTACCCTTAGGCAAACAAAATTCCAGCAACTAAAGAAAGTCATATAAGCACTGCAGGGATTTTCTGTGCTTCCTAATCCTCTACAACTGGGATATTCTCTTCTGTTCCTTGAGCTCCCAACTGTTCCCTGGGGCTGGAAGTACAGGTAGTTCCAGTTCTTCAAAGAATTATCCTGTCCTCTTCTTCACACAACAACTAATGTACAACAATATTATAATCACATTATAACCATATAGGTTATATTAATGTGTAATTATACAACTTTTACAATCAAGATCACTATATATTCATAAATTCAAAAATCAAAATATTAAGTGACCTATAAGATAGCAAATTAAGCAGACTTTAAAATGCAGATATTCAGAATGCTGAATATGGGGCATTAGCAGCAGCAGTTGTATCTACAAATTAAATCTCAACGGTATAAATTAGCAGTTTTCTCAGGAAATAATTAAAATGGAGTTCTCAATTCAGTCTACACAACACCACTTTCACTGCAACCTCCATAAAACAGAAGACTCTTGGAAAACTTTACATTTTAAATCTTCTGAGGGCCTGCATTTACAGTATTATTTTGTAAATATGGTCCTACGTCCAAATACTGTAACAAAACTGTGCATGTATTGCTTCAGGCTCTTCCACTCCCAATCCCTCTAAACTATTCACCTTCCAGCAGGATTTTCCCTATGTTCTTGACTGAACTTTTAGTTCAAACAGCCCGTCACACCACTGTGGTCACTGTAGAAATCCTGAACTAGAAGCACAGACAGCAGAGACATATTTTATCTCCCAAAAACCAGCTGAAGGTCAAGACACAACCATCTCAACCCTTCACTAACTTTTCACAATCTTCATTCTTGGAGAACTATCAGGCCTCTGCAACAAGCTGGCCCCAAAATGCACAGAGAGAAATAGAAGCTAAGCCATTGAGTTACAAAATACCATTACTCTGGCACACTTTCTCTTCCTTATTCTATTTTCTTCATCTCTATCAGGAATACCATTTTACATATTAAGCTGTTTCCATTCACAAACATTTTATTGTTACTGCAAAGTCAGAATGACCAGAGAGAAAATTGTACTACAGCACCTATTTCTATTGTGGAGTTTCTAAGAACAAATTTTAATAGCTAGTACTTCTAAAAAGCATGAATAACATTTGTTACAACTAAAACCATATAATTTACTTAAATATCAAAACCCCTGAATTATAGCAGGTAACACTTCCTAGTCATAAGTTAAGAATTACTCCAATGAAGGTAGTGAAGTACAAATTAAGATAGAACTTGTAAGATGCCAATTTTTCTTGGCTTGTGTATGCTTTTGTCTATCTAATATTTTTGTAGTTGAGTGTCTAATCACATTATTTTAACTGGCAAGAAGCAGATTGCCTGCAGAAGGACTAAGAAATGAAGTATGAGTTATAGGCCCTTATTAGCATTTTCCAGTGTGAAATATGGTCCTTTTGCACAAAAGGCAAAGATCACACTGTTCGTTGAGTCGATCACAAAAGTTTTGTTTCATATTGCATGTATTCATCATATAAAAAGAAACTATTTTGAAATACTTTCATTTATTTTTCTTTAAATGGCAAACTTCCATGTGCATTCTCTTCTCTGTATAAGAGAGCAGAATAAGCTATTATTTTCTGAACCAGTACTCTGTATATTATTTGAATGAAAACGCCTAGAAATTACTCATCACACTAAAAACTCCCTTAGTGGAAAGTAATCATAATGGGCACTATGACTGTAGTACCAGAAGTATTTTTGCTCGTAAGAAAATAAAACACACACATACAAAACAGTTTAACACAAACAAAATAATGTTTAAATAATTAACCAGAAAGTCTATTACCTCCAGCAGGAAGAAAAAATACGTACAGTGACAGAAGCTGCAAGTCTCAAGGAATGAGACTTCTACAACAATGCAATAATGCCCTTTGCATAGTTCAGACGTAGCAATGGTATCACCTGAAAGTCTAAGTTATAGCACTGATAATATCTGAATAATTTCATAGACGAACACCACAAACACCAAAAATTTTCAGGTTTTTCATCTGTAAAGATGAAATTTGGAAAAAAAGAGATGCTATTTACCTACTACAATATAAAAATTTGACTAAAGACAGGCTTAATTTACAAACACTTCAAATGAGACAACTAACATTTCTCAGTGTTTGCACAATTTAAGATCAGTGGGCACCAAGCAGTACATCTCCTTTTGCAGGTCTGTAACGGATTCTTATGTGCCATTTCTGCAAAAAGGCATATTAACAATCATTGCCCTCAAGATGAGTTAAAACAGAGAGTGGTAATCTTGGAATGTGTAAGTCTACTTGGAAAACATATAGAAAACAATGATACTTAAAGCTTACGATGGAGTGAAAAAGCACTTCAGTGCTCTCAATGTAATGTATTTAACCTCTTTTTTCAACTGTATTTTTCATGTAAGAACATGTTATAAATGACTGAGCTCATAAAATTATGAACCAGAAGCAAACAGAAAAAAATACTTTGAACATCCTCAGTTCACTTACTCCTTAGCCATGAAATCAAAAACCAAAACTGAAAATTATTCCCCGAAAAAATAGATTTACAGATACATTTTCTTTTACTTTTATAAGTAGAAAGACATATAAATGTAAAGTATGTGCATTTGTGAGCACACATGCATACTTGAAGTTTTCACTTTGAGGCTCTAGACACTTCCAAAGTTAGTCAGATTTCCTAAAGATTAAAATTCTTACAATTCACAAAGTTGATCTTTTGCATATTTAGGAGTAGCATGTAAGTTCTGATTATAATATGCTCATGTAATAAAGGTATCAAATCACACCTGTTAAAATCCAGGAGCAACCTTCAATTCAGCTTATTATCAGAAAGCTGATATATCAGTAAGCAACTATAAATTAATTCATGTTTACCAGCAGTAAGAAGAACATGAACTCAGGCAGCCACATGAATGCATAATAATGACCTTCAGGAATTAAAATATTTCACCTGAAACAACTCTCAGTACTTGGGGAAGTATCTTATATTTGAAGCAAAACCAGGAAGGGATGAGTGTAATTGGATTAGTGTTGTTTCGAGGCAAACCCTTCAGTGCAGAACTACCTAATGCAAATCACAGACACCCTTATACCTTGTAAGTCTCACTTCCCTCATCATTCTTGACATCACAGAAGCAGGTAAGGGGTAAAACCACTGCTGAGACTGTAAAACCAAGTATGCAGGACATCCCTTGCTGAGTGTTTAACTTCCACTGTTCAGAAATGGGATTCACATCAAACTTTTCAGCTCTGAAAAGCAAACACAACTCTAAACTGACTTTTCCAATGGTTTCCAGAAAGTAATTTATACAACTTTTGTAGCTGTAATAACATCTTTATAATCCAATAGTACTCTTTTCACAAATGATTTAACTGATCACCTGAAACACATGACAAATCACCACAAAGCAGTAAAATCATTATATATACAGACATGTACGCACACCAGTTCACCTTCTAGGGTGAAACACACCACATCCCCCTGCTGCAACAGGAAGGAGTTAGGGAACAGTTCAATATACAGGACCTGCAGGGTACTGCAAAGTCTAACCAACTCCATCAGATAACAGGTCCTGTGAATTCGGCCCTTCTTGGGAGAGCATGGGGAGAAACAACAATTACTAGTGGTATTTCACATGGCTCTTAAAAAGAACCTTCTGAACCATCACCCAGACACTTTCTTTACACAAAAACACCAAGTTTAAAAAAAAATGTTTTGAAAGCCCAGTAAAATATCCTATTTTGTCTTGAAATCCTTTCTGAAATATTGCAAATGTGCATAATGGAGCTCTCAGTAGCAATTACTCACTTTGAAGCTGTCACTCAACTGTCACCATGACAACAACAAAAAAACCTTTTCATGCCTAAAGACAACAGGAATTTTAATTACTTAAATTCATTCTGCTGACAGTTTGAGTGAAACTAAATTCTATTCTCTAACCAAAAAAAATTTTAAAATTGCAAGAATAATAATCCTCATGTTTTGATTTCGCACTTGCTGTTTACCAAATACTTTGGCGAATATGATTTTTAGGATGACTGGCAAAATTCTTTTCATGTCCATGTAGACTAAGTTTTGTAGGCCACCTCAGCAGGAAATCTCAAATGTTTATTGGGAACTGACTTGTCCAAGTCAGTACCACCCCACAGATCGGTTACCTGCAAAGAAGTGAAGGAAAAGTTGAGGGTAAGACATCTCATGTCTTGGGGGGAAATAAAAACAATGATAAATGCTGCTGTGAGCTTTTCAAAATAATGTTTTAGATACTGTTGAAAAAAAATAATTAAAAGCCATCATGTTTTGGATCCTGCAGATTCTTAAGCATAAATCCCTACCTTGACAGGGCTATTCATTACTCACAGTGTGCATGAACAATCCTGGTGATTAAAAAATATTTTCAGTTCCCTGAGAAAAACACACAAGGGGATACAAAGCAGAGCACTTGTTAATTTTTCTCCATGCTACCACAAAGCAGTACAGCAATTATTTGTACAACCACACAGCAGTGTTTTTCTCCAGCAAGCTGGCAAATGGATACAGTCTGATAATCTTGTAATTTGCTGTTATTTGTAGCTGTTCATATATTACAGCCTATCATCAAACAACAATATTTAAAGTACATTTTGAACTTCAGTCAAGTAGCAAAGGACAAAAACTGGAGTTGACTCTTCTCAGAAAATACATGCATCTTTTTCCACCAAAAAGTGTCCTCTGAAGAGTTAGTGCTGAATTACTGAACAGTGAGTTAGATCACGTAACACAGAAAAAAACCTGGCTTCTTGGCCTGTATCCACCGTGACATGTCCTATCAGGCAACACAAAAAAGAAAAAGAAACTCCTATGATGCAAGAATATACAAACAAAGATAAAAACGCAAAATGGTGGAAACCCTAATATTTTTACAGGTTTCAGAGTAATCACTTGGCTTTTGAAATTTTATAGTATACAAATAAGGGATATGAACCAATTGGAAATGTAGTTAGACTGCCAAGGAAAAGAACTCACAACATTTTATTCTGATATTAAGATCATTTGTTCACACCACAAAAGGAAAAAACCCAACAAACTGGACCACTAGACATGTAAGTTTGGATAATGCAAACAAATTCATACAAAATACATGCTATCCTAATGAGTAAGGTGTTAGGATTCTTCCATGTTTTTTTAATCACACATTTCAACAGTTGATTCACGCAGATTCTGAAGTACTCAGGGATGTCAAAAAGCCACTCCATTATACATTAATACGCACATTTGCAAACATAGATATGTGTATAATCTTCACAGAATATGTGAAGAGATGACATTTTCAATCCCTTACTTGAAACAAACGGAAGAAATAAACAGCAGCAGCTGTTTACCAAAAAACCCAACAACAAACAAGGGGATGAGTAAGGCACAAGGAGTGAGATTGAATTCAAATTCTCCAGGACATGAAGCGTACATGAATAGTCTAAGCCCAGACTATCACTAACGTGACAAGCTCCAATACGAAGACCAAGACAAAGCAACAGAAGAAAAACACAAAGGACCAAAGAAAATAGTCTTATTCTGATAGCACAGGATGTCCTGAATAGGAAAGATGGATCCAATCTAGAAAAGCCCTTCTGGTGAAAGATATCCAAAACAAATATCGAAAAGGACACTTGGAAAGCAACAATACTGAGAAGTTTCAAGTTCAATGAGGAGAATACCGGTTCAATACAGTGAGAAAGAGTACCTTTTTATTGATTGGTAAGATCTTGACATGACTGAGAAGGCAGTGTTATAGGAAGACTTGTGATTAAATTATTGATCCCTTGAAAGTAAAAGATTACAGGAAACTAGAAATTTTGGGAGGATGCATAAAATTGAGCGTTCCAGGAATTAATATCTGAACTAAACAGTTTCACTAATACTACAATTAGTACCAAAAGCACTTCACTGAAGCCAAGTACTTCACAAATGCTGCAGAAGCCTCCAATCTGTCTAGAGATAGCTTTTCCACAGGAAGTGATCTAACCATGAAGTCTTTAAAAGAACACAGATGGCAAAAAAAGGAACAGCATATGTTAAATAGTCCGTGGATGTTAGTTACAGCACACAAAAAATTTCTCATCTTAGTATTTATTTTCCTATGCAGCTCAATGGTTTAGTTTGTCATCTTTTTCTAAATCAAGGGCATTATTTTTATTGTCATCCAAAACTCCTTACAGCATTCAATCAAGGAGCAAAGGACAAAAAGTTGACTATTCTCAGAAAATACATACGCCTTTTTTGACAAAAAACGAAGTGTCCTTCTGTGAGGAGTTGAAGCGTTGAACGGCTTATTACTCCAAGGACAAGAAGGGATAGGGAGTCAAAGCCCTTTATTTCTGCATATTGTTCCAAATCAGAACTAAGCAAGAGTGATGACTGTCTTTCTAAAATGCACCATTTAACAACAGCAGATTTACTCACACAACTTAGCAAGTTATACAGGCAGAATGTTTAAATCAGCACAAAAAAATTCTGTCATGTATAATGATTAGAAAAATCAAATAAATAAAAAAAACTATATCGATAATGACCTGTATTTGCTTTGTTTGAACCATCACACCACAAAAGTAATGATTAAAACCCAGTAGAGGCTTTACCATAAACACGGACTTAAATCAGATTTTCTACAGGAATCAAACAACTGAAAAGGAGGTTGTAGCCAGGTGGGGGTTGGTCTCTTCTCCCAGGCCACCAGAGACACGACAGGAGGACAGCCTCAAGCTGCCCCAGATGAGGTTAAGTTGGACACTAGGAGGAATATCTTCACAGAAAGGGTGATTAGACATTGGAATGGGCTGCCCAGGTAGGTGTATAAGTCACCCTCCCTGGAGGTGTTTAAGAAAAGACTGGATGAGGCACTTTATGCCATGGTCTAGTTGACAGGGTAGTGTTGGGTCATAGGTTGGCCTCAAGGATTTCAGAGGTCTTTTCCAACCTAATTGATTCTGTGACCGAGAGACACTACAGGACTATTTACATCAATACCTTGAATCCAGACTGGGTTGACAAAGACAGTCAACTACTAACATATAGTGCCCAGGCAGAGGTTTTAATTAAAGTAATTAATCCTTATCACAAAAGCCTCAAGAGGTGTCAACTGCCAGTATCACTTGAGAAATCCAAGCCTTTCAAGAAGTGTCAGAACCAGCCATTTCTCTTAGAGCTGATCACTCATAGCTGTGCTTATTAGGAGGAAACAGCGACATGGGAGTTACTACAGTGTATGTAATCTGCTAAAATGCAGTGGATTTCACTTCAACAAGAAGTAAGATTTTCTAGTGCAGCAAAGGAAAAAAAAAAAAAGACCAGAATTCAAGATGAACAATCTTGTGTGACAGTGGTTTTTAGAGTTATATCTTTAGAAATAACCATTTAAATGGTAGTAAAAATAACAAGTTTTATACACACACACACATATATCATTTTTAGCTGTATTTTCCTTTTCCCACTAAAATTTGTTTCTCCACTATTTAAAACTTAACCAGTACCACAAGTCAGGTGAGAAACTATCTTAGCTCCACAGAGTTTTAACTATGCCTTTAATTAACTGCAAATGAAGCATCCCTGAAAGTCACATTCTAAAATAAAGGAATAAACTTTCATCCTGCCAACTACCTAATTATTAGCTTAAATCATTCCAAACATTTTCCTGGCTATCTTTAGCACTTTGACTTGCACCTCAATCATATCCCATCTACATAATACATATAAGGGATAAGAAGTACAATTCTGTCACTGCAGTCTTTGGCTTTCCTCCATTCTGGGAAACAGACTTCATCTATTAGCAATAACTAATTAGATTTGTGCTCTACAACACTTTTATGTTGGATTTCTTATATTTTAAAATTTATTGATAAAATTAGGAAGGAATGGAAGCCAGTATCAACTATCAACATGAACTCATTAAACTAAACGAAGAAGAGCCAATAAGTAATTCCAATTTCATTGATTGAATTATAAAGCTCTCATATTTGGCAATTTGTCAAATACTGCAAATGCTTCAGTTTGTACTATGAACTTCAGTTTGTACTATGAACCTTTAGCTTCTGTTGTATGAGAAAGAAACACACCAATTTTACTAGCAGAGAGAAGTGACTCAGAAACAACAGCTACAAGATACCAACAGTATTAATCATATTAATCAAGGTATCTATTTCTAGCCCAAGGGCTACTGAAATTATTTCAATCATATTCTCATTTTCCTGAAGGATCTTAAACGGAAAGAACTTCCAAATTCACAAACATTGGGGTACATGTCATAAAAGGCAAGTAATGTATTAGGAGCAAAGTATGAACATTGGATTTTAAAGGTCGCAAAATTTCAAAATGTCCTATAAATTTAAGGAAAGCAAACTTCGAGTTAAAATTATAACTATCCTTTTCAAAGTTGCAAATAAATAAAGTTGTGTTGTATACTTGGAACTTTTAATATTTACAGAATAAATTCTTCATTTGTTTACACCACAAAATTATTTGCCTCAAAAGTGTATTCAGACACTCCAGCTGTCATTTCTCAAGTAAACGTCCTTACAGCTCTACATTCACAATAAATCATAGTCAAAAATCTTTTGCTCTTCACTAATCAAACAACAAAAGAAATGCTTGAGGAATTAAATCTGAAGGTACTTTTCTATGGGAGTTCCTAGTCATTACTCAGTGACCACACATCCATCAGATTAGATTCCCATGTAATTTCATGCTAGCACCAAACACAAATTGGCAGTAGACGGACGACACATTCTTTGAAATATACCTGCAGGGCACAGGTAATCTGCAAAACAAAAGTGTGTTGTACGTTACAAAAATAAGACAAAATTATTAACATTTTCATTTAAGGAAACTCCACACTATCAAAACAAACAGATTAAATCAAAGAAGAGCAGCAGAAGACCAAGTTGGATGGGAAGTAGGACAGTAGAGCTAGTAAGGACATGGGGAAGCAACCCTCATCTCTTCAAACACCCTGCGTGCTACTGCTTCTGCTCTCACTACTTCGGCAGCATTTTTCCAGAGTGCAAGAGGACACCTGCTTAGGCAAAGACCAAATTACCAATCAAATCTGACCAAGGTAATTAGAACCCTGAGATTTGTTTTCAAAATGTTAATTGATGTTCATGCAGCAGCTTTACAGCTGTCTGACATGAAGACTACAAAGTCACCTCTGTCCTACGGGTATCTCCCATTTCTGCTGTCTGCCCTTTCTTTATCATCCAGGGAAATTTCCTCAGCCTCTGTGTATGTGAGAATTCTCCACAGAACACAGCTGTATAAGCAAATGAGCACATCATGACACAAGCACTATCATGACAACTTTGGATCCAGACTCACTCTAGCTGAAAGAAAGCCACAGATGCCATTTGGAAACAAATGATGATGCTCTGAGCTCAAAAAGATGGCCTGAGTACTGAGTTCCCATGGCTGTTTGCATAGCTCTGACTTCAAAGCTTTAAAGACAAATATTGTCATGTATCAGAAGGCTGACAGTAGTGTAACAGCCCAGTAAAAGCAACTCTTACACTCAAACCATTTTCTGCAGATTCTTAAGGGACAATTCATGCCATATGAGTTTATCTATTTGCTCTAAAGCAGTTTTTCTTTCCACTGTCTGGAGAGGTTACCTTCCTTTGAAAAAACTAATTCAATGATCTGAGCTACATTTCTAAACCTGAACCACAATCACTTGCACAATATATGGTGCCTCCAGCTGGAGTCAAGATTGCCACCAGTATTTCATCAGAGTTCTGTGAAGTATATAGGCATATATGGCTTTGATCTGAGACACATGTCCCAACACTTACAGATCTCCACTTCCAAATCAGTGCACTTAACAATGATCAGCGGATTAACAATGATCACTCCATCAAAAAAGTTCTGGCTAGTACTCAAGCAGGGCTTAATCTGCTATATGTGATGCAAGGAGAAGCTGAATAAATTGTCAAGACAAACACACAGCATGAGGGTATTCACAATTGGAAAAACAGCCAAGGAAGAGGCAATAGTTTAAAAATAACCGAGCAGAGAATGGATTCATGTATTGGGACACAACTGCTTAACAGAACTAATTAGGTAACAGGACTGCTTCAAAGAACTTCAGTTCAAACACTTATTGCCATTCCTGACCCATCCAGTACTCAAGTAGAAAAGAATAAATGCTGCCGTTGATTCTGTATCTGTAACACTTCCAAATCCTGAAACTTCAGTCATAATACAAAAACCAGAGATTATGGGAGTATGCTTATGAACTTTTACAAACCATACTCTCTCTACCCAAGTTTAAACTGATACTGGAAAGAGTAGAGAACAGTTCAGAAGACTAAATTAATATACATCAATATTGGTAAACTACACAGGAAGTTTCTTTCAAATCACTGCAGACAGTAGACTGTGCAAACTTGATAAGTACAAACATTCAATGCCTTGGTTGTTACAAAAATTTAGTTTTAAAACATGCACAATTATGACATTTAAGCAACTGAGTTCTCAGAATCGCTTGTACTTAAAAATAAGGGGCTTATCCTTAGGACCTTTTAGTGTCTGAAATACAGCAAATCATGATACAGCAGGGTAAGAGTGGGCAGAAAAAAAAACACAGAAAGAAAGCACAATGGAGTGAAATCAAGAGCCATGGTGCAGAGCAATAGAAAAGTTTACATTAGCAAACCCACTGCACTTTTGCCTAATGTTTTCAGCACATGGAAATAAGGCAGGCTCAGGAGACAGCAGCAATAAATCCCTAAAAGAAAAACTTCTGCCAGGGAACATAAAAGACTCTTAGTAGGCATTAATAGGTCTGTACTGCTACTCTTTAATTGTAAAAATTCTGAATTGCAAACTGAGATTTTAGTGTAACAAGTAGACACAGGCTGCATATTAAATATTCTGCATTTTATCCATCTATGGTAACACAGTGCAGGGAGAAAATAAACCTGCCTGTAAGGTTTCCACATGAATAGTTAGAATCGGAATGGAAATTTGATTGCACCTCCCCCCATCCAAAAGCTATACCCACACTTCCTACTGTTCTTCAGATATCACAGAACAGCTCAGAAAAGCTGGAGTTAAAACAAGTAGACAAGCTGGAGTAAAACAGAAGTGCCTTGTGGACACACATGAAAATCATTCTAATTAAAATCCAGTTGACTGGCAATATATACGTACATTTCTCTAATTGATACTCACATGCTGAGTTCTCATCAGTAGGAACAACCTACAGCAGAGAAACTTTTGTGAACAATGTTTCTGAATCTGTGAAATCACCTCAAACCTCACCTTCCCCAACAGAAGACAAAGGCACAATTAAAAGACTCCACAATTATGGGTAACACTACAAGTTTGTCTTTTACTTCCCTTCAGGCAACCTTTTCTTTTTTTTTTTAAGAGCAATGGAAAAGACAAAACAGCTGGAGGAAAATGAAGGGAAACACTCTAATTTTTACCTGACAGGGACAGGAGGCAGGAAGGGAAATCAGTAAAAGCCAAAATAGGCTGAGAAAGACCAGACAATCATATTTTCAGAAAAAATAATGGCTGAATATTTAGTTTTACACACCAAAGGTTACAAATTCTATAAGGCAGGACAAATTTCAAATCTAAAATCTTACCTGGTAAGCAGCAGACAAGCATAAACCAAGTAATTTTTATTACATCCACATCTGAATAGACTTAAGCAGAGGGAGTAACCTGGTAAGAAACCAGAGTGGGGACAGAGCTAATGACATGTCTTAAAGCAAGAAAGACAAGCTTGAACTTGATGCAGCTCAACAAGAGAGCCAAGAAACAGATTTTTCCAACAGATGATGTAGTTAAAGCAGCAGGTAAAATGTGGATTACTTAAATGGAACTAAGGAAGAGGAGGGGAAGTGCTACAGAGCTCTAAGAAAGCTACACCTTTTACAGGAGGCTCTGCAAAGCCAAAGGGAAAATGGACAGGTCATCAACAGTGCAGGGAAAGGGGCAGTAAAGCACAGGCACAGCTGAAATTTGAAGAGTAAAAGAAAACAGCAGAGGTGCTGTCCCACTTCAAGAGAAGGCAGTAGCCACAGTGAAGAGAGAATGTCACAGCAAGCAAAACTTCAAGGTGCAACATCCAAGAGTTTCCAAGGAAAGAGACTAACGTGCAACAAGGTCTGAAGATGACACGGGTCTTAATTTCTGAGAAAGGGCTCTACATCCCCTGATATGTCAACTTGGGGCAAGTTTTATGTGAGACAGGCTTGCCAGGGAAGCAGCGTGGTTATGTAGTGCCCTGGCACCCTCCCCACATGAGGTCATAATCTCAGCCATTACAGTCCTCTCCACTGTAATTGTTTGCTTCAGCAGATGATTATTCCTTACCCAAAGTCACGAGCAAATGAAACCTCTTGCAGGAGCTGAAAACCTGATGTAAATTTTGAAAAGGCGTGCACCATCAGCATTATCTGCATTGCAGTCATCTCAGCAGAGTACAGAGGCATTTACACATCAACAGGACACACGGTCTCTTTCAGATAAGTGTCTTTAATTTAAGATGGCTCTAGCCAGCATGTGAGAAGGAAGAAGCCTGTTTTTCGCAAAAAGTCTAAAATGGAATATATACATGTCCATTTACTAAGTGCTCAAATTTATGTTCCTTTTCTGCAGGAAGATTGTCCTTCAAATGCGTTACAGGACTCATGAAACTGGATTAACAATGCCATAAATCATACACCTGCCAAAATAACAGCACAAAAAGTGAGACTAAATATAACCTACATCTGATTTGAATAGATACCATCTATATTTAACAATTTGTTATAACTCAAATATTAGCAGACACTTATTCAAATTTCAACATAAATCACTACATTGATTTTAATTTTCCTATAGTTAATTGTTTTAAAAAACAACTTCTAAGTTTTTGTAATGCCCTCCGTTATGATTTAATAAGCTTTGAATTTGCATAAAGAAGAAACTTGCGAATTTAATCCTTGCAAATATTCTGCCAGTGCTTCAACGTTTTTTATTCCAAACCAAGTGGTAACAAATTCCTAGTTTACATTTCTCAAATTATCAACTAAATGCTTCACAAACCAGGATTATTTCTAGGACCATCCTTTAAACTGTAAAATGTATTATAAGTCTATGTTTCCTTTATGTAGAATAGAAAGAACACTCTTTCTTTCTAAGGTCAATTTCTAGCACTCAAACTTAGTTTCCATATTAAAAAGCACTGTACTAAGAGCATAAACTCACAGCATTACAGGGCAATTTTGTGACCTATGTTTTACTGCATCACCTGGACTCACTCAACACATCAAGTAAATCTCAGAAAACCTGCAGACACACCCCTGTAAGGACCTTTAAAAGGAACCAAGAGGTATCCAATCACCTTCAGCTCTAAGAGAAGCAATCACAGTGTAGATCTTGGAAGCACACTACCAAACTAAGAACTCTGATAATTCATTAACTTAATGCCGTAAGTAGATTAGTCAACTGATGCGGCAGAATTGAAACCAAAAGAAGAGAAGAACCAAACAGAATTCTGACCCATCATCATTCAGAAAACCAAGTTAATGTATATTCATACCAACAGATGCATTTTGTTCTGGAACACACGTACACAAATTCCCCTAAAACAGCAGCAGTAATGCACAATGCTCCAAAAATAAAGAAACAAACTGCCCCTTCATGCTGAAATCCTCAGAATTATGAAAGTACAAAATATTTTATATCTGAATGTCTAGTTACAGTAGACACTTTCCTTTTTTTATAATGAATATTATGTTAGAAAATAGCTGTTAAGAAAAAAGCAACATAGAACTTGCTCAACCTGGTTCAGCGAGCCAAATATCAATGTCATTAGAAGAAGAACTACAATTACATTTCTGTGAATAAGAGCCTGAAATACCAGATTGCACACCGTAAACAAGAAGAAATATTCAACGTTTCAGTCAGAATTAATTAGACAAGTAAGTAGTCCACATCAGAGATACTGCTGTGCACCATACACAGCTTACACTTTTGCCTCCTTTTAAGGACACTTAATAGATAACATTATCATAATGCTCACAATTTTCCTCAGAGTTTCCTCTTTTCTGACAGAATGATGATTTATAATGAATTGTTGCAATCAGCCACCCATTCATCTGATTACACCCTTCCCAGCAAGCGTAACCTGAGCCACACTCCGAATGTGAACAGAGACCTGAGGAGCCAGAAGGTAACTTGGGATGAGCGAGCCAGAAGTGACACACATGCCTAAAGAAGGCAACAGCCAATATAACAGCACAGGCAGAACCAGCACCGCACCACGACCAACAGTTTCACAAGTGCTCAGTTCAACACCAGGACCGCATCAGCACACTCGCAGCTTCACACCTGGTCCTGGAGGTCACCAGGGTGCCACGTGAGGATTGTGCGGTTCCACTGGTGTCTCACACATTGCTGAGGCTTCTCATTTCCAGTTCAGATATGACAAAATAGGGGAGAGTTAAAGGGAAAAAAAAAAAAAGTAGAGTGAGGAAAGAAAAGGGCTTCAGGGGAAGGCAAGAAGTAGGAGATCAGGAAGAGCGAAGAGACTTGTTATGTCAAAAGCATTTTGTAAGAAAAGCATTCTTACCAGCTCCACTCTTCTAAGGAAGAGACTGAGGAAAGTCACGAAGCGACCGCAACATCAGCCCACCCCTTAATCAACATCTCTCACTCACCATTTCATGCTTCTATCCCCTGGACAAAGTTTAGAGATGACAATCTTGCAACCTGCCTCATCTTTAGCAGTTTTCCTATCATTTTGTCTTCTCAGAGAGCAGTCTGTACTTAAGATTTATTCCCTGCAAGCTAAACTCTTTTTGCAAGTTCAATCTTGCTTAATGAGTTACTTTTTTATTACAGAAAGCTTTTAAATGCGTTGTTTGTTCTGTCAAGCCCAAATAACTGCTGACATTCTAATCATAAGGCCCTTGAAAGAAAAGGAAAAAAAGGTTTTTTTGCTTACAAGAAATATTTTCATTTACCTATAAAGCAATTATATACACCATGTTTAAATCATTTAAATAAAAAAATACCCTGCCCACATTTTAAATACTGCAGAGGATAAAATATCTAAAACAGCCTTCTTCAGATTTTAATCATTCCCTCTCTTACTGAGATCTGAATTTAATATATTCCTGCAGCACTAGCTTTCTTTAGTAGTTCTTCCCAAGTCCTAAAGAAGGAATAAGCCTTCTAAAATGTAGAGACCAATCTCCCTCTCCTATTATAAGGCTACATTCTGTTGTAGGCATATATAAAAATCTAAGTTCTATGAAGAAACGGCTTCTAAGGGCAGCTCAAATTTAGCACATCGTGTTCTTGCATACATTTTGACAATTTTGTCAAAAACTGCCCTTCCCTTTCTCCTCCTCCCTACAGGGGAAAGAGAACAGCTCTGAAATAAAAACCATAAAATACAGGAAGTTTAGCTCAACTGATATAGTTATTCCAAGAAAAAGGCAACTTTAAATCCCTGTCACACACATGCATACTGCTGAATATTCAGAACAGCAATATTAAATAATTACCCAGGACTTTGGCTAACATTACCAAACAAGCAAATATTGCAATATACTTTTGTTATTCTTGATTGCAATTTGCATGGCCACGTTATTTCTTAAAGATTTTGGTTTAGCTAAACTTGTCAGATTATGATCCAAAGAAAACTCAGTAATTTTGTTTCTTTAAAAGCATTCATTGTCTTCTAACACTCCACAACATGAAGGCGATAAAAATTTATTCCTCTGTCCAAAATACAGCAGCTTTTTTTCCTTTTTTAATTTAAGAAATGGATGCTAACAGAAGAGCAGTATTTGAAGTGGGCAGTGGCTCCCTCCTCAAAATAAAAGCAGTGGCTTAATGCTGCAAAATCTCTTCCCTTTCCACAAATGAGCCCTGCCCGCTTGTTGCTTACATTCAGTTATAGTAAGTTACAATATTGCAATGACTGTGTGGAATTTGCATTACTGCATTTGGAATCAACTGCATGGATCCAATTGACTCATCTTGAATTCACAGAATTACAAGTTTTCACTATCACAAAGTGGATAGCTCTTTTTTCCCCTCTTTTCTTTATTAGCAGACAGAAAAGGTAAAACAGCACGTGTGATTTCCAAGGATTTTCATTGTGAACACCGTTTCCATCAACCTTGCTAGAAGAAATTCCAGTATTACAAAGGGATGCAGAAGGTTCTGATCTTGCTTAGGTCAAAGGACTATGACAGCCTTGATAAACCCTAAAAACTGTGTTGCTACCTTGAATATAACTGCTGCAAATGGTAAAATCACTCAACTGTGCAGAACACCCATGTCTTTACCCTTATGCATTTGTGTCAAAAATGAGATGATTCTTTCTGAAGAGGAATCATCTTATTAAGGCCCCCCAGCAAAACTCCAACCACATCATAGAAACACCAGTTCTTGCCCCATAGCTGAGACACGGCTGGGTTTTTTTATTACCTCACATCTCCATGTGAGGAAAGAGATACAACTCCTTCTACTCAAAAAACACCCTCCTACTCGAAATTGGGTTTGAACGCATATTTTTGAGCCAAACAAAAACTATGATTGTTTACTAAAATGGCTATATTCTGCTAATATCCCAGTGGAGCTGAAAGTTCTGGCTTTCCTCATCAAACATGGCTAGGATATGAGATGTCTTCTCTTTGCCAAAGAGATACTCAAGACTATGCTCTTTCTTTGTCTGGCACCCTAAAGCAATGAGGGATAGCAAATGTTCTTACAATAAAGGTCTCTTGCCGTACCAGCGTAACTGGGAAAAAGACAAGCGTGTAGCCTTTGTTCTTCATCTCCAGTGATTAAAGTTTATGAAAATCAAGTATTATCAAATGCTTTTGAACAGACTTCCTTCTACACCATATGATATATAAAAAAACCCCAACACTGCAACATTAATGCAGGTGAAAAAATGCCAGCTACCTGGCTGATGCCATCCTAGCCACCACGATGGTACACGGCAGGCTTACTTGTATGCTTTGACTACCATTTAAAATTTAACAGCCAATATTGATTTTACATTTGCTGCTACCTATCTTAAAGTAGATGAAATGGAGATGGTCATATTTTCTTTGAATTTCTATATTAAATACCAAATCTGTAATGGAACAAAGATGATAAATTACGAGAAAGTGTTTTTCAATCACATGGAGCATTTTCTACAACTAATATCCAGATCAGATCTCTTACATTGTGCTCTTATGAAAGAAACAACAAGGTATTTTTTATCACACTCAAAATAAATTTTATTAGTCTGATAATTTTGTTCAAATATGGAAAAGTTCCCAAGAAACACCAATTATGCAGTGTATGGATACCAAAAATGAACTACAATATGGCTCGAAAACACAGTCCTCGAGTTGAACTCCTGGTTTACACAATGCCATAATCCAAAGCCAACCAAGAGGCCATGCCACCCTGAGTGACCTAGCTTTGGAGACTGTGTCTTGGTCACCTCCAAGATCAACAATGTCCTGAGCAATCTCAGAAAACCATAAATGAACAAAACACTGCCCATGCACTCCACAAGAACAGGCTGCCATCAATACTTTGGACCACATTTCCAGAAAAATATTATTCCAAAACTCATCACTCCTTATGGGTAACAGAAAACACAATCCATTCTAAACACCATGCAATGCCAGTGACAACTCTGATCTCTAGAAAATTAATCTTTTCTGCAAGAAAAAGACAGAAACTTTCTTGAATACAGAATTTTTCCAGAACTCCGTCCAGGACTTTTATGGCATACCCATCCCAAACCACATTAGGTTAATGTCTCTGCCAAGATACAAATTGAGCATAATGTATACCCACCTTCCCACCCACAGAGATCACAAACCAATTATGATAAACAGTAGACCCACTGCCTACTTATTTTACTGGGAAAAAATCACTCACAAGAATATGACAACTGGAGTGGAATGAACACGAATTCAGCCCTGGCTCTGTGAAGTACTCCCCATGCAAAAATGGATATATGTTCCTATTCTGAGTGAAAATTTGCACTGAGGATGAGCTCTAAAACGGCTGCAAGAATACTCATTTACACAGTTATCAGTGGTAGTACACAATGTAAAGAATTTCTCTTTTTATATACTAAAACAAAAAGAGTTGCAAAGTCAGAATTACTTAGTCATGAAAGGAAGTAAGTCCACCCTAATTTTACATACATAAAACAGGATTTTAATAAGCTCAGTTGCGTATCACAGAAACTAATTATCTTATCTGAAAATTAAGAACACATGCTTCATTGAAATGCTGAATAACTATTTAAAAACATGTGAAAAACAGAAAGGAGAGAATTAAAACCAAAATGCAGATAAGCCACAGGGATCCAAAAGTTCAAGAACTTCAATCTCTCTCCTTTCACAGCAGAAAGGCGAGGATTTGGAACGTGCTCACAAGACCTTCATTCTGTCCAGAAGGTCATTGTGGAAACCTGGGAGTTGGGTGGTGGCTCTGGTCATGCTGCTCTTAAGGAGCAGGAGTGAAAAGCTGTGTGTTTGACTAACCTAACACACCAGTGGGAAGAGAAGGCTTTTATACCAACAGCCATTTACTGAATTTGTTGCCTTTGATTTTCAGCTTATTCATGAGTATTGTCACAAAAAAAAAAAGGCCAGGGGGAGAAAAAAAAAAAAATAAAGAGAAAAGCTACTAGACTTCTGCATCCACCAAAGTTAGGCCAAAGGACAAACAACCATGAGCAATCACTGTGGTTGACCTCTAAATGGCCAACACCGGTTTCAATAAAACCTTAGTGGTGCCTTTGAGCAAGCCAGTCTTGGTAGTGCTACAGATACAAGTATGTAAACAAATGCAGGAATTTATTTCAGGATAACAAAAAACTGTTTAAATAACCACGATGCAGAACCACTTTTGTTTCTACTCACAGGTGACTATCACTGCAGCCTTACAGTACTAATCCATACCACTGTCTCTGCTGCAGTTCATGAAGTTTATTTGTCAGGTTCATTCTCTGGATCTGAGTATGTTAATAATTAACTTATTCTCTTATCCTTCTCTCCGTATGTGTTACAGCAAGATGACTAATAGCACAGAACTCCTGTTCTACCTCTGATTTCCCCCTCCCTCTGTTACTGTTGCAGCATGAGAGGCAAGGACTTCAGATTTAGACAACAATAAAGAGAGATTACATTCCTGTATTAAGGTGTGCCAGAAACCTGAGCTCTTTCAGCCACAGAAATACTCTAACACATTCTCCCTAATTATTATGCAATATTACAATCTTTTACAGCGGGAACAGTAACTTCATGGTTAGAATCCAACCCATTCACTAGAAAACTCTTATACAGCACTTTCAGAAGGAAGGACTTTTAACAGAACAGGACTGTTGGGTCAAAAAGATAAAACAGTAAAAAGCTTGCATGAATAAGCTTTACCACAACACTGGCATTTATCATCTTTGCACACGTGCACATTTTGTGTGAATTGTCTTAAAAGCATAATGACAGTAAGTACTTTTGTTTATTTACCTTCATATGCATGAAAATACTTAAAACTATTAATGTTTTAGAAATCTGTGTAATTTCCATTTCTCAACAGTAGATATCTGGTTCCTAATAAATGACTGAAACGTCTGAATACAGAACTCACTTCAAAAAATCTCCAAGGTTACAACTTCATTTTTTCAGTTAGAAAAACTCTCAAAATATTTAGTATATTTAGAAATAAAAAACATTTGCTTTAAATACATGTGAACTTAATTATAAGGTCAGGTACAAAGCATTCTAAAACTGTATTTATGGTTTTCAGCTTCTTAATTCTCCAATTTTAAAATCTTTTTCAGAGAACAAAGATATGGAAACAAAAAAAATCTGTTAACACAAGCATCATGCTACAGCTCTATATACAAGTGCATTAAAAGATAAAACTTAAAACATGATATACCTGCATGACACCTGGTAGAATGGATATCCTGGCAGAGGAACAGAGTTTGAAAATCCAGACTGACTCGACATTGCCTTCAGGTATTGTATCCACTTAAAGTGCTTCTATATTCCACATGTTAATTCCTTACCAAAAAAAATACGTGCGTACATATCCATCTGTACCTTTGTGCAAAGCTAACTAAAAAGGAACCAAGTGCATATTCGAAGGTCTTGAGGCTTCTGCCTGCATTTCAAACTGCTTCCTCAGTGGAGAAATTCCTAAAAGCCAACACCCTCATGACATCACGTACTACAAAATCATAAACACGCAATTATTTCAGCAAAGCAAGGACAGCCCGTCGATTTTGACTCGCCATAAAGCCCTGCACTGCATTCTCCCTGAAAGCACACAGTGCCTTTCAGGCTGGCGAGAGGCAGGGACCTGCTGCCTGGAACAGCAGCCCTGCTCTGGCAGGCAGCCAGCAACCAGCAGAACTTATTGCCAATGCCGCAAATCCCTCCGATCAGCTAATGAAGAGCCAGACTGCAGGTGAAACACGGTTTTAGCCCATTACAAGAATTTCCTTGAAAATGCACGAGATCCGTGACCTTGAACTTAAGTGACAAAAACGTCTCTGAGAATTTGCAGTTAAATGCACACACTGCATACTATTGCTTTACGAGCAACATCAGATTGCGCTGCACATCGCAGTAATGTAAAAAAATCATACTGAGCTTCCTCTGCTAAAAAAGAATCCTCTCGTGCTACACCCTCAATTATGGGAAAGCAAGAGGGAAGGATATCAGATGCAACCTTAAACCACATTATTTAAGCTACTGAACAGAGAAATAAAATTATGTGCATGCATTCCTGCAGTATTTTACTACTGCTTAAATCAAAGAAATATCAAAAGCAAGATTTCTTTTGATACACGGTACAGTGGTAAGTTACGTGAAAGTTTACTTGGGCATGCCTTCCTCAGGAGAGAAGAAGACTGCTGGAAAGCAGGAAGACATGAGTAGTCACAGTGTAGCCCGGTGGCATGACTAATGTCAAACACACTTAAATGATTATCTACCTACATTACTCTTAAAGAAGGGATACAGTGCCCTCACATGAAGATTTGCTTAGTTTAAGCAAAATATTAAATAAAAGATTTTTTAATTATTTCATTACTTATGCTAGCTGCACTGGAAAACATTAAAATGTTGAGTTTAATACTCTTACCCCATGACATACTATTTACTCTCACATTATTGTAATTTTGTCTTTCAGTTTAGGAAAAAGACTGAATCCGTTTCACCTGGTTTATCCCAAGTTTATAATCAACATCTCAGTCATTAGAAAAGTGGTACAAAACTTTGTCACTATCCTAGGTATCTTTTCAAGTCTGACTTAGAAGAATGGGAGCTTGTTCCCCTACCTTAAATTAAATTTAAAATTGAATCTATCTCAGTGAAATGTTTAGTTTCTCGTTTGTGTAATTCAACTGCTTTTTCAGTGCTTTAACACCACTGTGCTATTGTACATTGCCTAACTATTATTTGTCAAGGTGTAAAAAAGAGCAGCGTATTTGTGAAATGTGGTAACATTTCAAATGGAACTGAAACAGTAAGGGAGGTGGAAAAAACCCAAAATGCTCACAGGCTACACAATAAGTGCTTGGACCTCAAAAACAAACAAACAAAAAATGGGAAGGCTTATTAATTAGCTCTGCACACTGTCATACACAAAGCTTGCACGACTGACTGTTCCCACCAGCTCCAACTTGAGGACTCACAGGCCATTTCCCACAAGAATTAAAACATACACTTGCATACAGAATAAGAGGTGGATACTGCACAGGGCACCAACTTCTGATATCCTACAAAAAAATGTCAGGATAACACAAAGAGAGCACAGTCTTCCCAGAGAAGGGATTTTTTTTTTTTTTATATTTGTTCAACAGATACGTCTGGAAAAACAAAGAAGCTTCTGGGTACATCATTTTGCATAAATTTGTATCTCTCTCCTGGCTGAAAAGAAAAAGCTTGAAAAGGCAATTCAAGCACAAATAATGTTGTGGTATCAGCTAAATTTTTACAGAGTTGAGAAATCATAATCTCCCTCATGTTTAGAATGGAGAATTAAGTCCAAAGCTCAAGACTCTCAAAAACCATATGGTTAACAGCAAAAAAATCATGTGCATATGAGAGGAAGAGAAAGCTCTACCAAGGCCTGTCCGAGTCACCTTCACCTACTGCCTAATCAGGGGTGTTAGGATAACTACTGTCAGCTTTCCCCCTGTGGCCACAGCTGCTGAGGGACATGCCAGTCATTCCTCCACGCTGGTGTGGCTGGCCCTGAGGAGTCACCTTGTGTGCACACCCTTGAAGCACTTACACTTTCATTCTGTGTATTTACTCATTTTTTATTTGGTGCCTTCTCGACACTGATAATGACAGCATTAGCACATTTATAAAGTATCTCTCCTCTCAGAATAATTCTTCTTATAGTCCCACCCAGGATTTAGGATGTTTCCACTGGATTTGCCAGCTGAAAAGAATGTTAGTGTCAACTCAGAAGATTACAGGCTTATAAACCAGGAGTCTTAGAGGCTGCCAGTGGCTTGCCATGCCACTTTGCAAAAATCACATAGTCCCTTAATGCCTAGCTTATCCACATAATAAGGAAAATACTGGCTGACAGCAAAGGAATGATGCGAGGTTATTTTTTTTTTTTTTGTAATTAAGTATTGAAATCCTCTGATTAAAGATTTATGAAGGGATAAAACAGCTGTAGCATTTGAGGGGAAAGATGTGTGGGAATATTCAGAATGCAGCCTTCTTTTTGTCTCCTGCTCCTAGCTCTAACACAACAGAAGCATTATTGCGCCGAAATTTAAATTTAAATATAAAAGCCATTTAAATTTCAAAATGTGGTGGAAAGTGCAGTTTTTAAATGGGTGGACAGCATTACACAGCATTTAAAGACGGGGATAAGCAAGATGACAATAGGCAGACAAAAACTGTATTTAAGATGATCTTTACAGAAGCACAATCCTTCATTAGTAGGCACCAAACCAGTTCAGGCATTCAGAAATAGTAAAGTGTGGCATAAGACAGAGAAAGGGGAAAGAGGAAATGTGGTAAGGACCAAATAGAAAGCCTCCACACAACGAAACCCAACAATTACCAAGTGCCCCTTTTCTTTGTTTCCACACACAGGCTGGATCACAGAACAGGACCGCTCCTGGGATCCAGATGCACTTGCTAAACACAAAGAGACAAGTGGGTTTCACTCCAACTGCAGTCATGACTGTTTGAATTTTACTTCCATGTTTTGGAGCCAACAAACTCACTTACAAATAACCACATTAGTATAGCTTGGCATAGCATTCCATGTAATACTCATTACTTTGCTGGAATTAAATTAAACAAAGAAAGTAAGTTTGAGGCACAAATATTGTGTGTTCCAGAATTTACAGTGACTTTAACACTGAAGGAAGTGACCTGTTAAGAGTACTTAATGCTCCTCCTTCAAAAGGTATGAAATAATTAACTGAGATCTAACTGCACTTCAAAAAGCAAGGGCAGGCTGAAAGACTGGAGAAGAGTAAATTCATGACCACTTCCAGGTATTTCAAACAAGTAGCATCCTTGGTAAACTAATGGAAAATTTGTTTATACTAAAAAGTTAGGCTGAAGGAGAAATAGAAACTACCTGCATTACCAGAATCTAAATCAGCTTCATTAAGTCTAGAACTGAGAGCAGACACATTGAAGACAATTATGTGATGATATATCAAAACGCACATAAAATGCTTAGTATTCTTCAAAATAGAATTAAATGTCATGGAGAAATTACTGTAACATCAATACCATAAATCAGTAATTTGCTCCCATACAAAGTGTTGTATTTGATATTTTCACTGCCTGTTATCTTAGTGTTTAATATAATAGATACTAAAATAGAAGGAAAAAATATTACAAGAAATCTAGAAAAAAATTACATGGAGTTTGAAAATAACAGTACTACTTACAAAGAAAGTATTACAAAGATATTCACTATAATGAACTGTACGTGGAAGACATAATGGAAAGTCTTTTCTTCCTTTCTGTACAAAACCCAAGAATAATGAAATATTCAACAATACTGAAGAATAATGGTGAATTTGAAACTGAAAGAGGACACTGTCACAAAAAATTCAAAATTCATCAGCGTTAAAAGACTAACTGGATATTTTTACAGGGGGAAAAACAGAAACAAACAAAACACACACACACACATACACACACACCCCCCAGACAAATAAACAATGCAGAAGTGATAATCGGAAGAAAAGAGGACTTGTAAACAACACCAGTACTTGGGAGAAAAAAAAACACATGAGAATGCCATCTAAACCATGTCTTTCACTCTTTTCTGAGGCAATCCCTGCTGCATTCCTAAACTTGTTGGTCAAACAACTCCACTACGATTTATTTTCTCAGCCTAGTTTCCCAAGAAAACTGAAGCGACCATTGTCACATAAGCAGATCCTGAATAAGCAGGTTAGTTGTTGTTTTCAGGTAGGCTACCTAATGAAAAATCAAGAAAAGTGAGCCACCACTGCAAAAAATAGGCAGCACATGAAGATGTTTGTATTCTGACTTCAATTAACCTGGGTTCTCCAAAACAAAATACCCCTCTACCTTCTCCCCTTCTCCTACCCCACCTTCCTGTCTTTAAACTTTCTCATTTATGTGCCCTCCTATTGCCTGGTTGCTCTGCTCCCCTTTCAGCAGCCTTCCACTTCTCCAGCCCCTTTCCCTCCTGCTGTTAAGGCAGCTTTCTTGTCAGATATATATGGCGCTATCCCAGTAGGCCTATTACAAGCTTGTCCTGCTTGATAGCATATTTATCTGGCCCAGAGATAGTTACCCATCCTCATCCTCCATCAGCTTTACATCATTCCCAGTAAGACCTTTAAAAAGAAGTAAACATCCCAAAAAGCAAGCAACACTCGATTAAACAACTAAGTGTGCACACTTCACAAAGACACTCAAGTTTCTCCACATTTCCTCCTAAAGCATGCCTAGTGATTCTGACACAAAACTGATTCAAAGGGCAAGACCCCCCCCCCAAAAGTGAAGAATCTCCACTTAGTTTGTCTTTTTCTTACATATTTTTAGAAGGAAACTGAGTGTAAAGCTACCCTCTGAAACTGAATACTGGAGCATGAAGTCAGGACTACAGGAAAGTCAGAGAAGGACCTTTTACATGGGCTTGTAGGGATAAAACAAGGGGTAACAGTTTTAAACTGAGTGAGGGCAGGTTTAGATGAGGTATTAGGAAGAAATTACTTACTGTGAGGGTGGTGAGGCACTGGAATAGGTTTTCCAGAGAAGTTGTGGATGCCTCATCCCTGGAAGTTTCCAAGACCAGGCTGGATGGGACTCTGGGCAACCCAGTGTAGTGGAAAATGTCCCTGCCCAAAGCAGAGGGGCTAAAACTTTAAGATGAACTTTAAGGTCCATTTCAGCCCAAGACAATCTAAGATTCAGAAATACGTGAAATTTCCTTTGGAATGAGTTTTAAATTTGCAGTTGGGCCCTGTGTTAGCCATTGAAAGGCTGGATAGGTCAGATGAAGAATTCCTGGGGAAATTGGAGGAAAAAAGGCAGGGAGGAGGGGGAGGAAGAAAAAAGCGAGAAATCTACTCTTTTCATGGTATCCAGGTGTGAGATTTGAACTCAGCTGGTTAGTACCACACACTAGCACCACAACCAACATACAGGCTTTAAGACTTTTTAAACATTATGTAATGCTCAATCTATCCTTTTAGGTGTGTCTTTGTTCCTGCCATCAGAGGTGGAGCTCAGTACCCTCCACAGAACAGAGCCACGGCTCAGACTTCCTGTACAGCAGTTAAGAGAGTCCATTCCGGGATACGAAGCACAGGACAAATATTTACAAACTAGCTACTCTAGGTCACTCCTTCCTTCACTTTAGGTAAGCCTCTCAGTGGCAAAATGCATTTTTACTTTAAAACGGGAAAAGTGCATTCCCAAACCTAATTTTCCAGATATGAAAACATGTAGCATTTCTATAGGACCTGGTTTTCTCAAGTTGCAAAATGGTTCCTTTGAAGAACTTCACGTACCACATGAAATTCTCGAGAAAGACATCTTTTGCAAGGTAAAATGCCAACACACTCTTCTCTGTGATAATGCAGGCTGACAAGACTGATGGAACTCCATAAAGTAGAAATAATAAGGGCCTTGAAGTATAAAGTATCTGAAGTTTAAGGAATTTATTTCCATTAAGAATTTGTCCTTCAAGGAATAGCAAAGTAAAAGAAACTACAAGACAAAGCAGTAGGTTGTATTTTACATACAGACACATATCCGGAAACTTTATCTCAAGATCACAGAATTATTAGGGTTGGAAAAGACTGCCAAGATCAAGTCCAACCTTTGACCAAACACCACCTTGCCAAAAAAAAATTAAACCACAGCACAAAATGCTACATCAGGGGCCCAGAATTGGACACAGTACTCAGGGTGCAGCCTCACCAGTGCAGAGTACAGAGGGACAATAGCTTCCCACATGCCACATAGGAAGCAAACAATTCTGCTTCATTCCATGCTCCTCTTCAGGAATAGACAAGTCATGCAGACACATCAGCAGCACTGACTTAAAAATAGATGTCCTCTAGACAGACCCCAGCTTCCATATATTCTGAACATAATTCCAGCAATCAGTCATTAAAATGTACAACAAAAAGTTAAACACTATTTGACAGAATGAACTTCAAAAGACATTGGATCTGGAAATATTTCATAATGAAAACTTTATTTCAGAGATTTAAAAAACCAAGTAAATCTGGATCTAGCCTTTCTGTCAAGAGTGTGAAGCTAGATTTTAGAAAGTCCTGTACCTGAAAAAAAAGTCTAGAATTTACTCTAAACATCTAAGAATTCATAGTGGAGTTACTAGGACTTACATGTCTGCTTGCCACTTTAGCCCTTCCAGACATTCTTACTTGGATCAAGAAATAATATTTTGAGTGTCTTTTTTTCCAGTCTGGAACAAAAGGGCAAAAGTTATTAAACACTCATCTAAACAAGATTTATTTTTAGCCAAAACATAAAACTGCTCTTAGCAACTTTATTAGTAGAAAGGCTGTAAAGATGCTCAAAGTCCAACAGCAGTGCCCTGACTTGCAGGGCAATCTAAACAGCAGTACCCAAAGGCCATTCCAGCTACCAGGAGTAACAGGGCAGCCTGCACAGCCTCCACTGACCTGATGCATTACAATGCTACACCAAGTCAAAAATCACAGCTTAAGTACTAACCACACATTCCATTAGTACCTGAAGCACATCTACCTAGCCTTTGTGCTCAAACCACAGGTCACACACCTCCCTCCCTTGCCTCTTTCATTCGTCCTGGAAGTTGTCACTCCCCATTTATTGGCTAAAAGCTCCATTCTTTCTACTCCCCTCTGGGTGCTCAAGAGACAGCATCCCTCTTCAGGCTTCACATATTAATACTGCCATCATCCCTCCACCATAATGTCCCATGGTATCAGGTTTTAGTACACTATTCTGTAACCATGACCAACACAGAGCTAGAGGACCAAGTGAAGGTATGTACCAGCAGCAACTTAGCCCTGTTCACAGACAGATCCTTTATGCCAATCTCCTCAGGGATTTAGCTGGAACACTGTTGTTTACTACTGTACCTCAAAGCAAAAGGAGGTTTGCTGTTGTGTATAAAACCTGCACCACTGAACAGCCCAAAGAGAAGCTCTCATGTCCAGAAACACTCACCAGCTGTGCAACTCCTGAGCAATGTGTGTTTTACACCACAGCTTCCCCGTTCCTCACTCACCACACCCTCAGAGATTTTTCAATGAAAACCAGAACTCAGTTTCTGTTTTCATTTACAGTGTTTACTTTTTATTCTGAACGTAGAAGACTGGGTGGGTAATGAAGCAACTGTGAGCTCAAAGACCGAAGTAAACTATTTAGGAGAGCATGGAGCTATAATGACAAACTTACTTGGCAAACTTGTTTCAGTTGCTCTATAGGTAACTTTTGCCACCAGATGTTTCAATCGTCAGCCATGAATTCTCAATGGCTCTCACACATACTGTGTGATAGCAAATACGGGAAGAAATCAGCACTAGAGCTGATATTAATAAACTGCAGTCTGGATCTAGATGTCAGATAACCAAGGCATGTTGCTTTACTGTTTGGTGAGTGTTCAGGCAGAAGCTAAACCACTCTTCTTTGTGGCCAAAGGTTCGCAGTTGATTCATAAGTAACTGGACACAGCTGGCAGTCTGCCCATCAGAGGTAACCCTGTCCCGCTGAACTAGAGCAGCAAACACTCCTGCCTGCAAAACTAAAACCACAATGAGGTTGCTGTGTAACCAGGTACTATTTTCTCAACCAGCCACTCTGCCCTACAGTTGGCTAATGTAGTCTGTAACAACTTGCAGAATGAACCAGAAAAATTCTTGTCAGCAGTAAAATACGAGGATGTCTTCTAGGGCAAAGGGAGATACCTGAGCTGTAAATTAACCTACTGCAAGTCATGAAACATCACAGACATAAAGCCATTGACCATGGCCTCAACAAGAAAGCAGAAAGGACGCTCCTTAGGACCTTACCTTCCTTTCCAACTGCAATTCCAGCTGAAACAATTAGCCTCGAGTAACCTGCAACTGGAAAGTATCTTCCAGGATTCATCTGGTTACTACCAACAGTCTGAGGTACAGGACATTAGTTATTCTGTACTTCTGCATGTCAAGTCTGGACTGCACATCTTTGAATTCTAACCTACGTAAACTCTGGGGGATGATCTCAACCTTAACACTGGTGGAAAATGTTAGCTTCCACCACCAGGTTCACACTCTATCACTCCCATGACCTTTATTCAGAAAACAAAGCAAATGCATCACCTGGCCACACAGTCGGTACTGCCAATCCATCACCTGCCAGTAGAAGGCAGGGGGGAGACTGTTTCTCCAGGAAAACAAGAGGTTTACAGACCACAGCACAGGCTGGAGCAGTGAGGATCAACGGCACAGCAATCCAGCGCTGGAGTCTGGTTGGCCTGGCACTGCCTCCACATTGCCTTTGGAAGGAGGTGACTAAAGAACCAAACATCTCTTCCCCCAAATTTCACAACATATGGAGTTCAGGTTGGACATACCACTCTGGTGGAGAAAGGCTGCGGAATTCCCGTACCCAAAATCAAGTGCCATCAGAGCTGAAAGGTTGAACCCACTCCAGCATCACCACTGGCCAGAAGGAGATTTCCCAAACAAATCAAGCAAAACCTTCCAAAACCTCCAAGAAACTACAGAAGTCCAAATCAAACCATAATCCCACCTAGTTCTTCACAAAAGGAAGTTCATTGGCTTGAGCTATCTATACAAGACTTTTCCAATCAGTTCTACAGAGCTAAGATTTTTAAGGTCTGTCCCAGGTATTGACCTTCTTCAAAGACCATTTTGGAGTGATAATTCTATTTGCTGTTTACTGCATGTGTAAAAACGAGAGTATAAATCTTGTCTTCTGTAGAATCAGCAGGTATTACACGTTTCAGCTCAAAGATAATGTGAGAATCAAATCACATTCGCTCACTGTATGAAATAATTACATATTCCTAAATCTGAAATTACTTTTGTAAAAGCCAGAAAAATAGCATTCATGGAGACATTACATTCTTTATATATATATATATATTTTAGAAAAAAAGCAGAGCCTGAAATGGGATTAAGCTACTTTATCCTACTTTAAAAAGACCTCCCAAGAGACCTGAAAATATTGAACAGAAAACTAACTAAAACCACTGAATAAACAAAACAAAAAAAAAAACCCGAGTCAGCCAAATAAACTTTAAAGGAATTAACTTTAGCTAAAAACAAACAGGAAATCTAACATTTCACTGAGCATGGATGCATGTAAATTGAACTGAATTGAAATAATTAGAACAGTCACCTCAAACATATGTAGAAGCCAGAATGCTGGCATTGGAAGCAATTTTTAAAATTACTTTGGATTTAGAAAGCAAGGTTACTCTCTATCACGACACAAACAAATATTAATTTATGTGAGCTACCAGAATGTAGCAAATTTCTCTATCCAACAGACACAATTTATTAATAGAAACTAAAGAGATGCCTATTTACATCCAAACTGCAGCTTGCTGGCCCTTGATGGAGCACTTAGGGTATACAATATAATTCTTGTAGGATTACCAATACTGAAGGGTGAGTCTATTTTTGAGGTTCAGGATAAATCAACGTTTTCTACATAAGAGGACTGTCACACAGTGTCCTTTTTAACCCAGACATATTTTATGTTAACAGCCCTGATAAATTCTTATCTGTAATAATAACCTACTCAAAATTCATACTAGCAAGTAAACTGTAACTACAATGCCTTGCAGATTGTGCAAATCACGTATATGATGACAGAAAAGTGCTACAATTAGAGGCAAATGAAATACTGTCATTCCACTTTAAAGTTGGCAATTTGTGGTAATTCAATGTACCTGAAAAGAACAAAAGTAAAAAGAAACTATAGGATGTACAAACTCCTGAGGTCAGGGTGATAAATGAAACCACTTCCAAAATAAGCCTTCCTAATTAAGGCTTCTAAACAAGAGCTGGCTTGCATTCAGTTAATACCACCATTACAAGTAATCTGAAATATTCTTGATAAAATATTTTTAGCATCAACTCCAGCATATTAAAATAAGTTGAAGGTCACTATGAGAATGAAAAAAAAAAATAATGCTTACACTCAGGAAAAATATCAAATTCATTCCTAAAACAACACAAAAATATTTTGAAAACTTCATATTTAAATCAGTTCAAGATTGTTCATTTATAATTATCAACTTAACATAACTGTGCATTAAAAAAAGAAACAATGGATCTGTCCATTCTTGGATTACATCTACTGAATTCTATTTATTCATCCCCACAGGCACCTCTGGACTACTAAAAAAAGGGTAAGTGTTTTTTGTTAAAAGATAAAAACATTGCATACATAGGTTTAATCAACTTTATGTCATACCAGCTTCCCTGAAGAAATATTTAATTTGCTTAATTAGACAGATGGCACTTTTTATTATACTTTTATTTGTACTTAAGAAATTTAATTTGCATAGCAGAACTTTTTTATTTGCCAGGTCAATTCATGTGCCACTAAATGACAATTCAGCACTACAACCTAAAGTAGAATTAAATTTATTCTCTGAAATGCAAATATTTCATACTAGTCTGTTTAAGCAGTCAACCATTTAAACACTTCATTCTGTATTGGTGTAAGCTTTAATTACTTTTGGCATTTTCTTTTGTGTGTCACATTAATCTCAGAAAAAATAATGCTAAGGTATTCTTTGTATTCTGTTACATTCTTATTATTTCCATTATTATACCCAATCTTGAAATGGAAGAAATTAAACTTACCCATGAAATGATACAATACACAACACACATTTGATTCACAGTCACACTGTTAAGAACTGAACAGACTGCACATAATTATAAAAGAACAAGGATATTTTCAGAAACAATAAAATGAAATACATAAAAGCACCAGGAATGGCAAGGTAACAGGACCACGTGCTTTCAAGGACACGAGATGCATTTCCATCCAGAACAGACAAACAGGACATCCTTCAAAATGCACACCAACTTACACACATAAAAATCACTAACTGTACTTTGATTAATATTCTGAAGCCTGTGAAGTGATTCGTGTTTACAATATCTGACCACCTAACCTCAGGTGCTCTGCCAAAAGACAAGGGTTTTTTGTTGTTTTTTTCTTCTCCCCCTAAGAACTACAAGGATAAAAACGTGAAGGATACAGACTCAATCTTGGACCACAAAACCTATGACTCCACATTATAAGAAAAAGCCAAGGTAAGGCATGATTTAATCTGCAACTAAGCTTTGGATTGCTGCAGCAATTTCATTACTTCACAAGGTATTAGAAATACTTCCACACTGCACCCCTCATAGAAAAATCCATTTAAACACTTTTGAAATAATGCAAATATTTCTTTTCTTTGATAAGAATTAATTGCCAATTTGAATGCAAAGTCTATAAAGACCAAGAAACAACCCTCACTTTCTCATCAGGATCTTTCACAAATCTGGAATGTAAGTACTGAGAGAAAGGCAGGAATATCCAACAATCACTGCGCTAATTACTGAAGATAATAGCACTCAACTTTCAGGCAGGTACTCTAATCACAAAGCAAACTTTGCAAACCGTATCATTAAATAAACAGTGCACATTTAAAGTTACAGGATGGAAAACTCTCTAGCTAGCAAGAGTTCAGTACAAAATTCTTGTATTACCTCAGGCATTTAGTACATTAAACACAGGAAAAAAACACAGAGTTTCAAATGAAACATTACAAGCTTTTTTTTCTTTGTTTGCAAGGACTGAACACTGATACATACCTAAGATAATACTTTTTCATAGCACTGCTTGCAGACCATCAGCTGCAGTCAGCCATTACCAGTTCTCATAATTAAGCCTGAAGCATTCATAAGCATTCAAAGTGAAGCACAGTCATTAAAGAGGACCAAGCTTGCCCTCTCTCCATTTGCTAAAAAAAAAAAAATCATTAACGCCTTCCCTCCTCTCTTTCCACCCAGGGAAAGAAAGGGGAGGGAAGAAGATTAGAGCACAACACCGCCCACCTCATTGTCATCATTTCCTTCCAACAGGTCACCCACACATAGGAAAAGGACTAAAACTGGTTCTAGACTGGTTTCAGGGCTTCAGACTGGCTTAAGAGAAACAAACCATAATTAGCTCATTTTATGTAACTGGTGTGAGTTTGAACATTTGATGTTAGTTGATTTTACACCGATGTTAAAATCTGCTGGAGATCCTTGGCACAGCCACATCCCCTCAGTGTCATCATTCTTTCACATGTTTCAAGGTAAAGGCAATAAATTTAAGTATCAAATATTAAGAAAGCATAATTATTATATTTTATCCCAGATATCTTCTAAAACCAGCAAATTGATGTTTAAATGATGCATGATTTCAATTAGCTTTCAATATTAGTCCTTGGCCACACAATTTCTGCAGCAGACATGACAGCAGCTTTGCCTTCTGGGCTTCCTCCCATCTAGAAAAAATTAATCAGCTTGTTACATAAACTCAAATTAAATATAATCTTTCAGGAAAATACCCCTCCTCAGATTAATTACTCAAAGCAAAGCACAATGAGTTATTGCAAGCGTGATTTTAATGGACATTCTTATAAAATTGGAACACTTTTGGGATGGGGGGATTAAATCTATAAATTTCTCCAGCGAGGTATGAATTAAAATTTCTGCAGTTTTGAGAGATATTAAACCTATTAAAAGTGCATTGACATATTCCATGAGTTCTACTTCAAAGTAACTAAATTATCAGGAATTATTTATTATGTTTTAAGACTCCTTCCAAATACTGCACCATCACAAACTGACTTCTGGTTCAATTACTTCAATAAGTTTAAAACTTTTCTGTAACAAACTTCCATACAAACCAATCAGAAAACTCACTGTTAGTGCTCTCAGTAACTAAATTTTGTCTCAACAATAGGCTGTGTTAAAACAATTATCTAACATGTTATGGTAATTTAAGTAGGTCACATTGTTTCTATTAGATTTGCCTTAAAGCTCTTCCTAATAAATCTAAAGTTGCAAGAGACACGTTTGCCTTATTTTCTCTAAAAAGTTGTTAATTTAAAATTAAATATGAGGCAACCCACAGTTTTTGAGAGACTCAACATGTTCTCTGCCACTTATGTCAAAGTATATGTATTTTACATGAATTTTGTTCGTAAATATGCAGAGAAGCCTTTGTCAAAATACCATCACTCACAACTACATGACTGAAATTCTCTCTGGATTTGGGAGACAGGGGTGTCATTTATCACCAAGCTCCTGTGACTTTACCCTTGTCACTGAGCTGCTCTTTGCAGCTCCTGTAATCTTCCCTGTTATTTGCATTATGGCTGTGCTCAAAGAAGCAGTACACAAGGCAGGACACAAAATCTGAAGAGGTACATCTTGACAGTTTAAACATATATTAGCTATATTTACATACAGTATTCATTTAAAAGTAAAAATGTTTTGCCTGAAATCAAATGCAATGCAAACAATAAAAGCCAGAACTACCACGCTTGTCTTACTACGGGATATAATTTAAATATAAGATAAAATAAAATAAAAATCTGAAAGCCTTGTTTCCTTTCCCATTCACCAAACACATTGTGTGAGAAATTAAACCTTTTCCTGAACTTTTATTTCACTCATCACCACAGGATCAAAACCTTCAAAGTTTGGATATATTCTCATTACTCCTTATTTACCTTATAAATGAGACATGAAACTACATGCAAAGAAGTGGTTCTAGGAGTAAATGCCATACAAGTATTTTCATTAAAACCTACCAGAAGATCAGATCTACCAAGTAAGTGACAATCCATCCCAACTCAACATTTGCTTTTGATTACTTTAAGTGCAGGTGCTTACAAAGTCTAAAAAAAAAAAAATAACACTGATCTCTGCTTACTACAGAACATTTTAAGCTGGAATTGTAATATCAGTTAAACACCAGAAAGTTATTTTTGCACTGAATTGCATAATGTTACATCAGTAAACATGTCCCAGACAGCACTTCCTGGGGGTGTGCAGTAGAAACAAGCACATACAGGGTTTGTAGCAGCATCAAGAGGAAGCTGTTGCATCTCAGCTGCACGGCTGCTGACAAACTTTCACTCTCCAACTTTATATAAATGCAACATAATTGCTCACTTAGCCTGACACCAGTTCCCACGTTGCTCATTCCCACAAGCCACATGGGGCAAGAGGGGGATAAACATCTCCCTGCAGTGCTGAAAGCCCGACGTCCTGTCCTTCCAACCTCTTTTCAGGAGCAGCCATAAATGCCTTCTGCAGATGGAGCTACCAGTAAAATCAGTGCTTACAACCCCTGGCTCCAAAGAGCAGTTTTGCCTACAGGGATGTTTAAAAAACATTCCTCAGCAGATGTGTTGGCTAGATTGCTCTATCTGATTGTTTTGGATATTTAAGGAAACACTTCTGTTCTCAGATTCCCCCAGTTCTCCCTACCACAACCTTCACCTTCTTGGTGACTGGCTGTTTTCCTCCTGCTCCATTTTTCAAGATTCCTTGTGACCTCCCCAATACTTCACCTGAGGCTTCTGTCCCTGACACCTTCCAAATTTAGGAACTGCCTATAACGTGAGAGCTTCGTATCATATTCAGGCATTCACAAACCAGAATTTTTTGTTTCATACAAGACTAAAATATCCTGGCCATTCCTAGTGGAAGTATTATTTCTCAACCTATTGCAAGTTTTAATTTGGCTTTGGGGAAAATGCTAAGTTTCATATCTTTACCACTCTTCAAAAATCAGAACTGCCTCGTTATCAAGAAGTACACAACCTTCTACATGCTAATTTTAAATTTTAAAAGGGAATAGTTGATGAATATACTAAAACACAAAACCAAAACAAAAAAACCCCAACAAACAAACACAGGACCACCTCTTTTCCCAACAGCATTTAGATTAAACAAACTAAAGCTCTCCAAATTACTTCACAGTTACTCTACTATATCTTAACAGTTTTCTCAAAAAGAAAAAAAAAAAAAAAGAGGAAGGGGAAACATTGCTCTTTACACTATTGATGAAATGGGAAATGCTAAGCATAAAATTAGATACAATTTTCAAACTTCCTAAGGATTACTATAGTAAGTTAATAGATGGGAAAAACTATAAGATATGTGTTACTGATGGCTTTGAAGAGAAGAGAACAAGATTACACTTAAGATGCTTGTGATGACTTGTGGACCTGTCTTCCAGCTTTGGTATGTCATCTAAACTGGAACAGACATGGGATGTATCAATATGCTAAACAGCTTTCCTGCATAAAGAAATACTTTGAAGCCCTGTGAAGCTGTGTGAACAGCTTTCATAAGATTTAACCTTTTGGCACAGAAAGAATAATTCTATAAGAAGCTCAAATTAAAATCACAATGGCTCTACAAGTATTTAAAAACACACACACACAAAAAAAAAAAAACCCTCCAATAGATTTCTGTAAACCAAGAAAACATTTCCCCTCATGGCATATTTGGTACTATAAAGAAATGAAGACTTGGAATACCACAGACTCTGTGAAACTATTACCCTCTAAGACCATACATTAGATACTTGAAATTCTGATTCATTCCTGATTTAACATCCTAAAATGGCAAAGCCATTCCAAGGTTGTGTTCCAAGAGACTACTTTTGCCATCTAAGACAGAGAAAAGCACTGCAATTCTACTACAGAAGCTCTGAAGGGTTTGTCCAGCCTAAACCTCACATCATAAGTGATGTGTTATTCTAGAAGATTTTTCCTTCTGCACTGCATGCTAAAAACAGGATAATAAGGATCTAGAAGAATACAGAAGATGTTCTGTGGTTTTTAATTCAAAATGTCAGAAGATACGTATATTGCATGCTTCACTGGCTTTCTTTCTTTAAATAAAAAAATATAAAGCACAGAAATCTGAACACCAAATCTACCCAGACTGACTTCTGTACTTCACCTTATTTCCAAATGTTTGTGCTTGGAATATCTTTAAAGATTTTTTTTTTAAACTGATTTAATTGTCCAAAATATGCTATTAATTCTGTAAGCATACTGAAAAACATACAAAAGGACCTTCAACAGTCTTAACTGAGAAGTGTTTAAATGATGAACAAGTACCACACTACAGAAGCAGCTACTTGTAATAAAATTTCCTCATGATGGCAGCATAAACCATTCTGATGAGGTGCTAAACAATAATACGCACTCCTGCTCATACAAATGAGTGAGATCTCAACTGCTCCAGAAATAGTGATCACTACTTTTATTTTTTTTCCCCTCTTCACATTGCCATTTCTACACTACTTTGCAGTCTTCGTATTTAGTCCCCAAAATTCCACAGGAGTATTCTTGTTCTTCACACGTACAATTTACCAAGACAGAAGAGGTATTATCCTACCCCTACCATTTTGACAAGTGATAATTCATCAAGCTTCCCCATATGTTCCATTAGATTTTGTACCATTTGTATGTTCTATTTTAGAAAGTCTGCAACTGCACAATCTACACATTTGTGTGAATTGCTAAGGTTTCAGTCATGATCTATGGAATTCCTCTGAAGAATGATCTTCCAGCAAGTTCTGTTTGCTTTTAGTCTTTCTGCATTAGAATGAGGACAATACCATGACTTCGAAGACCCCTCTGTTTTCTTGGCGGTAACAGTAACTTCAAAACGGGCCGGAAGGATTCTGAAAATCTTGAACTTTATCTTACTGACCTTCCACAGTATACAAACCATTAAGAGTTATAGCCAGGTATATTTTCATAAGGTATGAATTTCACTGAGTTCAAAATCTGTATAGATTTCAGTCTATAAACAAATTACATCAATTAAATCCATGTTGATTAAGTTTCAGAATAAGAAGATCACCAAGCTTGGAAAGAGTGTTTAGAAGCTATTACTAGTACAACTCACTCCTCAGACTATGCTGCAAGTGAGGCTTTGCTGAGGCTTCTACCTCCCAAATCTCATTGCCTCACACTTCAAAAGGTCAGCCAATGTCCCACTCAGATCAGCCACCGTAAACGTACACGTAGCTATTCCTTAATCCAGGTCTATCAAAAAAAAAAAAATCTTAACTTTTAAACCATACCACAGAGCATAAAGTAACCCAAATCACTGAGACAGCAGGTTAGGAAGAGAACAGAGTTATGCTTGGTTGATCCAAGGGGCCAGGAAACTCCTGGAGGAGAAAGGACTGACTAGTAAGAATGAGTGACCCCCTCAATCTCCTGTTCAGTTGCAAGTTTCATATCTGTCCACAGACTTTAAAACTGCACTAAGCCCCAACTTGTGTCTTAGAACACCTACACAGTGTTTAAATATCACAAGTGAATCTTGATTTATTTCATCTTCAGCTTACTAAGTAGCTGTGCTTAAATATCCCTAGAAAACTTACCAGTTTACAGGTTTACACTATCTCTGACTAATTTCCAGCTGCTTAAAGGAAGCAATAGTGAGACTCCATCAAAATAAACTGCCATTCACTCTACTTCTAGATAGTAATAAAGACACAAAGAATAAACATTCATAAGGAAACAAAAAAAAATCCCAGTCATCTTTAGATAAAACAGAAGCTAGGAAAAAGATAAATTAAATGTATTTCTAACCCATGGAACACAGCATGGATGTAGTAATTCTAGAAGTTTAACTCACAGCACATGCTGCAATACTACAGCCTGTACAACTTGGCAGTTCATGAGACTTGGAATTCCTGGACAGAGCAAACAAACATGCTTGTAACAGCCAAAAGCAGCAGTGAAGGCTTTTTGGCTGTAGTTGAGCTTTTCCTTAACTATCTCTTTTCATGTTTTGGCAGTTTTATCTCCATTACGGTTAAGGAGGGTGGTTAACACTAATTTTCTCAAATCCCACTCAGATTACACTGACTGAAAAGACTGACCATATCTTAATTTGAGGGTTTACAATAAGAAGATTAAAACTAACCAGCAGCATCTTTGTTTTTAAGCACTAGACTCACTGCAAAGCAAACATGTACCACATCAGAGAAAAAGCAGCTTTCTAATGACAGCCCATCTTCCAAAAATTTGTGGTTTCTAACAGAATTATTATTTCTCAAGAAACATCCCATTTTCTTCTCCATACACCTTTACAGTAGATCTATTCTGGCCAAGACAGCAGCAGAGCTTTACCACATTTCCTCTGCTAACAGGGTTTTTCAAATGAGCAGCAAAGCCTGGGAACAGCTGGAGCTTCAGAAGAGGATTGCCTCATTACCAGTAGCAAGAAACAGCATAGACAAAGCCGAGCAAAAAACCAAGTTCTCCATTCAAAAAAACAGCTACTAGGTTTGAAAACCACAGCCTAAAAGGAAGACTCTGCTGCTGTTATATGTGTATTATTATATAACAACAATGTAATAATGAGTCCTATATGAATTTACAGCTTTTTGTTCCTTTACGTAACATTAGTTTAATTCAAGAAACATGATGAGGTCAACTGAGTTATATGAAACAACTACCTTAGATGTAATTAGAAACCACCACTTCTACGATTTTCAGCAAGGCACTTCAAAAATATAATGAAATATTCATGGCTGTATTGTGACAGAAGAGCCTACGACCAATTTAAAAAGAGGCAAGAGGAATTGCACAAGCGCCAGTCAGCTAAAAGAGGAAAAAAAAAAATCTGGCAAAAAGGTCTATTTGGAAATACGAACTTTCCCTCCTAAATTAATTTTTCCTCTAGTCTTCTCTCTCATTGTTGGAAGCTATCACAAAATACTAACTTTTACACAGATATAACTGTTTAATAAATACTGCATAAAGAATTTCTTTTCAATTATCAGACAAAGATTTCATATCTAGGAAATAATTAGTCAAACAGCTTTAAGTAAAAAAAAAGTTTTAAAAAGCAAGAGAAACAGAACATTCAAAATTAGATGCAAAGCATGACCTAACAACTGAAAGTACAGAAATGCAGAGATAATGCATAATGTATGTCTGACAGTAAACTGATCAGCGAGCAGGAGGCACCATGGCATAAGTCATCACTGTAATATGGCAGCAAAAAAGACAAAATTCAGTGCCAGGATACATGATGATGGGTATTTCCAGACGAGACAAGGAAATATTTCACACAGCCTTTAACTGTTAAGTGTTCCAGTGAGTCTTTATCAAGAATATCATGCACCAGTCTAGATAATCCAGATTTAGAAAACATCAAACAGGTGCATGTAAAAGGACTTGCTGCATCTGGGGAAGAGATCAGGACACATCAAGTAGTCTGTCATTTGCAACAAGCTGGGGCACATGTACTTTGGAAAATGCAGCAGGAGCAGAGAAAGGAGCTAAAGAAGCCAAGGCAGTGTCTGAAGCAGACTGGCTGAAGGTGGGACACTGTGAGACACCTGATAGCCCAGGCACGCAGCATGCAGATGTGATGACACTGCTGCTGCCTGAAAACTAATGCTCCTGGCTCGTGCTGCACAGGTATGTGAGCTGGGCCTCGTGTTCAATGCACTGCACAGCGAGGACAGGCATTAACATGAAACCTACTCAATCCTTTATTTTGTATGGGCTTTATTTACAAACAAACAAACCAAAAGAAGTAACACAAATACCAGGGTAAGGAAAGCTGTCTTCATCAAGAAACAGGAGTGGCAGGAGACCAACAGATACCAGACTGCCACTAGTTAATACAAGTCAGAACTTAAAACAGAGTTGCCTAAATTTCTTTATTTCTAACACAACTCAACTATCATACAAAATTTCGCTAAGTCCAGAATGTCAGGAATCCCGGCTTGCTCTGGAATCATTAGATTATCCCAAAAGTAGAAACTCATTTTGTTGCAGTTCAACCCATGCAGCCAGGAAGCCCAGTCTGCTGAGACAAGGATGTTATAAGCTTCAAATGATCAAACTAAATCTACAGAAAGATATTCCTGCTTCATCCATAAAAGGACAACTAGTGATATTAAAATCTTATCCCAAATTAGTCTGAGGAAGACTTACTTTGGAGTATAAGCCCTACCCTTTCCCAGTGAAGAATCACAGAGACATAGAAAAGCCTAGACTGAAGACATTTCAGGCAATTATCTGGTCCAACCATTTGCTACAAGTGAGGCTTCAGATTAGATGATCCAGAGTCATCCAAACTGAGTCTTGAATACTTCCAGCAAAGGAAATTCCACCCCTCCTCTAGGTACCCTACTCCAATGTTTAATTGTTCTCAAAATGAAGAATCACCTTTCCCAGTTGATCGGGGTGACAGTGAAGGCTTGTGAATGTCATACTTAGATGGTGGAGAATGGTGCTTACACAGCCCCTCCAAGCCCCAAAGCACATAAACACAATCCTTTATACACACAGGTTTTCTTAGACATGCATTTGTCAAACATGGGGGGAGAAGTGGATGGATTTGCTAAACTCTTATCTATGATAGAAATACATATTATGTTAAATGAAACATTCATATAGTTTTAATCAATACAACATAAGTAATAGACTTGGCCTTAGAACAGCTGACAGGAACAATCACAGTGGAATATATTTGGCTGAGAGGCACTCGCTCATTAGTGCTTCAGCAAGAGGAGTCACAGAGTGGCATTAGTCAGGGAGATACACATTTCCAGCATTCTGGACCAGCCTTGCCTTCAATCCAACAAAAAGCTTTTGGCAGGCACTTAAGAGCTGCCATTTGCAAACAGAGGTGATATTTGGCATCTTTCCTTAGACCCAAGATCCTGGTATCACAGAATGACTTCAGAATGCGTGCTTTCATCTTATAAAGAACTTAAGCAAGAAAAAGTACAGTTCTTTGGCTTTATTGTTTATCAACTGCCATATCTATCCCCCATCTCTATTCCTATAATTTACTACGTATCCTTTCAAAAATAACCAAATCATGCAACCTGTAGGCATAAACAACGCAAAAAAACCACACATTCAAGTAAATTGCACAAAGAAGCAAAGGCTTTCTGGTGATCTTCTCATAAATCTCTACCAACCCTTCACAGTGAAGATCAAAATACACATGTGAAAGTATCCAGTTGAGCCAAGCACAACAAAGTCTTAAAGGAGAATTAGAGCAAGACAATCACAAATTGCCTGCACGGATATTTCTACAACTGGTTTGAAGTTTTGCTGTAGCATCACTGACAGTAATGAAGTTCTTCAGTAACAGTGGTTTGATTGAAAAAACAAAAGGTGTTTTGAAAACAAATATTTACTTACAAATATTTTAGCTCATGCACAGAAAAGCACAATAAACACTGAAGATTTCAACAAACATCTCTTACAGTGCTCTCCATCATTCTTTGAACACATACATAAAGAATCCCATTCAACAAGAATTCCTCTTCTGAGTTGGTCAAATTTACAAAGTTCCACAGTTGCACTATATTATTTAAGCAAACTGAGCCAGAATACATAAGCACTTTGTGCACTGGTGCAATAAGATGCTAAAATTCTGGCTGTCTTTCTTATACTTTCTTATAGCCATTCTTCACAGCACAGAACTAAAAAAGGACACCAATGCAAAAACTGACCAAAAGCCAAGCTGAATAAACCTTCTAAATTTACTACAAAAGGCAGTTCTAAACAATACTAGACTGGAAGTTACATAGAGCTGCCATTTGGAGAGCTCTTGACAGGTTATAGAAACATGCTGACAGAAACGCACTGAGAGAAGCCTCACGACGTTCAACAAAGGCAGATGCAGGCTGGTGTACCTGGGTAGGAATATGCCCATGTAGCAGAGGCTGGAGACCAACCAGCTAGAAAACAAAGGGCTCTTATGGGTCTTTCTGAAGAAGTTGAACACAGTTCATTTTTTACACGATTTTCATTCTAGACCTTGACCTCTCCACTACATTACAACAGCAAAATGCAGAAAACAAACAAGACAGAATCTACACCAAGAGACTATTACACACCTTTAGGTTTCCTAGAACAAGCAGTGCCAGGAAAGCAGGGGTCAGGAAGAGATAGTCCCTCTCTGAAAACCAAGAACTGGCATATCAAAACAAGCTGCTTCACTAATAAGGACTGACACGCTCTTGCAGAAAAGCACAGGCTGACAAAAACAATTATGGAAGCCTCGACATACTTTGCCAACTACAAGTTTCAACAAGCTTCAGCTTCTGTGGTTTCTAAGAAGACCCTGCTCACACACTGAGCTCCTTTGGTCCTCCAGCTGTGCTCTCCAGAAGACTAGAACACTTCCATTATTTTCAATATGCTGAATATTCTCATTCAGAATAAAGATGAAGCTTTAACAAAGACAGAAAATTGCACTATTTACGCTCACTGTCTGAAAGAGGTGCAAACACTGAGCTCTTTGAAGTCTGAAGATGTGTAACTTTATTTGTATTTCAAAAATACATGACAGTCCTCTAAAACAGGCTTGAATAAGAATTTTTCCAATTTACATTTTGCTTCAGTATTGATGTTTTCCCAGTGTCTCAGGAATACTCACAAACCTAGATATGACCACACACCATTGTATTCTAAGATTCATCAAGAAATCTTCTTGGCCTAAATCTGGCTTCTTTAAAGCACACTTTTAAACAGCAGCTTTTATATTCTTCCTGCCTGGCAACTGGGAAGTTAGATTTTGTCTACATTTGATGATCTTGTTTGCTTCTGCAGTTTTATTAAATTCTTTTGGAACTATTTTGTAATATTGAAAATTGTAAGCCCTCATCAAAATAGAGACATCTCAAATAATTACCACTTGCATTAACTACAATCTGGTATTTCTAGTGAAGAAGAAATGCAGAGAATTAAGTGCGTGACAGGCAGATTTTATAGAAAATCCATCATTGCCATATTTTTTTTCCACATTAGACAGTATTATATTATTTAGAAATCATCACAACTGATACACTGGAGATTAAATTTGGAATTATCTCTCCCTGATTACATGCCATAAATCATCACCACATTCTACCAATATAGTTTCTTTTTGGAGATAAAAAGTTACTGTTCCCAACTCTTCCCTCCTGAAAAACCACAAAAATAGACACACTTCGTCTAATGTTACTCTTTGGGCTTAACAAATATTTGGGTAAGATTTGTTACAAAACAAACAACAAAACAAAACACCAAAACCCAACTCACAATTCCTATGCTCTCTGTTGGATTTCGTTAAAAAATAGAAGTAGGACAACATTCAATTTCACCATCTCAGGTTAAAAATATGAGTTTGCTTTGCCGTCTGTGGAAACTATTTTGCAAGTAGTCAATACCACAAAGATCAATAAACTCAATAATGGATTTCCATCCTAGACCTTTGCAAAATAACCCCAAATTAGCATAAAAAGCAGACAGTAGAAGATTGTAGATTAGCCGCAGTTTTCAACATGACTACATAAACATTTGCAAAACAATAAACAATTTCTCTTATTTATTCAAATGAATCATTTCAATTTGCTCACCAGGAACTACACATGGACAGGTAATCCTTCTGCCTCCTGGGATACACGTAAGTGTGCTTCCCATAATTTCATTTAAGCCACAAATGCTTCAAGAACACTCTCCAGCGGCACAGTCCTATTCCCTACACTGTCAATAAATGCCTTCTGTAAAACCGTAGGGAAAGCATGCCATCTTTGAGGAAGGGGTCCCCATTGCATCTGTCCTTACAATTCCACTGGTATTTCTTGAAGCTGTCAAGCAACACATTTTGTTAAATGTCACACCATGTGCATTCCATGAGATGGAATGTACGTGGTGTCCCCGCAGAAAGCACATCCTCCCACCACAGCTGTAGATTTCAATGTTTCTTTGTATTCCTTGTTTGGAAAAAAGGACAAAAATATCAAGTTGGTTTACAACAGTAACTCTCCACGTACCAAAACAATTGCTTGGTATTTTGCAAAGTTCTTGAAAAGGAATCAAGTTGCCCCACTTCACAGAGTGGCAAGACAAACCAAGTGCCATGTCTCCAGGAATGTCTACATCTGTAAGTACGTACTGGAACATACCAGTGATCCAGCCTGGCTGTCTGTGTACCCTTATATTCAGATTCCATAAACAGTACATTAACGCCTAAACTATGTTGAAAGCATGCATATCTGCATTCCAAACTTCACAAGACATTCACTGCCTACAACCATTTGTAAAATGTCCATTTTTTAAAACCAAAAACTTAATTCTCCTCCAATAAAGCTCAAAGGTGTCATTTAGCAAACTGTTAATTCTTCCTATCTCTGTCAAAGGATTTTTGGCACTTCATTTCAAAGTCCTCATGAAGTCCAAGGTAAGCTTTCACAGGTAAAACTATTACCCATTGTTTTTATTTAACTGGAGCTGTATTAGTTCTGCTCAGTGAGGTGACAGGCATAAAAAGCAATGTTAGGTAAGGGGTCTCTTAGAAAATTAATGTAAAAAAAAAAAAGTAAAATAAAAATATTTCAGATGGAAAGTGCATAAACCAAACTGCTTAAGGACATTTACCGATTCTCAAGAAACATCTAGTCTCCTCCTGGGAGGTTGAAATCTCTAAGGTGTGCTCTACTTAATTCTCACCTGAACTCATCATTTTCTAAAGAGCTAAAGTCCAGCAAAAATCTCATTGCTACTGGAAGTAAGAGTGCCACCTCTTGCCCTCCCAAGGCTTCCTCTGCCCCAGCAATGGTGCTTGTGCAGCCTCGCAGCGCAGTGAAGGGCAAGTGACTCAGTTCAGTCTGTCTCCCACAGGATGTGTTTCTCAGCTAGATCAAAGAAGTGAACTGGAGCATCAGGCTACTAAAAAAGAGCCCCAGGACTGGTCAGGAAAGGGCTGCAAAGGAAACATACAGTGGAAATGTTGGCATCCCCTTCGCTGACAGATCACTTTCAGATTATTTTAAGCACCACGGGAAATTTGCTACCTAGCCAATTTGTGGTGTTCTCATCCACAGCCATCAGGATAGGGCTTCACACCTTTCCCTTCTAATGAAAGTGAAGAAGTTGAATTAATTTGCCTCTAATTCAGCCACACAGTAATACAAAGCTCACCAAACTCAGCAAGCTTCAGATTAGACCTTTAATGACCTAGAGTAGTGAAAGGACATCATTTACCTTTCTTGTTCTTTGTTTCTCAGCAATGCTCAGAAACAGGCACATGTTAATTCTTCTGACTCTTCAACTCCCACACAAGGGTTATAACTAGCCCTCTGTCTGGTGACAACAACTCCTTCAACCTACCATATAACAACCCCCTAAAAGCAAAGGTGAGGTAAGGATATCTAAGAAAATGAATGGTTTCCATAAAAAAACTAAAATAAAATTACTTCTGATGGGAAGTGTAACAAAACCAGTAACCTAAGAGAGAAATTCCAAGTTTAAGGAAACAACAATAAACTTTTCGGTGCACCATTTAAAGCTGCTCAGAATACACAAGGCATACAGTTATGATGGGGTGAGAGGAGTGGACTTGAGAAATGGTACGAAACAGAAGACAAAAGTACAAAACTACCCAAGGTCAGCTGTTTTTAAAAGTTTTGGTTCTTCTCCCCCTACGTTTTATAACCTGAAAAAGGTACACAAACACTTATTGAAGCGAAGGAAAAAATTGAGAAGAATTTTTTTAATAACATAACTTTCAAAATACATCCTGCAGTACCCTTAATGATTTATTCATGGATTTTCTGACTTTAACAACTCTAGTTCTTTGTCCTTCACTTGGATACTCCTGCTGACAGTATTTTGTTAGCTGTTTGGAATTTGAAAGCTCACAACAGCTATTGTCACAAATGAGAACCAAAACTAGGGTCTTTGTTGAACAGCTTAATTGTATGCAGGCAGAAAACATTTGAGAGGCAAACTGAACATTGAGAAATGGTAAGATATCTGAATCTGTGTTCACTCTATTTAAAATCAAAACTTTGATTAATCCCAGAGAGTAACTCAACTAAATAAGAAAAACCCAGGAAACGTTGTAACATAGAAGCAACTATCCACTCTGAAATAATAAATACTTGCTATTCCACCAATCCCAGACAAGTAGGTGGAAACATTGCCTAGCAAAAGGAAAAAGCTCTCCTCTCTGGACCCACACCGACACGGACAGCAGCTGACAGGTAGGTATTAATTTCAGGATCTTTCCTGAAACCATTTAAGAAAGTTCTTTACAAAAGTGTGTGAGTTTTCTCTTCCTGTACCTGTCACGACTCTGATGTCACCCCATTTAAACTCTTTCTGCCCAACCTGTGAGCCAGTTGTTCATTGCAGGACTTGCCTCTCACGAGGCCATGCTGGCTGTGACCAAGGACTGTGTAATTTTCCAGGTGTTTTTCAATACCTCCCAGAATAATCTCCATAACTTTATGAGGCACTGAAGTGAGACTGACAGCCTACAGTTTCTGTGGTCCTCCCTTCTTGCCCTTCTTGAAAATCAGGACGTTTGCCAGCTTCCAGTCAGCTGGGACCTTTCTGGAGTCCCAAAAACCGCTCAAAAACCACTGACAGAGGCTTTGAGATGACATCAGCCAGCTCTTTGAGGATTCCTGGATGAAGTTTATTATTATTATTATTTTTAATGCTATGGCAGCATTTTTTGCAAACACAATTGTGCCAGGGAAGAGGTTTACAGAAATATGAATACAGAGATACTAAACAGAATCACTTTTAGATTAGAGCTTTCAGGATCAGATTATACTAGGAATATCCAAGAACATAAAGGAAGTGAACACCATTAGAACTAATTCATGCCAAAACTGAAAACACATTTAAATGGTTAAATTGGTATCACAAAGAAGTCTACCCAAGTAGCATCTATCCATTTTCAAAGGCAGAACTGCAGCTTGTGCTAGAGCAGGAGGGAATACAGGAGTCATGTATAGCTGGACTCCATTCTGGAAAGGATTTAAAAAAGGAAGGCATTGCCAATCATGTAACTTTCAAATACACATGGGAAGGGAATTATACACCAAATTATAATTTGACTATTTGATTCTAACTGTAACAAAGTCACCTAAAATATTTAAAGGAGTTAATTCAAAGGTTTTAAAACACAACCAAAAAAAAAAAAAAAAAAAACAAAACACCACAACATTTAATCATCATACTGAAGGAAAAGATGACTAAATGTAACTAGTTTGCAATTACATTCTTTAAAATACTACTAATCAAAAGAATTTCACAGTGAGAAGGAGAAAAGGAACTTGAAGGTAGTGACATAGGGGAATAAACCAAATAGAAACAAATAGAAAATAACAGCAGGGGAAAGAAACAACAAGTATCAAACAGAGAATAACAAATACTCTGCCTTATAAATAAATCTTACCCTATATACCACCCACTTTATTTTTCCAACAAAGACAAGCATACAAACATATAACAAGCATGAATGAAAACTGCCCAAAGCTTAGTTAAAAACAGAAAAATATTGGTTTTCAGAGAGCTTTCTTTCTGATCTTTCTGTCCATTTTTCCACTTACTGCAAACCTCTACAAATATCCAGAACTATATACTGGCAGCCACAGGCTTTGCCTCAATTTCTACATAGCCTGAAAGCGTAGCTCTTTATCAAAACATCTGCCTATTTTACAGTACAATATTTTCTACACGGACAGAAATTATGTTTCCTTTATCAAAATACCCTGTTTTAAAATGCAGAACTCTGACAGCCAAGTTTTAATATACTCCCAAGCACACTTGAGAAAAAGTTAAACTGCAGGACAGAAGAAACATGCCAAGAATGTAACAGCATACAAAAATGAATCTGTGGCAAGTCTGTGTTTTATGAGATTGTAACGACATTAATTTAAAGGACATTTAGCTTTTTCTGTAGACCCATTTGAGTGACCCATTATTTAGCCTTCCTCATTTTCCATCCATTAAAATTGCACTTACGAATACTTCTCACAACTGTCAGCACACGCAGCTTACTTGAAAGGCTATTGTTAAAAGTTCATGTAAAAGAAAATGATAAAGACAGATACTGTGGATTTACCTAAGAGAACAGAAAGTTTCTGGAAAAAGTCAAGGTATGAGATCTAAAGATGACAGAATAAAGCATTTAATTATCATCCAGCAAATCTTCTAAGTATGCTATTATTGGTGTGCAAGTGCCATTCAGTTCTTCAAAGTTTTCCTCTATTCCTTACATAATTTTTGTCTCCTGTCTGTACATACATTTGCTAATACTCACTATTTATGCGTACTTTGGTAGAAAACCCATCAGGATGGATGACGTACATTCTGGCAAAACATCATATGCAAGGAGGACTCACTGGAGGGAAGGGACGTGGGATCTCAAAAGGGTAGTTCGAAATTCAGGACCTCGGCTACAAGAAACACACGGAGTTCTCAAAGTGCCAACTTTGACTTTCGGTTAAAGACGGGCACTTTGGCCATCATTGTAGGAGAGCAATGGGCACATCCATAGCTGCGGAATTCATAGGAAAAAATGCCATTAAACATTCTGCTCCTTTACATGGTAACATTCTCCTGTGTCTTTCCTTCCATGGGTAGTCTCAGCCAATACCTTCTGACTTACTGACACGTTTCCCGTCCTTGCTGGATTCTCGGCTTTCTTGTCCTAAAAGGCTACTCGACGCTGGCCCCAGCACTTCCCAACACAAATCACACTGCTGTTTACACATTCCTACATTTTCTTCTGCGTGGCTGGTGAGTACAGTATCTCCGCTACTTTTTCAGCTGATTACAACTCAGATAACTGAATGGAACTTATGAGGCACACATAATTAGAGTTAATTATACTCACATGACGCAACTGAATTTGCGGCCGCACAAAATCTCAGCTACTGCTAACAATCACACAGACCAAGCAAATCCTCCTGCACAAAGCAACAAGTACACTACAACCTTTAAAAGAGGTAAGACAGGACAAACATGCACATCAGTACTAACACAAGGCATCTAAACCACAGCAAGATGGTTTACCTAAATCTACTACGTAAAATTAAACACACTTATTTCTACAAGGTCTTAGGCTAGATTTAATTACCTGAGAAACACATGTGGTTGTCACAGTCTTCAGAAATAAAGAGCAATAACTACTTTCTTACCTTGAGTAGTTTGACTACACAAATTTGATCTTTTTAAGTATTGACAGAAGCCTTGCTCTAGCGAGATTCAAAATTGTGAACACATAATCTGTTCTCTTATTTCATGACTCAGTTTAAGAACTAAAGTCCTAAGCAAATGCCTCAAAATGGATGACAAGTTTGAACATTAACTGCTAAAGAAATTTCATTTTCTAAAAAGGCACTCTCAAGGTCACCAGCTGAATCATCACCAAATAACCTTTACATTCACTAACCAAGCCAGACATCATTTGTCCTATTTCAAGATTCCCCCTCACATAATAACCATGAGTCAAACAGGCCAGTAAATGCATCTGCCCACAGCTGTAACAGTGTACATAACCAGCATACAGATAGTACAGACACCTGATTTTATGCCAATTATAATAAATATTGTGGAGATGAAGCAGAAAACAACCAAATACATGTGCTAAGTAATAGGAAAAACAACTTTTATTGGTTTTAATAACTTGGTTATTCTCCTATTTATCAAATATTTGCAGGAAAGACCTTATAAACAAACAAAGTTTTGATATAGATGGTGTTACTGATTGTTCTGGTTTTGTTCTATTACTTTATGCAAAAAAATTGGAAGCCATTCATATATTTAAGGACTACACGCAAAGGCACTTAATTCCAGCAAAACGGCTATTTTCTCCAGGTTAAAGAAAAATGTTCTTCCTTTCTTTCTTCTTTTCAAATCCCTGGAATGTCCCACACAGATTTCACAAGTACGATGCCCATGGTGAGGTACTGTATTCTCTACACCAAACAAGAGAATGGCAGCACGTGACATATTCAAAAGCACTGCAAGTATGCACACGTGCATCATGGCCAAATTAACATTCCCAGGATTTGGTCCTGGCTTTAAACCACAAAGGAGACATGCTCTAGTTATATCCTGCAGTGATATACTCTTTGCTTGGATCACTACTGTACTTTTTCCACACCAAGTAATACAGTAATCACAGAAGTGGGGACTAAGGCTTCCTTGTTTACAGAGCAGTATATAGCTGAGTAATCTCCTAACAATTCCTTGGAAAAGTTCACATCCAAGCATTATATATATATATATATATATATACAATCACTCACATTCTATACACATCCCTCCACTAATTCTTTCCCTCTCCTGTTTGAACTGCAAAAAGCAAAACCTTCTTGGGCAGCACATAAACACATCCTTCACTGCTCTAATGGTTCAGAAACACAGAAAGCATTTATGATTTGAAATATATCAAACAAGTTTTATCCTAAAAAAGTCGTAGTGTATAATCAGAAGACTATTATGAAAAATATCCATCCTATACAATATAATCTATCCAATAATCAATCATCTTAGCTGAAGATACTATTTTCCAAAGCCTTTGTGAAGGCACCAGGAGTTATAAAGAAGTTGAAAACTACCATTTACTTTACATGTATGAACAAAAGCAATTGTTGACTTTTCTGAATAAGGCTGACTGCAAATATTTTACACTACAACAGGCCCTTTATCATGCTATCCAAGAGCTTTGCCTACTTGAAGTTACAATGATGGAACTTGCCTGGAATCTACTGCTTGAATTGTTGGATAGGTTTCCACTAGAAATATTTACTATACTAGCAGCATCTTTGTAAAACCTTAATACCCAAAGCATCGCTTCTGACAAGACATTTAACGTTTATTTTCTACAAATCCAGTATGACTTTTACTTCACGTGTATGAACACAAGTTCTGCAGTCCTAGGCTGATGCAAATGTTAACTCCTGACATTTCTACACATGAATGTGTGGGAAGAGGGAGGGTATGTTTGTTTTCAAATACAGCAAGCACAACTTGTCATACTTCCCAGACTCCAGATTAGAAGCAAAGGGGTTTTGAAAAGTGTTTTATTGGCAGTATGTGTGAGTTTCAAGCTGTGTCTGTATCTGCAGGCAAGTACATCTGCTGCATAGGTGTCTCTCTTTGGACTTCTACCAGTTTTCCCTGCAGTTCAACACCAATTTATAGGAGAATTTACACAGGAAAACAACAGAGATTCCATGAGTAACCCATGCCAAGCCCCAATTAAGACTTTCAAAACAGTAATTACTTGGTGTCAATTATGCCAATACTTCTTGAATGAGCATGCTTTAAGAATCCAAGCAGGGCTAGCCAGACTGCAAACACGTTATTAGTCTTTATTCATTCAACAGAATCTCTCCAAAAGCACATATAAACCCGAACCTCCAGCAGCTGTCTACATTTTTTATCATCACCCTTAACACTGTGAAAACAAAAGACCTTTAGTTTGGAACTAGTTATTTTTTCATTCCTATAGAAAAACACACTAAAAATGTTTAAAAATGGACATACATTGAAAGTTTTTAATTGCCATCTCAGTGTTAATAAACTCTTTGTAATGACTTAAAAACTGCTCCTTAAGAGTAAACAATAGGAGTTACCAGCACATGCACCTTCTCATTGCAAAAAGATTCAAATTCTGTAACAGCCTCAAAAGGAAGTTCTCAGAAGACACCAAAGTGCTACACGACAAAGTTGTTTTTTTAAAAAGAATACGATGTTAAGGTTATCCTTTCTGTCAGCACGTATTTAATATGCCACTTTCTCTTTCACAGCACGTGCATTACAAGGGAGCTTTCACAAACTTCTTTTTTAAAGCAAATAAAGTAGATTTTCTTTTAAAGGGAAAAAAAAAAAAAACAAAAAAACCAAGCAATGGAGCAATCCAATTATTGGCAAGCAAGCCACAGAAACAGGCACATCATATACAAAAGCACATAAATTTCAGGAAAAATACACAGCACAATAAAAAAAATTCACCACAGAAAACTACATCAGCAGAATTCATGATTTTCATAATGAGTCATGCCAAATATAGCTGTGCATTATTAAAAATAAGCATCCACATTATTGAACTGATGTATAGAAATTATTGGTGCCAACATACCCCTCCACATAAAGTACTCAGAAGGCTTCAGACAACCTTTAAATAGTCATGCAGAGATGCTGCAGATCCAAATGACAAGAGCAGAGCTTTCTGTTTTCCTGATGCAAAGCACACCACTAACTTTTAAAGGCACAATTTCAGTACAAATAGGATTTATGAATTGAAGAAAAACTTGACAAGTAACTGGAGTAAATAAAGCTAAAGGTATTTCTTTAACTCCAGCTTTTATGGACAGAGATCAGAGATTACCTTTGAATTGAATAAAGCAGAGGTTGGTTATTAAAGAAATAAGCCTTTTTTTTTTATTCTAAATGCGAATTTGGCGATGCAAAAATCACATTAAAACAATCCAGTCAATTTTTGCTGCAGACAGAATTTTTGTGTCTACTTTCCAAATTCTCACTAGGAAAACTGCTCTTTTCCTAGTATTTGCTAATGTCTTCATCCCAAGTATGGCCCACCAACCTGAGAGAATGAGCTTAAAATGCCACATTTTAAATAACAAACAAACAAAATCCTACCACAACTATGTTATTGTTCGGTGAGATCGGAAAGCCCCTGAAGATTAGCTGGCATAGCAAACCAAACCTGCCAGAGCAATTCATCTGGCTTATATGCTCTTCCTTGCAGCCATATTTCCCGTGGAACGCTCGAAAATAGATATATTTCAGCTTGGATAAACTCTCCCAGCATTTCGCTCCTGCAACCCTCTCTTATGAGCAAAGAGCCCCCTTATCACATGACAGGTTTGGGAATCAAGACAAACAAGTGAACGTACCCCCTCTCACCTCGGAGGAACACACGCCGCGGACGCCTCCGCGTTGTTAAGAGGATACGCGCTGACAGGCAACAGGCACACGCATGTCCTGGGCACAGGATGAAGCAATCCCATGCAGACACTCTCATGCACGAGTGGGAACCAACAGGCCCAGCTCTTCTAGGGCTTACTGAAAAAAGCAGCGGCTCATCCCACTACAAAGAGTGGGAATCTCTGAATTAAGTGGCGGGGCAAACTTTTTTTCCTTCCATTTACACTATTACTGGTCTCCAGGGATAAAACACAAACTCTGTAAAACGTTAGCATGATGATATCTTGCATTATTTCAAGTACTATATGTTGCTGTATTTCTAGTATATTTCCTCTATTTGTATTAGTCTTGTATTACATATAAACAGGAGAAAATACACTGTTCTTATGACCACAATCTCCTACACCAAACCACATTATTTTAAGTTGCTGGTCCTAAAACAAAAAACAGTTCCAGCATTGTTATTCACTTCAATGTCCGGGTAGTCAATGCTAGGCAGATCATTTAAATAAACTTCACCAGACACAAAATTCCAAATGCACCGCAATTCTACTTCGAACTCTCAGGCTTTCTGCAATTACAAAAATCATTCAACAATTCCATGTCAACTGGGAAAACAAAGATCTAAAACTGCTCTTTCTTAGTTATGAAAGTAAGAGGCTTTGAGAAAACATGCATCAATTCTATTTTTCAAGACAAATTCATCCAAAGTGAGACAGTTAAAATTAGATTTATTCCTTAATATTTGCAGAGTTGGCATCAAAAATGCCCTCTTGTGGCACAGCAGAACCCTGCAGAGCCTGCCCTCGGGTCTTCCAAATTAAATTTCAGAACAAGAATGTATGACTCAGGGCTTGTTTTGAAACTGAAATGAGATAAGGAAAGCGCATAATAAGGCAAACTAAAACTGCAGATATCATTCAGGGTTCGAATGAATGAATGAATGCTTGAAACAAGTTTCTCTACGTGGTTCCTTCATTTTCTTGTCTTTTGAGTGTTAGTATAAGTAGTGAGAACATCTGGACCTCCTACAAATCTAAGCATAATCCAATTCCTGGGGAAAGCTGCTCTGGTAACAGAGCACTGTCACTTTGGCAGATTCCTGAAAGGGGAGGATTCGTGCTGCTTGAAAGCTTTTTATTAAAGAATATGTGTTTTTTAAAAAATTGACATCTCCAACAACTGGCAACAACTTGCAAGGTTGTCTCACTTTCATCCCCACAGGCTACTAATTCTTGGAGGTAACACTGACCGTGAGAGGAACAATCAACACACAACTACAATCAAGAGATTTTTCTCCCATGGAGCAAAGCTAGCACACTACGCCTTTTTCTGTTAATGGAAGTGTGGCTGTGACAGCTTCAATTCCCTTATTTGAAAGCAGCAGCTTTCACACAGGTTTTAGTTTTGCTGCTTTTTAGCTCTCAGCCTGCCAAAATGACACTAAAGTAGCAGTTCATTTCCAAGCAAACCTAAAGAACACTAGGAAAGCCTTTAAACTGAAGTCAAACCTCCCCAAGCACTAAAATCCTGATGCCTAGCGAGGAGGGAGACAATCTCCCATCTCCCTGTCTACAACGCAGCACAGTTAAGAGCACATTCTTTAACACATCACTCTCCCGGTTGCATCTGCCCAATTGATGGCAATTTTGGCAGCCTGCCAGGTTATTCCTGAGGACAATCCCTAACAACCTGGATTCTTCATCCTGCTCCTCTGCAAACAGTCTGCTGTGAAAGGTGTAACTCCGGTTTTCCAAAGCACGGCTCAAATAGGCAGCACTTGTTTGTAAGCACAGAAACACCATATTCCAGCTGCCAGTTCATCTGCAGCAGCCCACAGCAAGGTCATGTTCACTAAGGCAAGCTCATTCCAAGCGCTCCGACGGAGCTGGCAGCGGCATCCACAGCACTGCACAGCGGGAGAGAACAGGCAAGGCTGGAAGTGTTAAGTTTGAGAGGAAAAAAGCACATCTTAGTCAATTGGGAAAATATTCAACCAGTATTTTTACCTCAGCGAAATAATTAAAAAACAAGAAGGAAAAAAAAAACCACACAGCACTTTCATACTGTGCTATAAGCCCTCAATCAAGCATAAAATTTCAGCTGAAATATGAAGACAACCTTAGAACATAAAAATATATTTTAATTATTTGAGTACCTGACACTTTTCAGACATAAGCCATCCGTGCTCAGTTTATATGAAGGTATTTTCAAAGTATTCAATTGAAGTGTCAAGAAAAAATTTTATACGCTTTTCAACAATTGTTAAAAAAACAGTGTCTTTTAAATTAAAGTTACTATTTAATCCTCAGTGAAATCACTATGTCATTTCATCTGTAAGAGCAGAGGTATAAACTTACAAAGAAAAAAAAAAAAATCCTTTTTGACAACAGCCACTGAGCTTTTCCTCAAAACTTGGTTTGCATGTAGCCGAGATGCAAGTCTGCCCATGAAGAGTCAGATCCACACACCGTGTCTGGAGTGGTCTGGGACCGGTCTGGGACCCCCAGATGACAGAACACCTCATGCAATGGTCATGGAAACACACACACTGAACCTATGAGCGGATTCCTCAGGACAAAGCCCTGCTAGCCATGCTGCAAAGCTACCCAGGCAGTTCAGAAACCACACAGGATTATGGTGAGAGAGTTTATCAACCCAACATGACAACATGGGAAAGAGGTAGGATCTGAGATATTTCTGACCGTTTTGCTCACTCAGCATTTCCAGTACAGATTCTTGAAGAGAAGACAATCAAGAGTAATTATACTGCATTCTTTCAGGTGTAACAGTACAAGAGCCCTGTTCTTTTTAAGTACAATCGATTTTTTTCCCCACCTTTTGAAACCAATAAATCAGTATTTTCTTCCAGAGTTATCCTAGCTTGGGTCTACTTTCTACATCCTGGTCTTGCTACCTAAAAATTAACCATCAGCCCACTGAGTAAAACCAAGCCAAAGGGAGATCTACAGACCAGTTATCCAGACAAGATCCCACCCTACTAAGAGCTGCAGTCTTTCATGCAGTTGTTTGCAGTTCTCCTCCAGTGCTTGTAGAATACAAACCTGTGTGTGTACACACCCATGTAAGAGGAGTGAGGTGGGTTGGGGCAGGAGAGAGAAAGAAATCACAGTGTCCTTATTACCTCAGAGTAGTTCTTAAGCCACACCTAAGACTGGGAGAGGTAAGTCTCCAAGCAGTAGTAGGCAGCCTTGCGAGGCTTCCTCTTCAACCAGCCTGCCTCAGGCGTGTCATAATAACAATTCATGATTTAGCCCAGATCACTAACCTGAGTGCTGTCCCAGGATCTCTGCAGCTCACTTAAACTCTGTCTTCTTATCCTGGAAGGAAATTCTCAATCTCTGCACCCACCCCGCTTGACTCAGCAAGTCCCCTCTCCAGAGCACCAGCCTACCCATTCAGAGAGAGAACACAATTTCCCAATCCCAACAGGAAATAACTGCTCATAATCCCTGAGCAGTTGAATGCTAAGGTCTGTCACTTACAACCTCACTTAGTGTATGCATATTTAAACAAACGGTATCGATTACACAGGTCACAAGTATCTGCGTGTCTTGAAACCAGGAGCACTTTCCCATCAGTTACAGCACCAACAGTACCAACTGTGCAGACAAGGCGAGTATTCAGCTGACAATTGTAGGTCCTTCAGCTGTTTGCAGCTACTCTGAGCGGTTAAGACAACAGATTTTACAGGATATCCTTATATGAGTCAACTTTAAAAAGGCCCCTGTGACATTAAAGGTAAGATTCTTTAGCAGACAATCCAAGAAACCTATATATGAGGGGGGAAAAAAAAAAACAACAAAAACAAAACAAAACAAAAAAAACCAAACCAAACCACATTATTATTAAGCACATAATAAACAGTTGCCCATTTGAGTGGGCTGGGCTGCCTTTCTTCCAACCACTCAAACCACTGCTTTCCAAAGCAAAACATCTCTAAAAACTGTTATTCTTACAGTCTTTTTAAAGTTTATTTCCAGAGGTGCAATACCTAAACAGAAACATGCTTTTCATGCCCTACAGAAACTGTTTTCAACACTGGAAGGAGTGGGGAGGGGCATATCAACCTAAGAGCTAGAAAGCTCTGAAGGGCATTCCTCTCTTGCAGCATTCCAGATTAAGTAGGAACCCCTTCCTCTAACTGTTAGACCTGTTGACAAGAAAGTAGCCCTCCTCATGATTACTCCCTGTAAAAAATTTAAAAATTAAAAACTGCACTGTTAAGAGTTACCAGTCTATTTGAAAATGGAATTGGTGAAAAGAATCTTTCCCCAATCAGTGGTAAAGGTCCATACTTTCAAAATTCAGGGGGGGGGGGAAAAAAACAAACTAACAAACAAAACAAACAAACCAAAAAAAAAAAACAAACAAAAAACCACACACCAAACACATACAAGCCAAAAGTTTACTGCAAATCTCTGACTGATCTTTTAACAGCTCAAACAGCATCAATTCCATTAAAGACTTAGGAGAGAATTGCACCTACCATTTTTCCAAAGCTTTTGAAAGAGGTACAACCTTTTTTTTGCCCCTAGCATCAAGAAAAATAACCAATACAGAAATATTTCCTCAGAACAATGCACCTCAATAAGTAGAATATTTATCATGTTGTTTTGTGAAGATGGCAAGTGCTCAATTCTCAGAAGATTTATTTATCCAGCATGAGATTAAAAAAAAAGAAAGCTTCCACTAGACAGTCTTTGACCCACTTGACCTTCAAGAATACTTTTAGCAGGGGAAGGAGAGAAGCTGTTAGCTACATCATTGTAAATGTACTTTAACATAAATGCATTTTGACACAAACTGATTAGGTAGAGGGAACAACTTCACTGGCAAAGTTTTCCAAGATTAGAGCTCTGCAACTTTCTTAAAAAACAGAAGGTATTATGAAAGCAGTTGGTAACTTAGATGGAATGACATGAAGAAAAAGGATATTTTTTTTTTTTTTAATATATAGCATTTAAAATGCCAGGGGGTTGTGTTTGGTTTTTTCCTAATAACAGATGAACTGTAAAGGCTTGCTTTTAATACCTTGATGCAAGACCACTTCAAGAGCTTTTCAAAATGCATGCATATATCATTATTTCAACACAACACCACACAAACCTTTCCTATCCTACCGGAAACTCCACCCTTTAACATCACTCTTGTTAATTTAAGTTGCCCATAAAATATGGTGATAAGGTAACTCGTGTACCTCTAAACTTCTTTCTAACGTTTGTTTAATGCTTTAGCTAGTGGGCAGGTACAGAGAAAATATTTCCCTCTGCTATTCAGCTAATTCACTTAACAGCTAGGTCAGAAGTGAAGGAAACCTACCTGGAATGCACTTAAACCACTTTTTATTTTTGCAATTTATGACCCGCTAGGAACGGCACAAAAAAGTTACACGGGTCTAGATTAAAACCAGCTTAAAAACAGAAAAGGAAATCAAGATTTACTTCTTTAAACTATCTGAAGCATGCCAAAAAAAAAAAAAAGTACGGCAAAATTTTTAAAAATCCATTTTTATTACAAATTAATAAGACACATTTCATTTTAGCCCACTTCAGAAGTGAAATGCAAGTGGGACTCATGTATTAGCTGCCACAATTTAAGTTGCTTTGTCACCTCTACTCCAGATTACCAAACATTAATTTCTGTAAACACTGGCAGAGCATGAAATACCACTGAAAGATTTCATACATCAAATTCGGAACAGTCCAAAACATAACAAAAAAGGCTACAAGTAAGCAAAAGTACTTAAATGGTTAAGCAGGGTATAGTTCATAAACAAAAGTAACTTTGTTCACCAAGACAGCAGCTCAAACATTGCCAACGCTACTTCCCCACAAGAAGTAATTTCTCTGACTGTTAGAGAGAAACTGTTTTGCCAACCTCACAAATAGCTAAAAGCTTCCAGAAAGATGAGTTTCCTTACAATAATCCATTCCTAAATGGCAGGTTCAGATGTTCACTAAACTTCTGAACTAGAGCTCAGCCTGAAGAAAGCCACAGTACAACTGAGAAAGAGGCGCACTCCCTTCAAATCAGGGGAATGTTGGGGCTTTCCTACACTGCTACTCCACCAATTCTTCATATGGGCATTCCTCGCAGACCCCTGCACTCGGAATTCATACTTACTTCAGATTTCTACTCACCTCCCTGGTATGAAAGTCTTAACACTGCAATTTAACATTTTCCCTACAAATTTCAGTAGCCAAACTAAATGGAATGTCAAGTTAATTGGCATGGGAGAGCTGCTGAGCTAAAATGATCACAAAAATGAGTAACACAGTAGAAATTTTAATGTATTTGTAGAGGTCAACAATCTCACATTCTGTACTATTGCAGAAGAAACCCTGTGACAGAAAGAACTTTGTTCCATCAATCAAATATATAATCATGCTCAATTTATTTTATATTTTCACCTATATGATTTACAAACATCAAAATTCACCAAGGACATTTTCAGCACATTTCTCTCATTCAGTTTCACCCAAAACTGTTCTACAGACCCAGTAACAGGCAAAAAACATGTTCAGTATCATTAATGGAATTTCTGAAAAATCAAATTAAAGGAAAAAAGGTTAATCTATCGTTAACACTCTGGGAAAAACAGAATCGTTGATGCCAAATGTTACTTTTACATTGACTCCATCTGCATTAGTTAATTTGGCATTATCAGTGTTTCTTCATCACATTCACAGAATTTCTCATCGTGCTTCTAATCACAGGTATCTTAAAAACTGACCAGAAAAACAATCTAAAATTTTCTTTCTAAAGGAAATAGATATATTATTCACTAGCAGCCCATTATATATAAAAATTATGCTTTTTTCTATACTCCCACTCCCCACAAACAAAAAGTAATAGATCTATTTACAATGTATGTCATCCTAAATTATAGAAACCATTCAGGAAATAGCTGTATGACAGCTTAAACATAAATTTACAAGTCTTTTCATTTCCCTACACAAACAAAGCTCTGTTTTGGTCATCAATAATTCAGAAATTCTTTTTTGGCCTTGCTGTTCACATTACTTAAAAACAAAATTTACACTTACTTCTTTTTTAAGATTCAGGCAACACTTAATCTGACTTCCAAAGACCACAGTTTATTTGAGCTTCTGCTCTCTGCCCACCACAGTGACACAAGAACAGCACACTGGTAATCAGAGACACCCCTCAAATTGCTAACTTTACTTCCACTGTTGGACCTGTCATGGAAGATGAGCTGTAAAAAAAACTCGACTCCTGCAGCTCCCCTCTCTCTTACTGCTGCTTTTCTGGTGAGGGGAAAGTCACACCATCCATACACAGAAACTTCAATTTGCCTCCTTGATTTCTGTCTTTAGCCCATCTTATTTATCAATACCATTTAATAGTTTATCTGGAACTAGTTTAAACCAATGTTTTCCAACCCTCACACATCACTAAATTTTACATCCTGTTTCTTGCTCACTCAAGAATTTATTCTCCCCGGACATGGCTGATACTTGAAAAGCTCCATTGTGTCCTTCTTGAGCCTTGCCTGCTTGTCTTATTTGTGCAGCTTTCCAAGCACCTCATCACCCAGGTACCCCCAGGCTACCAGAACCACAGGCTTGACCTGTGAAAGGGCATTTCAGGCACCACAGTACCAATGGAAAAAATAAAAACCTCTGATCTTCCTTATAAGCAAAGCAAACAAAAGGTGCAGAAAGAGGGAGCCCAGACACTGTATTTGAAGCAGTCCATAGTATCCAGCCTAAACATTGCTTCTGTCCTTTTCAAGTCCACACTGCTTCACCTCTTCTCTAATTTCTGAACATACAGACACATCCAAAAATCCACACCAAAGGGCTTTCAACTCACTATTTATCTACATTTCCAAAATTACTTCATGTCTTTCCTTCTCTTTTGTTAACTTTGATTCTTTTGCTTATGCAAACTCAGTTTAAACAGCACTTTCACAAACTTCCAATACTTGAGACACGCTTTTAACTATTATTATTATTATCAGAACTAGGTCCATGACAGCAGATTCTGCCTGCCCAGCACGTGCAACCAAGCTACCCATGGACAAGGTGCTGGGCATGGCACACCCTTCCCTTGGCCCCCAGTGCCAACATAGGGAGATCCCTGGAAACCACGGGTTCAGAACTGCAGCTGCTGCTCAGCTGCCATCTGACTGCACAGCCATCCCAAGGGACAGTCCCAGCTGAGATCCCACCTTCCACGCTCAAAGAAGTGCAGTGAAGGTGGTGAAGCCCCTGCAGCACAAATCTCATGAGGAACTATGGAGGGAGCTGGGGGTGTTTAGCCTGGAGGCTCAGGAGAGACTTTACTGCCCTCCACAACCACCTGAAAGGAGGAGTATGTAGCCAAGTGGGGGGTTGGCATCCTCTCCCAGAAACAAGCGATAGGACAAGAGGAAACGGCCTCAAACTGCACCGGGGGAGATTTAGATTGCATATTAGAAAAACAATTACTTACCCAAAAGGTTGTCACACATTGCAACAGACTGCGCAGGGAAGTGGTTGAGTCACCATCCCTGGAGGTATTTAATTTAATTGGCTCTTGGGCACATAGTTTAAGGGTGGACTTGGCAGTGCTAGGCTAACAGTTGGACTTGATCTTAAAGCTCCTTCCCAATCTAAATGATTCCCTGCTGTAGTGGGTATACAGGCATGGATGTTTCCCTGCAGTGCAGAAAACACCAAGTGGAAGGGTTATTTAAACCTCATACAAAATTTGAAGATATTTCTCCTGAAATTCTCTGGATCACCTGACAAAACCAGCAATATTGTTGTGGCAATTCAAATTGCTCCGCAAAGAAGAAGAAAGCTTTAAAAATCCACATTTCTTGTAAATCTCTAAGCAAGGCCGACTCTGCATCAGTACAGCAGCTCCTGCACCGCAAACACTGAGTATTATGTTTGAATGCCTTAATCATGTGTTTTAATGTCTTGTGTTTAACTTGACACTGGATGTTCCTGGTTAGTAATGTTTGCTGCAATTTATGTTTCCACCTGCAGTGTTTTTTTTAATCCTTCAACTGCAATAAAAACGCATAAGCAAAGCCTGAATTTCATGCCCAACACTCACATACTCAATGCTCAGCAATCACACACCACACATGGAAACATACTGAAAGTCATAAAAGCAAATGCTATTTTACACCTTTGTCAAAGGACTAGTCTTAGACCTCAGTAATTTCAACTTCCCTTCCCCCATTCTGTTGTTTCAGTATTTCCTTAGACAATTCAATATACTCCAAAGATACAGAAATGCAGGATTTCTAGTCCAGAGATTTATCTTCTCAAGCTGGTTAGCAGTAAGGGGAGAAAAACCAGCCAGTGACACCAAAAAGCATCTCTTACACTGATCACCTCACTCAAGTAAAGATTTATCATTTCACATTTCAACTGAAAGGACTAAATACCCTGTTAAATGAGTATATAAAAGCCCAAGTGGACACCTGTAATCTGTTCATTAAAAGAATTTCATATAATGATTTATCAGGAGGCAAGTAAAAATACACCATTGATTTTTACTTTTTTTCCAAATATAAATGAGCTCAAACTTCAACTGACACAGCTAACTGGAAGAGCAAATGCAAAGATTTAAAATTGAAAACCAGAAGTAGTAACATACACATGCTGAAGGAATAAACCTTATCCCTAGCTGAAACGCTTTTAGGCATTCAAGTATTTCTTCACTAAAAAAGCAGAATGCAAAAGTATCATTTAAAGAACAGCATTAATCTATGATTTCAAAGGAAGGAAACAAAAACATTTGCTCAAGCCACTTGACAATATAATTGTCTTAATTGGAAAGCAAGCAACAACTTTACATTAAAAAAATTGCATGTTGACAAATTCTTCTCTTTAAATAAAAAATAATAAAAAATGGGACTGATATTCTGACATAGTAACAATCAATATCAAGTGCTTGACAACCTGAAATCGAAGGAAAATGGTTTTTACCATTTTACAGCTGTTTTATTAATTTAAATTAGTTCAGGCAATTCAACATGGTTTTTAACCACCATGTACTCTGTAGAACTGCCTACACCCAGACTTTGTCAGTCTTATCTTACCATGCAAACAGCTAACGTCATAACTCCTCATCTTCAGCAAAAGGTAAAGAAAATATTACTAATGCTGCTTTACCAACCAGTAAAAATTATGTATAGTGAATTACACCCATTAGCACAGTTCTGTCTGCAGATGTGTTTAAACATTTTGCTCAAACAGACCTAACAGATTTATTATTCCAGGTGTTAGAATAAGCCCCAGTTCTTTTCCTTTGATTCAAAGCAGGCATTGAACTCACGCACTAAGAGATTAATTTGCAGAGCACACATTTAAAACACCTAAAAATTGGCATGAAAAGACATCCATTAAAAAAAATTACTTTAGCTTTTGGCCTCTGAATTATGTTGTTTGATAAACAAACAGTACCTCTATTTTTTCATTGCTCTCCTTTATATTAATATCAATATCTTAAGTTAATCAAAACAAGTATTTGTTCTGCCTAGAAAAGAGACAAAGAAATAACTGCAAAAAGCAAAGAACAGAATAAACATGAAAGTTTAATGAAAGCTGCTGTTCAAGCATTTTGCTACTTTGAAGATGACTGTGAAACTATGACGTTTTGAAACAAATACGCAGCTTGCAAAAGGCAGTAACTACATTTTTACAGATGAAATAAACCAGAAAATTAACAGCAGCTTTCCAGCTTAGTCATATTTTACAATCTGGGTCTACACAGAGCTCCTGGAAAAAAATCACCTGCATGCTCCAGAAACAATGTGTATTTTCAAACGGCTTAGTGGTCTGCTCTTAGACCAGGATATTTGGTCTCTAGGAAGTAAATAAAAATATAATAGAAGTCCTCCCTTGACAAAGAACTGTAAATAAAATCCACTATTACTCAAATGCTTAGTTTCAGCAGTGTATCCCAATCTCCTTTTAAGAGTTTTGGTTGCACTTTTTATTAAACTAAAGATAAAACCTTTAAAGATACAGATAAGCAATAAGGAAAACGGGTTTAAGCAGAAAACTTCAGGCAGAAATTCACCTACCTACTATGTATTGGTAACGAGCTTTTGCACCTGTCCAGACAAGTCGGTGACATTCTTGCCAAATACTACATGGCAGACAATCAAAAACAAAAGGGTTGGGCACTTAACCAGATTCTTCTTGGATTTTAACATCTATAATTACAAATCTGTTTTTAAATTAAAAGTTCTACTTCTAAGGACAGTATCTCAGAGCAGACCTTGTAAAACTGTCTAATAATGCTGCAGGAAAGGACAATTAAACTATAAATAAAATGCCCCATCTTTTACCCTTATCCAACACAAAGTCACAAAGAAAAAAAAAATTTAAAAAGCACATCTAGGAGGCAAAGGCAAAACAAATTAGATTTAGCAGTAAATTACAGTGTACAGTCATACTGGGTAGAACCAGATGTGATATTAAATAAATGTGACACCACATTATTCAAGCTGGTGTTTGCAGGGATGTAGCACTACAACACTGGAGCAGTACACTTAATCTGTACCAACTAAATGTAAATACTGGAGATGATGGCAAACTTTGATCAGTAGTGAGGTGAAAATTCATTTTAGTATCATCCATCTGCAGCAAATGAAATGATGGAAAAATGCAGGGTATAAAACACATGAGAAAAGCCTGCACCCCTGTACTTCACATTTCACTTGTCACTGAAGCACTTGCTAAGATTGTTTAGTATTGCCAGACCTGTCTGGGAAAAAAGGGACTTTTTTGTTTCCTCACTACAAAATACTAAAACATCTTCGATTATATATTCACCAGAAGATAGGTAATCCTTTTAACTAGGTGCAGGTGCTAGAGTTTACTACAGATAGACTGAAGAAGCAAACTTTTCCAACAAAAGACGTAGTACTAAGATCAAGATCTTGCTGGCCCAAATACTTGAGAGTATCTTTTCTGGTGGATAATAGGTAACAAAATAAAATTGAAAGTGTTGAATAAATAAATTAACTATTTCCTCATCTGATGTGGCAGACATATTGTACACTTGTAAAAGCAGTCTGAAATGTAACACAAGATTATGAAAACTATTTTTAAGACTCTAGCAATACCTACCCAGTAAAACTGTATTTATTTTTAATCTTTACATTTTAGAGAGTGTTTCAGAAACACTGAAACCCTCTCTGCCATATGCACCTTCCGAAAACATGCACTTATGTTCACCTGCACAGACTCAGTGAACACAGAAGCACTGCTTCAGGAAAGAGACTGACTGAATGAAGCTTTTCTGACACATTAATGTTCAAAAATCTAGAATGTGTACTGAAGAAAACATGGATGCTGGCAGCTTTGGAGAACCAGTTCATGCTCTGGTTTCTGAGCTACCACACAGGGAAGCCATATAACCCCAACCAGAACAAAGCAATGTTCCCCCTGTTTCCCACACAACTTTGATTTCTAGAAGTGTTCATCAGCCAAAAAAGCATCTCACATTAATAGGAACCACTCCACCAAGTGTATGTTATCCTTGCTGGCCTCCTCAGGTAGTCAAAATTCAGTTTGCCAACATGTGTGTATCTTGGAATAAAGTCAAACATAGACTGACAAAACAAGCTAAGTACTTTTTGGTGCAGCCTTGCTTTAAAAACAAACAAAAAGCAGCACCTCCCCTTATACACTCCTCCCTCCCCCAAGGAACACACACAACATTCCCCTTCATTCATACACATTGCTGAATCAAACCACACATGGCATTTTCCCTACGCACAGTTCCAAGCTTGGTCTTACAGAGGGCACTCTGAAATTCAGGCAGCATGAAAGCACCCTTTTCCCACTTTCTGGGAGCCGAATTACAAAGCACTTCTTTTGCTGTCTGCAATTGTCAGCCATCCCAAGCACAAATCTACCAGCATTGACTCCCCTCGTTAATGAGTGATCTCTCATTTTAACTGTCATCAAAAAATGACACTTAATTGTTTCCCCAACTGAAATGAAACATGGCTACTGTATCTAACCAGCAGATCCAATATTCCCAGCTCAATCCTGTTCACAATCCAACAGAAATTAAACAGGCTGCCTGACCAAGCCCAGAGCTGGAGAACAAAGGACAAGAGAGACACAGAGAAAGTCATGCGAGCTGTAATATTATAACTTTTACTGTAAATAGTTCTGTTTTCCCATAGCCCAAATGGAAGGAAATCATTAAGAAAAACAACCAACACATTTCCACCCCCAGCCTGGCAGCTTTCCTCCTGCTGCCTAATCTCCTGCCAGTGAACCAGTAGAGGCCGCCCAAGACCATGGATCGCTCCTGCAGAACTGCGGGATGGGACAGCTTCCCTACACCCGCCTTTCAACACCACAGCCAGTTGTTCTAGCATCTTTCTCCCACTTCTCGATTTCATACCTGCTTTTCCACCCGTACAAGTTACCTCACTGATGTCTAGTCCCTTCAAGGGCAACTCCTGACTGTAGGTTATCACTGGTTTCTAGAAATCAGGTTGCTGCACATGGTACTCCCAAGATTTATCCAAACTAGACATTTTACCCATTGCTGTGGAACCAGTCCAGGCTTCTTTCCCTAAAAGTTTACCCATGGCACTCTACAGCACATAAAGTCCTTTCATTTTGCCAGAGACTACCCTCAAATTTTCTAGAGTTGGTGTAAATGTATCACTTTTGGTGAAGTTCTCACACGGATCCCGCTACCTAATTTTTATTGCACTTCAGGAGCTTCCCACAAGTCAAACAGGCCATGCACAACAATGCTAAAGTGCCTCACAGGCCAGCTCCTTAAGGGTGGGTTTCATGTCAGTTCACTTACTTACACATTAATTGAGACCTTTTATTCTATGCACGGGTTCAACACCACCAAGGGACATAATCTGTATTGAAGATCTCGTTAGGAAGGTCATCACTACTCCTTAGAGCAGTTAAGTGCTCCAAAATCTTTTACTTCTACAGCAATAACTACCATGGAAAACAGAGCGAGAACAAGAAATAATGATTTGCCTTTACAGCAGGTCATGGAACACATACAGTAAATAGTGCAAGAAACAGTTTTCAACATCCTGCCAGGAGTGGGGAACACAGGATTTTCTGCAGGGCAAAAAAAACCTGTTGATTAAATTTATTAATGAGATTATAGAACAGTCTTCTCAGATAATCAAAAGGACTGAACTAAATAATCCAGATGGTCTCTTCCCCTTTGGGCTTCTGTGATTAAATAATCATTAACTGTGGATCATCTATAGCCCACACTGGGTGAATCTGAGCTCTGGTATAGTTTTCAGTGACATGGTACCTGAATGTACAGGTTTGGCACAGAAGAATCAAAGTCAAAAAGGCAGGTTTCAGCTTAGTGTTCTTTGCTCTTTTACTATTTCCAAACACTTGAAACACATACCAGGCATATTTCCTTCCTAGAGTACAAACTAAATAGAAGAATTAAAGAATAACATTTGCAAAACAGCTACTGACCAATGCTATGAACATGCCAATTTCATAGTTTTGTTTCTTGCACATCCACTGTTACCCAAAGAAGAGGTCAAGCTGAACTAGAAACTGACTTCAGAAACGAATAAAGGGTTAACTTCAGATATTTAAGTGCTGATTCCTACTTTTCTGTTCCTGATTCTAGGTTACAATTTGAATGCAACACTACCTTTGAGATGTGCAACACTATAGCAGCAGTACACTTTCTTCAACATACTTAAATACAAGCCAGTTAGGTATGTAACACTGGAAGAACAGACCCTTTCACATCAATAGTCAATATCAATCTTCGAAAGCTATAAAAAGGTAATAAAAAAGCATCCCACACTTTCCAAGCTTTCCAGCTTCCATAAGTCTTCTGGATGACCAGAAAAAGGTAAGCAAATGGAAACAAAAACCTGAACTTTAATGCATACATGCACTGCTCTACCAACAGTCACGACTTTCCCTGCATGTTCCCATCTCCTTGCCCAAAGACTCTGCCAACCACACTTAACACTTCACATCAGCAACCCAACTACCAGAAACAAACCAGAGCCAGCGCTGTCAAGTCTCCATTCAATTCCACATAGGCTCAGCAACAACAACTTTGCTGTAGCGACTCTCCCATATAAAGCAGTTGCCCAACAAACACCAGACGTTTCAAAAACATCAGCAAACAAACAAAAGAGATGGAAAACAGTGGTGCAAGATGTACTCAGCACTCGAAATGACAAAATGCAACATCCATGGGACTTTTAGACAAATAGTTTTTACTGAAACTACTAAATGGATATTCAGGAAAACCAGTTTATGTATCATTTATTTAATGCTTTATTTAGTGATTGTAGGATAAGAGGCAGCACTGCCCTAACAAGGTTTGCCACCATCAAGAAAACCCAAAGAACAACTGGAACAGAGAAAATCCTTCAGGAAGACATGGATGTGCACAAATGGGAAGAACTGAAATGTAGCTTCCTAATATAAATTACGGTCTTTAGAGCAGTAAAGGGAAAGACCTGCATGTATCAATCAATTGGAAGCATTTGCATGTGCTGTCAATGTGGGCATCTTCCTAAATAGGCAAACAACCTAAAATGCAGAAAACTGAGAAATTTTTAGAGCCAAAAAAGCACTTCTGCTGTTTGAGAGCCTCACAAAAGCCCACTCCAGTGTACAATTCTGTTCACTCAAATGCAACAAAGATGACTTCATATTGCAAAGAGGTGCAGAGAAAACTACAGGATAATCAAAGAGACAGAGAGCCCTTTTTAAAGGACTGGACAAAGAACGCAGCTTGCTTAGTTGAGCAAAACAAGGCTAAGAGGGTATGTGATTTCCAACAAGCATCTCAAGTAAATAACCAAAGGGAAAATAGTACCTCTTAAACTACAGGATCTGCCTAACTATAGAGAAAAAACAAAAAACACAACATTCTAAGCCATAGCACATTAATTTGGAAAGCTTCTATCCAACACAAGTGGAGTTCTGGAAATTTTCAAACTCCTCTTATGTGGAAAGGGGAACAAAGCTCATCTGGTTTTGATATTAAGCCTGACCAGGTTATAAACCTTTGTTTTACTATATGATATTTCAAGTTTGTCCACAGTATTGAAAGAAGCAATAAAGACATGTAAGTAAATGGACATAGGATTAGTTAAGTTTTTTTCAAGTCAAAGACAGTTCACATCTAATGTTTTATCTAATATTTTCACTACTGCTGTACCAGAAATCAGATATGTAAGTGGAATCAGCCTACATATATTTAAATAAAACGTTTGACTGAAATTATTTAACATAGAAACAATCTTTTAATAAAATAATAATAAAGCCATATTTTAATTTCATTAATGGAATAATACTTAAATAATAGTTAAAAATAACTAAGACTTGTAAGATACATCAAGTAAGTGGCCAGAGTGGAAAACTAAAATAGGCTGTATATTAATAGTGGAAATTATCACAAGAGAGAGGTGACTTGGAATATTCCTCCCAACACACTTAAATAAATTAGTAGCCAAGGAGTAACAACACACTTGTGAAATTTCTGTGGATGACACCAGACTGAACTATCCCCAGTAGAAAGAAGACTGGGTAGTTAGCCAGGAGAGTTCACGGGTTTTGTGAGCTGGAATGCCAGAAAATGGAATTTAATAGCACAACATGTGAAATCATGCGTTTAGGGACCAGTAACCTTTTCTGTAAGCTGAGAACTCATCACGTGGAAGCAACATAGGAGGAATGAACAGAGCAGTGAGGTATGGAAATTGTCATCTAAGGATGCTGATGTTTATATGTGCACAAGGAGAGCTCAGTATGTTCAGGGAAGGAAAAATAAGAAATTTCACTTGGCTCAGGAAGCCTCTGAGCTGAAATAAGAGAGGCTAGAGCAGTGCTGGGGGAACTATCACTGCTGCAGAAGTGAATATCATATTCAGTATCAAGTGAATCTTTGGTCTGAAGCAGTACAGTTGAGCACATTTACACCAAAAAATTGCTGTGCCTCCTCACAAAACTTTCCTTGGCTAAAGATGGTCGAGTTTATCCTACTGCTCTGTAAAATACATACTCTGTTCCCTGTTTCATTTCCTGCAGCAACTCCAGCCCAAGCTAAAGAAGGCTATTAGTGCAAGTTATGGCAATGCACTGCACACAACTCTAATTTAATGGAACAGAAATTAAAAGTTTTGTAACTGCCTGACACTCAAGACACGAAATGCTCTTTCAAATAGAGCAACTAGGAAAAGGAATTTAAGCTGTTCTAAAACTGCACTAGTAAGTTTCTGGAAAAGACAGGAAAACAAATAGATGCATTCCTATATCTAGAAGAAGAAAGACGTTTGTGTTTATATACCCATGTAAAGAATCTGTTTACACTACAGACTGGACAGTTATTTTAGTTTAGAGTTTCACCAGCCACCTATGTAACCAGAAGAACTTTCATTCCCTTCTTTCAGTGCACTGGCCACAGATAAAGGGTGGCAGCTCTAAGTGGTATTCAGCTGCTCTCCAATGCCTTGCTACTACCTCTTGTTCAAGAGTTGAGGGCTAAACTAACTGCTCAGTCCAGCACTGTAAAGAATTCTCTGGCTCAGACAAATGGAGTTTGAATTACTTTTTTCTCCTTTATAGGTGAAAACAGGACATTTTAGGATCATCTGGAACTTTATTTAACAAACATCCTACCATGCGAGGCATTTCTGATGCCGTCAGTCAATTCTTCCTTCCAATTCCTCCAGTCAGTTCCTGGCCCAGTATGGTTTGGAAATCTGATCTTTACCAAAAACCTCAAGTTTGTCAAAGGTTTGGGGGTAAGCTCTGCAGACATTTCAAAACTAGAAAACTGTGACACAGCTGTCAGCAGTTATTGGGGGCTGTACTTAGTGACCTGGGATAGCCAGCCCCATCCTGCACTGAAGCAATAAAATAGTCTGAGTGTTTTGCAGCCCTTTTCTATTAGTTCCATTAAATTTGTCAGGCATTCAGACTTCCAAAGGGAAAATGCAAAGACATCACAAATGACACATATCTCTATATCCAGGATATGACTGAGTTTTACTTATTTGATTAAATCTCTACTTTTACATCACTGTTTACAATTGTAAAAGCCTTGCATATGCAATGCTTCAGAGAAGCTCTCTTAAATTATGCTACTTTACTCCAACATGTTTGCATCTCACTGAAGAAAAGTACCTCAATAAGCAGCACATCTCTGCTTTTAACTGTTCTCTCAAAAGGAAACGCTACAAGAAAGACCCGACGGCCGGCACCAGCCCTGAAAAGGCAAGTTCATCTACTCAGCCTGGTCTCTGGGAAGAAGCACCAGAGGAAGCCTTTCACTTGCAAAACTTTCCGGGGCTGCGTCCGCAGCCACGAGTCATTTAAAATAACAAAACCACCTTCCATCACGGCCGGCGCTCAACAATGCAACGCTCCACCTGCCGCACTGTAAATACCGGGAAGGGGGAGGGAGAGGGAAACAACGGTGAGGAGGAAAAAAGAAGAAAAGGAGGGGGGGGCGGGGGGGGAAACCAGGACAAACTGAAAAGCCGTCTCCGAGGAGACCTGTTGCTGAGCACGGCGAGAGCGCGGCCGCGAGGGGATCCCGCATCGCGGCGCTCCCGCAGCCAGCCCTGCCCATCGCAGCGCGCCGGAGCCCGGCGGACGTGCGGGGCGCTGCGGGGGTGGGCGCGGAGCCCCCCGGCCACGGGCGCGGAGCGGGTACTCACTCGATGAAGTAGCTGGCGCCCTCCTCCGAGAAGCCCTCCTCCCATCCGCGGGGCAGGTCTGCAAGGGACGGGGGAAGAGAAAAAAGGAGGGCGGGAAGGAGGGGTGAGAACTTCGCCCGGCTGCGGGGAGGAGGGGGCCGAGGAGGGGGCGCCTCCCCCCGCCGCCCCCGCGCACCCACCTGAGCGGATCATGTGGCCGGAGTTGACGGGCTCCCCGGTGCGAGGGTGCAGCCAAGTGGTGGTGCGGGTCAGGTCGCTGAGGAGGGAGAAGCGGAAAACATGCACCTGTTAGCGGGGCGGGAGCGGGAGCGGGGCCGCCCTCCGCCCGCAGCCCTCCCGCGGCGCCCCCTTACTCGATGAAGAAGACGCGCCCGTCCCTGCAGACGCCGTAGGACCAGTGCTCAGGTAGCGTGTCCCGCCCCACCGCCGCCGCCATGTTCGCCGTGCGCGGGGCGGGGGTGCGGGCGGGCGGCCGGCGCTCGGCGCCCCGCTCGGCTCGGCAGCGCCACCGCGGCCGGCCGGGGAGGGAGGGAGGGACGGAGGGACGGGCGGGGGGCGACACCTCCCGCCCCTCGGGAGGCCGCGGCGGCAGCGCCACGGTGGCGCCCGCCGGTTTTGTCCGCTGCTGCGGCCCCCCGCGGTCACCCCGAGGTGACCCCTCGGCAGGGACAGGGTGCCGGGGTAAGGGAGCGGCCGCGCATCCCCAGGGATGCTCCTGGCCCGGCGGGGAGGCCGGGAGAGCCTCGTGTCCCGGTCTGGGGATCTCCTGTTGCACGTCCGGAATGCCCGAGGGGGCGGGATGGGGTACAGGTGTGAGCGCACCTGGCTGCCGCCGGGCCCCCGGTACGCGCTCGCCAGCGGCGGGAGGTGACAGGCCCGCGGGGACTTTGAACCTTGGGCACGGGGGACGGCGGCAGCAAGGTTGGAACATCGCAGAGAGGCAGCAACAGCGAGGCGACGGAGCAGAGCTGTCACCGGTATCGCGAGGGACCCGTGCCAGCCCCTGTGATCATCAATGACCTAGAAAAGGCGGGCGGGGTAACATGAGATAGCCCGCTCGGTGCGTTTCAGGGAGGCTTTGCTGGCTCCCAGCTCAGACCTGTGGCACCAAGATCCACACAGGTGCTGGTGCGCGGGGATGCTACAGCCAAGGACAGAACTAAGTGCTCCAGGCAGAGCTAGGGTCACTCGGAAGGTGGTTTAAGGACAGAGTGGATAGAACAGGCAAGGGTTGCTCTGCCACGCAGCAGAGTCCTTATGGTTCTTACTCTGGTCCTCTGTGCCAGCCAGCAGAGCCAGGATGGGTGCCAGGTGTGGAGTCCTAGCTGGTGCCTTGGCTTGGCCACAGTGCTAGTTGCATCAGGAGAGAGGGACTGACAAAGCCAAGGGTTTCAAGGTGCAGAAATCCCCACCTGCTGCTTTCGTTGAGGGCAGTAGTGGTGGAGCCAAACATGGCTTTGTTGGGTTCTTGATGGTCTGATACTGGGGAAAGAGGATGGAAAAGCCAGAAAGCGGGATGTTTGCTAGCTTAGGATAGAAGGTGAGTGTTAAATGGGAAAGACAGGCTCCAAGGAGAGGTGGGAAAGGGTAACTGTGCCTCACTGGGGACAAGTTAGTAAAGTAAAATAGAGGAGACCAACTGAGGACATGGCTGTGGGGAAAAGGAAGAACCCATGCATGGAGTGGGGAGAGTTTTGCATACAGGGAAAATAGTAACGTTTGCTTTTTCTTCTAAATAACCAAAACAAAGCACCAGAAGAAAGAAGGCAAGAAAAGCAGCATCATTGGTAAGAGAGATGACTGTGCTCTATTTAACGCCAGTTTCAGACACCATGCATGGTGCATCAGTATGGCACTGTGTAGCCCTCCCTTTTTGGCCACTGTTGGAGAAGACAATACTATACTAATGTCATCTTCTAACAACCAAGAATGGTCCTTACTGTGGGACACGTTGCAGGCTAAATGTTGCAAAGTGGTTTGATTTCAGTTACACATGAGAAAGCATGGGCTTGAAATACAAGAGTTTTGTGAAAGTCTAGCAGAAACTTAAACCTGCAGAACGGTTGCTAACTTCTGTAGACTAATTTCTCTGACATTTGACCATCAAAATTCATTGAATTTTGGTTTATCCACAATTATAAAACAGGAGTATCTTGTAGCCCTTTATGCTAAGTCAGAATTTTGATTAAAACTTCTAATACTAAAACTTTGGTGCTGCTTTTCTTTGAAAGTGTATTGGGTTTCCATGGCAAGGTTTAGCTAGCAGGGGTGGCTTCTGTAAGAAGCTGCTAGAAGCTTCCCTTATGTCCAGCAAAGTCAATGCCAACCAATGTCTCAAAGGAGACCTGCCCCTGGCCAAGGCCAAGCTCATCAGTGATGGTGGTAGTGCCTCTGGGATAACGTATATAAAAAGGGGGGAAAGTGATTGTACTGGAGGAATTGCAGCCAGACAAGAGAGGAGTGAGAATGTATGAAAGAAACAACCCTGCAGGCACCCAGGTCAGTGAAGGAGAAGGGGGAGGAGGTGCTTCAGGTGCCAGAGCAGAGAGTCCCCTGCAGCCCATGGTGCAGACCATGGTGAGGCAGCTGTGCCCCTGCAGCCTGTGGAGGTCCATGAGAATGCAGAGATCCACCTGCAGCCTGTGGAAGACCCCATGCCAGAGCAAATGGGTGCATGAAGGAACCTGTGACCCCATGGGAAGCTCATGCTGGAGCAGGATCCTGGCAGGGACCCATGGAAGGAGGAGTCCACCTGGAGCAGGTTTGCTGGCAGGACTCATGACCCCAGGGGACACGCACACTGGAGCTGTCTTTTCCCTCAAGGACTGCACCCTGTGGAAAGGACCCACCTCAAGCAGTTCATGAACAACTGCAACCCATGGGAAGGACTCAGAGAAATTCATGGGGAAGTATCTTCCATGGGAGGGACCCCACAATGGAGCAGGGGAGGAGTGTGAGGAACCCTTCCCCTGAGAAACAGCAGGAGCAATGTGTGATGAACTGACCACAACCCCCATTCACATCCTCCTGGACCACTGACAGGGAGGAGGTAGAGAATCAGGAGTAAAGCTGAAAAAAAAGTGGGGTGTTTCTAAGATTTGATTTTATTGCTCAATATACTATTCTAATGTGATTAGTAATAAATTAATTTCCCCAAGTCGAGTCTGTTTTGCCCATAACAGTAACTGGTGAGTGATCTCTCCCTGTCCTTATCTTGACCCACGAGCCTTTCATTATATTTTCTCTCCCCCATCCATTTGAAGAGAGGTAGTGACAAAGTGGCTTTGGTGGGCACCTGGTGTCCATACAGCATCAGCCCACCACAGAATCCCTGTCAATTCTGAGCCATTTGGGTAATGTTGTGGGTAGATTTGAGTTATCACAGAACTTGCAATAAGGTCACTTCTTGTGCAATTACAGAGTAAATCAAATACAAGTTGCTTAGTGTCATTGCATGTTTAGGTCTGTGCAGAAGAGATAAGACAAACTCTTGCTCTGGAGAGAATAATTTGCCTTGATGCTATGAAGCAAGTCTTTCATGCTCCATCAGCTGCATGAATTCATTGAATTTAGCTTGTAACTCCACCATTCTTTGACCACTAGACCACCATGACAAAATGGGTTTCTCCACTTCAAATGAATAGTAACTTAATTGAATAAACATTATTGTGTTTCAGATTTCAGGTCCTAAAAGCATCTGTACTGGGTCAAACTAAATGTCTGGTTAGTCTAATATTCCATCCCATGTCTGAATAGGAGCAAGTGCCAGGAAAGAGTGCAAGAGCCAATCCTGTGCAATTCCCCAGGTTCTTCCCTTCTCTAGTACCTACACCTAGTGCTTGTCTTCAGAAGCTGTGAGCTCAGAAAGCTCTTGAGCAAGATGTTATTTACGTATGTAACTCCTAATGGATCTTTTTTGTGAACCTGTCCAAACTAGAGCCCACATAACTTCCATCCAGACAGTAGCAAAGTGTTCCTAATGCTCATTTTACCTGAGCTGTGTATGAAGAATCACCTCCTTTTGTTTGTTTTGAACTTGATCCTATTTCATTGACTCCCCTCAGTTCTTGCAATGAAAGAGACAGTGGTGATCTAGTGCAGCCTCCTGCAGAGTCAGCATTGAATTTAGACCAGGTGGCTCAGGCCTTTTTTCAGGTAAGGGTGTGAAAATGCTCCAAGGACAGAAATTCCACAGCCTCCCTTAGCAATTTTTTCCCATGTTCTTGCAGTGAATGTATTTTCATTATATTAGGTTAGAAACTCCCTGTGTCAATGACCCTTGTCATATGACCAAATATTGAGTTGATGCATCAGGGTGCCTGTGGCATTAGCATATTATCACATACGCGTGTTAATTACAGATAAATACATTATTGAAAAAGCATGTTTTATTACAGTAACTTGCAGAGCTCTATTCTAAAAATAAGATCAAGGTGAAAACTTACTCTAGATTCATACAAGTCTACAAACTGACTTGTGTTGTCCCTGTCAGGAGGTAGGTTTATGATTTAGGTCCCTGGAGGAAGAATGCCTTCGGGCATCATTCATTAAGAAGATTACCAGACTCTTCTGATTTTTCCTTTTTTTTTTTTTTCCAGGCTCTGGTTCCAGTCCAATCTGGCTGATCTCAGCCACTTTTCTATTACATATCATTCATTGCTCTCTAGAGGCACTATGTGGAAGAAACTATTTGAGGCAAAATTAGGAGTTTAAGGTCACAGTATCAGGAACTCAGCTAAAGGTAGTGAAATATGGTTCTTCAAAAACATTAAGGGTCTAATAAAACCTATGAGATTTGAGGCTCCCTTTGTTGATAACTAGGTAGTTCAAGGAGGCACAGTGAGGTCCCTGAATACTGCAAGTTCGAATCCACATATGGAAGCTTTATAGGAACATGTTACTAATGTTCTTGCTCTGTCCACATCCCCTGGGAACGCTTCTTTGGATTACCTTATTGGGTTTTTTCCCTTGGGAGAGCAGTGATGTATTTTAAAGTCAAAATCTCTATCTACACTTCCATAGAAACACAGAATCACAGAATGGGTTGGGTTGGAAGGGACCTTAAAGATCATCCAGTTCCAACCCCCTGCCATGGGCAGGGACACCTTTCACTAGACCGGGTTGCTCAGAGCTCCATCCAGCCTGGCCTTAAACACTTCCAGGGATGGGGCAGCCACAGCTTCTCTGGGCAACCTGTCCCAGTGCCTCACCACCCACACAGTGAAGAATTTCTTCCTTATAGCTAATCTAAACTTACCCTCTTTCAGTTTAAAACTGTTCCCCTTTTCCCTCTCACTACATGCCTTTGCTATTTCCAGAATAAAATCACTGGATATGAACATTCTTTCTACCTCATCCCTTTCCTTTGTCTTCAGCTCTTGCTCTTCCAACCCAGCTTCACCCTGTCAGTGGCAACATCCAAATCTTCTCATTTCCTCTTTTTTCCACTTTTATTACACTCATCACCCCTTGCATAACTCAGGTCTGCATGTTTCCCTGCACTTTTTCAACCTTCATATGCTATAACTTTTCAACAAAACGTGGAGTAGGAATCTGCAAACAATGCTGGAGACACTACAAAAGATGTAAAAAAAGACATGTGATTTCCATCAGTCAACATTAGATCCAGTGTCTAGCAGGTTACAGAATCACAGCTGGATTTCAGGCTGCCCTGTACTCTATTTCCTATTTTCCCGAGAACTGAATACAACCAAATTTGAGGATCTTAGAGGCTGCTGCTGTTTCAGGAAACTTAAATGAGGCACAATGCATATAAAAGCCTACTAGTTACGACTTTTTCATCATGGCCTGTACATTTTATAAAGGACAAGCACAACCTATAAAAGGTGCAAGGCCAGACAGAGGCAGAGCATCTGAGGAGCGATGAATTTCAATTATTAAATCTTGGTTAAGAAAGCTCATAAGCCATAATGCAAAACACGTAATATGCCTTTTAGCATGATTTTCCAGCTCTGCTCAGAACAGCTGAGAATTAAAACCACAAAAGGTTTCATGGTGAGACAGATTAATTTGCAAGACAATTTCAGAGCAATTCATTTTCTGATTATACTGAAATATAGGTTATGCAACTGAATTGTTCTTCAAGATTGTGCAGTGCAATTCCCATCCAGCAGTGGCAAGTGCTTAAGAGACCTGAAATCAATACCCTGATTCTTATAGATAGAAGACTATGTTAATCAGACGATAGGGGAAATACAAAATATGAAAGAGATCTTGGATACATTAGGCAAATCCACATTCCTGAAACATTTTCAATGCCATTACTCCAAAATTACAATGTTTTCTCAGATGATGGAAGAACTTCACTAAGGAATCACTAGGGCATATTTGTTCTAATTGGGGAAAACAACTGTTGCATTCCCAAACAGCATGGGAAAAAGCCATCTTAGGAGAACAGTATTAATGATTCTAAAAATAGCACAAGAGGAGTAAGAGGTTCCTTTCTCCCTGGCTAACTCAAGGAGATATGCTGAGGTCCCGAATTCCTGCAAGTTTCAACCCGCAAAAAGTGGTAGACTTTGGACACATCCAGATAGCTTGTCTTCAAAAGGAATTACAGAGAAAAAAGGGATTACGTGTAATAGATTACCTAATGTCAGTAATTCGGTACAGAATAAAAATATTAGTATATCAACAGCACTCTTCAATAATTTGGAAGAGAGAAAATAGCCATGCACAGCTAGAGCCTGTGTCATGCTGTAGGATAAAGGAGCACTATAAAGAAAAGATCAAACATGCAGAAAGATTTGCTTCATTTTCAAGTCTGAGGTCCAAAAGTTGCTTACAACAAGAGAAGGATAAATTAAAAATATTCAAGTCAAAGAAAGAAAAAATATTACCTTACTGGGTAAGGAAAACAAACAAGATAACAAAGATCATTACTGTATTATTTCAAAATTATAGTGCAGTTGGTGGGATTTAGTACACACCAATCCGTTTAATTTCATGTTCATCCATTTCAAGGCAAGTAGAAATCAGCTGGATTTATTCAAGATGAATTTGAAGATAGATGCTACACAAAAATTTTCCCAAATGTAATGAGGAGTAAAACAGCCTAACTAGGAATGTCATGTCATTTCCTTCATCACCAGTTTCCAAAGGCTGGTCCAGACAAAACTTCTGTCAGGGAGATTCTGTGTATACTTATTTTGTTTTAGATCGGGAACTATGAAAAGATGACCTCACAGGATCCCTTTTAGCCTAGATTTCTATGAAAACGAAAGCTGATTCAAAACGTTAGGAATTTTAGAAATAGGTGGAATGTCAAAAATTGTCATCACCTGATATATATTAAAGAACACCATTATTGAGTGGCTGACTAGTTCACAGGAAGTATTCATGGCAACCATCTGAATTTAGAGATTTTTGTTACTTACAAGGAGAGGAAGGACAATCCCTGATGTAGTTAAGAAAGATAAGCAACTTGCACAATGGTACTGCTATTGTCATGACTAAATATAGGGCGCATGCTCACTCCTGATCTGGAATGTTTTCATAATCCATAGAAGTCAGGAGAGCTACACACAAGGAAGGGTGGCAAGTGTCACAAGATAGGTACAAAAGTTAGGCACACCATCTGCAAGACATCACCCAGTTCCAGCTAAGTACTTTCCAGGACAGAATTAATACATATTAATAAAATGTCAAATAAATCTTGAACAGAACAGAAAAGGTATTGTCACCAATAGATTGTGTTTTATTTTTGTATAAGTACTGACATTAAATGAAACATCTTTTGCATTTTGTGCACAGGGAAATTTATGCTGTGGTGAAAGTGATGGCAAATGTTAGACAAAGCAAGATTTTGAGCCTGTTTTCCTTGCAATAGATTGAGAAGTTTCACTAAATTTGCATGGGACTGGTGTCTGGCAATAGAATTCTGTGAGCATCAGAAGATAAATATAGCTGATAAAATAAGAAAGATTAAATAATGGTAAATCTATTGTTGAGGGAACTCCAAATACGGAAAAAGGAATTAATCATTTTCCTGGCCACTGGAAAGAATATAAACAAGTTCAAATTGTATCCACAGTTCCTTTGAGGAAAATATGGAGCATGACATTGTACAAGAATAGTTTTCAGGCTCACTGTGTCACTGTGATCTGACTGATGACTGCACAGAGGCATCAGCCGAGACAGTGACACTGCTGAGCAAGACAGATGGGAAAATGACATTGAGAAGGCAACACTTGTGCTGCATAACAAATCCAAACTTCTCCTTCCAAAACATGCTGAACTCTCCTAAGAATAAAAAAATCGTAATTATCTTTAGTTAAAAGGTTTTCTTTTCCAAACCACTGTCAGTTTTTAAAAGTATATTCACTCTGAATGTACCCTTTGTGGAATCAAGAAGGTATCTTCAAAATCTGTTTTCCTTACAAATTTCCTTCCTGTTTAAAGACATCCTACTGATTTATCTTTTAGATGCATATATCTGAATATATCTAATTACCTCTCTCACCTGAATATCCAATCGCCCAAAAGAATTACATTCATAGAATCAAGTTAAGCATGTCCCCAGAAATGCACAAAAATGCATGCAAAAGCAAAAATGAATGAATGCATTTCCTAATTACTAAGTCAATTTTCAATTTCCTGTCACGCAAGCTTTTATGATTACTATATTTAACACAGTCCTATCACTTCTTCTCTTCATTTTCTCTCTTTTGCATTTCATAAAGTCTCAATAATTTACATACCCAGCACCTGGAATCCTCACACTAAGATATATTTGGTAATCAAAAATTAAACTAAATCACAAACAGTCATAATTCTGTCATGACACATCTTATCATTATAAACAGAGGTGGCAATAGTTATGTTGCCAATGCTCAGTGTTCAGGTTACTTGTAGAAGGGAAAAATACAAAAGAACCATTACGCCAAAGTCACTTACACAATCATTTCCAGAAATTTAACTGATTTTTATAATGAACATTGAGGGTATTTTTCTAATTTTTATGTCAAAGGACACTGTAAGCCTGGCAGCACCGAAAACCTCTCAGTTCTTCAATATTGATACACCTGCAACTATCAACATTTGGTTTGTTTGAAAGCAGACACTTGAAGTCAGTTCCACGTTTATGAACACAAACAGGGTCACTGTCATTCCAGGGCAGTGGACACCTGAGTATGAAGAGGATCCTTTTTTAAGGAACAGGACAAATGGAAAGACAGACATCACTGACCTTTAACACTTAAAGCTTCAAAATGTTAAATCAAACTGTTCACTTCTCTGATGTTTTCTCACAAATGATGCATTTTACTTATTTTCCCAACATGAGATACCTCACTTCATTATTCCCATCAAAGCTTTTTTTCCCCATCTTTGAGTCCACTCAGTGGATAGGGAATACCATGGCTGGTATTACCCTTTTTTCCAGCCCCTCTGGCAACTACCATTACCATATTTGCCCCTTTATTGCAACTACATACCACACTCAGGACAAACAGAATGTCCTATATTCCAAACAGTCTTCACTAAGACATTTTTTTCTAAAGAAATTGAAGACCCTGGAATTCACTATCCAGGCTCCTTGTGAAATTTGCTCTTCATTTGCTTTGCAAGACCCAAAGCTTCACCCTTGAGTCCCCTTAATAGTAGGACAAACTAACCTGATCAACAGGATGTTTTCAATTCACTTCGTTTTTCCTAATAAACCCATAAATAGCTTGCTGCTACTTTGTAGATCACTTAACACATGTCTAGGCACACTAACAGCAATCCCCACACAAGACTCCAGGCAAGATTCAATTTTAGCATCTTCTGCCCTATCTTTCCAGAGATGTTACTTTCTTGGCAGGCTTATAACTCACCAAGGTGTCAGCCCCTTTCCTAAATAAGCTTTTGCCAAGCAGAACAATCGCTTCCATCTTGGGTCTCCCTGTTCCTCTTTCAAAGACTTGGACAGGAGAATCTAAAATTTTGGTTATCTGCTTGGCTCCAGAAGGAGATAACCAAGGGTTAACCATCCTCCTTGATTTTTCTGGTAACATGAAATGTACATACCTCATTGCAGCTTTTCAGGATCCAACTTCCTTCAGGTTTCTTCCTGCTTTCTGTTGCAATCCTAGCAGGTGTGCCTTCTCCACAATCCCCCACAGGTGTTTTTGCCTCTTCCTGTGCTGGGCTCAGGTCCCTCCCTGGTTTTCAAGCCTCCTGCTACACACCTGTATCCCTTCCACTCCTGGCTTCAATGATTTGCAGCAGCAATCAGTCACTTTCCAAAGGCAATGCGATAAACCATCTGTATGTGAGCATGACATAACCAGTAGCTATAGTAACAGGAAAGCATACTTTAAACAAAAATGAAAAACAAAACAAAAAAAAAAATCCAAGGGATATTATTGCCCATCTCTTCCTCCATCCCCAAATATCGCATGGCTCCATAAATATCCTCTTGTGTTCCTTTACACAGTTACATCTTTCCCAGCCCAAAACAGAATGAGAAAGAAATAAAACTTTATTTTGCTTGGCTTAAGGAGGAAAAAAAAAAATCACACACAACAAAACTGGAAACAAAAGATTGTCTCTTTCCCAGGGAAAAAAAAAAAAAAAAAAAAAAAGGACAGTAAACCTGTAAGTTGCAAATCCAGGGTAGGCAAAAGTGTCACTATCCCTGTTCTGCCTTATTTGCTGATACAAGATTGGCCTTAGGACCCTCATGGGCTGTGAAATTAATTTCCACTGTTCCCTTTTTCATTGTCTTGTTTTCTCAGTAATCCCTTTGTGCAATGAACGATCAGCATGACCAATGTCTCAGTTCCATCTCAGATGTAACAGGACTCAATAGTAGTTATTCTTACTCCTCAAAAAGATGGATGGGATACAGATGGTGCAGCTACTTTTGAGTTACAAATTGGTCTTCAGGGCAGCATCGCCCCAAGGTTTCCCCCAGGGCTGAGTCATCATTGCCTGGCTGCACCACCTTCCACCTGCAATCGCCAGATCCTGGGTATGCAGGTGGATGGACAGGGCCTTGGCACCCAGCATGGGAACCACCGCTGGGGATGAGAATTCGGTGGAGCCTCCCTGCTGTGCTGGAGGAGCACAGCCAACTGCTGGAATGCAGCTCCCACCTCAGGTAGCTCAGTGGGAGCAGAGCCCCAGCGAGTCCCGGGAGCAGTCTGGGAGGTGAGCAAGGGTTGGACATTTTCCCCAGCATGGTGCTGTGCTGCCTACAGAGACCCGTTCCGACCCTGAAGCACTAACGCCGCGTGTTGATACTTGGCACCCAGCTCGCTGTTACACAGAGCTGGAGACGGTTTCTAACAGTGCAGAACAGCAGAGGTAACTTACAACACAGATACCAAAAGAAGAACCTTCTGCGAGTTCTTGAGAAGAGCTCGTGAATCTGAATGGACCGAGTCAGGGTATTAGGGAAAATACGCTTTTTTTTAAACCATCATATATTCTTCACTCCTCTAGAGCTCGTGTAGGTGGACTTCCACAGGAAAAGACCAAAATAGGCTCAGGGTCGCAGCTTACTTTACTGCTAAAAAGGTCAGCAGGGTGCAAAACATTGTTCAGTAAATTATAGCACTTATACTTGTGTCACACATTTTTATTCCTGCTTTTTAAAATATGCATGTCAAAATAGATAAACAATACATACTCAGTTCATACCAAAAAACTTCATTATCTTATATAAATTAAAAGAAACTAACTTTTCTTCATTTACTTCAGCATTACCTTCCAAAAATTATTCTTTCTTATTTGACACTTCCTTCCTTGAGGGAGTAGAATTATTCCATATATCTTTTAAATACATAGATGTTTGTTACTATTCACAATAAAATCCACCTGAAATAGATTTCCTTTTTCATCAGTGAAGCAAGCAGCCATGCAATTAAGGAGAGAGAATTATGTATTTCAGCAAGGTATAGCCTGATATTTGTCAAACTGGAATATTATTATGCCTGATTCAATTTCATATATTGACATCTCTCCATTGTTATTGATTAATGGTTAAAACTCTTTAAGGTTGTTACAAAACACTGTTATAAAGAGTTTTTATTATTTAGATACATAATGCATGTGATCTCTACAAATGATGAATTATATCCCACTTTTTAATTACAGAGTCCTCTGAAATCTAATTTAAATAGTAGCTATGCAGATTAAATTCAAAAACAAGAACAACAGCAAGCTAGTTTGTAAAATGATACATTTATGGGGGATTTTCCTCAGCACTGTATAGTTTTTCCACAGACTGTTTTGTAAAATATCATCTTTCTCAGTATCTTATTAGACCACTGTAATCTGGATTTACATATTGATTCATTCAGTTTCAGTGTCACTCAAAAAATGAAAATTTAATAAAAACCAACCCTAATTGTTCCTCAGAGACTTAGCAATAATTACTCCCATGCCATCTCAGTGAAGAAGATGTCTTTAACATGCTGTGTTTTTCAAGCATAACAATTGTACATTTCTTTCGGGCACTGTGTACTTCTCAAATCAGTGTTTCACTCACTGAGATGTTGAAGGCTGCCTTAACAACATATCACACAGGGGCTACACTTGATAAAATTGAAACTGTATTCTGTCAACAATAATTATGTGGGTGTTTTGCTCATTTCCTGCTATAGCTGTCCCATGGCAACAGCCTAAAAGCAGCACTCATTTTTTTAATACATGAATGGCTCCTTCGATGACACATTTCTGGCTCAGGTTTGGCAAAGGCTTGGTGAAAACAAAGACTTTTTGGAGAAACTATCACAAGTCTACTTCCATTATATGCAAATCTGTAGGGAATGTGCTAATTCCAAAGTGGAGGGTGCAGCTTTGCCATAGTAGTAGCAGTAGTGGTCTGAGGCATTTTCAGAGGTTGATAACAAGGCAGCATTTGCACTTCAGACCATTCTCTGCACTTTCTGGTGAATTTCACAAGAAATACCTGAATTGAAGGTCATTATTCCACTTAACCCTGCCTTTGGGGTTGTTGCTGCTAGGGCAAATCAGATAAAATCAACTTGGAAGTTCCACTTTTTATCAGAATTATGTCCATCTGGAGTGCTGAAAAAGCAGCTGGTGGTATTGATGATTTTGTCATATAAACTCTGGAACATAATTCTTTTGGTACATGGGAAATCAGTTTTGCAATTTTCAGTTTTAACTGTTTTGAGAATATTTACTTTTCTAAGATTATTTTGTGGCTTGTGAATCAAGATGAAAATAAATAGGTATTGTATAGACAGTTCATAAAGCAGTTACAGTATGAACTGGGATATTGCAGGTTTTACCCTCAGCTCTCTAAACTGTTAAGCTCTGATGTAATAAGACCTGACGGCAGGATCAAGTGCACCTACAACTCCAACCATTCAAATATTAACTTCACTGAGAAAATTAGCAAAAATTATACCATTATGGTTATTTTTTCTTATTACAAGCACCCCAACTAAACTTGTTTCATTTAAGTTGATACTACTGTAATGAGAAAGATGTGGAGATTAACAAAGTAAATGAGATTCAGGCTGGGTTTTTAGAAAGAACCATTTAATAACCTAACATATGTCTCTGGAAGCATCCTTTCTTTTCATTTTAACATTCTAGAGGGATTTTAAGAACAATACGTAGCACTAACCAAGTATAAGATCCATAGATAAATGTAAGATACACGTTTTTAAGCTATGTCTATAATAGAGTTCAGTGCACAACTGTTTTGTACTAGTGGAGAGAAACACAATTCAGAGTAAGGCAACATATAATGTCAAGCTGTAGATTGCTATGTTAACAAAGCCCAATGTTCCTGGAATGTTGAGAGTGACTCTTACACTAGCCACATATCAATTGTCTTTTGTGTTGTCACATGGATGTAAAGGAAACCAAGAGTGTTTGCTATCAGCGTCCGATTAACCACTGAATTCTAACCATAGTTTTGGAACAAAGAACAATTTCATTTGATGCCAACCATTGTCTGTAGCAGTGAAACAGCACAGTTTCCATTAGAGGAGGATGAATTTTAGTTCTGATAAGATGTGGGGATGAAATGTTAACCTAAGCCAAATGAATATTCATATAGGAAAGTGAAAATAGGTGTCAAGGACTTGCTGCACTGAAGTCCTTGGTTACATGAAAACTGTACACCATTCAACAAAACAACAAGGTTTCTAATGATTACTTTCCCCATATAATTTATTCATCTATTCCAGAGCAGTGTTTCGGGGCTTAATGAGTATTTGTAAAGCTCTGGCTGAAATGCACTCTTTATATGCAAAACATTATACCATTTACAAAGAATGAAGTAGTGTAGATTACTGGTTCAAAAAAGCCACTAAAGCTTATCAACATGTGCATTTGAAGGGTGTATTACTTCACCAGCTAGGAAAGCTCCCTGTTAAAGTCCTCTGCAGTTGAAAGGCTAAGTGTGCTATGCAGAGAGAAATGAAAAGTTGAGGAATTTTTGTCTCGTCTTTTATTTCACCCTACTTCACCCTTATTTTTCCCATATGGGGCAATCCTGTATCATATCTCAAAGACTTTCTTGTGGAATAAATAAACAATATTAAGTAACAACAGTCCTTCCTTTGGAAACAGCTTTTCTTCATTTTTAAAAGATTATAGTTATCTTATGGACTTGGTCCAAATCTCTTCTCTTTTTCCTATGAGCTCAAGCACTTCTATCACTAACACCAAGAGGACAGTGCTGGAACACCAGGAGAGCTGAGCTCTTTTGGCCCATCTCACCTGGGCATCTTATTCATAGAATCACAGAATGGTTTGGGCTGGAATGGACCCTAAAGACCATCTGGTTCCAACCCTCCCATCATGGGCAGGGACACCTTTCCCTAGACCAGGTTGCTCAAAGCCCCATCCAACCTGGCCTTGAACACTTCCAGGTTTGGGGCATCCACAACTTCTCTGGACAACCTCAGAGCACCCTCACAGTGAAGAATTGAAGTCACCTCCTCTTCCTTGCATGGCCATATTTCTCCTTGGAACTTCAGCTTTCCGAAACAGGGACGTCTGAAAGTGCACGACATACAGCAGACCTGCATGAGCAGAAGTGGCAAACAAGATAATCTCATGCATCCATGTGCTATCTGCTTGATTATGTGATTCTCTCACCCACTCCTGCAATCCTATTGCATCTGTTATAGATGCTGTATGCCTTTTTAACTAGTTAAATGTCTATTGATAAAAATGAGATTTTTCAAATGTTAATTTTCTTAAACTGCAGGGTTTTTTTCTTCTTTGTACAGTATGGTAGTTGCATTATCACTAAGAATAAGAACTCATTTAGCACTAATGATGGTAAAGAATAGTTCCACTAATCCTAGAGGAAATCCAGGACTTCATAAGACCAGGGCTTAGCATGAAAAGAGAAAGATCAGGCACAATAAAGATTCTGGGATTAAGTAGTCCTTCTTTCCACATTGCCTGAACACTTTTTCTTACATCTTGCTGTGCACTATAAATGAGAAGTCAGGAAAGGAAAAACCTTGCCTTTTAGTACCTAGCCCTTTTCTGCCCATTAGCTCATCTCTCCCACACCTGACAACGGTGGCTGTTTCTAGAATGGCTCTTACTTTCCTCATACATGGCCTCTCCTGCATTTTGGGACACAGGACAGAGTACAGTTTATATTTATATGCACCAATGCCAATGTACAAACAAAAGATAGAGCAGTCAGTGGTTCCTGGCAGCCTCATGGACAGAGAAGTATACACATTATTGTTGCCTTCTTTTTATTAAATTAGCCAACTTGAAAGTTTAACTTCATTTTCCCTCATTAGCCAGGCACAGTAACTAGTTTGCCTAAAATATAATCTAATAAGAAGGGGTCAGTGTGGAGGCTGCATTCTGTTGGGAAGGAAAAATTTGAAAGTTTAAAAAAAATTGCCCATGAGAAACAGGACTGAAATTCCAGATTATACCAATTTCCTTAGTAGTACTGTACTATATATGCAGATAATATTTATAGGAACTAGCATCTCTCAGAAACAGGCATTACGTTAATTAAAATGTGTTGTAGCCTAAGATTACATTTTATTAATTCCTGTTTGCAAGAAGGTCATGTCTAATGATTTCCTCTCGGAGTTACTGGTTTTAGCAATTGGACCATTAAAGATTTTGATTCTTGTTCTACTTGTACAGTTATTCAGATTCTTAGAAACGCAAGTGCCAATTCCCTGATCTTTCAGTGTTCTTTTTAAGGTTTTGCCCCAGTGGGATTTTCTTTTTCTCAAGGGAAAACAACTGCACATACAGCATCAGGAATTGTAATTAATTTTGCATTAGTCCAGTATAAAAGCCATGTGTCCGGATAACCAGGATACTCCAGTATTACAAACATCCAGGATAAATTGCTGCAACAGCCCAATACCATTCTCAATTGCCTTATCATCGGTTTACCACAACTGGGACAATTATACAATTCCTTGTGAACAATTTATGTTGAATCCCACTGTAAATGCATATTAAAATATGTATGACATTTCACAGAAAATCACATATTCAAAGTATTTCCAATTAATGGGATGTGAATTAAAAATAACCACCAGCTTCATTTTAATGCCTTGGGGAGTGGAAACATTCCAACCATTGTCAAAAGCGTGTATTAAACTCTCATGTTTTAAAACATTTTGGAGCATGCAGAAACTCTGTAGAAAACCACAGAATGATCAGATGGACAGGCAGAAACACAAAGACATGGGACCAGTTTATCTGTTTAAATAACAAGCAATGGTTTGTTATGGATCTGTTCACAATATATCTGTCTAGTGTCACTAGTAGCACTAGTAAATAACACACAGCACATTCCACCCTTCGAAGTAATATTAGTAAGTCTCAAACCCTTCTGAGTTCACAGAGGGATCAAACCAAAGGGAGGTAACCAATTAAACACAAGTAGTCTGTGCTGGGGGTAGGAGGGGGCGTAAAAAATAGTCCAAGTTTCCTTGAGGTTCATTTCATACTGATTTAAGCAAGTCAACATGTAGTTTATCTCACCAGCTGTATAGATGTCATGATTAGTCCTTCTAGATTTACTAGTAGGACAACGAAAGTTATGTCCACTCTTGGAGACCCTGAAGCACTCGCCTACCTTGACTTAGATTTGGCCTTTGAAGTCAATGAGGATGTTCACCCAGGTGACACCAGGTGTGCCTATAACATCAGGGTCTCACAGTATCAATTGTCTCCCAAGATATAAAAGGACTCTATGACCTAATTCCATTCTCCTATAAGAAAATCGGTGGTATGCATCTTAGAAAACATTTGGCCGTGGCTGGCAGAGGTGTCTAGTGCATGGGAGAGGAATTACAGAACTTCACATCTATTTTGCACACCCTAGAAGTTACTCATTTAAATTCCTCTGTGTATTTTGGGCAATCTGAGTACCCGTGGTGATTGAAAGCTTCTTGTGATACAAGTACATGCTGTGGTTCTGTGTTCAGGGCTCATTCTTGTGGGTGCTTTTGAAGTTGCAAACTCGTCAAATTCAAACACAAGCTTAACTGTCCCTGATGATTAATGCAATATATTGGCACAAGAAATGCAAATATCTGTAATCATGTCTCACTAGGGGTGCCTGATGGCCTGAGAGCAGGCACATCATGAAAAGTGAGGAAAGGTCTTTCAGACAGGTAAGAGAGAGCAGAATGAGAAATGCAGCACCTCCCTCAAAAACAGGGCTCCAGACAGATATCCAACATTCTTTGAATTTTGCTAGTTTTACATGTCCTGAATTTGTTCTACAGTTTAAAAATCCCTTTTTTTGACATTTGCCTAAGCAGGAACGTCATTCCTAGCACCTGCTTTTTGAGCTCCTGCAGGAAAGTCTGTCAGTGAAAGTAGCTGTCATCTCAAGAGGCAGCAAATCAGTGTCAGAAAACTTGTTGATCAACTTCCTGCATTCCTGTTCCCTTAAGAAACAAGCTCAGAAAGGCTTCTTCAAGGAACAAGAAAAGTCAGATGCATATCAAATGTCACAGTCAATGTTTTCTAAAAAATTTTAAGCTTAAGCATCTATTAAGGCTTTGTTCACATAAAGAAATATCAATGTAACTAAATTTCTTTAGCAGCTTCCTTGAAGTGCCATACTCCTCCTATGGGCATAGGTCTGTTTATTTAAGACAGTCTGAAAAAGCAGTTGTATTGTTTCTACCAAGAGCAAGGGCACACAACTGAGGAGGATCACAGCAGTGCAATCAACAGCTGAGGCAAGCTAAGGACACAGGTACAGCTTGTTACCAGTCCCACATGGCTGAAGTGTCCAGGCTAGCAGCACAGCAATGGTGAAAAGATTTGGAGGGCTAAACAGCATCTCCACTTTACCTGTAAGTGGAAAAAAGATGCTGTTCTTGCCCCAGGCTTCTCGTGTGGGATTTCTCAGTCCTTGCAGGTGAGTCAGGGTGCTCAAACATCTCACCCTTTCTGCCTGCCAGTGATCTAAATTCTCCTCTCCCTTATCCCCTTCCTTCCTCCTCTAAACTGACCTGAAGTAAATCCTGCCTACAGATTTGACCCATACCTTGGAGCAGCTTCCAAAACCAATGCAGTTGCAAAATGTACAATTGTTATCTGCAGATAAGGCCCAGTGTATCCTACAGAGGTTTGATAATACAGTTTGTCAGATAGGAATGCAAAAAAAAATCCATACCATATCTTATATGGCTACGCTGGCAAAATTACAGAATATTTGGTTGGTTTTCAGGGAAGTGGGGAAATAAGCCCAGCAGAAAAACTTTGCTGTGCGACATACTGCATCTTCCATATGGCCCTCTGCTATCCTGACTGCACCAGCGCAGGCAAACTAATAATACTTACAAGCGTGAGATATGCAAGTTTTATATAACAGCATTCCAGTGGGAGTAATTGCAACCAGTTTTAAGACATAACTTGGCAGGTTTAGGAAATAAACTGAATGCTGTTGTACCTGTGATAGCAGGAGACTGGATGCAGTGATCCAAAAGGCCCCGTATTTCAAAGTGAAAAAGAAAACAAAAGCACTAAAATCTTGTTAAGAAAAAAAAGAGAGCTGAGCCTCAGAAAGCACAACAGCAGAACGAAGGTAGTTACACATTAGCCAGCACACGTGGCTTCAGCAGGGCCAGGGCGGTCACTGCCACGTAATGTCTCCTTTGCAACACAGAACAGGAAAATATTGCAAAGCAAGAAAGAAGATATGGAGAAAAAACCTTTTAAAAAGCAGCCTTTCTCCATCCCCACTCTGTTTCCCAGACACAGAAATCTTGGGAAAAGCGGGAGAAGGGAGATACTATTTTCAGGGATGGCAATGCATCCACAATTCCTAGCAGCAGGCAGACTGAGCAGGCTATTACTTTTGATGCTGCAGTGGCCATGGAGACCTTTATTGCACTCAAGGTGCGACTGACTGTGCACCATGAAAACGTGCGCTGGGGTATCATTCCTATTTGGAAGAGTACGTGCCTTTAAAAAGACAAAGACAGATACAAAGCAAGAAAAGAGATGGAAAGTAGCTTATCCAAAGAGTAAGTCACCGTCCACCAGAGGCAAATGAAGTCTCCTGATTGTATGTAAGGCCAGTGTCCTGTCTACTACCTAACCCTTCTGCCTTACTTTACTGCCTTCTACCTCATATTCTTCAAACCAAAACCCACTCAGTGGAAGTGTGCTCAGCCAGACTGTGATGGGTATGAAGGACCCAGGGGTAGTGCAGAACAACACAGAACCTCCGAACCAAGGAACAGCATGTGGCTTGTGCTGCAGAGGGTGTAACATCAATGCAGCCTTTGTAGGAAAAGGGGTCTGACACCCCCCAGAAAGAGTTACACAAATCTAACTGTATTCCAAAGGCCTGGAGGTAGAAGAGGAAAGAGAATAATGTATTAATTCTGGGTAGTAACAGTTTTCCACATCCTAAAAGCCTGCTTGGACATTTTGGAAATTCTGCAAAGTGGGGAGAAGCTTCTTGCTTTGAAACAAGCAACATTTCCTCTGCTTCCGCTGAAGAGTGAACCCATCTCCTTGACGGCCTTCTACAACCTACCTTGTCACTTCCACTGAATGAGATTTCAAATCTCAAGCAGAAAAGAATTAGCTGCAACTTTTATAGCTGCATTAAGGCCACCTAAAGTTGCTAGTAACTCTGAAGTGGCGTAACAACATTCCTCTGTGGGTAGGAGAGAAATTTAGCTATAAAGGAATGGATACACTGTAGATTATTTTTGAAGTTTGCTTGTACTTTACTAAAATTGCTTTGAAAAACATTCTGATTTACAATTGGTGACAATTTTAATCTGACAGTATCATTGACATAAATATTTAATACACTCCTGCCAAAAAAAAACATGACAGAAAATTAACATGCAAGGTAGAGAGCAAAAGACCAATTCATATTCCCTTGGAATTTTCTTAGTAATCAAAAGCCACTTGGAGTAAACATTTGCCAGCTCAACAATTTGAAATGTCCTGTACACATCTCTGTAATAGCCTCTGTAATAATTGACAGAGCACAATACGTAGAAAAGATGCCAGCACATCACAAATATGAGGCTGTTGAGAGGATTAAGCATAATCCTGTCTCACCAATGAATAAAGAAAATAAGGAATGGAACTGTGTTGTGATGAATACCACTGAGTGAAAGATACACTTATGACAAGATTTTGGTGTTTTTTTTTTTGCCTGACAGAGCTTCACTGAGAAGGTCATGCGTGAATTCTGAAAAAAAATGGCACTGTTACTGAGGAATGCCAGGCAAAGCAGGAAATAATCTTTAATTAATTTGTGAGGAACTTTCATTTGGCAGACACAGTCTGCCAAATAAAGACAGAACAGTAGCTTTCTTATTAAGCTGATAAAATTGACCAAAAGTGAAGAAATCCCATAGTCAAAAAGCATTAGAACAATGGATTTTTACTAGGGGACGTAATAGAAATCCACAGGGAATCCTGGCAACAGTCACTGGGGTTTTGTCCTGAAATCAAAGGTATTTCTGACAGAAATGTAAATGAAAAGTCTTTATGTTTTCTGCTTTTCTGGATTTTGACTCATTATTTGATCCTTAACGCAATAAAACGCAAGTAGATTCAAACTTATTCATTAATACTAACAATTCAAAGTACCACACTTTGTTTTTTCCTGTTGCTATTATTGTCTTTGTAATTCCATTTCCAATTGCCACTTCCATCTCCCACCGGCTTGTACAGGTATTAAGAGATATTTTTGTCATTTGTAAAATGCTGGAAAAAGTTGTGATAATAGGCGCTTCATAAATGTAAGGTGTTATTTTAGTGAAACTGGGACAAACTGCTAGTCTCAAACATAATTGGCTACAATGGAAAAACTGGAGCATCTGTAGAGAACTGGGACATGGTACCTGTGAGGTGTTAATATTTATCCTAATGTGGCAGGTTTGTCTCTGTTCATAGAAGTGCACCCTTTTATTTAGGCGTGTGAGCAAAAGAGCGTTAAAAGAATTTCATCTTTATTTGAAAATGCTTCCTGAGAACAGGAAGCAATTCAGCAAATCAATGTGTTTGCTTTTCACAGCCACAAGCCAAAATTTAAATCTCAGTTAAGCCTAAAGGGAAACAAGTTGGGCAATTTCAGCATAATCCCTTCAGAAATGTATTCTCTTCACATGAACACTGCTCAGCACAGTAGCAGCTCTGTGCAGGAGAAGCCTCACACTGAAACATTAGAACGGCTACAGTTTAGGTTAAGAAGTAGAGTCTTTATTGGCAGCCTTTATAATAATATCCTATATAAATTCATAAATAACCTATTGACATCTTGGAAAGGAAGTGTGGAAAACTTGCCTAGGAGCTGCCTGCATTAATCTTCATTCTATCCTGTACTGGCATTTTTCCCAGTTTCCTATGCCTGAAGTTCACAACGTCTGTTTTTAAAGGAACACACTGACCCTTATAGAGAAGAACCCAGAAAGCCTGATTTGCTACTAGTTTTAATTTTTGCATCCTCTTTCCCTACCAGTAAGTTTTGAAGTGCAGCTTCTAATGAGCCAGTGGGAAATAGGCTTTATGTGAAAAAAATTTGGCATGCAAATCAGATGACTAAGGAATGTGGATTTATCGCACCACCAGGCCTTATGGAGAGAGAATAAAGTAGCTGTATGCCATGAAGCTAAAACTTATGGTCCAGCCTCACTAACATGTACCCACACTGACCAACAGGTTTTTATCACGGACTTTGAGCAGCTGCACAGGAGCTGGTCCTAGTAAAAGTCACAAGAATGTTTTCAGCCACAGTCTGCAAACTCCTTGCCATGACCAACAGGAACTTTGCCTTTGTGGGACAGATTTGATACAGAGACTCCTAGAATGCCCTCTGACTGAGCAAAGGAAAAGTGAGACCAGAGCCAGGATGCTGATAGCTGCAGTGCAGACACACTCATAAAGAAGTTCCTGGAAAAATAAAGTATTGCATGCCGTGAGACAAGGAGGTGCAAGGATTTCTGGACAACAGAACGACTTCACTCATCCAGGAAACTGTCAGAGCAAAACACTTCTTGTGGACATGCAGATTATTTGCAAAACAGAACTCATGTTACCATCAGAAAAACACCCTCTCTCTCAGTGAAACAAACTGACTGGATAACAGCTCAAGTTGCCAATGTACCTGTTTCATACATGAACCTCTACCATCACTTTAGGAGTCCACAGTTGATCATCCTCAGCAGAGCATGAACACACCATTAAATCTTGTTATATAGGTCTGACTTGTCTGCATCTACGAGAAACTAAGAGAGTCCTGGCACCTGGGTTTGGAGGGCGACTGCTCTGTGGTCACTATGTCCTGATGCTGTCGAGTGTAAAGTCCCCAGCTGTCCCTCTGCTGACATCTCCTTGAACCTGGCAGTGCTGAGTTTTCTACCAGCATGTGCACCCTTTCAAAGGTTAGTGCAACTCATTTAAAAGGACATTGGCAGGACTGGAGTGACGTTGGCTTCTCCAGTAAATGTTGTGGAAGATAGGCAGGCAAGCAGGCAGGCAGACTTCACCTCCTTGAAATACCTTGCAAAGGGAACAAGGCTTGCCAAGGTGTCTTGTCAAAAAAATGTAATTGTCATGTTCTCAAACTGAAGAGACTGTGTCACCAAGTCTGAGAAAGAAGTAACACAAAGGCTGTCTTTGGGGTATGTGTATTAATCTGGAGGGTTAACTGACATTGCCAACTGTGTCTATCAATAAGCCTTCCTCTGATTATCCAAAAATGTATTTCCAAACTCTTACTTTCTACTTAATAGTGATGGTCTGAATTCATTTTGGGTTATCAGGCACCTTCTGAGATGAATACATAGTTTCCATACTAATCAGCTCCAAGGTTAGCAAAGGATACTGCCTGCTGCTCTTGCTTATCTAAGCTAATTTATTGAAATAAAGTTAGTCTACCTGCTGACCTACATGAAATACGTTCAGGATATTCTCCAATAATCCATGATACTAGCCTCTGGGAAAATCTTAAGCAGAAGGAGAAAAGGCTAATACTTTCTAAAGCTTTACTAAGCAAAGCTCCCCTGTAGCAAGGCTGTTACCCTATAGCTCCTGTCATAATACAGCACATACTGTGCTGGTGGAGATGCAACACTAGCACGTATTCTAGGTCAAGTTTCATACACTTCCAGCACAGTTACTGTGGTTTTAGGCTGGCAAATTTGAAAGAAGAGTTTATCCCTCTGTGAGGATGTGAGGACAATGACAGATGACCACCTAAATTAAATACAATGCATTTTTTATGCACTGGAGATCAAGAATACCTTTGTTTCTAACATTTTGAAGTTTTCCCTCTGATGCATGTTCATAATTCCCACTGACATCTATAATGCAATCCATGCCCCAATTCCCATTATGCTGGCACACTGCTCTCACTGACAGGGGACAGAGAGGACAAAGACAACAATAAAAGAGGCATTATTAAGGCAGGTAACACTTCCCACAAGAGTAAGTCTTAAAATATGTTAGATAAATGGACACAAAAATGCCTGAGGTTGCCTTTATTACTCAACTAAAAAGACATTTGGGGAAAAAAGGATATTTCCACTGCCTTGGCAAGAGGCACAGCCTGTATTTGTTCCCTGAACACACATTCACAGCTTTCCCTCAGTTTTACACAAGCACCGTGGTCTGGTCTAGCCAAAGTTTCACCCTCTACGGCTGAAGAAATTTGCAGTTTGGCTTTATCAGTTGTACATAGAAAAATGAAAGATACCACAGCCAGGCTGCTCCTTGCTCCTTACACCTCTCCTGCTCCTCCCATCCCACCTGGATCTGCTGCACAAAGCACAGGCAGCTAGAACAGGTTCAGCGCCCTGTGATGGAGAACTCAGTGTGGAGGGCATTTGCCACTGAAGTCCAACACCTACTTCATGCCCCAGGTGTTATGGAATAAAGAGATCGCAGTCCAGCACATATCCCTGTATTTTAGGCGGGGTTTTGAGATGAGATACACAATACAGTATTGCCAACCCTGCATATTCAAACTTGGCTCAGTCCCTAAAACCAACAATAATAATTTAGAAATCTTTTTGGTAAAAAAAAAAGTAAATTAAACAAAAAATAAAATCTGGCATTCTTTCTCTTCTGAGCTTTCTGTTTTCCAGCCTCAGGTTCACACTCCCGAGATCCTAATCACCCTCAGGAGAACTGGAAGCATTTCATTTTCCGACAAAATCTGGCAGTCTGGCCTAACCCCAGGACTCAAGGCCGCTGAAAAATAGGAGTGAGGGGGCATGGAGCAGAGTTAGAAATACCTAATAAGGCATGAAAGCTACCAATATCCAAGCTAGGGTTGTATTTCACAAAGGTAACAGCAAAAATTACTGTATTTCTAAGAACTATTCTAAGGCAGCAGAAAGCAAAGTTTAGTAAAACCCCTCAGGTCTGCATTTTACTTGCAGACATTCTGGCAGGGTGAAAGCCCAGGCAGAGACCTTTACTTCATCTGTCACTTGAAAATTTTTGGAACATCTCTGTTACTGAAGGACTGAAATTTTGCAGCAGTAAAATTTCAATGCATGGGAATGGGAAGCAAGAGCAAAGAGGAGCACATACAGACGGAAGTTCATGAAAAAGCCGCCAAACACAAGCAGAGTAGCTTCAGAGCTTATTTCACTCCAATGTCATCCCAACCATGTGGCAAATGCAAACCAGAGGAAGGACATCTTATGACTGAACACTGGCCTGGGACATTTGAGTTCAGTTCCCCAATATTTCATAAAGTTTCAGATTTCAGTTGTCATCTCACAAAATATACAAAGGAAAATAATGCTTCCTTTCTTGCACTCCTGTTCTGTCCTTTTTCTTCTTATTGTGGATCTGCCTCTTAATTGATATGAGCTACTTAACAAAAGGAAGCTCTGATCTCAGCAGGGCCTGTAGCTGCTGTAACAGCAAATCATAATCTGAACCAAATCCCACCTCAAACCTTTGCAAAAGTTCAGCTCTGGATCTGCCTTTAGAGCAGGAACATTACTGCTGTAAACAGACTTTGAGCCAGTTGTAAACAGATATCCTGTAGTTCTTATTCTAGCAACTTCTAGCTTTTTGACTAAAATACTTAGAGAATCTAAAAATACAGTGAGAAATAAATTATGCTGCCTGAAATTCTACTTCCCCTCCCCTCAAATCTTATGCCTTTTATTCTGAAATGGAAAAACAGCAAAAGTAACAATGAAAGGGTGATTATTAATCTTTGATCCTGAGTCACTTTCTCTTACAGAGCTCTGTTCTTCACCTCAGGAAGTACGATACAGGAGCACTCCCACAGCCTGATTAAAGGTCCAGGTATGGGGTCACACAATGCACAAAGAGAGCTGCAGAGTTTCAGAGAGCAATGTGTATTTAATGTCTGACTAAAGGCAAGTACGATAAAGAACAAAATAATGAACGTTCCTAATGATTGCCATAACTGCAAAACTGCCACAGAACTGCTTGAAGTAATTGCGGTAAGAAATTGAGTTGCTTTTTGAGAAAGAAATGATCCAATCTGTTTTCCAGAGTGTTAGCCTTGGGTGATTACAAAACAGAACTTGCTGAGAATGCCAACTTGTTGGAAAATGGCAGCGTGCCCTCCTCATCCAAAACCAGCAAAATGGACCTAGGTTTTACTGGCTCACCCGAAAGCTAAGGAGTTAGAACTGAAAACAACCTGAGTGAGGCAGCTAGCAACTGGGATTTCAGGTTTGTCAGCAAAGAGATGCCTCACGGAGGGGTCAGAGGTTACACCTGGAGATTTAGAAGATAATGACAAAGTTCAGAGAGGCATGAAACCCATCTGGTCACTCAGAAAGCAAATTGTTGTTAAATCCAGTTTTGATAAGAATAACTTGGTTTAAGATGGAGAATTCATTACTTCCTAAGGAAGATGCTCGGTCCAGATCTGCCTTTATTTCTTCTTACTCTAACAGAAAAATAAGAAGAAATATGAAAAAAAAAATTATATCTAAGGCTGAGTTTTTAAAAGACTCCACAAACAAACCAGCTGTTGCAGGAGCCCCACAGGATCCCAGGCGACTGAAATAGCAATTCACCTGCAAGCTCTTACCACTGCTCCCTGTAAAAATTACTTTTGTGGCAACGACTTTTCTACAAGGGGACTGCAGCTCTCTGAAAAGCACTGAAATTGCAGATGACAACAAAACTGCCTCTCTGTGAGAGCAGGCAGCCCGGGGAGAGCAGCAGTCTCGCAGCCAGCCCACTTTGGGAATGGCATCCGAGTCCCGCCGCCCCGCATTGGGCAGGAGCCTCTCTTTTCACCAACACAAAGGACGACGTGTGAGCATGAAATCCACTTTGAGCACTGTTCACTCCACATAGCTGAGTGTAAAGACTGCTTTGGCCTGGCCACCGTGAGGAGCTGCATTTTGATGTTCACAATGCCAGAAAATACCTTTTCTTTTTTTTTTTTTTTTCCTTTCCCCTGTACCATTCATAGGATTTTTGTGTTCTACATCACCTTAGGAATCCAGCTTAAGAACTTGATTCTCAATATCACTAGCATTTATAGAGTTTCCAAAAGGGAAACAGCTGTAAATATTATGGGAGATCAATAACTTTGCTATTAAACTACAAGTCCCTCGAGACCTCTGCATCCTTGGACAGATACAGAAAAGCAATTTTCTGCCCTAAAGTCATACTTTACACTCATACATAACTCTATGAAACTTTTGGTAAACAACCTGGCAAGAACTGGAAAAACAGTAGGACAAACTCAGCATTTCATATGCATTTTACTAGATGTAACAGCAATGCAGGATGTATCAAGAACTCTGCTCAGTTTATCGGCTGATGAGCAGCCTTATAACCAATATAAACATAAAGGCTAAACCTAAACATCAGGGCTTACTTACGTATTCTGTCAGTAGAGTTGTTGGGGGTTTTTTTAATATCTTAAAGAAATTTTGATTAGACAAAATACAAAGGAAGAGTTTACAATCATTTAATAACAGAAACTAATAAAATAGCATGCACTTTTCATTTAAACCTGGATTTAACCAAAGGTATTCTGAGAAGTCCTAAAATATGAAAATAGGTAGGCTATCAAATATTATGTGGGCTGTTGTGCTGACATGTATGAGTAAGAGACAAAAAGATTTTGTGACCTTGTTTCTGCATGTACCTGTGAAAAAGAAAAAACAAAAACCACCAAAACAAAAAAGCCCCAAACAATCTTTGCTTGTGAGGGTCCATGAAAAGTCATAGATCTATAAAGCTCTGGATGTCCTTTTTGTCATCTTGCTGCATACTAGGGATACATTTCACATCTAAATATGACTTACAGGAATAAGCAGCAAGTACAGTTTATGCCCTCTGTGACTCACAGATTATAGTCAAATACACTGTTTCACAAAAGGGGTGTCAAGGACACTCGTCAGTGTTCTAGAAAAGAGCAGAACCATCTCTGATAATTCAGACACTGTAAAATCCCCATGCATTTTGTATCATCCTTACTTAAAGAAATGAAGGCAGTAATAGGTACCAAAGATGAAGCACAGATATTTCAGTATGGTGGTTCTGCATTACGTTATTCTTAACCTTTTCTATTTTTTAGTTTCTAAAAAAGCTGCTGCATCCATCTACTGTGCTGGAAAATTCAGTGGGATGAATGGTTCTAAATTTAGGATGCAGGACACTGCAGCTGCGATAACATTTCGGAAGTAGAAGGCATAGTGGGTACATGACATATTTAGATAAGAGAACTATTTTTAGTCAAAATGAAGCTCAGTTTTGGCTACTTTAGCAAGTGCATTAATGTGGCTAATCAGTTCAGATACACTTCATTCCAGCTCTCATTCTCACCTACAAGATACTGCACACTGCGACCCCTTCTCCCTATTCGTCTTCTGAAAGATACCAGGTAAAGCAGGAGAAAAGTAATCATAAATTTGTCACATAGCATTTCTACTACCCCTTCTTAAGCATCCAATAGCAGATATTTGGAGATAGGCCAGTGACCTGTCTAGTCCACTATACCCTGATATAGTACAGCCATGCTCTCCCATAATTTTTCTCTTCTCACCCAACTGCTTTTGTTGGTCTCCTCCAAATGGAACAAATTATCTGCTGATCCATTTCTGCTAAGTTCAGCATTTTGTTGTACCAAGAGATAATGCAGTCTACTATATCTCTTCTACTTACTCCAAGCTTAAAAAGTTGCCCTACGACTGGATCATTTTTCATCTCTTTTCTTTTTTCCCCACTACCAACTTTTCCCCATTTACATCATTTCTTCCTTTAAACACATCTTGTCTTCAAAGTAATCCACCCTGCTTTCTTAGGCCTGAGCCTGGCTTCTGTAGGATCTCATTTTGACACACACTTGCCTTGTCATTTTTAGATAGCAAGTATTCTATCACATGGAAACAGATCATTCACAGCAGCAATTAAAGTGGCAGTTTTAAAATCGGAGTCCAGGCTTTCAAGTCAGGAATTATCAGGCACATGCTTTTAAAAATTTAGTACTGACTTTTGTTGATACAGAGAGGGTTTTAATACATTTCAGTAAAAATGATCAAGACTGAATGCAGTTATTGTTTGTAATATTGAGATTTTCATTAAGAAACTGCATACAAATTAAGGTTAATTATTTCCAAACTAATCCATACAAATTTCTCCAAATAAAAGCTTAATTTTTCTCCCGTTTTGAGAAGACATTGGCAGTAATATGTTTCAAGTACTGCTGCAGCTCTTGTCTCCAGCCAGGAAAGTGCAGGGAGCAGTGAATCTACTAGGCACAGTCCTAATTGTTTCATGTGATTGGGTTTGGGGCATCTGCAACAGAGCAATAGTTTTGGGCATCTGCAAGAACACACAGCTCAGCAGACTGAATTACATGTTAAAAAATGAATAAAATTCTGAGTGCTAATGAGCCCAACCCAGCACACAGAGAACTTCCAGTCTGTGACCCCACAGAGCTGGGAGCCAGCTCTGGAAATCATAAAATAGCCTAGGTTGGAAGGGACCTTAAAGATCATCCAGTTCCAATCCCCTGCCATGGGCAGGGACACCTTCCTCCGGATCAGGTTGCTCAGAGCCCCATCCAACCTGGCCTTGAGCACTTCCAGGGATGGGGCAGCCACAGCTTCTCTGGGCAACCTGTCCCAGTGCCTCAGCACCCTCACAGTAAGGAAGTTTTTCCTAACATCTAATCTAAACCTACTCTCTTTCAGTTTCAAGCCGTTCCTCCTTGTCCTGTAAAAAGTCTCTCTCCATCTTTCCTGTAGGCTCCCCTCAGGTACTGCAAGGCCATAATAAGGTCACCCCAAAGCCATCTCTTTTCCAGGCCAAACAATCCCATTTCTCTCAGCCTTTCCTCTTAGGAGAGGTGCTCCATCCCTCTAATCATCTTGACTGCCTCCTCTGGACTCGCTCCAACAGGTCAATGTCCTTCCTGTGCTGGAGACCCCAGACATGGACACAGCACTGCAGGTGAGGTCTCACCAGATCTCCCTCGTTCTGCTGGCTATGCTGATTTCTGTGCGGTCTGGATGCAAGTGTGGAGCAGCTTCACCTTCCAGTGCACTCAGTGGAAGCTGTGCTTCCTGCAGCTCTGAGGAGCTGGCTGTACCCTACACAAATATACACACACCACCAGATTGCACTCCCAGGGATAACAATGAAACAGCACTGTTTTCGACATTGGAAAATACGGAACAAACATATTTAGATTATCAGCAGTGTGACTAAATTTGTATAAACTCCTTGAAATTTTCCAAAGATTCTACAGTCATATCAATGATGTGTCTAAGAAACTTAAATCTCAATATCAGAAATTAGGCACCGTTCATTATTTTTATCCCTTAATCCTGCTGAGCTCCCAGAAGATTTGCTGTACTGCATTTGAATTTCTTTTTCAGTACTTCAGTGTACATTTTGATGGAAGAATTCCACTACCCAAGGCACACTTTCCGAGCTTATTACACCAACACTGCTCTCTTGTGGCAGACACTTGGAGGGAATTATTGATCTGCACTCTACATACAACTTAGCTAATACAATCCAGTTGGAAAAGTGCATATACAAAGCAACCACCAATAGAAATGGATTTTTGATAGACAGAAGAGACAAAAAGCAACAACAGATGATTAAGTTTGCCTTCTTGGATATAAAATATTCAGGTGTTCATTCTCATGCCTCTGTCAATGCCAGGACTTTGCACAGTGGGCATTGCTGTTGCAATTCCCTTTTCCAACCTGTTCTGCTGAGATACATTTATCAGACCAAACCCAACAACCATTCTGTGGCTTTTCAAATACCTTTCAGAAATTCAAATCCGCTCCTCAAAATGAAACACCATTGTTTCTGTCTTTTAACTCATACAGTTAACTGATTATTTAAATTCACCATTTATAAAAAAAATTACTGTTTCTCTGGCATGATTCATATTAGCAAGTTAGTGAAGATAATAAACTGCTAAATGCATTAATTTTCTTGATTTAAGGAGTGTAATGAGGACACAAATTCAATTAGCAGGCGGCCAAGTGACTAGAAAGTTGCCTACAAATGGGAAAGTGAATCCCAGAGTGCAGTTCAGTTAGAAAACAAAAGTGCCTAAATCACATGCAGTTTTAATGGATTTTTTTTATCTTTGTGGACTCTAAGAATATCACTGATGCTCTACTGCAGCAATTCTTCCCTGGATAAATATCAACAGCAGATTTGCTACCTTTTTTTTTATTTTTTCTTCAGATTAAAAATGCAAAAAAAAAAAAATCGAAAAAAGATTCTTTTTCTTCACCATGGTAGGAAACACTAATTTGTGCATAGCATGCACAACAACCATTAAAAGGGCAAATATGCCTTGGACAGGCATCCACAAGCACACACAGCACACGGTCTGACACCCACAGTGATACAGGTGTGATCACAAGACATTCATTTAAAACTGACACACAGCATTAGTGACACCACCACAACAGACTTGTGGCACTAAAATGAATCAGTAATAAAGGGCCACACTGACATCAGCAGAATTAAGACAATCCACAATGTGGAAAAAAACTTAGCTACACGTATGTAGCCCAGTACACTCATTGGATCATTACTGGGTTGGTTGTTAATGCAATTCAACACATTCAGGTACAGACCAGAACTGAGTAGGTGGGATCACTAATGGAAGCAGGTGGTGGATTTTTACCAAATAACAGCTTGCCCTTTTCCTTCTCTGCTTTTTATTTCCTTGATGCACAATTTCACTTGCAGAACTCAAAGCTGCTTTACATTCGTTAGCAGAACCAGAGGCCTCTACATGTAAATCAAGGACTCTGGCCAACAGGTACTGTGTCACTCCAACCTCAGCCACAGGGACTGTTCTTCCAACTCTCACACCCTTTACCATCTTGCCCTATCCATAGGAAGGATTGGCATATGCTGCACCTTTTGCATACAAGTTAATCGAGCACTTTCCCCAGGCAGCCCCTAGGAATCAAACCTTTCTGTCCATTCAGCTATTTCAGAAAGGTCATGACAGCAATGACAGCACTTGCTTATCCTTCCTGTAACTGCTCTGTATATGAACACCGCACAAACACCCCTGCCAAGGCCAAGAACTGAAGTACCCAGCCCTCACAGCTACTGCAGGGGACTGAAGAGCTGGGGAACCCACTGGCCAAACACTCCCGTGACCTCCCCTAAGGAAAGGCCAGCAGCATCACCGTTGCTCTGAAGCTCCAGAAGGGTGACCCAGAGTTGAAGAACAGCAAGGGTTTCTCTGGTGGAAACCCTGCCTTGATCCAACACACACAGCTTTTTTAACTCACTGCATAAAGATGAAAACCCTTAAAAAGGGTCCCAGGCTAAGGCTGATTTTGCTTTGTCAGTGACAACCCCCACCACATGACAGAACACAGGCGTCCAAGTGTTCCACTCAATTGTCGTGTTTTGATTGCGTCTGTCACACGCTGGTAGATCTTCAGGTTGAGGGATATGATGAGCTTTCAAGTTTTCCTTTCTTACAGCTTCACACTGTATGCCTCTGCAGGAATGAACTTGTCAACCCAGATGCAAAATGAATGAATGGCTTTTAATCACTTTGATAATGTTAACGTTATTGCTTTGACAGAATAGCAGCAGATACAGTTTGCTGATTCAGCCACTTGTATAACGATCTAATGGGCTTTTCTGGCTAATGCCATGCTCTAAAAATATACACTGGACTAATAGATGAGCCTCTGCTATACTGAAAAACAGGCTCATTAAGACAATTCCTCTGAAAAGTGGCATTTTTATGACAAGATACTGAAGCATTTAATTACCCTCTATCTTGACAGAGCTGAAAGAAATTAATTAAAGAGAAAAAAACTGTGTGCAGCAATGTAGCAGATCTTGAGGTAGGAAGAGACGCCAACAGTCAGTAGTGTAAAGGGAAATTTGAGAACTGCGAGGCTGTTTCCCCAAAGGAAACAGTCTGTTGATGGGCCACAGATTGCCCTGCATTTACACGAACAGAAGGCCAGTTTCCGAGAGGGGAGCTGTCATTACAGCACAATTAATTTTCCCTGCTCTGGTCTGTGCCAGGGGAGTTATCTGCTGCTGTTGAAGGACAGTGAAGTTAGAGGTTTGTGAGGGCAGAGACTTCAGTGATATTTGAGGTAAGGAACTTGTTTTCACTGCAGCGTTATCTTGGATTATCCATCCTTAAGCTCATTCCCTGTTCCCCAGGCGAGTATGTAAGGAGAGCTAGGGGCTCTGCTCAGGCTGCACCGTGCAGCACAGCGACTCGCCCCGAGGTTTCGGCAGCACTGGCACAGGGGATTGTTGTGCCGGGAAGCAGCTCCGAGTGACTCGAGCGCAACCCCGCAGCCAGCTGCGCTGGCAGAACCCGGGTGACAGCACTGTAGCATCAGCACAGATGGCATTAGCTCAGCGTTGTTGCTGGCCCTGCCATCAAACACAAAAACAAACCTTATGCAATCCCTGTCGCTTTTGGGGCAGAGATCTGCTCCTGCCTTTGCTCCACTTCCTTTCAGAGCTGTTTGTGCAGTGACACGGCGAAACAGATCAGAGAAAAGACTTGAATTTTTTCTTTTTAAATCAAGCAAATAAAGCCCCTACTTGTTTTATGATTTAATTTTTTCCTTCTCAACATCTGTTGTCTCTCACTCCAGCTCACCGTCCTGCCACAACAGTACCCTTGCCAAAACCCAGAGAAGGGCAGAGGGGTATGAAGAGGGGCCTGAGGAGACTGCTAAATCCTGCTTAAGCAGGGCTGGTATCACATGAGAAATCCACAGCCTGTCTTATCCCCACTGCAGCACTAAGCAAGCCTCAATGCACATTTCCTTACAAAGAGTTAACACTTAATCAGGCTAAAGATTTTTGCATGTGAGTGCAGGTTAAGTCAGTAGCCTGGCTTTGAGCTGGACTACAAAGTGGTGCAGTGGTGAAGACAGGCCTACAGTGATCATGAGTGGAGCAGATGGAGCTTTCCCTCTCCATGAAGAACAGCTTCACTGGGCACTAAGAATTCATCAGCTGATCAGTGCGGCATCCTTTAGATCTTGTCTTTATAGCAAGTTCAAGATTTAAAAGAACCACAGGCTGTGGTCTGTGTGCCGCACACGGTCTGGACCTTCAGCCCACAGTCCTTTCCAGCAGCTCTCCTTCCATTTCTATCACAGGCACACGTGGGTGACACAGCAGGGAGAAGAGTCTTACAGAATAGAGTCTTACAGCTGCCCGGCTGGCCTGTGCCAGCTTGCCCAGTGATGAAACAGGGTTGATTTTTCTAACCCTTTTCCTTTTGTCATGCCACTGTTGGATCACTGTTCCGAGTCAGCAATGTGTGCGTGGCTTCAAACCCCACTGACAAAGTGCAGCAGTGCACAAAAGCTGTCACCCTGAGCAGCCCACTGACATGGCCAGGAGAGCACATGTCCTCCAGGGTCAGAGATTTGCTTTATCAAAAGCAGTGAAGCATGTGTTACCCTTTGCATTTAATTATCTGTGTGTTTGTGTAAAAAATGCCTTTTTTTTTCCCCATTTTTGGCACAAAATCACAGCCTCACACACCTGAATTCTTTTGAGAATTTTCATTGTTTTAAATAGCATGGTCCCAGCAAATGGATATCCAAGTACCTCTCTATGAGCTCCAAGCAAAACTGAATCAAAGCCACAACTTTAGAGGGCACACTGATATTGGTATCAGGGGGAGATGCACAGGGTGACAGGACACTACAAATACTTCAACCAAGGGCACACTTAAACTCCCTGCCTTCCCACCAGATGTACCTGATCCGCACGTCTCTCCAGCGAGGAACTTACGAACAGCCAGTGAGGCACAGGGCACACGTCCGTGACTGACACGTTCTGCTCTGGGGAGACCTGTGGAGGGCAGGTAATTGGCTGCATGGGTGAATATGCTGCTAAAAAGACCGGGAAGCAATGAACTGGATGGTCCCCCTAGTGCTTCCTTGCCTTTGGCTGTCACTGGGAAGTTGGCACGAGAATGTCCCTGCTCGCTCTCATCCTACTGCCAGTGGAGCGGAGTAGCCCCACACCTGCTGTGCATTACTGCCTGCCTGGGAAAGGTGACCCTTTTGGCAGGAGAGAGGCTGCAGCAGTTCCCTCTTTGCCAGAGCCACTCTTCACTAGCTTAATCAACACCTCCGTCCAAGATGTACAACATTTTTATTACTGCTGTTAACAAAAAGGAGCAGCTGTTCAAACAATATACGGTGAGGAAACATATCCAACTACAAAATGTTCAGCACATCTCTTCCCTCCATCATAGAGGATAAGAGGAGGACTGAAAACAGCTGAGTGGACATAAAGAACTCACAAATGCCTTATTAATAAGTGTGTTGGATCTAATGTTCTGTGAAACTGAAATGAGATTATTTGGATTATCTCATTAAACAAGAATAATAGCAATAGTAACTGGGTAGTAATTAGGTGTGGGCCAATCCAAGGACAAACTATATAATAATGCCAAAAGATTCTTAATTAACACTCTGTATGTATGTTTCTGTACTTCTACACCCAGAATTCATGAAGAAAAGAAAAATAGCTATCCTAACAGCCTGTTTTTAACAATCAGAACGGAAGCCACTGTCTACCCACACCTGCATGGAGCATTCAGTCTGAAAACTAAACAATGATTAAATGATGCTCTTTGGGCACAGCCAGCCCTGAGGAAACAAAAACATGTAGCCAAAATGTTAAACTGTTTTCAAAAGCTCAGCAGTTACCAACCAGCTCCAGGCAAAGCTGCAAGGCAGGGGCAGAACAGAAACAGTCCATAATCTCAGCCTTTCACTTTAACACCAGGCCAATCACAACCTCCCAACAAGAGCATGGCTTCTCCTCAAAGCCTGAGAGCAATTCCTGAATGGGTTCAGTGCATAATTGAAAGCGAAACACCACATGAATTTTACCTTTAGACCTTGTTTATATGTAAGTATCCAGAAGCTCTTTGGCTCAGACCAAAGAACAGGACACCCCTGCAGACTGACAGGGACGGATGGGGCATGAGGGATTAAACATGACAGAATCAGCCTGAGTGGCATTAGGTTAAAAGGTCTCTGGTGTTGAAGCCTGAAGTAATTACTGTTGTGCAAAACCTACTGCTTCCCTTGGCCTCCCTAAGTACTCCTTACTTAACAGGAAAAGCAGGCAATATAACATACAGTGCCGTACCAAAAGGCTTTCCCAGGGAATTGGGTAAATGAATCTAAAAAGTTAAGACAAACTGCACCAAGGCCTTGACACCCAGCACTGTCCTCTTGTGGGTTTCCTAAGGCAGCATGATTCGGCTGCACTTAACATGCCAGAGTTATTGAGGCCACGCCACAGCCCAACCACGCACCCTGCACTGCATCTACCAAAGGAATTTAAACATCAGGACACAAAGCATTTATTTTCCTTTTAAGACTTTGCTTTCACATACCGAATTATTAAGATTAGCAAAGAAAGAAAAACAAAAGGGTAATTGAAGGAAGGTACTCTGATGAAAAATATCTTTGCTACTGGGGTTATTGTATCAACTTCAGCCCTACCTGACACAGCATTCTCCACAGAGAACAGAGCAATTTCAATCTTGCTTTTGTAATGAGCTTGAACTGTAAAAGAACTATGTTTTCATTTTAAATTACTTTGAAAAGTGACAATTGCTTAGTGGTTATTTGAAAGATCAAGAGGGAAAAAAAAAAGAAAAAAGCAAGCACAATGACTGTTCAATTACCCTGAAGGGTAAAGAGGCAGAGCTACCTCTAAACACATGAAAAGCACTGAGTGATTCAAGACCGAGGGAGGAAACATTTAACAATCATAAAAAAGGAAAAACTATACGAAGAAGTTTGGGGACCCCCTGAGAGGCACTATGACACTGCTACATATAAAATTAATTTATCCTAATTTTCTGGGATTTGACTTGCCCCTCACAGGACTGCTTGGACTGTGGCCTGCATCCATACAGGGCAGGCCAGTGACACAGCCCCTTTCTCTTGACTTTCCCTCTTTTTATCACAGACCTATGTGGGTCATACAGCAGGGAGGGGAAGAGAGACTCCCAGAAAAGGCATTGGTGGCAGCAGCCTCCTGCTAAAAGGACCACAAAAACTCATCGCACAGACAGTTTCCCAGATTTTTTGGGTTGGTGACACCATCCAAGCATGGAGGGAAAGCTGCTGATGTGCCAAGTCTCCTCCAGCACGGAGTGAGCAGCGTGACCTGCACACCCACTCACTTCTGTGCTGCCTTGGGCCAGCTGTCAGGCAAAGCTGAACCTGCAGTCGGCATGACAGCAAAGAGCATTTAACAGATAGCCTGCACTGAGAGGGATGCTCTTCTGCCTCCCACTCCTGCACTACCTCTATCTGTGTTGGATCCGGTGCCTGCAGACTGAGCTGCAATAGTAGCCCTAGACTGGATTGCACTTCCAGCAGCAATAGACTGCTACACCAACATTGCTCAAAGAGTAAACTGCATCCCGCACAGCTTACGAAGAGAACTGTAGTATCCTACTCGCTGAACAGGGGTGTCAAAGGTGTCAGTGGCAGGAAGGAAGGTTCAGGTGGCAGAAAACAGCCATGCACCTGAAGAACAGGGAATATATCCAAAGTGCATAGATATGGATACGTTGTTCTTCATGAGATCTTCACCCCTAGAGCAAGTTGAAGCCTAAATCAACACGCATGAGGCTTGGCTCTTCTCAAGCCAGGGAACTGGGAAAGGTTTCCAGCACCAGGAGCCCACCCAAAAACAGATAGCTGGAAGGCAACCCATTCCCCTGCTTGGGAAACATGGGCAAAAAAACAGATGGCAAATTTGTTTCCCCTTCCTCCTCCAGAATGAGACAGATGCCTGCAATTCATTGTGTCCTACAGCAAAATGTGGAGCAGCAGAGGAAGCATCCTGGCAATGAGGAGTAAATGCCTGCAACTTGAAAGGGTGGAAGCTTTCTGTTTAACCCAGCTCTTAACTTGTATCTTGAATGGACTCCAGCAAGTGAAACTGCGCCTGAACAGGCCGTTGTGTGTGTGAATGGTGTGGGGGTCAGTGTGTGCCCATGGGCAGTGCAGTGGGCAGATGGGTCCCTTTTTGTGCCCTCTGGGAAGAGGTGATATGGAGCCAGCATCACTGCTTTTGGCAAAGGCTTGTAGCCTGGGAAGGAGGTGTCTTTAGCAGATACATTGGCTTGGAGGGGAAGTGATGGAAGAGACAGCACTCAGACTATCCCAGCTGTATCTATACGGCACAGATCAGAGAACGTTATAATAAATAACGCACATCAGGGCTCCAGGCACTTGAACATACTCCCTGATGAGTTTCTGTGCTTTAATAAGTGCGGGAGTATGTGGGGACTACAGAGCAGGGAAAAAAAAAAAGCCACTGCCTGAAATACCCAGCACAACCTAATCCACAGTCTGTATATGGTTTTGTGGACATAAAAACGTGGAGTTATGCTACTGCTGCAGACCTCCAGAACAGCTACCCCTTAACATTTCTTCACAGCATTCATCTCTTCCCATGAGAAATACACAGCAAGAGGGAATTTCCTACTATCTCCCAGCTTACAGGAGAGGAAATATTAAGACTAAAAACACACCAATGGCCAGCTCTTTTACACACATTGTGTGCTTGTACTTACTCCACAGTATGATGCTATTAGGGCTTTCTTTCACTTCTAATATCTTTTTAACAGTAATGTTTAAAGTCAGGATGTGTGAAGGAAAGTTTATTACTCAGAGTATTGTGCCTAATAAAAGTTTTGCTTTTTAAGACTGGCTGACACATGTGCAACATGTTCTACTCTTTTTTTTTTTTAAATAAAAATTATTGTAAATTTTTATGAGTCTGGGAGGTGGAGATCTGTGCAATCCACAAAGTATCCCTTGTTGAGGTTCCCATGCAAGCCGCTGAACCAAATTGAGTCATATACTTCTAAAATCTGTATAAACACCCCTCTAAATCAGCACTTCAGCACAACTGCTTTACTGTCAGTGTTGACTCTTGCATGACCCACCACTGCAGCTGAAACTGCTGCGTAGTTCCTTGTGCTTCCAGAGTGAGCCACTGCAAAAGGATCAGACTGGAGCTCAATACATGTGCTGTTACAGCAAGTACCACTGGGCAAACCTCAGGTTCACCATCCCAAATGCTGTTTCACTTGACCTTCACTACAGAGTAAGTGACGAGGCAAAACACTCCAGTTTAACCTGGTTGTTGGTCACATGGCACACTAGAGCGAAGAAGAAAAACACGAGCATGTACGCGACAGTGAAAGGAATAATCTAAGCCTAAACTGCAAGCTACATAAACAGTACTAAACTGCTGTGTGCTATGGGATTGTCCATCATTGTGATGAACTGCAGCCAAAGCCTGTGTTTTGTTAGACCATATATATCATCGGTATCTGCACTATGACATTTCCGATTACAGCTGCTTTCAGAGGAGCTTTTCAATTTTGTTGCGGAGACAAATCTAATTGCTGTTTAATACCAAACAACACTGCAGCAGGACATGATTGCTTTGCTTAGATAACATTGTTTCATTAAACCACTCAGATCTGACCCCATTAGTTGGATCTTTGGATCAGACCAGAAGCGAGGCTGACAGGAATCCTTCTATGAAATAGACTTTCTTACCCAACACATTTGTGACCCTCAGAGTTTTATTACACAGCTGCAGAAGGTTCCGGTGTTTGTTAGGAAGTGGAGATGCGATTTCCAGAGATCACTGAAGCATGATCTTTACCTATGTTTTAAGGAAAGTCCTGTATATTTGGCAGCTTAATCAAGTGGATTATTGTGCAGGATTTTACCACAGAACTTGTAAATGAAGAAGTTTCTAAACTGAGAAGTGACAGTGTCCCAACGGTACAACAGGACCAAGCTCCTAAATTTTCCTCTTTTTATATCCTCCTTTCTTATATCCAAAGCTGCCATACACAGAAAGACAGGCTAACAGCAGGAGACCACATCTCAATCTGCTCTGAGCTGGCAGGAGCATAGTTACGTGCCCCACAAGAGCACAGTCAGGTGGAAAAATCTCCAAGACAAACATGGCTCCATTTCCCTGGTGCTCTATTGGGGAAGAAAGAAAGGTCCTGCCCACTCCCCATTCTGAGTTGGAAAAGGTTGAGGAATTGTTCCCTCTGCTCTCAACCTTGCACATACATCAGTGCAAAAAGGGATTATCATAACTGCCCACTGTTGCCCAGGAATAGTCACACTGTGTGATCCTGTGCCAGGAGTCAGCGCCACGGTCTGTGTCCCCAAATGCTTCCGTGAACTGCCTCCATGCCCAGCTCCAAACGACTCCCCACACAGGCTGTTCACATATAAACATCCAACTGTGCAACTATCGCGGGCAGGACATGGAGATTGGGCTCCAGGACATCACAGCTCCATTCTGAACTCTCCCACTGCCCCAGGCAAACTATTTCTCTGCTTTATGCCTCTGTCTCCCTGCAAAGCTGGGGAATAGTCTGCCCTATTCTCACACAGACCACTGAGATTTATGGGTCAAAGGTACTACAGAAGAGCTGGGCATCTGTGAAACTGTGTTCCTGCAGCATCAAATTTGCAACATTCACATTTGGTGAATTCCAGGAAACTGTTCATTTTGTCCTGCAACTAAGTATTCCTAGATCATTACACAATACTTACAAGTGCAAAACTACTTGGAATGTGGGCCCACTGAAACAGTCACCTCCTTGCACATTACAGGAATGTTCTTTGTTAGTAGGGGCTTTATTTGTTAATCATATGGGGTTTTTTTAGATCCTAGCTTCATTGACAGTAGCTAAATACTGCTTTTAAATATTATTCTTGTATTGATTTTCAGATACAGTGTTGGAAATAACAGAATACTAAACAAAAGAGAATCCAGACCTGATTCTACTGCTGAAAAATATCAGGAATAATTACTGAAGTGATATTTAAGGAGGTAACTGTAGCATTAGTCTGAGCTGCAAATAGAATATCCAATACAAATGATAGGTATTGCTCCATCAGCAATTTCTGAAAATTTTTCATTTTATACTCCTAGTTTTGCCAAGACTGACAGAGCTGAGCAAAATGGAATGGACTTTACTTTAAAGAAAAAGATGACATTAGGTTTTTTCCAGAACAACAAAATAACAGGGAAAAAAAAACCAAAAAACACAACAAATTCACAAGGAAACAAGTTCTTTTATAGCCTGTATTTCACAACAGCTTTCGGTGTGTCCCTATGTCCACTAATATTTATTATATTGAGAGATGTTTCCATCCCCCTTCTTGAAAATCTCAAACGCCTTCACCATCGGAACTGGTCCTCTGAGATTTGGATCTTTCCCAAGTTCATTTAACCTGTTTAATTTTTAATGGCTGTCACTTGTTTTTTTTCAGTCAGTCAACACCTCCTACGGTTCAAAACACCAGCCACCCTCTTCCCACTTTGGCATAACACAGGACTCAAGACCTATGGAAATTATTCATCTGCATCATAAAGAACTTGAAGGAACTGTAAAAGAGATTGATCCCTGACAGGTGCACTAAACTTGAAAGCCCCTTCCTGGCTCTGAAGAAGGAGAATTCTAACCTGAAAAGGGGTCTTGAGCGAACAGCCTCAAAGGGAATAAAATATCAGCCTGTAAAACCAGCACTTGCTAGAAAACTCAGGTGATCTTTTAATGTAGGTACACCTCTTGCCTCAGGCACAGCCAGCATAATTATGTGCCACTCGGTATCTCAGCTCAGGGGTTGAGGTAAGAGGCTGTGCTTCACTTCCTTTTGCCCCAAGCACTGAGCAAGCCTCCAGAAAGTGACTGCCAGTGCTTCTTCTCTAATCATCAGGCCCTGCAGCACAGTGCTACTGTCTATCCTCACATCCAGTCCATATTGCCATGCCATTAACATTGTCCTTTTATACTGATTCAGCTCCAGTTACAGTTCCATGCATGCTGGTTAACCGCTTTAATAAATCCTGTGGTGACAGGGAAGCACTCACAGCGGTCAGCAACACTGTTCATTACAAAGTTGTTGATTTCTAACCAGAGGTAAAATTTATCCTAAAAGCAGGAGACGGGGGAGAGGAAAGGGGGAAGCCTTCATTTATCCAACTGCAACTATGTCCAGAAATCCTTGGAAGCAAGAAAAGGACATTCACGGACAGTCCCATTAGTGCTGCAAACACTGTGGAACCATTTCCTGCTGCCAAGATATGTGCTGGCAGGGAGGGAGGTTACAGGGCACAGCGACGTATTGTCATGCAAATGTGCCGAGTTATTGAAGGGACTTCCCAGCAACAGCCGCATTTTTTCACTAGTTTGATCCCAGCATTGAAAAGGAAACAAAACAACTGCATGAACGTGAAGCAGCATTAGCCTAAGCCAGAATCACCAGCTATCCCAGGGCTCGGGGAGTACCGAACCTGCCTTTGGTGAATTCCATAGGCCCTACTGCTCTTTATTTAAATGGGAACTGGTAAAGAAACCAGCCCTTGAGTCCTGAGAAACACGTGAGGTGCTTTTCAACTACATTGTCTTCCATGATCTGTAAGTGACACTGAAAACAGTGGAAGAAAGTGACAAACCATCGCTCAGGAAAAACCAGGGTACATGTTTCATTCACATTTTGCTATTCGGTATTAACCTGCAAGCAGTGATTTTGAGCTGAAAACTAGAAAGCTTACTGGCAGAAAATGCAACCAAAAAACACACTTTAGAGAATCTGTTTTCCAGAGGAAGCAAGGCAGCATGTACTTGCAGCTGTACATTTATAAATCCAAATAATTTCATGTCTTTTCTGGTTGTTATTACTATGGCTTGGTATACCTTTTTTGCCCCTTTTCAGCTAAAGAAAGTCATGGTTTCCAGCAGTGGTAATGACTTGGCAGCAGAATAACTGTTGTTTAAGTTTCCATACTTCAAATAAATTAATAAGGTGGGTTTTTTGTTTTTCACAGAGGGCTAGAGGTAAAACATGGTTTATTTGCCTCCACAAGGGAACCAGTCACACATCAGCAAATCCTTCAGAATGACCGATACCTAGCACTCAGAGAGTCCTCTGGTCATGACTGAATCAAAGCTTTCCCTTAAATCCCTCTCAAGGTTAATCCTTTTCATACTTAATGGTTACATTTCAAATGCTTTCCTGGAAGCAAAGCTAGAAACTGCACATGGCACCTACTGATTTAACCAAAGACTTACCTTTCTGGACTTACCATTGCAGGCTGAACTGCAGAAGTGAAGAAAACATTATGTCATGTTCATACCTTTGAATGCTGTCTCAGCTGACCCAAATCAGGGTAAGCTAAACTCATGTTTCCTAAAGGAATAGAGGAAAATTGGCCTGACTGATTTGAAAAAAGGTGGTAACTTCCTTAACAAGAACTTAGACCCACATCCAGAAGTGTAAAGGCAAACAGTACACAGAAACTTGGGGGAGGGCAGGGAGAAGGTGCAGGCCAAGGCCCAAGAAAGGCAAGAGGAAAGACCTTCACACTCCCGAGGAAAACACGGATTAGAAAGGTCTGTGTGGAATTAGAAAAATCGATTATTAAAAAAAATCAACTTTTCTAATCCAAGAAAAAAGAGATTAGACAAATCTGTTCAGAAAAAACAGCCTAAAACTTGAATAATGTCCATGGTCCCATTTCCCTGTGCCACCTCCCATCAGAGAACTCAGTTCTTCAGACCTAAGGAAACCAGTTCTCTCCTTACCACCCTCAGCAATGCAGAAGTGACTGCAAGAACCATCACTGTTCTTTCTAAAATCCTAGGACAAACCTTCCCGGAAAACTGCAGGCAACCACGGGGCTCTGTGAGAGGAAAGGGTGCCTCGGCAGCCAGCCTTCAAACCCTGCTGTTGATGAGCCAAAGGGAAGCAGCCCCTGCCATACACCCGACAGCCCTGGAAGAGCTGCAGAGCTGGCAAGGACTGAAGTCTAGTGGGAGGTTTTTGTGACCCAAACCTGCCACACGAGCAAGCCTGGGGTGGAACGGCAGAGCACAGCATGGCCAAGGGGCCCCTTGTGCCACAGCTCACTGTCCAGGCACAGCCCTGTGGCTGCCCCTCTCTGGAGAAGGAAGGGCAGGCTTCACTGTGCCAGAGGGGCCAAGAGAGCTGGAAGTGGCAGAGACCGGGAGCACCTTTCTGAGGTGTGCCCTGGCACAATGCAGGGAAAAGCTTACACTGGAATAGGGGGGAAAAATAAAATAAATCATCACTCAAATTTGTACCTGCTGGGAGAGCAAAAAGTGCTGCAGGAGGAAAAGGAAACACTGGAAATTCAGAAAAGGCTGTTGGGAATGAGGCAGAAACAGCAACACATCTTTGGGAGGTTGAATCAAGACAAAGGAAGCCATAAAGAGATGTGACATTGTGACAGGAGAAAGCAAGAGGGCAGTGGGGCCCAAAGCCTGAGAACACCCCAGGCTACCGGGCAAAGGGAAGCCAGAGCGGTGCCTGGACGTAACTATGGGACAGGGACAGTTTGTGCTAGTCATTTAAAAGAACTCATTTTGGGCAACTATTTGCAGATTTGGATTTATTCCCATTATCACATCTCTCCAGATGAGAGAAGTTATAGTACTTTTATGCAGAGGAGCAGGACAGACCCCACTAACTCTCCTGGGCAGGTAGATCACAGGTCCTGAGCTGCTGGGGCAGTCCTGGTGCTCAGCTAACACAGCAGAAGCCTTAAGACACTACCTGAAAGCTTCATTCTCACCAAGGTATGGCCCAATACCACAGCCTCAAATGATGAACTTACCTGATGCTTCCACATGGCCACATTCCTCCCGGTCCCACACCTCTCCAGACACACTGTAGGACCTCATTCCCCTGATGTGTTGCTTGGTATCACATGTTGCAGGGTTCGGCTCCCCAGGAAGGATTTACCCTGGCCAGTGCTTGGCTCCAGTGTTCCCACAGCTGCCAGGCACCCACTGCCCTGCGGCACAGCAGCTGCTGAACAGGAAACCTGTGTGCCCTGGGGCAACTGGGCTCCCGGCGGGCCTGTTCTGGCACACCAGGCTGTATCCAAAGCAGTGTGGCCAGCAGGTCAAGGGGATTCCGCCTCTCTGTTCTGCTCTGGTCAGACTGCACCTGGAGTACTGCATCCAGCTCTGGAGTCCCCAGCACAGGAAGAACATCGACCTGTTGCAGCAGGTCCAGAGTAAAACACTAAATTGATTAGAGGGATGGAGCACTTCTCCTGTGAGGAGAGGCTAAGAGAATTGGGATTGTTCAGCCTGGAAGAGGCAGCTTCAGGGTGATCCAATTGCATCCTTCCAGTACCTGAAGGAAGCCTGCAAGAAAGCTGAAAGGGACCTTTTACAAGGGTGATGGGACAAGGAGGAATGGCTTCAAACTGAAAGAGGGGAAATTTAGGTCAGATATGGAAGAAATTCTTTTCTGTGAGCATGACGAGACACTGGAAGAGGCCGCCCAGGGAAGCTGTAGATGCCCCATCCCTAGAAGTGTTCAAGACTAGGCTGAAGGGAGCTCTGAGCAACCCAGTCTAGTGGATGGTATCCCTGACTACAGCAGGAGGGGTTGGAACTACAGGACAGTTAAGGACCCTTTCAACCCGGGAGATTCTATGACTTTATGATTAATCATCCTGAGAACAGACAACTTATCTAAACTAGTCTGAATGATTTACAGGAAATACAGAATCTTTAGCAACACAAGCAGTAGGACTCTATATATGTAACAGCACAATGGCAATACCATTACCATTCCTCAGCAAGAGATGGGGGGAGGGGGAGGGGTGGGTACCTCTCCTTCTCCATCATCAGGAGTACTTTCAACACCTGGATCTCATCTTACTGCAAGCCCAGGATCTGTTTTCACTCCTGACAGTACAGCACAAAGCAACTATCTACAGGGTGGTACTCCTGTCCTGCACCCCTGTGAGGCAGGCCCCATCACTGTAACAATCCCTGCCCTTTCCTCTTCTCCTAAAATCAGCAACTTTTAGCACCACACAAGCACAGCCAGGCAGCCTTCAGCCCCTCCAGCAAATCAGTGCCAGGAAAAGACATTATGGAAATGTGTCCACACCGAGACACCCCAGTAGCACAAAACACAAGAACGGTGTGAGCTCCAACACACCTGTGCCCAACGCCACTGTTTCAGCTGGCACCAGATTCTAAATCCTTCACCTGTTCCCGGGCTCGGGCCGGCGGCCCTGACCCGTGACCTCCAGGTGGCGCTGTTTGCAGTAGGAATCTCCTGTTTCCAAGCGCCACCTCCCGGTGCTTTCCCTATTTACATACAGGCATTTGGGAACAAGGAGCAGGGAAAGCGTCCCCATGCTTTTCTGATGGAGGATGGACCAGACAGTAGCACTTTATAGAGTTAAACTGAAATGAAGTAGTCCTTTTAATTCACAAGTTACCAGGTCCCACTGGTTATGATCTAGAAATTAGCAACTGCACTATAAAAAATGACAGGGCCTATTTGAATTTACTTACGTTTTCCACATGGCAAAAGTTAAGTAAAACCCCAAAACTTAGATGCAAGTGTCAACAACTCAGAGCAACTATATTTATCATTTTCTCCTAGAAGAGGAAAAAGCTGCCAAGTCTGTTCTCCTTGTACTTCCAGTAGAAAGGTGACTCTTTCAGGTCAAAGCAAACAGAAATAACCTGGAGGCACAACCTTGGCAAGTTACAATAGCTCCTGCCCTTTGGGTTTAGGGAAAACTATCTCAGTGAAGACACATGTGGGGAGAGCTAAACTACTGTCTGTACTTAGCCAAATTTCAAAGAATATTCTTAAAATTACTTAGTTACTGTCAGGAACCGGCTGAGGTCTGCTTAAGCTTTCTGCAGAAGCAACAGCTCCACATGACCTGCAATTAATGAATGAACCTCTCCAGTTCTGTCTCCCTAACCCCTCACCTCCTGCATAATCCCTTCTGCCATTTCCAAATTTTCAATTCTTCATCCCGTCATTGCTTTCTTCCCCACTTCTTCCTGCAGGACACAGAGGCACAGCCCCACTTGAACAAAATGCATCTGCAGTGAATGACCAGGTCACATCACTAGCTTGAGGCTCTCAGATTTAAAAAAAACCCAAACCAGTTTAAGCAGAGACACCAACTGTCCAGCTGGTCCAACACTGCAACAACCACGGTCCAGATCTGGTACTGCACAGCAGAGCACTATGGAAACCATGGCCACACAGCTGCTCGACCTGAAAACCTCCCTCTTACATGCAGCTTTCTGAAACAAGCAGAAGCTTCTAAGACACCAACCATTCAGAGACAACACAAACTCAGATAAAGAAAATTTATTCTGTCAGTAAGTCACAGCCAGCTCTTATGCGACCAGGGCCGAAGCTGTCGATGATTCACTAAAAAGAGAGAAGAGAGAGAAAAAAGAAATATTAATTGCAGAGGCAGTTTTTCAAACTAGTTGTCACAAACACCAGTTCAGTTCAAAGCTTTAACTACCAATCCTGAGCTAAATCACCATTTAAAATTTTTTATGGCATAAGATTTAACTCTTCCTTTCAAAACATAAATACTAGGAGGCAACACAAACCGTATGTTCAATAACTTGGATAGCTGCACTTGAGCCTTCCTAGAAAAAGTGAAGCTAATCCTGTGGTGGCTAACTTTACAAGAGAAAAACTATAAATTACCTTAATTTTTGCCACACACTACTAAGCCATTGCTCACAAAATTTTTGAAAGCAACATGAACTATAAAAGTATCCAAGTAAGAACAAAGCCTGCAGTTCGTATTGTTATAGAAATTACCTAGTAGATAGAAAAAAAAATCATTGTTTCAACAAATGAGGTCACTAAGTGTTTCTAAGTGTTACAATGATCATTTTACCCAGCAGCCAGTATTTATAGAAATACTTGTTCTTTGCTGCCTGGGTTACCTATACACCTCATCATAACACTCTTCCCCCTTTGAATAACAGCCCCAGCAGAGTTAAAAAACCTCCAAGTCTTCAGTCACAACAGGAATGCAGAAAACTTACTACTTCCAGTTGGGTGGCAGCACTCTCTTAGTTTTGTAGTAGCGAGCCAACCTATGGATCCTGCTTTCAATCAGAATCAGGCGGAACTTGGCATCTTTATCCTTGAGAAGAAAGTTACATTATAGCCAAGCACTACTTTAACTACTCAATGTACAATTCAGACTTGCTTCAATAAAATAAAAAATCCACAGCTACTGCTACAATCTCCACATTGCCCTTCCCATAGCCTGATGAATCCAGTAAAGTCAGAACAGGACCAGAAATACATGGTTTAAACATTGCTTTTAAAATACATTTTATAGACAAAGACCATCCTTGATGAAAATGCTCTCCCAATCCCTTAAATTTACTTACAGGGGGACTAACAGGAAGGACACAAAGCTTCTTTGCTTTGTCAAGCTGTACATAAACTACTGTTTAATTTTAAAACACAGACATTGAGTTATCTCATTAAATGAGCACACACCTTCCTGTTTCTCTCAAGATGTTTGCGAACAGCAACAGCCTTCTTGATCAAGTGATAAAGATCCTCTGGAAGGTCTGGGGCCAGTCCCTTCGATTTAAGGATTCTCAGAATCTTGTTGCCAGTAACAAAGCGAACCTGGGCAACACCATGGGAATCCCTCAGGATCACACCTGAAAACAACATTTACATCTTACACTGAAAAGAAAATCCGTATGCCAAAAAATTTTGTGAAACCAACCTTACAGTTACAAGATATAAAAAAAAAAAAATCTTCTCCAAGATAAAAACCCTTCTAGTGGAAACTGAAGAAATGGTAGACAATGAGTGAGCAAAATACAATTTACAAAAGCTGAAACACTTTATGATAACCCTTAAAAGACAACTAACATACCCATCACACTTAGGCAGGTAGCACATGAAATGCTACAGTACTATTGGAAAATTTTCTGCAGGACTCATTAAAGGAATGCATTCCATCACTCTATGGATCCCTCTAGGAGGGATTATTAGTGCTTTCAGGATTACAATAATAAAAAAATTCATTTACACAGCAGCTAATTACACTGCATAGCTAGCCCCTGACCATATAAAGCTGGGTCATGCAAACACTTAGCTCCAGAAGGGTCCAAGCCACTGAGAACCAGCCTATGATGCAGCTAACAGTGGTGCCTGGCTCAGTAAAACCTGAGCACAGGGCTGCTGTATTTGAAAATTTCCTCCAGGAAACTGGGCAGATTAAACTTCCCTATAACCCTGCTAGCAGCCATCCCTAAGGACAGGTAACAAAACTAAACAGATGCTTCAAGTTTTCCACTTAAAAAAAAATGAAAAGAAAACTCACTACTTCACCAAATACCCTTCTTGCAAGAACAAGACACATAACATTACACTGAGTGCCAGCACTGGACTTGATGATCCTCGTTGGCCCCTACCAACTCAGGATATTATTTTATGACTTAGAGGTATCCACAGTGAACACACAGGTACACCCGAAATGCAGTGTTTTCTTAGTATGTTACTTAATATAGGTTCAAGGAATAACAACATTATCACAGTGAAAAAATGTGGGTTTGTCCCCATTCAGGAGTGGTTTACAATCCTTACCGATCTGGGAGGGAGTCAGACCCTTTTTAGCCAGCTTGTAGATCTGTTCCTTTACATCATCAGAAGTAAGTTTCAGCCACTAAAGAAAATCAGAAAAAAAATTCCGAACTGAATAACACTGTTTAATACAGAGGCACAGGCTAGCTACATGAAAGCTTTTTATATGTGGTAGAAATAGATGCTTTGTAATGCTTGAAAAAACAATCAAAAACTGAGATTGTATTTTCAATGATACAGAAACTTTTTTACACGTAAAAACTTAGAGTGCTAGTGAAATACGGTGGGGGAAGGCAGAGGTAAAAGATGAGTCTCAATTTTAGAAAACTCCATAAAGCATCTAACCATCTGCTTTCTCATCAGTTCACTTCAACTGCCACACCAGAAGCACGAATACAAAGTTACAGACAAAAAAAAAAAAAAAAAAATCACTGCCATTGGGAAGGAATTCTTTAACTAGGCCTCTTGACAGAAATAAGAAACTGAGACCCATTTAGCCACCTCTTAGTAAAGCATGTACAGAGATTATTGAAAAATCAGACTTTAAGGATACTAATTAACTGAAAAATGGAACAAGTGGATCTACTGAGACAGAATTAATAGAACAGGCACAGTCCTATGTTAAATTGTGCTGATAAAGCCACTATTTCTATGATTATTAAGAAGAACACCAACCAGCTAGGTAATCCTCGCTTTCAAGGAGCTACAGAAGCTCCTGGTTGTTTTTTTTTGATTTTTAATACTGTCACAGTATGAAACTGAAAACATAGCAAAAATAGAATTGGAAGTGCTCTAAAGATTGCAATTTAAAACAGAATATAAATAAAACTAAGCAAAAAAAACCCCACAAGATTTTTAGAAGCAAATCATCCTGATTTTTATCTAAATGTTTAACCATCAGCAGTACTTCAAGTAGATTCATATTACCTTACTTCAGATTGTACCTATTTAAATTCATATTCCGTGCTTTAAATGTATGTTTTCATTTCTGTTTTTCATTCTGTGCTTTTTCACACGTGCCACAAATTGCTTTTTCTGCCAACAAACAGATCCTCAAAGAAATGGTCTTGCACAACAGGAGAGAGTAGGAGTAACCCAAAAGAAATAAGGGTGTGCCAAAATGACTTTCTGTAGTCCCCTGACCAACAAAGTACCTGGAAATGTTTTTTTAAAGCAGGTGGTTAATTCCACAATAACGAAGGCCAAACTCGAGTGTGAGTACTTTAGTCTCAAGGAGTCAACATACAGACTATAGGTAACTGAAGCAGCACTTAAATAAAAAGAGGCATAAAGAGGAAAATAAACTTTTTTTGCGAATCACGTGGCCAGGAAAGGACACTTGCTTTCTCAGTATTGTATGGATCATCACAGAACCACAGAATTGTTACGACTGAAAGGGACTTCTGGAGCTCATCCAGTCCAAGCCCTGCCAATTCAGGGGACACAGGACCGGGGCCAGACGGGTTTGGAGTGTCTCCACTGAGGGACACTCCACAACCTCCCTGGGCGGCCTGCTCCATCACAGGCCAAAAATCAGCATTTTACCAGGTCATAATTCAAAAGCGATGACACAAAATACTACAGCTCCCGTTTTTCCGCTTCCCTCCGCGGGCACTCCGGGGCTGCGCTGCGGGGCCTGGAGAAGGGGCTGGGGAAGGGACTCACCGTGGGCACGCTGCGCCTGTAGGGCAAGGCCGACTGGGACAGGCCCTTTCTGTGGGAAGAAGCAGATGAGATGCTCAGCGGGAGCTGAGGGATCCGGCCCCGGGGCCTCAGGCCCGAGCCTCCCCCGCCCTGCCGCCACGTCCCCGCGGCCGCCCGCCTCCCCCGCCGCCCAACACGCGCCCCAGCGCTCCCGCAGCAGCCCTCCCGCTCCCACCCCGGGGTGGGGGGGGGCAGCCCCCGCTGGTGCCGCGGGGAGCCCCGATCCCCCCTCCCCGGAGCCCGCGGGTGCGGCCCGAGCGCGGCGCTCACCCCGGGGCGTGCATGCGGCCCATGATGGCGGCGGCGCGGGGACAGGGAAGGAAGGAGGGAGGGAGCGGGCCCGCGCGCGCTTCCGCAGGAAGCCCCGCACACGCTCCTGGCCCCGCCCCCCCACGCGCGGCAGCCAATCAGCGGCCCCCTCCCGCGAGCAGCAGCCAATCAGCGGCCCCCT